>OY978500.1:8989950-10239100 GCA_963854855.1 Nasturtium officinale
AGGAGACACAACAACGCTCCTGTCGATATTAAACCGGAGATTACCAGAATTGGGTCTTGTCCGGTCTGACTGTACCGAAACAAGCTGGATCCAATCAGTACTATTCTGGACAAATATCAGAGTAGGTACGTCGGAGAGTGTTCTGCTCCAGAGGAACCAAACCGTAAATTATCTAAAGAGAAAATCAGATTACGTACGTAAACCGATTTCAAGAACCGGTTTAGAATCAATCTGAAAGAAAATGATCGAGCTTGAAATCCCGACGATGGCTTTTAATCCATACGGCGGAGCGATGGCGAGTATTTCATCGACGGTGACTCCATTCCCATACAGAGCTGGGAATCTCTGGAAGATTCAGTACGGTGCGCATTGGAGAGAAGATAGATTAACCGACCGGTACATGGAATTGACGAGGAAGTTATACCAATTCATGACTCCTTTTGTTTCAAAGAATCCGAGACAATCTTTTTTTAATTATCGTGATGTTGATTTAGGGATTAATTCTCATAATGGGAAGGTTAGGAGCTATGTTGAAAGTAAGCGTTACGGGAAGAAATATTTCGCCGGAAATTTCGATAGGTTGGTGAAGATTAAGACTCTATAAATGGTGTTGATAGTGGTAATTTCTTTAGGAATGAACAGAGTATTCCTGTGTACCATAAATGTGTATTTGATTATTGATTAGTCAAATTTGTTGTTGTATAATGATTATTTTGTATGTCTACTTGGCTTTGGTAAATCAAGTTTAATATTAAATTTTATAAATAGTATATTAAATTAAATTTTTGATAATGTTGACATTTGACTGACAAAAAAACGAAATTTGATTCAAATGTTTATCGAAATACTTTATAAAACATCAATGTTAGCTAGATGATCAGCACAAATGTTTTGTTGACGAGGTTTATAGATAAATTTGATATATTCAAACATGTTTTTCCATAGATGATTATACTTATGTTAAATTTGTCACCTTCAAATTTCACTTTCTCATATCCAAATTTCATGATGATTGTATAACAGCCGAACATTCCGCTTCTTCTATTGTATTCCTTCCTTGAAATCTACCCATTCCACATAGTTGTTCCAATTTTGTTTCTTGGAATCCATCCATACCATTAATGTTAGCAATTAAAATACATGAATAACTAAAATGGAGGTTGCGGTATTGACAAAAGTGATCAATTATTTAGGGAAAACCTTTTCTAGTTTAGAAAAGTGATGCTAAATAAAATAAAAATATTTTTGAAAAAAAAAACACAAAAAGATCTTCAGAAATATTTAACTTAGAATTCAAGTATTTTTTTTCGTTTCCCGGAAATAAGGACACAAATATGATGCCATTTTTTTACTTTATATATCCTACCATTTTTGTTTTAATCAATCAAGTTTCTTATGTACTTAGTACTTACCCTTGTCAATTTTCCAATTGGTAGGACCCCTGTAATACTACGTCAAATTTTAGGTGAATTACATAATACTTACCAGTTACTACCATTTATATAAGTTGGATATATTTGACCGAGAGAATTCAAAGTAACCACAATTTCTCCCAATGCCACAAAAATTCTCTATTTGCATGCAAATTAGAAAACGCAAAAGGTACAAAAAAAAATGGACAAAATGTATCTTATCATCTTTTTCTCCATTGCTGCATCATTCTCATCATTGTGTTCTGCAGATTCTGTAACTATCTACGATGACTTTGTCAGATGTTTCAAAAAAAAACGAGACAAGTATTTTCCGATAAAGAACTATCCGACGTCGTTTTACCCTCTACTAGCGTTTCCTTCACCCCTCTTTTACGCGCCTACATCAGAAATGCGCGTTTCAACACCTCCTCAACGCCAAAACCGTCGATCATCATCGTCCCACGTTCAAGCCATCGTGATCTGCGCCAAAAAGCTAAAATACCATCTGAAGATCCGGAGCGGTGGCGTTTTGGCTGGTATATAGAACTAGAAGTATGCTGTGCATGAAACGAACTGAAAGTTGAACGATGACAGAGGATCCGGTTGGGTACAAACAGTCTTTACTACATAATCTGGGAGAAGAGCGAGGTCCACGCTTTCCCCGTCCAAGCAATATTGTGGCTTATGTTTTGCCAAGTCAATGACACACCTTTCTATTTTTGTAAATGTTGATTATGTATCAAACTGGCTAACAGATCTACTTAAAGAAAGAATTATGTAAACGGTCCAAATCTAATAGAGAGAAAAACCATTAATCTTTAAAATTTACACACTCTAAAAACTTGTACATTGTAATTCAAAGTTATCATGTGTTGACTTTCAGTTCATTTCATGCACAGCATACTTCTACATACCAGATAACAGAAAAACCAACTTAAACTGAACCGGAACTGGACAACATAACCGGATCGAACACTCATCGTCTCGTCCAATTACAAAAAAGAAGAAAAATAAGATTTCAGTAATTATACAGACACACACTTAAACTAGAATCCAAGACGGAATAAAGACAAGTTATAGAACAAATAGCATCATATGATGTGTAAGTTCGGTTCAGTTCCTGTCTGTACCGTGCAAAGCTAGGAGAAGAGCAATCCAGATAAAGACAATATTTATAATGGAGACCTCTAGCTTCGAATTTCCATTAAGAAAAGGAATTCCCGAGAGACTGTTCTGGTTGAGTCGATTTGCAAAGGGCTGGTTTTGAGCAGAAGAAGATATTGGTTGATTGAATCCAGTTGATGATGGTTGATTAAACCCGCTTAATGGTTGGTTTACAGAAGAAGAAGAAGATGGCTGACCAAGAATTGGTTGGTTGGCTCCAGTTAGTGATGGTTGATTAAATCCGGTTAATGGTTGATTAGGCCCGGTTGAAGGCTGGTTTACAGAAGAAGAATATGGCTGACCAAGAATTGGTTTGATAGGTGCAGTTGATGATGGCTGACTATATCCGGTTAAGGGTTGTTTTAACCCGGTAAGAGGCTGGTTAATAGGAGAAGATGAAGATGGCTGACCAAGAATTGGTTGGTTCTGGTTCTCTTGTGGCTTTGTTGGTGAATTGATGACTTCTCCTGTTGGTTCTAATGGTGTGGTTACTTGGATTTGTTGTGCAGCCTCTGAAGATGATGAAACAAGAAAGTAGAGAAGAATGATTGTGAGGATCCATTTCCCGGTTTTGGTGAATTTTGTATCCATTTTTTTGTAGAATTTTTCTGTGTATTTTCCGGTTTACTAAACATCACATCTTATACACTGTCAAATCTGGAGTAGTTAGTTTCTTTAAGGTTGACTGAGGAGTTGATGGATTGAGAATAAAAGAAAGTAGTTGACCTGAAACACAAATCCAACTAAACCAACCATATAGTGTCTTTATTTTGTATTATCTATATTACATCACTGTTTTGTGCTTATATGCTGTGTTTATATATACAAGAATGATAAGAATATATGTATAAAAACTGTAGACTGTATCAAAAACCGGTTCACAAACCAAACCGCACGTGTTTCGCCTACTGGAAAGCGAATCCCAAACCATCAAGAACATCCAAATCACTAGAAGAGTTCTTATCTGAAACTTCTACTCTTGGAGAGTTTCCTGTACTTCTGCTCAGTGGCCAAATCCTGATTCCTTTCTTGTTCTTCTTCAAGCAGACTAACTCTTGACTCTTACTTACATTAGGACCATGTCTTTTGCTTTGGACTCTGTCTAACAACAACCTGTCTTCAAGAGAGAGTTGGTTTTTGTAGGTGAAGTCAGGGGAGAGTGATAGTTGTGTATTGGAGATGCTTATGTCATTGGGATGAGAAACATGGTTGGTTTCTGGAAACTTATTAGCTCCATAGACTCGTTTCTTTGATGACTTCATCAGTCGATGAAGCCACACAACGAGTTCAAGTAAATATGAATCAACTATCGGTTTATCCGCGTGATGAAGTGTTTGGAGTCGTGTTGGATTCCCGTTGCTCTCGCCTTTTCCTTTCCCAAACTCTATCCTGTTTTCCACATTTTGTAGTTTGCCATATCAGATTTCAAGAATCAAGATTCAAGTCTCAAAACTCCAGTAGTTGAGAGAGAGAGAGACTTACCTTGAATTAGCCCATTCACCTACCCATCCGAAACCTTGATGAGCTCTGTGAAAATTAAAATCAATGTGACAAAAATGAATAAGGAGGAATATATTGAACCAAGAATAATGGTGAAGGAAAACTTACTTTGTGGTGTTTGCAGCGAACGGTACAAGCCATTGAAGTGACTTCTCCATTTCAGCTTTGATCTCAGATACTGAAAGCTGCAGAAATACACAAGTTAGGCAACAAAACAAGAATCAGGACCAAACAATGCTTGAAGATCGATTTACTAGAGAAACAAAGATCAATTTTGGACAAACCTCTTCCTCAGGATCAAGAGCTTGTAGCCGAGGACGAAGAGCTGTCTTAACAGTAGCAGGTAATGCGTTGTATAGTGAGTCCCTTACATTAGATGGTAGTGATGAAGGTCTAGATGCCTAGAAACTTCAAGTATCAGTTTCAACAAGAGAATTTATATCAGAGATTCAGAGAGACTAGTGAGAGAATCTGGAAGCTTACAATATTATCGATTTGTTGGATTAGATTAGCATAGTGTAACGAAAGACCGGCTTCACCTAATCGTTCACTTCCTTGCTTCCCTCCATTGTCTTTTATACCTATTGTTGGATAAGACCATAACAATTGAAGATTTGATTTTTTCAGAAGTAAGGTCACTATCATAGGACCAGAAGTACAAAGAATCATTACCGTTGTTGCCAAAAACTTCCACAATTGTTTGACGTATATAGCAAACCACATCCACAAGCTTCTCAATTATCTGCAAGAGAAGACAATATTAGAATTAACTGTCATTATGTCATATATACCACACACTCAGACACTGCAATTCAAGAATCACTTACCTCTTCCAGATTCCGAGACCAGAGCGATTTCTTCTTTAAGCTCCTCACAAGTTTCTTCTGTTGTTTTAGTTCATTTTGTAAGATGACAATACTCTCTCCTACATGTTAGAAAAGAAAATGAAATCAGGAGTCCATAAAAGAGCTAGAGCTGATCAAATAATTGTGAGACCAACCTTTCCGAGGAAGGTTTAAAGACTCTACTTCTGCTCTCTTTCTCTTATAATCTTGTTCAAACCTATCCAAAGCTTGCAACTCGTGATATAACTCCTATAAAGCAAATACAAGTTAGTTTCGAATCCCCTAGAAAACAGAATAGGCCATTTAAGAGTTTTGAAGTGAAGAAAACTAAAACATACAGAAGTGGAGCGGGCAAGAGCAACGAGCTCTTGCATCCTTGCCTCTGTCTCATCTTTAAGCAGTTTATTCTGTGAGTTCTCTGTGTCAAGCCTGAAACGTTATAGACCGGTGTACAATGAAACTCCACTGGCATATCATTATAGGGGACTTGCTCAATACAGAATTAAAACTTACTTTGTAAAATATCGATCAAGATTGTGCCACTGTAAATCTTTGCACCTATTGCCAAATCTGACCACCTCTCCAGAGAAAATATCAAGTTCCTCTCTACAAAAAAAAAATTATATGATTAAACAAAGAAAATGAACCAAAAGACAAAACAAGGATAATAGGGAAAAAACCAAAAAAAAAAAAAAAAAAACCTTTTGTCAGAAGCAGCAAGAATTTGTAACTCTGCAGTATCAGTAGAAACTAACTTCTTAACTCCCATGGAACGTAACATATCTTTCTTCATGAGTTTGAGATTCTCTTCAGATAAAGATTGCAGTAAAGCAGCACCTTTGGCTATTGTGTTGGCTACTTCAAAGGCTAATATAGAGACTTTACCACCTCGAGACGATGCAACAGCACCAGAGAGAAACCCGTTGCCCGGGTTCATACCAGACATGCTACTTCCCAACGTGTCTAAAACTTCAACTGCTTTCTCTAACCCCATAACACCAGCTCGTCCCATAAACGAATTCCTCTGCATAAACTATACAAAAAAAATCATCAAAAATACAAGTTTAGAAATCATTAAAGATGATTCATATGTATAATTAAAGATATTGTATATCCTAACCAAAAAAAAAACCTTGGTAGAATCGTTTCTTAATGGAGGAACAAGGCCGAGTTCACCGGAAAAGTTGAAAAGAATCTCATTAGGCTTAGAACTTTTCCTCCTTCTTGAGCTTCCATTATTATCTGAATAATAAGAATCAGAGGTTTTTCTTGTTCTGGTAGACTTCACTTTCTCAGATAAACCTTTTGACTTATCATCCTTAGATCTCAACTTGTTCTTATCATTATCTATAAACACACAAGAAAAAACACCTCCCATTTGCCTTCTCCAACAAGTTATCTCTCAAACGAAAGCTCAAATCTTTAGAGAAAAACAAGGACTGAATTAAAAATCAAAATCAGCGGAAGACCAAATAAAAGCAAAAAAAGATTCAAAACCTCAGAGAGAAATCAAGAATTGCGACTATGGTGGGGGCAAGAAAAAAAAAGAAAGACTTGGTAAAATATAAGAGAAAAAGTCAGAATTCATAATATTTTTTTTTTTATTATACCATTTACAAGCTAAGAGGAAGCACCATGGAATCAATGGCTCCATTTTTTTTTTGGTTTGACTAATAATTTTAAAAGAGAAGTCAGAGTCAGCGAGACGACTATTCTTATTTTCTTTTTCTGGCATTTTAAAATTTTGTTTTTGTTTATCGAAA
This sequence comes from Nasturtium officinale, assembly GCA_963854855.1. Classification (NCBI taxonomy): domain Eukaryota; kingdom Viridiplantae; phylum Streptophyta; class Magnoliopsida; order Brassicales; family Brassicaceae; genus Nasturtium; species Nasturtium officinale. The sequence goes on from OY978500.1 coordinate 8,996,635, forward strand.
GAGAAGAAGACCAGAGTTGAATATATCTCGCCGCCGGCTTTGTACCATCGAAAGTGACGTGCTTTAAGTTCATTTTTTTCCAGTAATCTTTCGTTGAATTTTTATAATTGTTGGAAGGATTGTTAATCTCATCTTTATTTTGAAGTATATAAACAAACCTTAATTTCAACGTTAGTGAGAGTATTAGAGGAAGATGAGAAGACATACTTACTAGCTGAGACGCGGTGGTTGAGGTGGCTTCCGACGACCAGCGCGGCGATCGGGAGATTTCTGGTTTATTTTACTTATGTTGCTGAATTGTGTGTGTTGTACCGGTTAAATCGTGAACCGGTAGATATTTTGGTTTTAAACAATTGAATTGTGAGTGCGGTTGAGAATTTCGACATCGATCTATATATTATATTGTTGATATTTCGTTTTTTTTTTTTGGTCTGGACTGAAACATCCGATTAGTGATCGAAACGTGGGGGTGGGTTTTTAACATCGAGATTATATAATAATGTTGAATTTACACGGTTAGGATAAAACAATAATTTTAATATCAATTATTCAATTTTAATTTTGTGATAAATCTATCATTAATTGTTATTGTGTTAATATATCATAAAATTTTAGTTTCGTAAAATCTATTTTAGATATAATATTGTTTAAAATAGAAGAAAAATTGAAAAAAATAAATACAAAATATTTTCGTAAAAGTATATTTTGTTGTTTTATTATAAAACGACGTCTTAAAAGTTTATGATAAAACAACAAAATATAATTTTACAAAATCGTTTTATCTTTGTTTTTTAAAATTTTCGTTTATTTTAAATAACGTATTTACGACTAATATTGGAATTAGTACAAAATTAAAATTAAAATATTAATATAAAAACTATTTATTATTAGAGTTATATTTTAATCTATAGTAGAGATATAAATTCAACTTAATTCTATAGTTAGAAAATGTAAAAGCCTAACTTCCCATCGGAAGCGTCGCAGAGGTAAAACCTGAAAAGAATGTGAGTGGTAAAAAATGCTACGGCCCATATCTATAAGAACTGGGCCATATAAGGCCTATCTATTTAGTTTTTGGGCCATCTGTTTAGAGTCAGTTATAAGGGAATGGTTAACTTAAAATTTTGTCAACAATGGTTTGACCAAGATAAAATATTTGTCATGTTTAGTTTCACGCCACGAAGATACAATTGTTGTATGTCTGTAGAAATGGAGACTTCTTGATTTTGCAATTGATTTGATAAATAACATGGAAACTTTTATTTAAGAAACAAATTCACAATGTGGGCTGCTACTATTAGCAAATAACAAAACGTTCCCAATAAAAGTTTAGAGGGTGAGACCACTAATTAATTAGCATAATGTAGGCTGCTGCTGATATTTCGTAAATATATATACTAATAATTAACGAGTTAAAAATAACACACTGCCTCAGAATAATAGACCACACGCTTAGAAGGTGAGAACATTTGTTTTATCAAATTAAATTAGATGTTAACATAAAAAATTACATGATTTATAAAAGATCACGCGTTATGCAAAGACATGAGTAAAACCGTTTTAAATCTTATTCAATAAAATAAAGTCTTCATAAAATTGTAACTTGGAACATGGAAAAAAATATACATCTCCAAATAGTTATATATGACATAAAGTTAAGGTAGTCCAAAACGTTCCTTTTTACTTCATAGACAAAGAAATTCATTGTCCATTGTAATTTTTTTTTTAAATATCAGTATTTCGGTTACCAGGCATCTAGTGCAAATACTCTTAGGACATTTCCAAATCCAGATCCCATTCTACAAGACTACAACCGACTTTGGAGGAAAATATGCACCAATGATATTCTAAATCTCACTCAAAAATTATTTATTATTTTTAATCTGTGTGATTTTCTTTTTTTAGACGGACCGAGGGAGTATATTTAAAATCTTCTCACTTCCACCAAAAGAAACAAGAAGAAAATATTAAAAAAATCTTCTCCAACCTAGTACTCCATTAACATCAAACAAAAATACAAAATTCTGTTTAGATACAAAATTAAACATAAAACTTGACGGATCATTTTGTTGTCTAAATAACAAGCAACAATGGCTTCATACAGAATGAACTCCTTTGTCTCAGGGGAAGACTTGGTCGACAACATTCAGGAACTCCAATTCTTTGCTGCAAATATGTTTGTCATTACCTCGAAATCTTTGTTAAATAATGATGGATTGTTATAATTTTAAACAGTTGCATTATATGATAACATGTGGAGCAAAAAAAAAAAAACAGATTGAAGTAATTTTTTTTGGGTTTGCTGTTTCATTTTATCTAATAAATCGTCTCCTCATAAATGTTAACTACTCCAGTGATAAGCACTTACTATTGTCTGCTCTCGAGACTGTCGATTGCAATTAACTATAGTCTTCGTAAAAGTTTGACTTGTTAGTCCATCAATAATAGAATATACTCTATATATTCCTAATAAATCCATTTTTATAATTTCTACACATATTAAAAGGTTGTTTGAAATAGATTTTTTAACCTTTTAAAGTTAATTGTGATAAAAGAGATAAAATAATTACGATAATAAATAAAGTTATAATTAATATAAAAAAATATATTAGATTCAGACTCGTGATTATGTTTGTAAACAAATTGTATTGTAAGTAAGGTTATCGTTCATAATTAATAAGATATATGAAAAGCTAATATATGCATTAAAATAGAGAAAATACAACTCTCTGAAACAATTAAATTCCCCCTTAAAACTGGATTAATTATGAACAAAGAAAAAAATATATATAGGATCAATAATTGAAATGGACCCTCTGACAATTATATTGTAAAATTTGGACTTCTGCGACGTAATATTAGAACATAAACGATACATGTTTGAAGTAAAATTTTCAAAAAAAAAATATATTTTTTTAAAATCCCCATATGTATAGAGGCTCATTAGTTTATAGATTTCAAGGCAATGAACAGTATTAGAGAAAATGGTTTCAAATTCTTCATCTTAACTTCTTAAGAATGCATCCTGAACTGAGCTTCAAAGATTAATTACACAAAATATAATCAAATTTTTGTCTCTGTCTCTTTTTCTTTTATAATGTAAAATTAGATACAAGATCTAGTAAATGATATGAAGAATATAAAGAATAAAAAGAAAATAAAAAGGATTGAAAGGACATTCATTGCTTTTAGATATCATCATGATTCATGATCGTAAGACATTTTATATCATTAACAATCATCAAATTTCCTCGTGATATTAGATTTAATCTTATCCAGAATAGATATTTTAGCATTATGTGATTAAATTAATAGATATATGTGACTACTTGTGTGGGTGCTTGCTGCTTGGGCGTGCAGTGTGAAGTCTAGCATCGTGCATCTTTATGGCTAAGTTTACATGTGAACTGGGTTTTGTTAAATGGTTTATATCTTTCTTTATTTTCAATCAAAACATTTGAGGAGTTCGATGTAATAAAAAAACAAACAAAAACTATAAGAGTATCGGACAAGGACCCCAAAATTTACAATGATCCATATGAAAATATAAACCAAGTGGTTATATCCCATGTTTGTTCTATTGGTCGACATCGAATATTATTTTATGTTGTTTAATATAATTAGGCTCTGCAAAATCCACCTACCACTTAATTAGGCTCTGCGAAATTCACCGAGCACTTAAGTCGACAGATTAAATCGGAATTGACATGATCCAACCACCATATATCAAACAAAAACTGCTGTTTATCTTTTTTAATTTTGGTTTCTTGTGGCAAGCATTATCTACGAGACTAAGTAACAGTGGATGATGACATATTTAGCATTTCTTGACTCTTGTAAATAATATATAATACAAGACAGAAAACATCCATTCTGGAGATAAGAACCCATACGGAAAATTTAATTAGACTTTAAAATGGTTGCCTTGTTGTGTCCTTGATTGTACATATTATACTGAAGAATTTGCATGCCGATCATGTGCCGGTTGGTCAAACAAGAAAACTATATAATACTATTAGATATTAAATTTTGAGTGATGTATTTAGAACTGGTAAATTACTTTGTAAAACACAACCAAAAATGTAGTTAAAATTTAAAACGAAATTTTTGAAGGTGTATTACTCTATGAAAAATATAATATGTACGTTTTTTAGTGTTTTATTTTGGCAACTATATAGTTGAAGGTGCATTAAGTGATGTAAAATGGCTTTTGTACGTATATATATACAGACACACATTATTACTTTTTTTAACTACGTACCAGCAAAACTACGTTCATATAAATTAGTTGCACCCAATAGCAAAAGTCGGGAAAGCAACTAAGTAAATGACAAATACCATTTTTTTCCAAATGAACAACTTTTAAAGATCTTCTAATGGTAATAGCGAACAATAATATTACTAAAAAGAAGAAGAACGTTTACTAAAAAGAACGTTTCTACAAAAGTTATATAACATATTGCTTAAACTAAACTATTTCTTAACAAGAGAGTTTACATTGATTGCGTTTAGTTTCATTCTTTTACAAAAGTTCCAAGATTCGTCAGGTTTTTTAAAAGAAACTACGGATGACAATGATTTTATTAAAGAAAAAAAGTACGAATGATACATGTAAGTGCATCAATTGGAAGGTAATACGAAACGGATGTTGATGTGATTTTGAGCTTTTGAATGCTTTTTTTTATCTGCGCATTAACCGTGCGGAATTTCTCAACGCCAATGACACTTTCAGTTGAACATACAATAGGGAGAAAAAAAAATGTCTTTCAATAGTGTAAAGTTGACCATTTAGATCTAAAGATTAGTGTGTATTTAAAAACGTAATATTAATTTATATTATATACACTTATAAAGAGATCACCAGTAAAATGGTCTAAGTCTTAACATTTTAAACAATTTGATGCCATCATATAATTTTCTCAATTATATCGAATACTTTATATAAAAAAGAAGGTTATTGAATAGAAAACCCGATTTCTTGCTGATATCTAGATATTGGGAATGTAAGCTAAAGGGAAAGGATAGCCAAAAATGCTAAATCTACAGAATGTAAAACATAAGTGAATTTGGGAATCTCCTTAAAGGGAAAGGGAGTTGAAAATTTTGAGGCTTAGTACTTAGAAAAATTATGCTTATTTATAGATTGAATTTGTTGATTTCGAAAATGGGCTACACATTCCCAAGTACGCTCGAGACTCGAGCTCATGATGAGGGTTTGGTTGGTTCAATATTGAATGGATTATATCAGTATTTTCTGTTAAACTAGTACTATACCTTTTTTATAACATAAAAGTTTCCTTGTCGGAATTAAAGAAAACATAAAATTTTAACAAAATCATCAATCTTAATGACGTTAACGGAATTATAAACGTTATTATAAACATAATTAATCAACTTGCATTTAAACGTAATTTTATGGTTTATTAAAATAATTGTTTAAATGAGACTCATAATATTTTTGTTGATAGTTGTCGTTTTTAATATTTTTTTACTGTAATTTTATTTAGTTTTCAGTTGTAATGAATGATGACGGTAGTTTCTCAAGTATCAAAAGTTCACAACTGATGTCTCAGATATTAAACTTTAATTATCAGTGTAAATGCACACCACACACAGTAATTTGAATAGGTCTCGAATCCAAAGGAGTGGACATCGCTTCAGTTTGGTTTATAATTACCGACTGATAACTTTTTTTCCATTTAGCAGAAGTATCTTGTTTCTTCTTGGATATGTTGAGGTATTTAAGTTTCCTCAGCTATTCTTATTTTTTTTATGTTTTGATTAAAGCTTTTCAAGACTATAATTTTATCTCTCCCTATGCTAGATAGAACTCAAGGAAATGAGAAAAAAAATCAAACCTAACTGACGTTCTGATACTCTTGGCTTCATGTCACAACTCACAAGAGACAAATTTGTATACTTTTCAGATTTGGTAGTGTGATACAATCTTAACTTGTGTTGGTTCCTCTGCTGATTTAAAAAGAAAAACTAAGTCTCCCAAAATTTTGGAAGCTGAAAAAGATAAGAGATGAAGGCTAAAAATTACAATGAAATAATGAATGATTATATATATATATATAACAATAAAACAGAAAGATATCATAAGCCTTTTACCCATTCTAAATTCTTCCAAGTACACTTGTTGAAGGTTTCTCAAATACGATGGACATATGAATATAATAATCATATATACATATATATATATATATATCTGATTTAATTCTTGTAGAAGAAAATTAAGTATGTTATAACTTGCTCAATGTAATTTATCAAAGAGTGTGCGGTTGACAATTTGACATGATATTGGGTTATGAAACTTAAGACAACTCTCTAAAATGTATGAATCAAATCTATGATAAAAAAATAAAAAATTGTGATAAGAGTAAAAATCTAATTTTAGGGTTATGATACATTATTTTAAATTTTTTAATCATTATTCAAGAATAAATAGAAGAAGATGGAATTTCCTTTTTGGCCACAATTACTGGAGATGGTAGTGTCAGTATCTTTGAAATTATGAAAAAATGTCCTATAAAGTTAAAACCCATAAATTATGACCTACTTTCAAACATTATATTTCTCCACAAACTTGGGGGTCATAATCAATTAATAAAAAACCAAATTATAGATTAACAGATTTCATTTGATTTTGTTTATGTCATGATCAATAAAATATTGCTTAATGATTAATTTCAATAATGTTTAAAATACATTTAGCAACCTGCTGTCGTGGTTGGTGGTTGGACAAGGAAATAGAAAATAAAATAATGTTAGTAATTTTAATTTAAAAAGTAGTTATGTTTTTTTCTGCTAACTCACACAGTTCCCAAGGCAGTAATTCAGAGAGGACATTTCTGATTCTTATACACATGCATAATTTCATACATTATAATTTATTGACGGGTGTATTTCCTACATTATCTGAATTTTTAATTGATCCATTAACATGTGATGGCATTGATATTTGATATTTTTAGCATATGATTTATATAACTAAAGCAATAGCATGAAAAATAATGTATTACTGGTTAAAGTATCATATTATTTATTATAAAAGAAGCGAATATAGAATACTTTTTAAGAAAATGTTAGATATATACAAATAATCCAACTTAACTAGGAGTTTTCCATCCATCATTTTACAAAAATTACCAACATAAGAACGCATGGTCATTTAGTTGCGTATAATCTTAACATTGATAAACAATACGGAAAAACCTTCATTAATTAGTTAGACTTTATGCAACTTAAAAATATAATCACAAATAGACCAATTATTTGTGATAGCACATGTATTGCATATTATTGACAACAAAATGAAATCATGGTTATTTTTATAATATGTTGCTTAATTTTATTAGATATGATTAAATGTGATCTCGGTAGGAATACGATTTCTAATTAATATTACCATAATGTTTCAGCATTAAAGGATCTGGCTAAGAAAGAAATCATGATGGAATGATTCGTTAAACTTAAAGGATAAACACCACTTCCAAAAAGCTATAAAATTAAACAATCAAAATAGTAGCTATAATGATTCCGAAATGGTAGATAAGTAATTAACACTTTACAATATAGTCAAAAGATCATGACGTGATTATTACATCAACTACACGTATAAACCCGTTCCATCTCTCTATATAAAACCCAACACATTTACATATGAAACTCATTAACAAACTCAAAACCCCATAAGCAAAATAGAAACAAAACAAAAATGGCGTTTGCGGTAATAATACCAAACGCAAACGTGTTTCTCGTAACGCTACTATTACTATCTCTTTCTTACACTCCATTGTCTTCTTCCACAATCCAACAAGACTTCGTCATGTGTCTCGTCGACAACTCCGACGCTTCGTTTCCAATGGACTCGTCGTTCTTCACTCACGACCTAAACGCCTCTTCCTTTAAACTAGCGTTAGAGACGTCAGCTCAGAACCTCCGTTACTTGATGCCGTCAACTCCCAAACCGGAGTTCATTTTTGAGCCGCTTTACGAAACACACGTTCAAGCCGCTGTTGTTTGTGCCAAGAAGCTGAAGCTTCATTTGCGGCTAAGAAGCGGTGGTCATGATTACGAAGGCCTCTCATATGTTTCCGAGATGGAAACGGCGTTTGTGATCGTTGATTTGTCGAAGCTTAGACAGATCAACGTCGACGTGGAAAGTAACAGCGCGTGGGTTCACGCTGGTGCTTCGATTGGAGAAGTTTATTACAGGTAATAAGCTTTTTGCTGTCTTTATAACAATTATTTACTATATTATAACTTATAAGCTACAATAATCTATCAGAAAAGGTTAAAATGCTATTCTAGTTTAAAATTATTCGAATTTACACAAAAGGTATATAACTATATATATTTCTTGTTGGACAAAAGGATATCTGATTACGTTTATTAAAAATTATCAAAATTTGTTAATTTTTAAAGCTATGGAAAAAAACTCGTGGTCTTCTTCACACATGTTTTGATTTTTTTTTTGGGATACCATGCAAATGCAAGGAAGAATCAAACCAAGAGTTGCGGTTCAGCCCTTGATTTATACCGGTTAAGATATCAGCCGGCTGGTTATTTCATTTTGGTCCTTGTCTAAATCTTTGGGTTTTGGATTGATATCAAAGGATGTTTTGATAATTTTAGTTTATAACAAATCTTTTAAACCGAACCAATCTATTAAAAGACAACCAAATATGGTTTTAGTTATTAACTGGTTTACGTTTCACGGTTTATAGGATCCAAGAGAAGAGCAAAGTCCATGGTTTTCCGGCGGGTTTATGCACCAGCCTAGGCATCGGCGGCCACATAATCGGAGGAGCTTACGGTTCAATGATGCGTAAATTCGGACTCGGAGCTGACAACGTCCTTGACGCTAGAATTGTTAACGCCAACGGCAAAATCTTGAATCGTGCGGCGATGGGAGAAGACGTTTTCTGGGCTATTCGCGGCGGTGGTGGAGGAAGCTTCGGCGTTATACTTGCCTGGAAAATCAAACTCGTTCCTGTACCAGAGGTCGTTACAGTGTTCACCGTGACAAAGACGCTAGAGCAAGATGGAACTAGAGTTTTGTATAAGTGGCAACAAGTCGCCGATAAGCTCGACGAAGATCTCTTTATCCGTGTGATTATTCAGCCGAAGAGCAAAACACCAAAGAGCAAAGAGAGAACTATCTCAACTTCGTACCAAGGCCAATTTCTCGGCGACGCGACTAGGCTGTTGCAGGTAAAATTAATGAGGTTAAAGTAAAACATTGTGTAAAGTTAGATGTCTATTTTGTAGTTTATTGAAAGTATGGTTATGGCTAATTAAGTAAGTTTCGATTATGACAATTTCAACCCCGGTTTTTTTTTTACAGGTGATGAAGAGGAGTTTCCCACAGCTAGGACTAACGAAGAAAGATTGTTTAGAGACAAGCTGGATCAAATCGGTAATGTACATTGGGGGTTTCCCAAGCACTGTGCCATCAGAAGCTCTACTTAACGGAAAATCTCTGTTCAAGAATTACTTCAAAGCCAAGTCAGACTATGTAGAAGAGCCAATTCCAATAAAAGGACTACAAGGGTTATGGGGGAAGCTTCTAGAAGAGGATTCACCTTTGACTATATGGAATCCTTATGGTGGAATGATGGCGAAAATCCCCGAGACAGAGACACCTTTCCCACATAGGAGCGGGACATTGTTCAAGATCCAATGGCTGACTTTGTGGCAAGATGGGAAAGCAAGCGAGGCGAAGCATATGGAGTGGATGAGGGAAATGTATAGTTACATGGAGCAGTATGTGTCGAAAAGCCCGAGAGCGGCGTATGTGAACTATAGGGATCTTGATTTGGGGATGAATGGTAAAGGGAGTGATGCAAGAGTATGGGGGAATAAGTATTTTAAAGGTAATTTTGAGAGGTTGGTGAAGATTAAAGCTAAGTTTGATCCGGAGAATTTCTTCAGACATGAACAAAGTATTCCTATAAACTTTGAGTGATTTTTGAGTTATACAATATTAAGTGTGTGTGGTTTGAGATTTGTCATAGGAAAGACTTTTTACTTGTCTTTTTGTTTTTAAAACATGGTAAAAAAAACGTGTAATTCGAAAACGTATCCAATCTAATTCCTAGTGAGTTCTTCATTTTGTTTTCTTACTTGAAATTTCAAATTTATTACTTACCTAAGAAAACTATTTACAAACGAACTAAAGAAGGATCAAATGAAATTAAAAACAAATCACAACAATTATGGGAAAAAAAATTGAGCATCGTGTGAGAGGTTATAAGAAATAGAGCATTAGCTTAAAGTAAGGCATACAATAAACCATTTCGGGAGAAGGCCTTCAATGGTGAACAATGTTGAGTCAGTCATCGAAAAAAAGAAGTCTTCAAATAAACCCTTTTACATGTCTTACTACAATGTTGAAACAAAAAAACACAAGAAGAGTTGGGCTCCGAGGAATTGGGGATGATGAAGAGTTTCAAGTTTAAGGAATTTCATATGATGAATATTTTAGTTGTTGTTATGGAATAGAGTACAATGGTATTTGCCAATGAACATTGGTCGAAATCATACATTTTTATAATCTACTTTTCTCTTTTCTTAGTTCGATCTTGTTATAACTTATAAGACCACGATGATGAACTCTGATTTTTTTTCCTCAACAAATGTTGACCTTTTGCTTTAGCAATAAATAAATGTTAAGTTTTACTTCTTAGACACCTACCAACTACCAATTGGTTCGATATCTTTATTAATTATGAGTTTATATGTATTTCGACCCTCTTTATATTTCATCAGCGGGGACTTGGAAATGTCCTAAGAGTATTTGCACTAGTCGTGAAGAAAAAAGTTTCCTCGACGAAGAAAGAAAGTTATGTAGCTAAGCGCATGTGAAAAAGTGAAGCCATTGTGTGAGTTGGTGTTTAATCCTATATTCTTTTTGTAACTGTAGCCTTGTAGGGTTGAGTAAATTTGGTAACGATTGTGAAGTATTTGCTTGGATTCTAACAGAGCTCAACAGCTGCTTTAAAAAAAAAAATGATCATGGAGAGATTTAGCAACCGATCCATTTGTTTTTTTTGTTTTTAACCTTTTGTTCATGAATTAAATTATATAATTTTGGTGTACACTTTTTTCTTCCCAAAAACTCATCCTTATGTTGATTAATGACTGTTCATCAAAAAACAAATTGTTTATTAATGAGTAAATGTGAATTGTGTACTGAAAACTTTATCCAACTAATATTGAAATCATTGTTTTAATTTGTGACATGTCATAACTCATATAGAAAATAAAAGAATTGATGAATACAAAACATGTTTTGATATGATACATGTTGATTTTGTTCCCCTGGTTAGAACATCTCTATTGGTAATACTTTGGGGTCTTAATTAATATTTATAATATTTATTTAAAACACTATAAAAGAGAGAGAAATAGATAATATCTTCCTTGAAACATTAACAATCTTGGTTAATATGTCACTCATAATTTATGAAGATACTCTAAATATAAATAGGGTTTTAACTTTTGGAAATAAACATCAATACTTCTATTTGCTCATAGCTCGCGTTTAATACCAGATAAAGCAAATCTTGGTTTTCGTTTCCCTTGTGATGGGCCGGGAAGAGGAGGAACATGTCAAATGTAGCACATCGGACAGGACTGATGAGAATGGTAGTCTGGTAGAGCAATACGTTAGTGATTTCCCCAATATGGTGTTGAAAGGAACTCCTTTAATATATACAAATCTAGTTTTTGGTGATTCCCTCTGATTTCCCCAATCTATTTTCTCCTATTCATATTTATACATTCCGACTCATACATAGTTTTTTTAGGGAGTGTCGGCCATTAAACGCAAGGAGCTAGATCGTAACGAGTACGATGAGAAAGATAGAAGCCCAAGTAAGTTAGATTCGCTTCCTCTTGATCTAAACTACCACTCTTTCTTTTTTTTCATTCATTTATAAATGAAACAACAAACAATAGAATTAATCAACATATTCTTACAAAACAGGAAATGGATATATGGAGTTCAGGTTCCTTTAAAACAAGGTGTTCCAGTCTCCCTTATTTCACACTGAAACAGAATTGAAATAAAGAAAATAAAACAGAGATTAAGTGTTGACTTAATCCAGAAAACGTTTGTTTGGTTTTCTTGTCCTCACTGATCTTCTAACTGGTTCCAGTTCAGCATCCTCGTCAGCTTCCTCTCCTTTACTTATCGTCTGCTCAGTTAACCGCTTTCGTTTCTTAATTCTTGTCGTCTCTAAATCACTGACTCCAAACTCTACATTGTATTCAATTCCATCTCCCTTACCATAATTTATGACTCCAAATTCTTCGTCGTTTTCAGTTCCGTCTCCCATAACTACATCATCGTCTCCAGATTCATTGTTGTTTTCAATTCCATGTTCAGAATCTGAGCCATGTTCAGTTTCTTCATCTGTATCTGCATCGCTGTCTACACATTCCTCGCTGCTGTCAGTGCCGTAGTCTAAAAATGTCTGTCTGTATAACAAACTTATCCAGCCATTCAAAGGTCGAGTGCGGACAACAGGGTGACCCATAATGTTATGTTCACAGGGGCAACACTCCAAGAGTTTAATTCCGCATTGCTGTATCATGGCTGGATAGCACCTGAAGTTAAACACCACCCTGTTGTTGGATATCATGCTTTCCTCTATTGTATGATAAGAGTTGAATATAACCAGATGATCCACCTCAGGTTTATGATCGGAATGGATCCTTGGCCATTCATAGACGAAGCCGCCTTCCTTGCCTCTGATGGAACACCATATTTGGATAATACCACAAAACTTCCAGAGGTCGTCATAGGGAAGTACAACACAAGCCTTAAATCTCAAGAATCCACAAAAACGCATAGGATCCAAGTGGACGGTCAGAGAACTTCCTCTAGCTTGGTGGGTAAAGTAGTTAGGCACCTGACTACCAGGTAGGATTGCATACCCGCACGACCATTTCTCAATGAGTAGTTTACGCGCTTCCTGGTTCAGTTTGGAGCAGTTAATGAAACTGAGAACAAGCTTTGGAGTGTGAGAGGAGTCAGATATTTTTTCAAGGGACACACAATTATTTGCCGTTAGTTCCTCCATCGAATTCGGAAGCTCTGGCAGCACTTCAAGTTGTTTAGAGTCGTCGAAATGAAGAGCACGTAGCTTAGATAGACGTTGGAAGGAAAGTGGAATACTCTGAAAATCATTTTCCTTCATAAACAGCTCCAAGTCGAAAGTGTGTTCCCTTTCGTGAGTGTCTGTCGGTAAGCTGTTCCAGCTTATGTTCTCCAAATTCAAAGAAAGCTCATGGGAGCAGAAAAAGCTTTGAAAGATTTCCACAGGAAATCTTGAAACATTACAGCAACCTTTGAAATCGAGGGTGCGGAGACGTCTTAACTTGCAAATATTTGGCGAGATGTCTAGTAGCTGCTTGCAGTATGTTACTGAAAATATCCTGAGCGAATAAATATTCTCGATCCATTCAGGAATTTCTGTTATTCCTGAATGGTCCAGATGCAACTTTTCTACCGTACCTGGAACATGCGGGAATGCTGTAACTTTTTCACAACTCTTCAAATTTAATTCTTCCAATTTAGGTGCGTTAGAAAGATCGGGAACTTCTTCCAGGTATATGCTATTACTCAAACACATCCTCTTGAGACAACTAAGAGTCTGAAAACCAATGCATGGGATGGGACACAATATAAGAAATGTTGTTATATTGAATAAAAAGTGTCGAAAGAAAGAAACTTATAAGATGATGATGGAGAAAGTGTTTAAGTATTTAGAAGAGAAATTTAGGAAATGGAAGACTTTGATTTCTTTAAACTCTTTTTCTTATTCACTTCTTAACTTCATTACAAAATGAGAAGGGTCATGAGGTATTTATAGCCTCCACATTATAAAATATCTCAAATATTTTAATGTTAAATCTAGATAGTTCTAGATTAATTTATTACAATTATCTAGATAATTCTATAAAAATATCTAGATATTTATGTTGAAGGAAGTGGAGATGTAAGTAGATTGTTCTAGAACTTTTTAAAGAGGTGGAAGTGATGATATTTCTAGAGAAAACTCTAGAACTTGGATCATGATTAGATTTGGACCTAATATTAAACTTGATCCAAAATCAAGTTTAACTTTCAACACCCCCTCTTAAACTTGATTTTGCTACTCCAAGCAAACTCCTCATCTTGATAAAGTCTTCGCGTTTAAGAGGTTTGGTGAAGATATCGGCTACTTGATCATTTGTCTTCACATACTCCAATTGCACCTCCTTCTTCTCAACACACTCCCTAATATAATGATAACGTGTGTCAATGTGCTTACTTCGATCATGGAAGACGGGATTCTTTGCCAATGCTATTGCTGACTTATTATCCACAAAGATCTTTGTTGGCTCCTCTTGCGGCAATGTTAACTCCTTTAACAGGTTCCTCAACCAAATAGCATGGCAAACACATGAAGTAGCCGCTACATACTCTGCTTCACAAGTAGATAAGGTAACGATCTGTTGCTTCTTTGACATCCATGTAAAAGCCGTATCTCCAATATAGAACATGAAGCCACTTGTGCTCTTTCGGTCATCTGTGTCTCCACCCCAATCGCTATCGCTATATCCAACAAGCTTATGATCATTAGAGATAGAATAATACAAGCCAAAGTCCATTGTACCTTTGATATAGCGAAGAATCCTCTTTGCCACCTTGAAATGAGTTGTTGTTGGATGCTCCATGTAACGACTAACAACTCTAACCGCATATAAGATATCGGGCCTTGTGCACGTCAAATAACGTAAGCTTCCAACCAAACTTTTAAAGAGTGTTGGATCTACTCTTTCTCCTTCTTCATTCTTTGACAACTTGATTCCACATTCCATCGGCGTGTTAACTGGATTAGAGTCATCCATCTTGAATTTTTTAAGTACCTCCTTAGCATACCCTTCTTGAGTAATAAAAATTCCATTGTCCTCTTGTTTCACTTCAATTCCAAGGTAGTAGGACATCAATCCAATATCTGTCATCTCGAACTCCTTTATCATCTCTCTCTTGAACTCCTCGAAAATGTTTGGATTATTACCCGTGAATATTAATTCGTCTACATATAAACATGCAATCAATATATCACTATTTTGAATTTTGATATAGAGTGCATGTTCATATGGACACTTAATGAAAACTTTCTCTTTGAAGTACTTGTCAATTCTAGTATTCCAAGCTCTTGGGGCTTGTTTTAACCCATAAAGTGCCTTCTTCAACCTTAAGACTTTGTCTTCTTCTCCCTTGAATATATAGCCTTGTGGTTGCTCAATGTAAACTTCTTCTTCAAGTTCTCTATTTAACTGACTTGACATCCATTTGATGTATCTTCCATTTGTTTTGAGCCGCCAATGAAATAATTAATCTAACCGTTTCTAGACGAGCAACAGGAGCAAAAACCTCATCATAGTCAACTCCGGCTCGTTGACTATAGCCTTTGGCCACCAATCTTGCCTTGTGTCTCTCTACTTCTCCTTTAGAATTTTTCTTTTCTTTGTACACCCACTTTACTCCGATAGCCTTATGCCCATTTGGAAGTGAAGCTAACTCCCATGTACTGTTCTTTTCTATTGCCTTAATTTCTTCATCCATTGCATTTCTTCATTTCTTCTTTTCCATAGCTTCTTGGAAGTCCATGGGCTCACATTCGGCAAATAGGCAAAATAAAGTAAGATTTTCTTGATTTTCGGTTACCTCATAAAGTTCTTGTAAACTTCTAAAACGTGGGGTCTTTTCACTTGAGCTTTCTTCTCCTTGAGAACTTGTTGGTGAAGTTGGTGGTGTAGTAGGCTCCTCTCTTGGCTGCTCGAGACCATCTTCTTCAAGATGTGGAAAGAAGTTATAATCTTCATCATTTGGTCTCCATTCCCATTCTTCTTCTTCATCAAAGATGACATTTCGACTTATGATTGTCTTCTTTGTGTCCGGATTGTAAAGTTTGTAGCCTTTGGAGTTAACGTCATAACTAATGAAAATATACTTCTCGCTTTTATCATCTAGCTTGCTTTGCTTCTCATCTGGTATATGAGCATGAGCAATGCTTCCAAAGACTCTTAAGTGAGAAATACCAGGTTTTCTTCCGCTCCAAGCTTCTTGTGGTGTTTTTCCCAAGACACTTCTTGTTGGAGATCGGTTTAATAAATAAATTGCACATGCAACTGCTTCTGCCCAAAACTCCTTTGGTAGCCTCTTGCTTTTAAGCATGCTTCTCGCCATTTCAAGAATTGTTCTATTCTTCCTCTCCGCTATTCCATTTTGTTGAGGGGTTCTTGGCACCGTTAGTTGTCTTCTAATTCCATTATCTTCACAATACTTCTGAAATTCCTTGGATGTAAACTCTCCTCCACGGTCAGATCTCAAGGCTTTAATCACAAGACCACTTTCCTTCTCAACATGGGCTTTAAAATTTTTGAAGTTTTCAAATACTTCTGATTTTTCCTTCAAGAAGTAAACCCATGTTTTTCTAGAAAAATCATCAATAAAGAGAAGGAAATAATTGCTTCTACCGAGTGATTTTGGTTTGATCGGACCACATACATCCGTGTGAATAAGTTCCAGTGGCTTTTGTGCTCTTGTGATTGACTCTTTTGGAAAACTCATTTTGAATTGTTTTCCAAGTAAACACCCTTCACAAACTTGCTTTGGATGGTTGATGTAAGGTAATCCTCTCACCATTTCTTTCTTCGAAAGCAACTCTAGTCCTCCAAAGTTAATATGTCCGTATCGAAGATGCCAAAGCCAAGAATCCTCCTTATAACACATCTTGAGACATTGTGCGATGTCATTTTGAATGTTAAACACAAACATTCTATTTTTTGACATCGACACCTTTGTAATGAGATTATTTTCTTGGTCTCTTATAGAAAGGCTATTATCCTTTAATCGAATATCATAACCTTTCTCTAAGAGTTGTCCAAGACTCAAGATGTTAGTCTTCATGGTTGGAATATAGTAAACGTTGGAAATAAATTGATGATCTCCATTCTTTAGTCGAATGAGAATTTTTCCTTTACCTTGTACCTCCATCTTTGATTCATCTCCTAAGGCCACATCTCCTTTCACCGATTCATCAAGCTCCACGAACATGTTTTTTATTCCGCATATGTGATTACTTGCACCGCTATCAAAGTACCACTTATGATTATCTTCTCGTTCATCATTCTTGCAAGCCATCAATAACATGTCTTCTTCTTGAATTTTTCCTTTAACATAGTTGGCCTTCTCCTCAACTCTTTTGTAGTTAGGAGCTTTACATTCAGAAGCATAATGTCCAAGTTTACCACAATTGTAGCACTTGACACTTGATTTATTGTACCGTGACTTTGGGCTTCCTCTCCCACGACCTCTTGATGAACTTTCTCCTCTTTGATTTATGTTATCTTCATAGGGTCTCCAACCTCGTCCATTTCCATATCCACGACCTCGTCCTTGTACTTGACCGCCACCTCTTCTTTGATAATTTTGGCAATTTCCTTCATTAATGTGATTAATATGCATCTTTAGTACTTGTTCAGCGATATCTTCCTTTTTCTTCTTCTTTTCTTCATATGCTTGTAATGATCCAAGAAGTTGCTCCATTGTCATGGCTTCCAAATCTTTTGTCTCTTCAATGACGGTGACAATATGCTCAAATTTTGGATCTAACGATCTAAGAACTTTCTCCATGATTCTAACATCATCTAATTTCTCTCCATTTCTTTTTAGATTATTTGTAACCGTTAGAACTCTTGAAAAATAATCGGAGACGGGTTCACCTTCCTTCATTTGCAGTGCTTCAAATTCTCCTCTTAGAGTTTGAAGACGTACCTTCTTGACTTGATCGGCACCCTTGTAGGATGTTCGAAGCTTCTCCCATGCTTCTTTTGCCGACGTAGCTTCCGCCACCTTCTCGAATGTATCTTCATCTAATCCTTGATAGATTAGACAGAGAGCCTTCTTGTCTCTCTTCCTTGAGTCTCTCAAACTATCCTTTTGAGCTTGAGATAGACTACCTTCATTCTCCGGTTCAACATGACCTTTTTTTATTATCTCCCACATGTCATGTGCTCCTAGGATAGCTTTCATCCGTAGACTCCAATTGTCATAGTTGCTCTTCATGAGCATTGGAACTTGGACGGGAACATTACTCGCCATCTCCAATAGAATCTTCTAGCTCTGATACCACTTTGTTGGAAGAAAGAAACTTATAAGATGATGATGGAGAAAATGTTTAAGTATTTAGAAGAGAAATTTAGGAAATGGAAGACTTTGATTTCTTTAAACTCTTTTTCTTATTCACTTCTTATCTTTTTAACTTCATTACAAAATGAGAAGGGTGAGGAGGTATTTATAGCCTCCACATTATAAAATATCTCAAATATTTTAATGTTAAATCTAGATAGTTCTAGATTAATTTATTACAATTATCTAGATAATTCTATAAAAATATCTAGATATTTATGTTGAAGAAGGTGGAGATGTAAGTAGATTGTTCTAGAACTTTTTAAAGAGGTGGAAGTGATGATATTTCTAGAGAAAACTCTAGAACTTGGATCATGATTAGATTTGGACCTAATATTAAACTTGATCCAAAATCAAGTTTATCTTTCAACAAAAAGTCATAATGCAGAATGCAGATAATTTTTTCCAATAAACTTAAATTAGAAAACTTACAGGGGCACCTTCCCAAAGTTTCTTCAGTTTGCTATCCAGCATTAAGATCTCCACAAGAAATTCCGAATAAAACCGTCTAGGCATACATTTCATAGGACATGCTTCCCAATGGAGTAATCTGAGTTTACGAGGCAAAGGCAGACAAACCAAATCCTCATCTAAATGCAGTCTTGCCTTGGTATCGGATAAATTTCTGTAGAATCTTAGAATTTGGAGATTATGCATTCCACTAAAAGCTCTCTCGTTTAGGGATAACTCATTGATTTCAGACATGTTAAACGATATGCCCACAATGGCTCCTGTACCCTAAAACATGTGAAGAAATATGAATTATAACAATTTTACTTGCTTGAAACATATTGAGAAAGCCATGTATGTGATTGAGTTGATATCTATGTTAGTATATACAGGAACTTACAGTATTATCAGCAAGAACATCATAAATTTCATTAGCATCCACTAGGAATTGACGTTTCCCAGGCTCATGGGTTGGCTGTCTACGAAAGACTTCTTGCCCCATCTGTTGTAGCAAATGATGCATAATGACACACTGGTGGTTTGATATATATATGAGATCCCTTTCGACTAGGACATCAAGTCCAAGTTCTATGTCAAGACCACTAGATTTCTGCTCCTCAACTTCTGTTTTCCTCTCACAAGTCATCTTCTAACTTGCAAGGTATCTCTAAACGTGATGGCGAATCACGAAAGACTAGATCTTGCTATGGTAGCTATAGTTCATGAAGATGTCAACAAAATAAGTTTTTTTTCAGACGAGACAGGTTCACATGATGTCGTTTTTGCTTGGGTAATTGAAGAAGCATTGACCAACTCTCGTGTATGAATAAATGTATTAATTTTTTTTTTTGTTTCTGCAGGCGATGCCAATGAGAGACGAGAACTGGTCAGAAATATGATAAATAAACGAGTTTTCTACCATTATATTGAAAAAGTAAAACAGAGAGGTCAGAAACAGACCAATGGGGGAAAACAGAGAGGTAAAGGAAAAGGGAGAATCGATTACAATGATATTTACTCTAGTGACATAAAATATTTATGACGCAAAGTATTGATTAATTTAATCTCAGAGTATATTCACATTTGTTTTCCAGGCACCAACAAGTATGGTGAGCTCAGTTTTACCCCCCAAGTATCTCTTACGCACTGTTAAACCATTTTACATTTTTTACTACAATGTTGAAACAAAAAAAAACATTAAAAGATTTCGGCTCCTAGGAATTAAAGATGATGAAGAGTTTCCGCCTAGTTATGGATTCATAGACACAACATGTATACGTCATGTCCGTATCGCAACTCATCACATCGAGAGTATTGCCAGTTTCAAGGATCCTCCTATAATTTTTCAAAATTCCTAATGGAAAAGACTTGTTTTTTTTTTTGGGTTTTCTCAACATTTTAAGTGTTGATTTCGCAATACCAAACAAACTACTTTGTTATCTTATTATGTCTTTGTGAGATGCGTGTTATTATTTGTGTCACGTGTCACAGTTTTAAGATCATCCTCGTCATTGAAATTAGGCATGGGTATAAAATCCAATATCCAAAAATCCGATCCAAACTGATCCAAAAATATTCGTACCGAATCCGAACCAAATACCTTATAAAATCCGATCGGTTTTTATTCTAAAAAAATTTCGGTTTCGCTTATAATCCGAATCCGATCTGATATCCGATCCGATATCCGATCGGATATCCGAAATATATAATATATAGAATATATATAATTATATATATTCTTAAATATACAAAATATATATTAGTTATCAATATTCATAATTATATGACATATTCTAAAAGGTTTCATTATACTTTTCAACTAAAATTATATTTTTTGATTAAATTTCTTATTTATTTTTTTTAAAAATAAAAAACTTAGATTTCTTTTCGGTTTTTTTCGGATTTTTTCAGATTTTTTCGGATTGTTCAGGGGTTTTTGGATTTTTTCGGTTATTCGGATTTATTAACCGAATCCGAAAAATTTTTGGATTTTTTTGGGTTACATATAAAATTTATGATCCGATCCGAATCCGATGAAATCCGATCCGATCCAAAAATACAATCAGATAGTGTTCGAATTATAAAATTTCATATCCAAATAATCCAAATCCGACTTAATCCGATCCGAATCCAAAAATGCCCAGCCCTACTTAAGATTATCGAAGATCTCTTAGAAATTTATTATTATTAAATTTAAAAACACTTACATTTATCAGTGTCTAAAAGTGTTTTTGTTTTATTAAAGACACTGAGTTTTTGTTTTTATAATTACTTTTACATTTAAAGATATCCACACAAAATGACCATTGACCATTGACCATTGTAGGTGCTGTCTTCCTTTGTTTTTTATATAGGAATAAGAACACAAGTCATAAATCTAAGAATATGACTTTATATTTGTTGTGTAATTAAGGGAATCGTGATTTTTGTGATTGGCATAGTAGTACCGTGAATCAACAGATGAAGAAGAACACAGATCGCCCAAATTTGATTTCCTATAATTCATTTTAGAATTCTTTAACTTTGGTGCTGACCAAATTAGAAGACAAATCTATGATTCAACATCAGCAAAACAAATTGAAAATGTAATCATGATCAGATATTTGCTAAAGAGATCCTAAAAAAATCTCTAATGAACAAAACTAATCTACCATTACAAAAGTCGTATATACATAGTATATTTAATACGCTATTCAGCCATAAACAATGGTTTATTTTGAAGCAGCCTCCAGCAAAATCAAAAAATAAGTCCATTCATTCATTGTAAAGTTTTATAGACTTACAATTCAAAATTAATTGATAATGAGTGGATTACTCTATCTCAATTTATATTTTAGTGATGGTCGTTTATAATTTTCCTATCAGTCGTACCAACGCAGAAGCATTTCTCACTTGTCTCATCTTTTGTAACTTCGTTTATTTATTAGTTGCTTGAATCATACGTAAGCTTTCAAATTATTAACTAATACAAAAACCTCGAAATTCAAATGGCAATTATTTTGAGAAATCAGGTTATATGAAGTGTCATTGGTTTACGGAAACCCTTGAGGGTTACTTGGGGTAGAAGGCATCCAACTACCGGACTCGTCGAATCTCGGAGCAAAGGGCTCAGAAGGTGCAGCCAGCGCGAAGGGTTCGGAAGGAGCAGCCGGAGAGAAGTGTTCGGAAGGAGCAGCCGGAGCGAAGGGCTCGGAAGGAGCAGCCTGATCTACGAACGGAAAGGGCGGGAAATCGGGGAGTGAAGGCCAAACTGGAACCGGAAACCTAGGCCTCTCAAGATCGGGAAATGCTGGCGGTGGAAGCAAAGGCATATCAGGCGGAGGTGGCGGTGGAGCCACTGCTTCTTGAAAAGGCGGGATTTCAGGGAATCCGAGATCGTGGACCGGTGAATTACGACCCGAAGATGGATAATCATCGGCTCCAATCTGAGCTTCTTTAGCTGCGGATCTCACTACTCGCGAAGAAAACGTTTCTTTTAAGTTTAGGAATATGAGAAGTTTGAAAACGACGACATATCTAAGCACAAGTGAAAGTGATGCCATTGTGTATTAGTGTGTTAGTGGGTGTTGATGTTTAGTCCTTTTTTGTAATTTACGGGTTAATGAAGATTCAACTTTATAAGCTTTGAACTAAGTTGTTGGCGACTGGTAAAACCTTTGCTTTTATTTGCATTGTGTTCCTACTTATAACCAAAGCACATGCTAATAATTTTTGATTCAAAGTCAAACGTCATGTCAACGAAGAGTGTTTTCACCAAGAACGATATATAGATCAACTCGAAATAATTCATCCCACCTTATTAGGTCAACGGCATGGGAAAATAGCCTTTTCATACACACTATATATATAGTTTTGTTTTTACATAACCCAAACCAAACCGAATGGGGAAAAGAATAAACGATTAGAATTTTAATTTATAAAGAAAAATAAATAACTTTTGCTTAAGAACCAAACCAAAATTTTGTCAAACAACATTTGGTCATCCTTTTGATAAAATAAAAGCACTTTTAGTTTTCCTAACTACTTTTAACCTCACGATATGCATGAGTACAAAATTTCAATAGTATAGTTCCAACTTATTTTTATTTTGGAAATATCATGACAACATCGTATATGGCTATATTCTGACTTTTTCAGAATTTTGATTTAATGTTTGAGAAAAAAAATCATTGATATTTTAAATCTAAAATTGCTTCTACCCTAAAGTTATGTTTTTATTATTTTTCTAAACAAGTTTTCGTTAAAAGGTTTCTTATGAAATATACATTTCTATATAAAATAAATAAGAAACCAATACTTGAATAATTATTATGATATTTGTTGTCATTATTTGCTAGTTATTTAAAGGTTATAATTATCTAACGCTTAATCAATATATAGAAGATATGACAACTATAACTAGTATTAACGAAAAAACAACATCAACATTTATAAATTTAACTTGGTTAGGAGATCGAAGAATCAAAATTGATCTAAATAGTTATTAGTGGCAATGGGCACAACAATATGAACGAGATACCTCTTAAATCATGTTAAATGAAATATATTAACCAAAATAACTAAGTTACATATACAGTTAGCTATATAACTTTCTTATCATGTTAGTCGTTAGATAAAATATATCTATTTACTTTAATATGTGTGGCATCTTTGTTATCTAGCTAAGTATTTAATTAATTACCATTACAAATTTTCTGCAAAAGCTCATGCATGTATTATCTCTTTATGGGTGTGTAATCTACGGAAGAATATATATGCGTTAACTATCTAGTTAACAAGATAACTCTTAAATATTGTTAACTAAAATACATCTACCCAAAATAACTATGTTCCGTCTTAGTATGTAAAGTTTTATATGCTATACTTAGACACATACATCTTAAATTTTGTTTTAAACGACATTCAATTCATTATATTTTTATTGAATTTAGTTTGGAATTCATAAGTGTAATAAGCATCTTATCAGAGTGCATCACTCAACCTACGCTAACTAGACAGAGCATAAAGTTAATAATTTAAGGAATTTCTGAGAAATTATCCCAAGGTTATCCACATACGTATCCGATATTACATATACGAATTAGAGAACCCGATTTAATTTGGGAGTGTATATGCATGTTAGCTATCTAAGCACACATATAATATGATAACAATATATTTAGCTGGTTAAGAATAGAATAAAGAAAGTAGGGGTAACAAACTATTTATCAAAGTGCTCAGAAATATTTTGCTAGCTGTCAGAGCCTGCTCTCAAACCTTGTACATTTAACATATTCTTCAACCTTAATTTAATAAAAATAATGTGGTCATTTCAACTCACATTTTTATGAAAGCACTAATTTAAAAAAAACGTGTTATTAAAAAAAAAATCACTATTATTTTGTTCATTTTCTCGTTTGCACCGTATCATGGAATCCGGAAAAAAAATTCGCTATGTTTTCTAAGAAGTTCAGAACTATTTTTGGCTGCCACAAATCAACCATCGTGTTTTAAAAAGAAGTATAGGAAAAGGAAAAGAAAAAAAATATTAAAATGATTTTCCCACACACCTCAAAATGTATTAAAATTAAAATTGCAAAGCTATTGTTCGAAAGGTTCCAAGAACAAGAACAAGAACAATTCTCAGCATTATTTGTAGTCTTTTCCAATCATATAACTGATAAACAAACCGAGTACCTTTCTCATCAAAGTGTCTTAAGTGATTGAGGTTCTCAATATGGCTTGAAAGTAAAAGCCATAGCGAATGACTAGTACACAAGTCATTTTTTGTTGGCATTCACAGGAGAAAGTGATTTCTTCACCGATGCTTCACTTAAATCTATGAAAAACAAAAAAAAAAGTATGACCGACATAATGAGTACTGATGTAGGAAACGCACGACTAAGATGGATATGAGCAATCTAACTGCCTTTAAATTTTCAACACTGTGATCTTACCATTTTGTAAATTTTCGCCAGTTGACCTTGAATCTTTGTCCCCATTGGTTTCTGTTTGTTGGCTGCTTCGAACTATTCATTTGTGAAAACAATGTGACAGTTAATAACTTAATTAATAAGAGTCATATTAATGACAAAATAGTAATAATAACGAAGATTTAATGTATCATAAATAAACTCTAAGAAAAAGGGTGTGTATATTGCTAAATAACATTTGAAATAATTAAGGACAGAAGTTGCTACGAAATCTATGGGTG
The DNA here is from genome assembly GCA_963854855.1 of Nasturtium officinale. NCBI lineage: Eukaryota > Viridiplantae > Streptophyta > Magnoliopsida > Brassicales > Brassicaceae > Nasturtium > Nasturtium officinale. The sequence goes on from OY978500.1 coordinate 9,021,534, forward strand.
ACATCAAATGGTAGGATATCTTCCTACTTCACATATTAATCCAATGCTTAAATATCTTTCTACACACACATATATATATATATTGCCCTAATATGTTTGATTCCTCGGACTACATGCTTCGACATGTCTACACAGAATAAAATGACATCATTTCAAACTCGGATGTCAAAGTAGAAAATAAAGTTTCTTACTGGTTGTACATCGCATTGCTCTTCTAGCCGCTAGAATTTGTCGCCTTTTTGCCCTTGCTGTCTGAGCAACCACAGAATCTGGCAAAAGGTAGACAATCTATTATATACAAATTAGAGAAGTTAAGGATTATAGAGTATCCTCATTTTTTTAAATGAAATTTACATTCATATCAAAACAAAAAAAAAAAGGATTATAGAGTAGACAAGATTTCTATGGCTGACATTAAAGAATATATAGATTTGCAATAATTACTAAAGACATTTTCACTTATAGTTAGAGTTACACATACAATAAAACCCTAAAAGAACTTGAAGCTTCTCGGATATAAATGCTTCATATGTAAATGTATAAACTCCATAATGATCGTTCCAAGTTCAGATGTTAAAGTAGGAATCAAAGGTTTGTTACCTTCAATAATGGGGGTGATCACATTAGAGTTAAGAGCTGCACATCGTTTTGCTTTTTTATCCGCTATAATTTTCCTTCTTCTTTCCCTGGCGTCTTTAGCAACCAGAGAATCTGGCAAAGGTATGCGAAATACGAATTAGATCAGCTCGATAAGTTCCAAATAGTGAACATAATAACTCTACAGAATACAAAAAAAAAAAGTTGCAATAATTTTTCAGAATAATTCAAGAAGGTTAAAGAAATGTTCATTACTTGTCAGACGCTGCAGTGGATCCATTAACGCATTGACAGAAAAAGGATCAACCTTAAATCCACTTTCACCCATATTGGCACCACCAGCCATTGCTTGCAGCAATAACAAACGAAATCCCTGAAGAAGAAAACCAAAAGCCAATAAATAAATATGAAGTGAGACCAAAAACTATCTTTTTGATATGTAATTTCTAGAGAGTAAAATAATGACAATTAATGTCATTAGTTCTTCTCTGTGAATAATATATTCTTTAAAATTGAAGAGAACTAAACCAAATTCCATCAAGAAAATAACTAAAGGTTCAGCCAAAAACTACACCATGCATACAGAATTTTCAATAGATTCAAGTTTACAAAAAACACTCTATATTCGTTGACATGTATGTTCGTTGAAAAAAAAACCAACCTTACATCAAGAATCTAGAACATTTAAAACCAATTTTCAGACATGGATAAATCAATTCAGAAACACAAAAGTCTCTTCCTTTTACTACTGTTGTTGCATCACACAATCTATCAAATAAAAAGTACGAAGAACAATCTCGTTTCCCTGGAATTGAGTCATCAAATTTAAGTCAATATCTATCTCGTTTTCTATAAGTATATCCAAAAAACAAGAAAAATAACGAAAGAAATGGCGTATTTAATTCTATATAATAGGGATTTGATCATTGAGTTGATCGTAAGTGAAAATTGTAGGGCAGAACACGATCTTCCTACTCTCTCGGCGTCTGTAATAGGTTGAAAATTGTAGGGTAGAGAGTGATAGACACTAGACACAGTTGAGTTTATATATTGAAAAAAAATTAGTATCTACGACGTCGTCTTGGGATTTATCTGAATTACTTACAAACTCCAAATTAAGATATTAGAGCACCTCCAACAGAGGTTTTAATGAGGGTTCTTAACATAAAAATTAAAGAAATTAAATCAAAAAAAACAAATTATCTTAAGAACCGGTTCTTATAAAAGATATTTTAACACTGATCCTTCAAATTAAGAACCCCATACGTGTCATTATTTAGTTGGATGTAGATATTTTGACCCCAAAAAAATATTTTGCTTTTTCCAAATTTTCTCCGTTCGTCTCTATGAGTTTCTCCTACTTGTCTCTATCTTCGCCGATCGTCCTCCGTCACCGTCGGCAGCATCATTGTCAGCTGAGGTTTCATCAATGGTAATTGGTGCTGCTACTTCTTTTTCTCACGGTATCTCACCAATTTTCGAGATCTCTCTTCATTTTGTTTCCTTTGTATTGTTCGTTAACTAATATGAAGATGATGGTGGTAGTACATGACTCTGTTATACAAATTAATCAACTATTTTTTCTCTCAATTTTTAGCCTGAATTTAATTTCATGATTTTCTGCTTTTGAATCTAACAAGATTCTGGGAAAATTTTATTTATGTGTCAATTTTTTGTTGTTATTGTTGTAATTAGAGATCTATAAATCGTGTATATTGATAGATTGTACACTCCAAAAACAAATTGGCTGACCTCTCCAATGTCAATATGTAATCAGGTTAGTTGGAACATTTTCTTTCTATTGTTCCTGCTAAAGATTGTCTTTTGTTTCAATTTAGTGTCGACATTGATACTAAGAAGTTTCTTGATGCAAAAACAATTGCAAATATACATGTACAACTTTCAGCCTAGTTTTCTTTTCAGTGACATATATAAGGACAGAGATAATCTCTAATGATCAATCATATCTTTGATAATGTAGATTGATCTCAGTTGTTAATATTTTGATTAGAGGAGTTGAATTTGAGATTGAAATTTGGATTGGATAAAAGTGGTTTCATGTTTATGATTTCAAAATCCATATTTTTATGTTTTATGAATTGTTATAATTTGTAATAACTTATAAAATATCTATAAATTAAAACAAAATAAATTCTACATAAAATTTATAATTTAAAAAAAACTTCTTAAGAACCCCATTTGGGGTTCTACCATTGGAAGAAGAAAATATTAAGAACTCTTAAGCAAGTTCTTAATTTTAACTTTTTCAAAATTTATAACTAAAATAATAATAAGAACCCAAGCCTTTTTCTTCATTTCTTATAACTGACGTACGGCCCAAAATTAAAGTCAAGTCTTTTCAAACAAAGATTTTTTAATATTCTATTGAGTGGGGATGGGGGGATTTGTAAAAAAAATATTGGTATTATTTTGTATAAACATTTAAGCGCGGGAGAATTTACGTAATGGTATTGTTAAAATATTTATTTATGTTGAAACTTATTTTATGTGACTTCTTACACATAAAAGAGTGTGTAAAAGATATTGATAACGATTATCAAAACAAGATCTGCTTCTCTTTCAGATTCTCTCAGGAGTTATATAAATATATTTCTCAACTTATAAGGTAATATATCTGCGAATTGACATGGGGTCAAAAATTTTATAAGAAGATCTGAAAACTTTATAGCACCTACATGAATTTACCAACGGTATATTCGCTAAGCATGAGGAGAAGCGTTTGCTCTTCTTCTCGTCTTCACTAAAAGATGAAACTGGGAAATGCATGGAGGTCTGTTTTAATCTTTAAATCATTCTCTAATTCAAATCCATTAATTTGCTTCAAAAGAAAAACAAAACTTTGAGCTCTGACTAATCTTATATTTATATTGCAGTTTGTTATAAATTTCCAATCCATCCTTTCTTCTTTGGTGCTCAAACGTAAATATTAACTGATCCATGAATTTCTTGTAAACTTTTATTTTAATTTCGAGCCAATTTGTTGTTTTTTTTTAATGAAAGTAAATGTTCTAAGCCATTAAAAGTTTAACCTGCTGGCTGCTTGGATCATGGAATTAAATGATTAAATGCTACATACTATTCACATTCACACAAAAACTAAACATTATACCTCGTTTATGATTTTATTCCTCAGAGAAATATTATATTTTGTTCCTTTTGTTTCATGTGAACGGAACAACAACAAAAAAAAGAAGAAGTTCAAACCTTTTCATTCTTTTTGCTCGTTTTAAATCTTCAATATATTCCACATTCATATTCATATTCATGAAAACATTTGATTAAGTAACCACAACTTTGTTATACTTATGAGATGATCATGCTTTTTGCAAACTTGATCACAATGTTGCAACAATATAAAAAGCAAAAACGAGACAGAGTTAAAAGTTAAAACCCAACTGACTAAACCTTTTTGGAGAAACAACTTAAGGTTGTGAGTATGCGAATCTTTGCCACAATTTCTTCAAGATCAACATCAAAAATCCCGGTTTATCTTTAACCAAACCGGTATAACTCCAAAATTGAATACGTACGAGAGAGTTAACTTATTATATAAAGTACTCGGTTCTTTTTCTCTGTTACAGTTACAGAGATTCCTAAAACGAACTCTAAAAGATTCTCTTTCTGTAACAACCTCGCCGCCGATCTAACTCTCCGATGGCTAACTCAAGTCATCTCCTTCTCCTCTTCCTCATCACCACCGTGACATTTCTCACTTCCGCTGCTTCTCCTCCATATCTAACCTCACAAGATCACCAACACGCCGACAGAATCATCCAAGCAATGATCGGAGCAGGAGATTTCCGTGACTGGGCCGCCGATTTCCTCTCCGCCGTTGATGATCAATTCGGTATCCCTCTCTCCGCCACCATTTTCATCCCCGCCGATTTCGACTCCGCCGACCTCTCCTCGTCCTCTTCCTCCATCGAAGCTAATCCTAGTCGTCTCTCCGTAGCTTACCACATCGTTCCTCAGCGTCTTTCATTCACCGATCTTCGTCTTTTACAACCACTCGCTCGTCTTCCGACTCTTCTTCCCGGAAACTCAATCGTCGTCACCAACAGTTCAGTTTCCGTTTTTACACTCGACGGCGTCATAGTCTCTGAACCTGATCTTTTCCTCTCTTCCTCTATTGCTATTCACGGTATTGCTTCGCCGCTTGATTACTCTCGTTACGGTGATTCTGGTAATGGTGATACTACTTTAGCTGATAGTCTCCGTCCTTATCGTCGTCGTCGTCGTGGTTTCAACACCACTGATGAATCTAATAACGATGAAAGAACCAACACTAATGAAACCTCTGCTTCTTCGTTCACTTCACATTTCTCAACAGCTACGTTCTTGCTTCCGTTGGTTCCTCTGTTACTGTTCTGAGACTAAAGTTCCGGCGATTTTTTCCCGCGTTTTAACCGTCAAGATTCCACTAACGGCGTCAAAGTTTCTCTCTTTTTGTCATTTTCAAGATTCTTTTAGACTCAAAATTCCATTAACGGCGTCAAAGTGCATATATGTATATATCATTTTGTCATTTTCAAGATTCTTTAGACTGTGAAATTCTGTATATGATTTCAAATATACTTCTGTAAGGTGATTTCACACTATTCAATAGGCAATATAATGAATTAGAGTAATTTTCTTGAATTTAAAGAATAATATTGTATTATTATGTGATTCGCATGTGCAAAAGGATCGAACTTTTTTCTTTCTAGATTACACTTCTAACGGTAACGTTAGGTTATTGTTCACTAGAGAAATAAAGAACAAAGGATTCTGAATAAATGCTTCCAAAAGAGAAAAAAAAAATCAGAAAGAAATTTGTTTCTATCTATATCTCTAACAGGTAAGTCATTGTTGTTGATGTCGTCTCGGAGTTGGTATAGTCTTGTTGGCTCTTGAGCTTTTTACATCAAATCAACTCCAAAAAGTTTTCCTTTGGTTAAACTCACGGAGCAGCTTGATGATATGAAGTGATCTTTTGAGTCTGATGAAGTTTGGTTCTTGTGGTTCCAGTACTCAATGAGTCGATGGTTAGGGTCCAGAGCTTCAATGGCCTGTAGAGAAGAATGATTAAGTTGAGTAAAAGAGCAAGGATCATGGATAGGTTTTGAATGAAGAAAAAATAAGGCTTGGATTTTGAATATCTTACCTGAACTATAGACGATGAGAGGAAACCGAACATTTGCAGCCCGTTGATACTCTCAAGCTGCGATAAATTTGGAAGACCAAGACTTGTAGATGTATCTTTAACTCTCTGCAAAACCATTTCCCAGCATTGTTGAGCCGAGACATTGTAGTAGCTCTCGTTTGGAGATTCTTCCAGAGTAACCTGAGAAAACAAGAAAAGTCCGGTGTTGTTAGTAATTCAAGATTCCCTTATTATCAAATACAAAAATGTTGTGGGGTAAGGCTTTACCCTAAACAATGGACCCATGAGTCCTGCATCCAAAACCTCGGAGATGTAATTGCTCATTCTTGTTGGATCAAGAACATTGTAGAACTTGACACGACTCTTGAATCCTGTAAAAGTTGTAAACAGCCGGAAAAACTCAACAACCTTTTGAGCAAATTTCTGATTAAGTAACATTAACCAAAGGGTTTCTCAAGAGACTGTACCTTTTGGGAAGATAGCATTCTTATTGCACCAAAGCTTTCCAAATATCAAGAACCCGAGGTTTATAGGCTCCACCAAGTTCTCTGAGGTGGTTAACTCACCACTTGTGCTGACTTCTTCTTTAAACTCTTCTTGATAATCCAACTCTAAGTCCATGTTCAGATCAAACGAACCTTCCTTTAGCTTCTTCTCCTCACTGGTAACTGAACTAATCTTTGTCTGATCTTCATCACTGTGTTCAATGCCTAAGACCTTGGAAGCCCATATCTTAAAATCCTTTGATTCCCCTTCCAAAGCTCTGACCAACGAGCTTAACTCATCTGTGGTGTAACGGAGAAGAATGAATCCATCCTTCTCATCGCATGAGCAAAGATCATCCGAGTGTTTAAGGCAGGCGTATTCTTCAGGAGAGCACTTGCAGCCAGAAGCCGAGAGATGCAAATCATAAAAGCATGAGAAGCATTCTCTTTCACAGCTAGAATCAAAGTCCTTCTCCATCTTCACCAAGCTTGAAGAATCCCTTCCAAGAGCTGCAATTCTTTCTTCTTCCATCTGTAACCGAGCCTATCAACATTTTTGAAAACATGAACCAATTAAGCATTAGAAAGTAGAAACAATATACAATTATCATTACTCAACTAGTGACTTTTTCGTTACCTGGATCGCGTTTGTAAGTGTTCCGTTCTTCCCACAGAAAGTCTTCCATCTTAAGTTAGTTGTATTTTCCTTTCCCACAGAAGATGAGATTTCCCAAAGAGCCTTAACAGCTTCATAAGCTGCTCCAAGAAGAAGTTTGTCATGAGAAAGAGAAGTCTTCCTTGTCTCTTTACTGTATAGTTCCACTGCATTCTGCCCATGAGCCAACCAATCAACAGGAGCCACATTAACCGCTTCTGCGCAATTGAAACCGCAGTTGAATCCAGCATGATACGCCCTCGGGAATGTCAGTACATACTCCCCTGAATTCTGAACCACCCGATAAACTTGAACTCCCTCATCTTTCAGGATTGAAGGGGAAAATTGAGTAACCTGAATCCAATAAAAAATAAAGAACAAGAGTTGATTTCTAAACATGATGGAGACTACATAGGTGAAAAACAACAAATAGAGTAGATGTTTTCTTACTAACCAGGCCATGGAGTAGATCAGGCTGTTCGTCAAACAGGTCAGGTAGATGTTTTCGCATCGCCTTCTCGAGAGCGGTTGCATTGCTTCCCGGAACACCATACCATACCTTTGGTTCCCCAAAGTGATGATAGTTAAGTGAATAGAGATGATGATCCTCCACATGCTGTTCAAGCAAAAAAATAATATCATCCATCCAAACATTAGGGGGATAAAATTCATCATCAAAGTGTGAAAATTTACTTACCCAACAAAAAGACGAAAAACATGTTCCCACATAGAGCCAAGGAACTAGAACTCCAGATATATCACAATCCTCAAAACTTAGTACAGAGCCAGGGAGACGGGGTAAATTATTCAAGTTCCAGCCAGAAGCTACGTACTGATCTATATCCCCACCAGTTAGCATATCTGACTTCTTGTAAAATCCGCTACCGAGTACCCCATTCTCCAAGTCAGCTCCATAGTATACCTCCACCTCATCTGTCGGTTGCTCGACAATCCGCCAGTATTCGCCTTCTATTTCCTCCACAGACGGTATCCATTTCATTGCATCTCCAGTAATGTCTTTCTTTTCGAAGTACGAGTCTTTGAAATGCAGAGCGTGTTTCTCAAACTCATCGAGCGTGAAATCTGACCCAGAATTGAAGCCAAACTTCTCCTCAGCCTCGGGAGATGAAACCGACTGAGATAGAGAAGAACCAGATCGTCTCTTAGAAGAACCCATTCTCGAGTTCCTTCTCCGTTTTCGCTTTCTGCTCTTTGGTTTCTTCTTCATGGGCTCCCGGTTCTGAAGCAGGTCCACGTTTTGAATCCGGGTGGGAAACTTTGTATGCTCCCATATACTCTTCTCCTTAAGCCGGCAAGGAGGTGTCCATGTAGATGGTGGGATGATTCGACAAATACCAAACGGCTCTGCTAGAGGACGTATCTTTTCGATATACGCAAGTGTATCTTCAAACTCCTGATGACCCAAAAAAATCAATGAAGAAGAAACTCAAAACATTAACCAAAGAAACGGAAACAAGAAGCAATTAGTACCTCTGATGATGGGGTGAAGACTGGAGCTTCATCAATGATTGGCCTCTGTGCTTCATCTGGTAACCATCTAGCAAGAACCTTGAGATATACAAAAACAGTATGTTAGCTCAAAGTTGCTTTAAGATTACATCACATTACATATATACACTCTGAAGTCTTTACCTTCCGATGACGTGGACTAGTTGGTGGTTCCATGTTAGTGTCCTTGTCTTTATCTTTGTCTAGATTTTGATTCTTCTCAGACATATCCTGCAAAAGAAACCACATAATTTATCCGTTTTCATGAATATAAAAATCAGTTCACAAAATAATGTATTTACAGAAGAAGAACAAAAATCTAAGCAAGAGTTTGATTATGATTTAAGCACAGTGAATTCAAATTAACAGAGCTAGAAACTGTGATCAGTATCATCAAATAGAATAAAAAAGAACACAGGATGAAAAAGGACAAAAAACAATCTAGAATTCATCATAAACAAAGACAAAGGATCTATAATCTATGATCTGTGATTAGGTATTGTGTGCCTAATGAAGTAAACAAACGAGATCCGGAATTTAAATGTACTCAATACAAATCTATGATGAATAAAAAACAATCATAAACAGAGCTAATCAACAATCTTTGATTAATATGGTTTTCAATTATAAACAATAAACCAAAAACGTTAATTATAAGTGATATGATAAATCGATTCATAAACGAATTAACATCAAAAGCTAACCTCTTTGATCTCAGATTCTTCTGTAGCAACACTGAGATGTTCCATAAGGATTTGTAATAACTCCTCAAAGCAAATTCAATAAGAGCCAACGAAACTGAGAAAACCCAAAAGATAAGAAAACGAAATTATCAAATATATATATATATATATGAAGACGAAAACATTATCAAATAAGAACAGTTAAAAATCTCTAACCCTAATCGAATTCACAAACAGAGGATCAACTACAATAAGAACAACATCAATATCACAAATATTTAAATCAATCACAACAACACAAGATTTGGAATTTCATAAGAAACTAGAAAAAAATTAAAACTGCAGATCTTTTTTTACCTATCACAAAACGAAAAAGGTTTCAGAGTATTCCTGTTTTTTTTCTCACAATTAATGCTTTAGAAATTGAATTCGCAGTTAAAACAGATATATACCCAAATCTGGGAAAATTTAATAGGAATAAGATTAAGTGTTTAATTGACCTAGTAACGAATAAAAAGAAAATAATAAATACAAAAACTAACCGAACTTAACCAGGAAAAAGAACTTTTAAAATATTTATTTATTTAACTAAACTAAGTAACGAGAAAAGGTTAAAAAAATAAAATAAAAAGGAAAGGTCGATAAGAGATAGAGATTACCTCAAACGAACGGCTGAGATTTCAAGTGAAGAAGTGTCAATGCGATTATCTCTGATTCCACGAATCTTCTTTTCTTTCTTTTTTTTCCATAGAATAATTATAAAATAAAATTCATGAAAATTCGAATGCGGAAATTAAAAATCAGACAGAGAAAGACAAGAAAATATTTTGAAGAAGTTTCTGGAAAAACGAGGAAGTTGGAGAACACCCGCCAAAGGAAACGCACACAGTTTTTAACGGATCAAATCAAAGACTTCACTACCGTACAATCTCCTCTTGATGTATAATTACTATATTACCCTCAAGTTTTTTGTTTATTTGTCGTCTTTGGTTTTGTTTTCTCTCCGCGTCGGAATAGTAAAAGAGTTTTGACCGATTCTTTTTATCCAAAACGCGTCGTTTCAACGTTTAATGAAGATAGATATTTTACTTCTCATCCTTGTAGTTTAGTGTGTTTTATATTTCTGAACTGATATTTTGAAATAGAGAAGTAACGTATGAACACGTAACAAGGTAATAGATGTTGACTGTGTAATCTAATAGTTCAAGGTAGATTTGGCTGCAGAAATCATTCAAAACTACAACAAAAATAAAGTTTAAAAAGCAGAAAAGAAACGTGCGTCTCAAAATGAGAGTTTAATCAACTGAGGAAAGCTAAAATAAAAAAGAGAAAGCTGCAAATTTATTGTACTTCGATCAGAGACGAATCTTCTTGCTCTCTGATGCTTCTGTCTTGTCTTCTTCTGCTTCTCTTTTGACAACATTATTCACCTGACAAACACACAACAAGAGCACAATGTTATCAGTACGTCAAAACAAAATTATTTGTACATAATTTCACTGAAATGACTCAATGAAGAAGTAAAAAGGAATAATTACACTTTCAGTAACAGAATCATGAGGGTATTCAACTTCAATGATCTCTGACTTTGGCTTTGGCTGCAAAAAAAAAGTTCAAAGCGTTCTTAATATCATTATAAGAGAAAGAGGGAGAAAAAATTTAACATTTACTCACAGTGAAAGAAGAACTAGCAGTTGATTCAGTTTCTGCATTTGTTGTATGATTTCTCCGGTTCACACGAGGAGGAAAAACACGGTTAAGTTGAGGAGGAATAACCCGGTTAACTGGACTAACACCATAATTCCCTTTCTAAACCAAAAAAAAAACAGACATTATAATATGAGAATTTGCAAGAAAAAACACTCACAAACAAATCATAAGAGAAAAGAAAACAGACTTTACAGGTGGAATTGTGATGTGTTTGCAGAGTAAACATTTCACAGCTCGATCACCTTTTTTATATATGATTGTCACATTACATCCGCCACAATAAAGCAGTATAAGATTGTCTGGAAAAAAACAAAAATTTACGACAGAAAAACTGAGATTAAAACAAATAACCAAAGCCCTATATTCAATTTTGGAACTAAAAAAACTGTGTTTACAAGAAAGACCTCTCAGTTTTCTTGCTTGCCTGTTTCTATTACATATGTAACCTTTGCAGCTTTCACATGGAAATTTATCAGCAATCAGATTTCCTATAGTAATAAACATATAAACAAGTCTCAGAATAGTTCCAAGAAACATTGTTACAAGGAAGGAGAAATATAAAATATATGTATATACCAAGATGAGGAATAAATGGAGCGTGACATCGTGGACATTCGGATCTTTTTCCTCTTGTATCAAGCTCAGCAAAAATGACATTAGGTCGTATATAGTTACCGTCTTTGTCTCGCTGCATAGCTCTGAGAAAAACACATACCAAAAGATTTAAGGAGCATATAGATATCATGAATCTTGAAACCTTGAAGAGAAGATCAAAGGGTTTTATTTACCTTAATGAGGAAGAAGATGATAAATGTTTAGTTGTGAACTTGTGATATGAGAAGAGATCAAGAGTCTTCGGTTCTTTTAAGTAGCCACGAACAGACACGAAGGTGTGTCAATTCAGAACTCTTTATTTATAGAAATTTAATTCAAATACATTTAACTTTGACTTGATATTTTTTGCATCAATTTTCGAGAATTTCCCATATTTATAAACGAACGATAGTCTCATCAGATATGGATTAATTGTAAAGAAAGAAAATAATATATTTTGATTTGTTAGCTAATAAAGGCAATTGCTTCGAAAGCAATGTGTAAATTCATTTCTCATCATTTGCTTTGTTTATTCTAGTATTGTGTATAAACTCTTGTATCCGATTCGATGAATAAAATACATGTGTGATTTGTTTGCAATTTGTTTCAATCATAAAAGTTCTCCTTCAAACTCTTGTTTTTAGTTTTATTTATCAAATGCTTCTTTCACATTCAGACCAAATCAAGAAACAATATATTCCAACGGTACATATGATCATATGAAATCCCCTTTTGATGAAAAAAATCAAACCAGGGGAATCAGCTGCCATTTTCAGACGTTTCTAGAGTCTTACCAGAACATAAATTCTGTTAAAAAGAGTCTAAAAACCTCAACAAAAAAGCTTCAATCATATGTACATAGGAAAAAATCCTAAGTTTATAAATAAATAAAAAAACAAACCAAAATCCAAAACGAAGGGAGAGCCTGAAACTGCAAAGCTATCTAGAGTAGAGGCCATTGCAGTATCCTTTATTATATCTTACATCAGCCAAACCATTTGGAGATTTCTTGGAGGTTCCATTGATGAAAACGTTTTTTGGACCGTTACTAATCAGATGTTGATGAACCGAGGCTGGATTTAGGACTGTATCTAGCTCCCCAGACGATGCTGCAATGAGTCCTACAATAAGAATAAAGCAAATGTGCAAAGATTGATTTAAAGACTTGCATTGATTCGTGAGATGTAAAGTTTGGTTCTTTTTGACTGATGAGGAAATGGGTTCGTACCTAAGAACAGAGGAGAAGCTTTACCAGGTCTGGATTTGTACTCCGGGTGGAATTGAGCCCCGATGAAGAAAGGATGGTTTGGAAGTTCAACAATCTGCAGTTATTAATTATAAGATTAGTTAAGGATTTGAATTTGCAGCTTCTGTATTTTTATTAGAGATTAATAAGTTAAAGATTAAGACAAGACCTCCATGCGTTTGCCACTTTCATCTTTTGCAGCAAAAGAGAGACCGGCCTTCTCTAGCCGTTCGACCAAATCAGGATTCACCTGCAAGAATTGTGTATGTCTTAGATCAACAACTCAGTTATTTTTCCCCATTTCAACTGCGAAAGTTCAAGAATCCATACCTCGTATCTATGGCGATGCCTCTCATCGACAGAGTTTTTGTTCCCGTATCTGTAAATCCAGAGTAGAGAGAAACATACTAAGCAAATCTAGAGCATTCACAAAAACAACATCGTAACGGTGGATCATTGTTTATTACAGTTTTGCAGATTTGCTGTCTTTGACATTGAAGAAGGATTTTCTTGATCCTAAGCGCATAGTGCCTCCCATATGAGTTCTCGAACCCTAAACCCACCGGCCACCGAGCAGGAAAACAAACTCAGATCTAAGCAGGAAGACATTCAAGAAGCTACATTACAAGTAAAGAGAGGGAGAATCTAAGAACCTCAGGCATGAATATGATGCATGGATGTTTAGTTTCAGGTTTGAATTCTGTGCTGTTTGCATCGTGCAAGCAGAGAATTGATCGTGCAAACTCGATGACAGCAACCTGCATCCCGAGACAAATACCGAGGAAAGGGATTCTGTTTTCACGGGCATATTTTGCAGCAAGAATCTTTCCTTCCACTCCCCTATCACCAAAACCTCCAGGTACAAGTATTCCATCTACACCCTGAAGATATACTTATACAGATGAGTGAAAACACAACGCTTCTCGATGATTAATATTGTAAAATGGCAAACATTTCAAACCTTTAGCAACTTCCAAGCAGCTTTGTACCCATCTGGATTCTGCTTAAACGAAAAACATGAATCTAGTTTCAAACTTTTTAACCAAGTAAAGGCATACATGTGTAATTAACATGTAATATCAGACTCACTGACCTCTTTCTCAGTTTCCTTTTCGAGATCACAAGCTGGAACCCAATCAACTACGAGCTTTTTGCGACACGCCACAGAAGCATGTAAAAGAGCCTATACAAGTTATCCAAATTTGAGAACCAATGCAAGGAAATTTTATCCAGACAATCTTATGAAATGATATGTAAGTTTTACCTTCAAGACAGAGAGATAGGCATCAGAGAGACCTGTATATTTGCCCACAACAGCGATTCTCACCTGTAAAACGATTTAATGCGTTAAGAAAGAGACATTAAGATTATTGTCTCAAGGAGTTACTGAGAGCTGAATCTCACCGGCACATGTAAATTATCGCATAATTCAGCTCTTGAAGTCCATTCCTCTAGAGAAGGTTCTTTCAGGATACTGTTTGAGTCAATCCATTTTGGTCATAAATCCAACCCACCACACACCAAGAATACAAAAAACAAAAAACAAAAAACAAAAAACCAAACAAGATATAATACATACTTAGCAAGATTGAGCACTTTTGAGATTGCCAGGTGAGCCTTCTGATCCTGTTCAGAGGAGTACGCACATTGAGAATTGTTGTCATGATGATTTATAATAACCAAAGAAGTGACTACAAACATAACTAGTTGAGAAATTTACCTTTAGCAACAAAGGAATGTGCCAAATGTTGGGAACATCATAGAGAGTGAAGATATAGTCAAGCTGAAACAAAAACCAAAAACTGGTAAAATAAACGAGATTTCAATTTCAAGTAAAGAACATAATAAAGAAAAGGCAGCATCTTACTGGGACATGGCAAAATTGAGCTAGTTTATCTTTCGCATTATCTTCAAGTACCTTCAAGAAGAAAAAAAAGATTGAGCCTTTTAAAACAAAACAAGAAGATAACATACAAAGTGACTGTAAACTCAAGATGAAACAGATTTAAAAGTCAAGATGGAGATGCAAGCAAAATCGAACCTTTGTGCTCCGACAAGCTAAGATATCTGGTGTCAAGCCCAAGCCTCGTAGTCCCCGGACACTATGCTGTGTCGGCTTAGTTTTCTGAAAGAACACAACAAAGCAAATGAAGTACGCAAATAAAGTTCACTGTAGACAAATAATCAAATGCTGTCAACATCATAGTTGATTCATTTCAAGAAAAGTTATCTACCTGTTCACCAACAACATTAAGCACAGGCACGAGGCTGACGTGGACCAGACAGAAATTCCCGGGGCCTGAACTCAACCACCAACCAAAGAAAGATATAGTAGTTAGTTTCATCATATCAAAAACTCCACAAAACTTTTTATTTTCTTTGGATTCAAGTGGTGTAAGGAAAATGATGACGCTTACCTACACGGTAAGAGAATTGGCCAAGAGCCTCAATAAAAGGTGCAGATTCAATATCACCTGCAAAATTAAAGAAACTTTGTTTACACAGAAGAAGCAACAACAAAAAATTTCCAATTTTTTTGTTTTTTTTGTATAACCTATAGTTCCTCCTAATTCAATAACGCAAACATCAGCAGGATCTTCCCCTCCATCAACAGGAATAACCGCAACTCTCTCAATCCAATCTTGAATTGCATCAGTGACATGAGGAACAACCTAAATCATTACAACCAATACACTTTAAAGAGTTACAGGAAGCTTAATACCAAAACAATGAAATGAGAAAGAGATAAAAGCGTTTATTTATTGTTTAACAAAAAAATAAATTAAAAAGTGCTTATTTATTACCTGAACAGTCTTTCCCAAATAATCTCCTTTCCTCTCTTTAGCAATAACATGCTGTGACACAAAAAAAAAAAAGATTAAGTAAACTTAACTCATCAATCAACCTCTAATCTAGTTGAGATCTAGATCTTATTACCTGATAAATTTTCCCAGTAGTGATGTTATTATCTCTAGTTAATTTGATATCTAGAAACCTCTCGTAATTCCCAAGATCAAGATCCACCTTTTTCCAAAATCACATCAAAATAAATAAATAAAAGATTCAAAGGTTCTTAAAAAGCTGAAGTCTTTTTTTAAAAAAGTAACAACAAAAAGTGATTTATTTAGTTACCTCACCACCATCGTCCAAAACAAAAACTTCACCGTGCTCAAATGGAGACATAGTTCCAGCATCAGTGTTAAGATAAGGATCTGGATGATTGATCAAGTGCTACGTGAGCAAAAAAGCATCATTTGACTCAAACCAAAGAATAATTACTAAGTTTTTTAAAAAGATCACCGATTTTGATAGAAGTAACTCGAAGACCACAAGCTTTAAGAAGAACACCAATACTACTAGCTGTTACTCCTTTGCCTAATCCACTCACAACACCTCCTGTTACAAGCACGTACTTCATCTTCTTCCTTCTAAATCAAATAAAATCAACTAATCCTGCTCACAAATCACCAAAACAAATAAGAACAAACACAGAAGTTACTCTCTTTTGTAGTCAAAGCATTAATCTTTTTCAGAAATGCTTAAAGACCAAATTTGGGTGTTTCTAGATCTTAACATCTCCTTCGATTCAAAGGAACAAACAAATAACAGAAGAAAAAAAAATCATTTTCATTTACTCATTTATTCGTTCAAATAAGAGCAAAAGCTCTTGCATTTACTTATGTATCAAACTCAGCACATAAAAAAAATAAAACAGAGAAAGCTAGATAGACCTGAGTTTAAACCGGGCGGTTAGGTTTACCGGCGGTTAAGGATTTTCCGATCTCTTTAAATAGAACAAAAGAGAAACAAAGGAAGAGTCTTTTGTTGTGGGTTTATCGGATAAGGATAAAGGGCGACGAGAAAAGTGTGAAAACGATGGAGAAGAATTATATTAAAAAAATGAAATAGAGAGAATGGTTAATTTAGATTCACGCCATTGACGTCGGGAGCGGTTTTTATAAAGAGAAGAGAGACAGTAGGCTTAATAGCAGAGAGAGCCTCCTCTCTCAAAAACCCCAATGTAAACCCTCCACCTATTTTTTTTTTTTTAATGTATATTATATAATATAGTTCTTTTATTTTATTTTTTCCAAAAAATCTTTGTTTCTGTATACTTGTGGATACGACAAACTATATTGTAGTTATTACTTATTTATTTTTTAACATCACACTTTACTTTATTAACATTAAATTTTAAAGATTACATAATCAGTGAGACATGCAATACTACAACTAATACATCATCATCAATATTTAGAAAGAATGTATATAAATTAAAATCGTCATTGTTTTTTTGGCAGGTAAGTCTTACAGTTTAGTTATAAGGCCTTGGTTTTTGGGTTTTGATTTTAGGTTTTCCAAAAATCTAATTTATTACAATTTATGATTTTTGAAAAAAAAAATAGATTTCCTAAAAATAAGAAATCTGGATGTTATTGAGTTTTCCACATTTGTGAAGAAAATTCATAATCCATGTTTTGTAGTTTTTCACTTTTCAATATGACTTAGGTTTTAGATACGAAGAATGAGGAGTAATAAATGTGGAATTTTTTTATTTTAAGAAGGATAATTATCTTTCCTACATACTCATAGTTTTTATTTTACAAAACAATAATTTTGTAATTAATTTATAATAAGAATTAATACATATATGTACATTTTAAAACGATATTAGTTAATACAAATAATTAGGTAATGAAAATACCGCTGATTAATTTAAAGATTATATTTTTGACTAAAGAGAAAAAAAAATTAGATATGTAAAAACAAATTAATAGATTTGCATGTAATACCTTTATAGTTCAAATATTTATGTGTTTGTTTCGTTTATTGTGTGTGAAATTTTGCAAGGTTTTGGGGGCATTAGTTATTACTTATTAGCACTGTGACTAGTGACCACTCAGATGGACCACTATAACGGTATTAACTAATTACTGTTTTTCTCCGACTAATCACTAAAAAAATTAATCACTAAAAAAAAAAAAATTTGGTTATAACGATTTGTGTTTCAATATAATTTGGCTTACCTGGATTAGATAGGCTCTGGCAACTTTATGTAGATATATTAGTCCCTTATTTGGATTTTGCGTTAATTGTATAAGCATAACTTATATTATTAGTTTTCACTGCAGCAAGATTCTGTGATCACATGCGTTAGAGATCCTGCATTGGTCGTACCGGACCCATCGGTTTGATCTCTGTCCGCATAAACGTGGAAATCTACAACGACTCTCTTCGCATTTTTACTTTTCCCGTTTGGTCTAAACCAGTAATTCTTTTTTTGGGATTATACTTATAGTGTCAATATTATTACTAATTAATATCCCGATCCAAATAAAAATTGAAAGTAAAATGAAATTAGATTACAGAATTATTGGGATCTTTGACGCATACAGAAAAATCAACATTAAAGATAAGTTATTCTGAGAAAGATAATCCTCGTATGGGTTAATCATTCATGACCATGATCATTAGAATCGTATTATGACGTAGTTACCATGTTTTTACTCTACGGTACATTAATTGTTGTAATAAACAATTGAAATACCAAATCCAAAACCAGGCCATCATCATTGAGCCTAGCAATGTAATGTTCTATTTTTATTTTGTGTTACAACTAACACTTACACACTACCTAATCAAATTCAGATACATGTTCTTTGTTTGTTTTTCCAAATCAGTTAATATGACACATTCATTGTCTCATATATTTTAGACAATAGTGTATCTAATAAACTGAAATTTACTAAAGGATTAAAAATTCAGGGATAAAAACGTTCAATACTAAAAATGTTTTTTTCTAGTTCAACCGTAATCAACATTGTAGTTTAGATAACGCAGAGGTGAAAATGGTTTATATTTGTTACTTGTTTTCTAGTTTTTATTAAAATAAATAAATAAAATGTGTGCTTTCTTATCCGGAGTAAAAAAATAAATAATAAGTGAATAGAAATGTGAGAAACTAAATTGGAAAGAAGAGGCAAATGCAACTAGAAAAAGGTAAACTCACAATATAAAAGAAAGAGTCAAAGGAGTAATCTTTACTTTAAGAAACCCACCAAACTTATAACTAACAACTAACATTCATACGTGCATATGCACACTTTATGATCCTACAATCTACTGTCCAATGAATTTCAATCAACATGGGTTATATTTTATTGTTAATCTGACAATAATCTTTGTATGTATCTAATTCCGCTGAATGAAAGAAAACAAGAATCATGCCAAAAAAAATATATAGTATTGCAACCATTTGAGCTATTTGACACAGTCAAAAGTAAAATCCTAGTAAATAATCTTCAAACATGCATATGAGACATTAGTTTTTGAACTTCTGCCAAAATTGTATTCGAAAATATTATTATATACTTTAGTATTAATATTCCTCTAATGTCTGATTATTATTTATTGCATATATTCTGAGTCTGTAATTGGTTGGAACCAACTTTATTTCTATTTTCTTACAACTAATTTGCAGTTATTAATAGCAACCCGAAATTAGTTGTTACACCTGCTTAAGGCAGTGAAATGGGACCAAAACAATTCAACGACCGAACACTTGTAATCACATACAACCGATCGTCATTTCTCAGAGGTTTTTAGGTAAATATATTTAATTATTCCTTGTTTATTAGGGACATGACATTGCTACCCACGAGCCACGAATGTGAGACTGAGACCTATTGAGTCGATCGGTGGGTCTGTCATTCACCAAACCCATCAGTGTGTGACGTCCCACTGTATTGCCACGTGTCAGATTCTTATGTCTGGTCAAATGTTGCATCTGCGTTTGTTTCGGAGTTTGGATTATCTTATTCCTCCTAGTGAGACAGAATGACAAAGTCCATGCTCTTTTTACGAATATATAATAAACTAAACAACTCCGACAACAAATTAATAATAAACTAAACTTTTAAAAAATATATTTTGAATTAATTGTATTCATTCTATGGATCAGGTTAGTTGGGTTACGTCACACCAAATTTGACCCGTAATCCCTTTAAAATGTCATCCGGATAACGCTACAGATCTTTAATTTTCAAAGAACTGAGATCTGCACAATCAGCAATTCGATTATTTATATTTCTGATTGTACAGAGGAATGGCTGGATGTTTCGAAATGTCTTCTTAGTTCGAGACTTGAAAAAATTTCTACACCCTATTAAACATTATCAATAGGCAATCCAAGGCCAAACATGAGAAAGAAGACTACAAATTTAAACCTAAAACTTCTTGAGTTCTTAGTATATATAAATCTAAAAATGATAATAATAATAAGCCGACAGCTAAGGAATACAATAAACTCTATCAATTGGCCAACCAATATTTTTTTGTTAAGTCACATGTGAGTTATGTATTATAATGTATACTGGGATATGTGACTGTAAAATACATACGACAAAATATATAGTGTGTTACTAGATATCATAACTAGTTCAACAAAAAATGGAAAATAAATATTAATTACTCTCATTTAAGCTAGATGTTTACCAATCAAAATAAGTTCCAAAAAAGACATTTACTCCAACCTATAATAAGAAACGTAAAAAGTTTTACTCCACTATGAAGTGACTGATATTGGCTACAACAATTTTCATCTGATTTTTTATTTATTTTTAATTAATCTCGTTTAAATTACTCTCACTTATTCCAAAATTACCAATCACACCCGTAAAAGTAATATAAGTAAAATATATATATATATATATATACGCATATAAAGTTGTAGGGCAATGAGTATCTCCAAACAAAAGTTATATGAACAATGAAAAAGAAATGTGACGTAGCACGTAGGTTTTGTGTTTCTTATAAAGGAGAGGGTGACGTGGTGGTGACTAGAACAGACATGCCTAGTGTGGCGCCTAGTTAGCATCGCGTCGGTTCACTGTCAGCTCCACATGTCAACTTATTGCTGGTCAAACATAATCAATGTACATAATTTGTTAGTAATACTAATCAATGTAGTATTTCATTTTTGTCGCAATCAATGTACTTTTTCAATGTTTATGAAGAATACAATGTCAGATGGTGATATATATTTGAAATTTCTACATTTACACTCTTGGTTACTAAACGTAGTTTTTTTTTCTTTTTCTTAAACTTAGTTATGATAAACTATATAACTTTTACGATTGATGTTAAGTAACTAAATATAATTAAAATCAAATACAGAAATATAAATTCAGATTCTTCATTATGTTGAGTGTATGTACTTGACACGTAAGGGAATCAAACTCGTCATTTGCTTCTTTGCATGTGTTATGTGTGAAAGTGATTTGTATGGACCGAGAAAGTCTTTGGTATAACAGTATTAGAGACTTTTAGTGTACCTGATAGTTCTGTGCAAAAATCACTACCCCAAATCTGAATTCAAATCCGATTCAAAAAATGTCAAACTGAATTCGATATGAAGTTTTATAATATACAGACGGATCTTAAAATTCTAAACTCTAATATTCAAATTTAAACTCGATACAAACCCGAACATTTACTAAAACATACTCAAAGTATAAATACATAATAAGAAATTAGTAATATTTATACTTGTAATCATCTAAAAGCTTAAAATATTCAGGTATTTTAGATATTTTCAGATATTTTATTTATTTTTGAGTAGATTTATATAAATGTACCAAACTTTTAGAGTATTTCCAAATGATTTAGATAATTTAAAATAAAATAACCAAAATAACTAAATTCTCTGAAATTTTTACATATATTTTTGAAAATATAATCAAATTTTATTCAGATTTAATATTTTTTATTCTTCACTAATATTTCGGATATTAGAACCCGAACCAAATCCAAATATACCCTATTTGAATCCAAACCAAAACAATGAAATACCAAACCGGTCATTTACCCTTAAACTAGAACACCTACCTACACGAATTCCCACATATCAAATATCATTGGATATATATATATATGTACCAGTGTATTGAACAAGATTTACATTTAACGGGTTTATAAATTTTGGTGATTTATTAATATTACTATGATTTTTATTAAAATTCTATGAAATATCACATATATAAAACACATTTGATATTTTGTAAAATTTACTACTTAAATTATTTGAATAACAGCTGATTTGATTATATATTTTCAAATCATTAATTCAATAATATATTTCATAAGACATTTCAAAATTCATATTTAACTAACATATAATTTATCATTTTAATATAAATAACTTTAAATCATTGATTGAATACATTGTTTTGGTATAATAAATTAAATTGTATTTAAAATTGTGCAAATTTTTATTTTTACTCCTCATAGAGTGACTAATTGATTCTAATTAATCATATTATTATTGTATACTTTATTTTAATTAAATTTATATACCACAATCAATATACTAAATTATCTACTCATTGTCAGAGGAAAAATATGAATGTTTTGTGCAATTCCAAATTTTAGTTTAAAATTAAATGAATGATATGAATCTAGATGATTTAGAGTGAGTGACCATCTTGTGAAAATAAACATATGCCTTATTCAGTTTTGTTCTTTTTACTATATATACCTTCCAAAAACATTTTTGTGTTCTCTCACATTATTTATTTATTTTCATATAAATTGATTTAAGTTTCTGATATTATCGATTTAGTTCGTCTTAAATTTTCCTTTAGAACGACAAACAAATTCTTTTATAAAAATTGTATCATCAAACTAAAAGACGTGACAGAAATAATAAAAATACAATTTGAGTTTTATCTTATTTTTCTTTGTTTGTCTTGGTGTTTACATTCGATGTGATGTGGAATTGTCTATTTCGAAAGATTAATCTTATCCTAAAATCAAAATGGCTTCAAATATGAATATGAAAATGACATAATTATTTTTGGAACCCGTTAATTTCTTAATATAAAAGGCATATATATATATTCACTTTATGATTTTATCACTTATGGTTGATTCGATTTAATTTTTCTTATTACAGTTATTTTGTCCATCTCAACATTGTAGTGTTGTTTAATATGCAGTTTTTTTTGTGAGAATGCCCATTATTTTCTTAAGAGGAACGTTATGAACTGAGTATTTGTACTAATCTGAGTTAAAATAATAAATAAAATCTAGTTTCATTGAATTAGTGATTTTAAATTATATAATCAAATCAACTGTTATTAAAAAAATCAAAATTTTAAGTGAAAATTCAAAATATTTATTAACTATAATACATATATCAAAATTTTGTTGTTTAAGATGATATTTCAGATAATATAAATAACAAAGTTTTAAATTCACTAAAATTCATCATAATCATTTAAAAAATCATTAAAACTCAAATCACTATAATTATTTAATCCAATAAGCTCCCTAATTCTCTTATATGAACGAAAAAATAATAAACATAAAATATTACTCAAATAAATGTGGCTGCAAATTAAACCCAAAAATGCTTAAGAAAAAATACACCAAAAAAAGGTTGAGAGAAATTAGAGAGCAACCAAAATGAATGTCGGAAGATACAGGAAGGAGGTTGGTCCGTTGATGTCGGCTACTAACGGTTGGGCCACGTCATCTCATGAAAGAGTCTTTATGGGTCCCATTTTTATTGACTTACAGTCACAGTTGACCGTTCTATTTTACGGGACTGGGCCCTCATTTTCTAAATCTTTTGCCGACAACTACCCTTCCTTTTTTTCAATTTCATTTTCCTTCCCAAATGATAATACAGTTGTTGATTGGCAAATATTTCATTTTTATAAACAAACAATTCAATCTCTGTTGATGAAAAAAATATATCCTTACTATTATTATGTAAGTAAGCATTGAACTCATTAATGTCAGACGGCAATCGTGTACAAAAGTAACAAAACAATCTAGTTTATTAGACTAGGATTCACAAATTTAGTTAGTTATACTTTTAAGCCAAGTGGTTATATATACATATATATATATGTATATACATACGTATAGTATTATAATGTTTTAGTATTTTTAGAATTACTAATACCAATTGTCGATCTATATCAATAAAATACTAAAGAATAATTTAACATAATTATAATTATGGTTCACTCTAAATTTCTTTCATTGGCTGAATTCAAATTCTCCCACGGAAATTTCAATCATTTTATTTACTCGTAGATGTTTTCAAATATATAAAAGAACCTGATTTCTAAAATGAGATTTTATTTGTTCAAAGGGTGTATTAGGTTATATGTTTTTTGTATACTAATTATTCTTTTTTTGTCTGAAAATAGTTACATTCGTAAGTCGCTGTTGTTACACTAATTAATTAATTCGATTTGAAGTCATGGTTTATGATAACAACGAGCCGTGTAAACTTCGCGTTGATGAGTCAATGCATCGTCACGTGAGATCTTTAAGTCTTAACCACTCACTGTGTTACAAGATCTCCGAATCAAACAAAATCTAGTTTAGTTTGCGGTGAAAATGAGATAACGAAGGGACCACAAAATCAATAAAACAAGTTTCTTGACTGTTGAGAAAATATAATTTCATCTACTAATTAAAGTTCCAATACCAAATTATTGTTGCTTAATAAACGTTGTGATTGGTGCTTAACAAGTGATAGATATGATCAATTCTGAACAAAATGTATTTGTCAGCTAGATATTGAAATGATAACCACTACAAGAATTTAGAGTATTTTTACCATTAGAAGATAGCATTTAGCAGAGTTCTGCTATGTTTGATTAACCATGAATTTCTTATAACGTTTCTAAAATAAGAAAGCTGTAATATGTTGGACGGCAAAAAATAATGTGCTTGCGCTTAATCCTGATTCTCCAATTACTCGATAATAGCAAATACAAATTGTAAAACGTTATGATAGTGTATCCTCAAAAACGCAAATTTCATTAACCCACCTAAGTAACAAAAAATATCATTTCTAAAAATTAGTGTGTATTCAAAAAATCACTATATATTTCTCTTCTTTCACTCTCAATTTCGATTTTTCTTTACCCTCATTGTCGATCCCTCTCAATAATCGTTTGTTTTTCTTGTCAACTGTTAATGTATCGACTAAGGCTAATTATAAGTTTATAACTCTGATAATATGTGAAGCTTTATTGTTGGTTTCCATAGTATCCTGTGAAAGCGAAAAAAATATATATATACGATAATGAGACAAAATATTGCCACACATTCATGTACATATACAATACATACATACACCGCATCTTCAAAAATACTCTCACATTAAGTTATCCTCGTCACTAATCAATGTCATCATACTATTACGATGGTATAAACCTCATTTTTTGGGTCAAAAGTATAAAACCCATCTTATGTCATATTGTCATTTTTAGTTTGATACAATTTTTTTCAATTATTTTAAATTGTATACATTGAGTAGAGCATCCCGTGATAGGCAAACTAGAAATTCGGTGGTTTATCCGACATGTAATGAGACAAAACAAGGTTTTGAAATTAAATATAGCCCATGTGATATCTTCAATTCAGTTTCATTAGATGAACATGAATTTATCTGTTTCACACATTTTGCATTGCACATGCATCTGACGTATGATTTTACTTGGTATCAATAAGTGTTGCATTTTGTAACACAGTTATTAACAAATTATCAATCATATATTGAAAATAAAGTTGTGTTTGATTGTTCATTATGCATCTAGAATTACGAAAACTACACTCGCATTTGCTGAAAAAGTTTTCCTTTGTTTTCATTAGAGCTTAATTTCAACAATAGGATAATTAGCAACTAATTTTTATTCCGTCAATTTGATTCAGTTATAATTTCTTTATTTCATATTGTTAGGCAGTTCCACCATTTGAGTCAAACTAGCCTCGAAAAAAGGAAGAAAGAAAAACTAGCCTCGAATCCGCTAAGACTGCAATGCAGTGTAAAGTTTAAGGCGAAGTGCGAGTAATAAATTAAAATTGACTCATTAGATTTTATCCACTGGATTTTACTGCCCTCCAAGAATCTTCCACTTTAACATACGTACAAGTAACTTATATACAGTATATTATAGTGTTAGTCGATTCAGTGACGTTTAAAGAAATATAAAATATATGATGGGCCTTCGTAGTTGTACGTACTCGACAACATGCGTGGCAATGACTCACCTTATCCACATTCGATATTACTTTCTAGTACTCCTTGTTTTTACAACATTTTTTCTTTTATGTGATAAGTTTGTTTTTACAATACTTTTCTGGTAATTCAATGTTAATGCATGTTAGCAGGGACGAATCCAGATATAAATCTTATGGAAGGGAAAAAATAATTTTTTTTAAAAAAAAGTTAGTAATAGAAATGCAAATAACAACAGAAACAATATTCAAAATATGAATAATTTATAAGCAATTTTTGAAATTTACAACTGCCCCTCTTTAATCCTCACAATTTACAACTGTTTTCTTTACTCTCACTTAGATCAGTCCATGCCAACCGTATACACTTTGGATGGTAATATTTAATTTATAATAGAACCTAAAACTGTACTAATATTCAGACATGTATATATATTCTAATTGTATTCTATTGGAAATTAGTTTATAAATATTTCTATATAACGTACGTAAAACTGTTTTATTTTCTGGTTTTTCAGATATTCTACAAATGATTAGTCTTGTAGATCAATATTCAATGGCGAAGATACGTCACTAGCTAGTAGCTGCTCCCCTTTTGCCAAGACCATGTCGCCACCTGTCTTGCAAGCGTTACTCACATTGCCATACATATACATATGCATATTTATATATATATATATACGTATTATATTTGCTTAAAATAAAAAATTTCTACCCAATTAACATATAAAACTATCATATTTTCCAGTTTTCTTTATTTTTTACGTCCATTTTTCTCTATTATATTAGTATTAGGTATATATATAGAGACAAATAGTCAAGCAACAATCTTAATATTATGTCTATGCCATGAGATGTGGCTTTAGAGCACTTGTATGCCAGACTTTTGACTGAGTGTTTTTAATTTTAAAAAGGAAAAAGTTAAAAAAATATATTAAAGTGTCTTTAAAATCAGTTAAGTGTATCTGCACAAACACTTTTAAATAAGTGTCTGTAGATATTAACATTATATTTATTTAGAAGATACTTATGTAAATATTTGGGATAATGATGCTCTTATGTAGTATACATGTGTGCGTATAGATAAATGAGGTAGTTTTGCTTTTGAGGCACCTCTATCTCTCAAATCATGAGTCGGGCCACGATCAAGCTCAATAGACATTTTATTAGTTTAAAGCTGAAAAATAAATTTCCTTTTTATTATTATATAGAAATATAGCTTTCATATCTAACCTAAAGAATTTCTTCGTAAAAAAAGACACTTAAAAGGAGGTTGTTAAAAGCTTGAGAGCTTAAAGATAAAAATAACTAAATTGTTCGTATAACATTTCTTGTTCGTCTAAATTTTATTTATAGACTATACTAGTATATTTTTAATATTAATATAAAAACACTTCACATGCATGTGTTAGTTGTCTTTTCATTCTTCTGCCATTTGAAAATTTTGAAAATATCATCATTATACGTATAAGTCAAGTATCTTATCTTTTCCTCGATGAAAAAACTAATTTAGCATGTTTTATTTCTGATTCACAAATAAAAGCATACGACAAAAAGGGCCAAATTCGTTTTTTCTGTAATCTTGAAAAGTATCTTATCCAAATTACAATTTATTAATTTTACAAGCACACATTAAACAGTAATTTCCAAATTATTTATGTACAAACTATTTATTAAAATATATTATTGCCAAGACGTCGGATAATACAAAACATCGCTCCAGTAAATTTTGTCGTTTATCTCCAATGAAATATTCATATATCTGGAATATAAAACTATATTTTAAAGCATATGCTCAAGGATAATGTTTTTTTTTTTGTTTGTTACTACTTACATTATTATTAGATATATATATATATATATATTTCATCTAATTATATCCTAACTCTACAAACTCCAACATAAGAGATTCAATGAACAATAATTCTACGAGGGATTTTTTTCCACCTACGGTTATATATGTACGATATCTAGATAAATTATCTCTGCAATACTCAGATCTATGACAAACAGTTATGCATGGACGACATTTCTATGATGAACATAATTTCCCAACAATCCTCGAAATTACGATGGTGGGCTCTCTATACATCAATTATAGAATCTCTGATAAGGTTTACACATCTATTAATTTACAAAAATATATATTCTCTTGGATTCAAGTCCTAGGGTGTTGAACACTTAAATTCTTAACTAATATGGCAATGGTGCTTCCAAAAAAAATAGTGTCTACCTGAAAAAAAAACCTTTCCAAAAAAAAAATAGTGCCTACCAAAAAAAAAACTTCAATCACATTTAAAATCAATAGAAAACAGGTATAATCGACAGCAAACGAAGAAAGATAAATAAAACAAATGTTCAAAGCTGAAAATAGAAAATCTAGAAAACCATAATTTCTCACTTTAGACTTGCAACATCCAATGTTTTTGAATGTTTTTAAGCTCATACTTAAATAACATGAACTGGGCTGGCATATACATACATGTCATTAAAAATATTCACTATATAATTGGGCCAATAATGGGCCACTCAAAGTCATAAAAAAATATAGAACCGTCATCGTTTCAAATGTCTGAGTTTGACTATTCCAAAAATTTATCAAAGAAACGTTCAAGTGGGACAGAGAATCTCGGTCGTCTTTGTTTGTCTCTACGACGAGAGCTCTTCTTCTCCGATTAGATCCCGTCAGAGAATTCAGAAGATTCTTGGGTTTCGTTTAGATTTAATCAACTGTTTTAGATACTTGGCAAAAAGTAGTAATCAATGATACTATTGCAGTCACATTCAAGGTTTCTTCTTCAAACGCTATTGACGCGAGCTCAGAAGTGAGTGCTTTCGTTATTAATATCATCTTATTTGTAAATGTTCAGCTCTGATCTTTAGTTTTAGCTAATCTTGAATTATACCCATTTTGATTTCAAGTGGGTTTTGTAAAATGATTAGAAAAGTTCAAAACTTTTTTTTTTTTTTTGTAAATGTCTTAGCTTTTTTTTTTTGTGTGTGTGTTCTCATCTCAGTCTTGATAAAGCAGTGGAGCTAGATTATCAATGGATTGAATTTGATGATGTTCGTTACCATGTTCAGGTGAATATTTAATATACCAACGTTTTTAACTATAAGATTTGTTTGAGATCTTGTTTCAATTTTTTCTGATTCTATATGAATTTTGTTTGGTAGGTTACAATGAAGAATCCAAATCTATTGTTACTTTCAGTTTCATTACCAAATCCACCACCTGAAGCAATGTCCTTTGATGGACTTCCATTAGGAGCTATAGAAGCTATTAAAACCACTTATGGGACAGGTTTTCAAATTCTTGATCCTCCAAGAGATGGTTTTAGTCTTACCTTGAAGCTTAATTTCTCTAAATTTCGTCCAGATGAAGGTTTTAATCGAATCTCTTACTATTATTCTTAATCGATATAAAGATCGTCGAGTGATTATACTTAAATTACTTTGTTTTGATTTGGATGTTGATATAATGTATCTATGCTGTGTAGAGTTGTTAACTAAGGTAGCTTCTATTAGAGAAGTCGTGATGGGTGCGCCGTTAAAAATCATTTTTAAGCATTTAGCTTCGAGGACGGTTGCTCCTGAGTTGGATAGGCTTGTAGCAATTATGCATAGACCTAACGAGACATTTTTCCTTGTACCTCAGGTATTATAATCTATAGGAGTTTCATGTTTAACTGTTAAAGTAGATTCTTATGAGAGTGATATATATAACTTAACTGTTGGATCTCAGGCTGATAAAGTTACAGTTGCCTTTCCTATGAGATTTAAAGACTCTGTTGACACAATTCTTGCGACTTCTTTCTTAAAGGTGACAAAATGATCAAAGTTAACAATGTTGGAACAGGTTTTGATTTATGTAACTACTGAGTAGTGAGTATATGTTATAATATAGGAATTTGTGGAGGCGAGGCGTGCTGCTGCGCTTAATACTGCTCCTTCTTGTTCGTGGTCTCCAACTGCACCGCAGGAATTAGAAGGAGCTCCTAAAGAAACACTATCTGCTAATGCCGGTTTTGTAACTTTTGGTATGAATCTCTCCACCAAAATGTATTCTGTTTTGTTTTAATTGCATTTGTAGTGCCATAATGAAAGAAACTAACCGTAAGATTATTAATCGCAGTCATTTTTCCTCGGCATGTGGAAGGGAAAAAGCTCGACCGTACTGTGTGGAACTTATCAACCTTTCATGCTTATGTTAGTTATCATGTCAAGGTTAATATTTTCATATGCACTAGAACTTAAGTCTCTCTTTGTCTCTTCACAAGTATGAATTTGTAAAAACTGAGTTTTTGTTTTGTTTATTGTTATATCACAGTTCTCAGAGGGATTTATGCACACTAGAATGCGGCGACGTGTTGAATCTATGATTCAGGTAAAACACCATTATTGACTCGTCTTGTGTCCTTTCTCTTCACCTTCTTAAAGGGTTTGAGCATGTGTTCTTTAGTTGCTATTAGCTAACAAAATAGTGTTCTCCTTAGGCTCTGGATCAAGCTAAGCCTTTGGAGAAAACAAGATCTATGAATAACAAGTCATTTAAACGTCTAGTAAGTCGCCAAAACCATATTTTTCTTTTGTTGTCTTTTGTTTTATTTGAATTGTCTTTGAGCTTTTGTTTCTTCTTCCTTACAGGGACTCAACGATGTCAATCATACCATCTCGAAGTAGTTTGATTTATCAAGAAGCAATTTTGTAAAAATCTTGTGAGTAGCTGAGACATGTTCTTTTTACTGGATTCAGTCTCTGTGATATTTTTTGTGTTTGTTTCAGATTTGGATTTTAGTAACAATTCTTTCAGATAATCTAATACAATTGATCCTTTGTTAAATATTTGAACAAATGTATAATGTTAAAACTGGAAGAAATTAACCTTTAAATGAACTAGAGTGGGTCTTTATCTAAAGTTTCAATGGAAGATATCGATTTGTTTTCAAATTCTCAAAACTTCAAATGTTGCAACAATCGTCTATCAGCAAAAATTTTAAAATGTTAGTTTTCATATAAAATAAACATTAAATTATCTATACAGATATATCAAATATTTAGATATCGAGTGATCAGAACGTTCAAAGGTCGTATTAATCAGACGATAAGAATTAAAGACTTGGAAAACTTGTTATACCAATTCCTTTGTATATTTATGAGGCCTGTTGGTTATGTTAATCAAAATATCAAATTAAAAAAAAAAACAAAATCATGGCTTCGCCCGGGTTCGAACCGGAGACCTTCAGTGTGTTAGACTGACGTGATAACCAACTACACCACGAAACCGTTTTGCTGAACCAAGTTTTCTTTTAATTTATATTAGTTTGTATTTCATTTTTATTTTTAAACCATGTTCTGTCTTTATCTTAGTGTTATTTAGAGTTTAAATTTTGATTAATTATAAATATTGTTTTGTGTTTATAATGTAGTCTTTGATAAAATTTCTAATATTATCCTTATTATTTTAATGTAATGGTCAATGAAAAAATATCTACAGTACTATATTATTAAGGGATAAAAATACAAATTTATTATCTTTTAATTAATGTGCAAAATGTTTAAAGTGCATATAATTAAAACAGAGAAAATGTCAATAAAACATATATTAAACTCTAAGAACTATTTGGTTTCGTTAGGTGATGATGAAGCTTGAATATGATAACTTTTCTCTCCTTTTCCAAACTAACTCCATTTTCTTAAGATTTGTCATCACATATCCGGTTGTCGCCAAGCCGTCTGCCTAATCTCGTAGGTCAACAAATCCTTAGACAGAGAGCTTCTGAGAAATTCACCAATGTCCCAAATTAAAACCTTAAGGATCCACGAGCAGTGAATGCAGTATAATCAACCACTACTATTTATACATTTTATCATAGAGCTGATACCACGAGCAGTGGTGTTTTTTTGTTAACGGTTTAAGAAAACCGTCTGGCTAAACGAAAATTTTATATTATCATTGAAGCATGAGGATATTGGCTACTTAGGAATACACTGAAACTCTAATGAGTTCCAATCAAATAATTGAATAAGAACTAAATCATTAAATTTCTTTAAAATTATGCACCTTTGTCTTTGTTTGGATTTCTCTGAAAGAAGAGAAATTGGAATCATAGAGTTCCTATCAACATGGAAGCAAGTTTAAATAGTGAAAAAGATTAAACACTAAGGGAATGTATTCGAATGAATATTTTGTGAAATTTGATTTAAAATGAAAAATCACATGTTATTAAAACATAAATTTTAAAGTATCTTTTAAAATTAAATGTTATTGAACTAATAATTTTAAAATGGTTATTTAAATCTACTTTATTGAAAACAATATTAGAATTTGATTTTATAATTTCAAGTGAGATTTTAGGAGATTTTTTTATTAAAAATACAAAAATCCAAATCTCATGGTTTTATATGAGATTTCTAGAAAATTTAATAACAAATTCCTAAATCCCCTATATTTAACTAAATCATCTCAAAACTCATTAAAATTTAAATCACTTCAAATATTCACTCCAATACATCTCCTCCAAAAAAGACTTAAATCAAAACAGTAATATTAATGAAAAATAATTGGTCAAAATAATTACTTTTGTTACTTTAGATTTAGTATCACCCGGTTAGTGAATCTTAAATGTTTCAAAACTTGTCTATGACTCAGAAATTCATCTTCTAAATTTTACTTTGCACCATTCCAACACTCGCTTTGAGATCTTCGATTATCTTCTTGTTGTTTGCCATGCTTAACACCAGAAAGTTGTCCAAGAAAAGAAAACACAAAAACTCTCATGTTCATTTCGCAATTGCTTCATAGAAATTTGATAAAATTAACAAATCTGAAATTAAAATATTTTACTAAGTTGTTATTTTCACTTTAAACTTTGTATTTCAACTAATTTTTAGTAGGTGTCATTCAATTGACTTATTCTCCGTACTAAAATATTAATATTAATATCTTATTTTCATTTATAATTTTTAATTCAATACTACTAGCCAATTATTTAACTTTTCTTTTAGTTTTTAAGTAATGATATGTTGATTTTAAAGATTTGTGCATTGAGTACAAATAAGAGAACTGAGGATATGGTAACCTTAATTACAATTGATATACTCTCAACAAAGAAAGGTGTGTTAATTAATAAAAGATAAATTTAAAACATTGAAATTAATGCTAAATAGATAAAGTCAAAGTTAAATTAAAACTAAAAGCAGTTAAAAAGGCAACACTGTTACTTGCTTTTTTCCCATACACTTTTTCTGCAAATCCATTTGTAACCCCCAATTGAAAGGTTAACACATTAATAAAAAACTCCTTGAAAAACTCATTTGTAATTCCCTATATTAAGCCAGCAGAAGAACCCCACTTGTCATCTTCCTTTCTCCAACATTCATATTTTCACAGTTATTGTTTTTTTTGGATAAAGATCTAGCTACAGTTATTGTTATATATGATAAAAAAAATTAGATTTAAAAGATTTATAATTATCAAGTTATCATCCCTTCTTTCAACATTTTTCTGCTTGGATAATGATTAACAGTTAGTTACTGTTATATATAATACAAATTTTAAAGTTAAATTTTTAATTTAAAAAGATTATAACTATCTAATAATCAAAGTAAACATCCCTCAATGTTCATTTCTACAGTTATTGTGTTTTTTTACTCTTGGATAAAAACTAACAGTTATTGTTTATGATAATGACTAACTGTTATTGTTATAAATTTTAGATTTACAAAGATTTATAACTTTCAAATAGTCAAAGTAAATATCTTCGTAACTGCAAAAGCACTTTTAACACACTTAAGTCTAAAGCCTTTGACATCCTGTTATTTAGCTTGGCGTTAATGCTTATATATATTTTTTTTGCATTTGGTATCTGTTAAATTAGGTTACTATTAATGCTTTAATATGTTGTGTATCATCAAATCAAATCTGTATTAAAAATCATGAAGATTATATGCTGTTACGGAAGTCGAGAGCGAGACATATGGTAAACTTAATTTATTTTCCGTTAGATTAAAACCTTTTATTATTTCTAATTTTCATTTGCAAACAAAATTTTTTCTCATTTGTTTTAGTTCAACGCGATATAGTAGCATCTAGTTTCCTAGATTATCGATGCCACAACATCTCTCTGTACTCTACTGAAAGTAGGATCGACAACGAAATATTTTGATAAGATTGTTTATAAATGGATATGACTAAATTTGACCAGCTTTTTTCTTAATGTATTAATGGAATTAGAAGGAAAAAGAAACAAGAGTAAAATCTTTCTTTGTTTTACTCTTCATTTTTACGTTACCAACAAAAGTTTTGTTTCCTCTCAGTTTTCTTGATAGGTGAAAAGGAAAAACCTTAAGTAAAAGAATACTCTATTGTCTAATCCAGCCAAACCTTAAGTATACTTACTCTATTGTCTAATCCAGCCAAACCTTAAGTAAAAGATTTTCAATATCGAATTTTCAATTTATCATACTTTGAAAGTTTTTTCAAAAAAAAAAAAACAGAAAGTAATTTTGATCGTTGACAAAGAAAATATCAAACAGTTGGGGATCATTTTCTTGAATTACAACATTGTGAGATGAATGCTAAAAATCTTAAGTTCTTAACTAAAAACTACGATAATCTCTTTATATATATATATAGATATCTTCTTGAGACCTAACCCTAGTTTTAATTAATTTGTTGGCAACGCCTCAATGCAATGCATCACATTAATTGAAAATTAATTTATTTGACAATGAATAAAAAAAAGAGTATAGTAATATTTTAACTTCGAACATTACACGATATATACATGAGTAAAGTGTATGTGTGGTTGGGGCCTGAACCATCTTCCCTTTTTCTACTCGTCCTCTTCTTCCATTCTCTCTTCATGCAAAACCACAGTTACAAATAAAGAGAAATATAAAAAAGAAGTAGAGATAATTACGAAAATATTATCAGAAAACAAAGACAAGAAATGAGTGATGGCCGAATCAACGGTCAAGAAGAAGAAGACCTGGTCAAACCACCGGTCAAGCGATCTCTCAGTCTCCTCATCGTCACTTACGGTTGTCTCTTCGCCGGCTCCATCGCTTCAAGTCTCCTTGCTAAATACTACTTCGTACACGGTGGCTCTAGCCGTTGGGTCTCTACGTGGGTTCAATCCACTGGCTTTCCTCTCCTCCTCTTCCTAATCTATCTCCCTCACTATGTTTTCAAAACCACCACTCGCCGTCCTTTCACGCGCTTCACGCGCCGCCATCTCGTCCTCTCCGTCTTGATCGGGTTTGTCCTCGGTTTCAACAACTTCCTCTTCTCATGGGGAACTTCGTACCTTCCGGTGTCCACGTCATCGCTTCTCCTCTCAAGTCAACTCATCTTCACTCTACTCTTGTCTGTGATCATCGTGAAAACGAAGATCACTTTCTCAAATCTCAACTGCGTTGTTCTCTTAACCTTAAGCTCTGTTCTACTCGCTCTCGGTTCGAGCCAGGATAAACCGGCCGGTTTAACTAAAATCAAGTATTTCATTGGGTTTATATCCACGATCGGAGCCGGTTTACTCTTTGCGCTTTACCTCCCGGTGACGGAGAAGCTTTACCGGAGCGTTTATTGTTACTCGATGGTCATGGAGATACAAATGGTGATGGAATTCTCAGCGACGGTTTTCGCAACCATTGGTATGGCTTTCAATGGCGGGTTTAAAGATATGGTTAAGGAAGCGAACCAAGTTTTCACCAAAGGGCCTACGGTCTACTGGACGGTTGCAATTTTAGCGAATGTGGTGACGTGGCAGCTTTGTTTTGCCGCCACGTCAGGAATGGTTTATTTGACGTCTGGGATCAACGGAGGTATATGCATGACGGCGTTGCTTGCGATGAATGTGATCGGAGGTGTGGTGGTTTACGGCGATGAGTTCGGCGGAATGAAGATTGTGTCGACGGTGCTATGTATTTGGGGTTTCTCAAGTTACGTCTACGGGATTTATATGAAGATGAAGAAGGAAGAGAACGAGAAGGGCGAATATTCCGGTGTAAAGACGGTGGAGGACGGCGAAGAAGAGGAAGAAGTAAAGGAGGTTGAAATGGGTAAGGTTTAAAGATTACGTGGCGGCGGCGGATGATAGGGTTTGATGATATCTGTGTGATTGAGACATTGCCTCCGCCTTTTTGTTTGATGATGTGCAAAAAACAAAAAAAAAAGATTTAACTGAATATCTAATGTTTCAAAACTTGTCAACGACTACGAAACTAATCTTCTGAATCTTAGT
This sequence comes from Nasturtium officinale, assembly GCA_963854855.1. Classification (NCBI taxonomy): domain Eukaryota; kingdom Viridiplantae; phylum Streptophyta; class Magnoliopsida; order Brassicales; family Brassicaceae; genus Nasturtium; species Nasturtium officinale. The sequence continues at coordinate 9,057,465 of OY978500.1, forward strand.
TTGCACCATTCCAACACTCTCTTCGAGATCCTCGATTGTCTTCTTGTTGTTTGCCATGCTTAACAAATGACACCACGAAAGTTGTCCAAGTGAAAATATATTTTTCATTCTAATTTTTTGGTATACTATATATAGGGATGAATTTGAAAGTGGAAGAAATTGAGATATAGAAATGTTCCGATACCATTTAATTAAAAAAAAAATCTAAAGCAAAACATAAAATGAAAATTTGTGTGGTAAAAATTTCTGCATTTATTTATGAGCCATAAATTCCTACAACATGAAAGCAAATTACATAACAGAAAATGACAAAAAACATGAATTTTTTTGTTCCTGAAATTTAATTTATATCACGTTTAATATCTGTAACAGTTACATAAGAAATAATATAATAATCCGAGTGACAACTCAGCTTGGTTGGTCGTTGTTACAATCTTTTGTCACCAACAAATCCATCAAATTCCTGCAGCGAGAATTACTTAATAACATGAGTTGAATCAGAAGGATAAAGGACTGCAACTAACAAGAAAAAGTATGTCGTCTGATTACTAAACCTCAAGCACTTAGCTCGGCCATTCATCTAGTCATGCAGACCTTTTCACATTGGGTTCAGATATGAAATACCCTTAGAACCTGAATAAATGATCAAAAATATAATTAAGCAACGCTAAATGATTTGGTTATATAGAATACACATGAAGCTACGACTTTACCTGTATATATATAATATGTTTTGTGGAAAAACAATTTTGGTAGGTTCTATAAATTTCTTATTTATTGGTAAGTTTAATCAAAATTTCATTTCATTGTTCTGTATCCTTATTTAAAATATCAGTTTCATTGTATCAAATTTTGAAGATTGACTATTTTGTAATTATCTTGTATCTTTTCTAAAAAATTGGATATTCTTTTCATTTGTCATAGTTTTATATTATTGTTTTATATATATATTTTAAAAAGTTTACAACAACTTTAGAGGTATGTATTGATCTGAGCATTTTAATGGATTTGAGTGAAAATGATAAATTATATGTTTACATTCAAATCCACTGCTATTAATAAAAAATTAAAAATTGGATTTGTAAAATTCATGTGAGATTTCTTAATAAAAAAAATAAAAATAAAAATCTCATAGTTTTAGATGGGAATTGAAAAAATTTAATAACAAAATTCGTAATTACCAAAATTCAACAAATCTCCTTAAATTTCAACTAAATTTAAATTGAATACATCGCTCCTACTCTCCGAGGTAGATTCAACAAAGATACTTGGCAGTTGCAAGCGAGAGAAAAAGGGATTTACAACTAATTCATGATGATAGTATTTCAGCTAATTTTTTTTTTATCTTGTGTTTGTGGTAGACTGCCCTACTATATAGGCACTATTGGTTTTTTTTACAATAGAAAAGTTAAACAATTAGTTAATGATATTTAATTTAAGCTATAAGTAAAAATATATATAACTCTTTAAATTTTCTGTTAGATAAAAAAAACTAATGATATGTTTATTTTAAGGGATAATCTAAAAATAAATACTTATATCAGATTTTTTTTTCCATTTATACATTTTCTTTAAAAATCTCAATATTTTCGAAAATATTTCTATTATTAGATTAAAACTAATATTCTAAAAAACTAGATGGACATGTAGATACATCAGTAATAAGATTTGAAACATATATTGTTTATTAAGTTTAATGTATGGTTTTAGTAGTTTTAAACTTGTTATAGAAAGTCTAGAATAACCCTTAAACATTTAGATAACTTGTTTCTTGCTTAACTTTTTTGAATCTCGAACCCAAAAATAGTCTTGGTTACCTTATTTTTAATCTCAACTGGATGACTTGTTCTTCTGTAAGCATAAAATGTGTCTTGGTTATCTTGTTTTAAATCTCAATTGGATGACATGCTTCTTCTATAAGCATGATTTATAATATTTTTACTTCTAAACCATAAACCTAAGCCCTAAATTTTAAACTCTAATCTCTAGTTTTTTATGTTCTAGAAAAAAATAATACATATTTTAGAAATTTTAGAATACAAATTCTAGAAGATTTAGAATTTTCAAAAAAACTAACCGCTCCTAAAAATATGGAAAGTGAATATTTTTATCTAGTTTAAAAATAGAAACTGAAAATATATAATTTAATTTATGCATATATAATATCTAATATAGAATTTATGCATAATACATAATTTTATTTAATTTTTATGCTATTAATAATTTAGTTAATTTTAATTTCAAGTAGGTTCGATCCACGATCAAAAATGGACAACAACTCCACCAGGGAAGAAGATGTCATCGCCGGCGGAGGAGCTTCTTGTCACGGTTTCGCCGGCAGAGATTTTGTTCCAAGTCATGTTTTTTTAACTTGTAAGAAATTTTGTTTTTATTTTATAAAGATTATTGATATTGGTATGCGGAAATAGTATGTATACTGGAATTTTTTGTAAAATATTTTCTTAAGTATCTTGTAAAAATTAAGTATTATGATAGTATAATCAGAATTCCTTTTTAACAAAATTGAAGTAAAAAAGCCTTTGACATCCGATTATTTAGGTGTTGTTAATGCATTTACATTTTCTGAATCATCAGATCTGTTTTAAAAACCATGAAGTATATGCTGTTACGGAAGGTGAGATCAAATCATTTTTTGTTAGATTTAAGTATTTAGTTATATATAATTTCATTTTCAAACTAAGAATTGATTTCCACGCTAATTAGTAGCATCTAGTTTTCCTAGATCGTCGATGCCACCAAATCTCTTCGTAATCTACAACGAAATATTTTGTTAAGATTGTTATAAATGGATATTATTAAATGTAACCAGCTTTTTCCGTAATGACTGGTGTTCTGTGTTCAGTTGAATTAGAACAAAAGGAAAATATTCCTTTATTTTATTCCTCTTTTTCACTTTACAACAAAAACAAAACAAATTCACTTTTACAAAACAACAAAAAAAAAGTTTTGTTTCTTCTCATATTTCTTGATATCTGAAAAGGAAAAACCCAAAGTATAAATCAATTTAACTGAAAAATATATCCTATTGATAAAAAAATTAGTCAAAACGTTAGCCTTCCTGTCTAGAAAGTACAATTAGACACACCACAATCTGGTATCAATTCAAACCTTTTTTGTTATCTCATAATTTTGTTAGTATTTTGCATATGTTATTTTCGTGTCACAAAGAGCAAATACATATAATATTTTAGCATTGAATCTGTAGTCTTTTGCATTGATATGTACGTGTATGTATGAGCGAACGATCACCAAGATTAAGACAAATTCAAGTTTCAGTGATCGATCAACCTAAGTTTTTGAATTCAATACTTTTTAAACCGTAAATTACCTAGCCAAATCAAACTCAATTAAAATTGAACTGGAGTAAACCAATTTTGTCAAAAAAAAAAAAAAAAAAATCGGGATTAAAGAGATAATCTACTTCATTCGAGCCTGTTTTCTTATTCTTCATTGAGGTACCTTAAAACAACAATTCTCAAATACATACGGATTTTGAAGTTTCTTTGCTTAATCCACTCCAAACTTCATTGCAACATGTTGTCTCGGACTCTCACGTATAAAAATCCGTAAAACATGGCTGAGAGCTAAGAAAATTTTATATTCTCCCTCCAGAAGTATTTTTGCTTCCTAACTTTTTCTTCCTTCTGAGACATTTAACATGTTTAGTCATGGAGAAGAAGTCGATTTTCCAAAATACAAAAACTCAACTAAATTTCTGACATTTTATATTTATTCAAAAATAACACAAATATTTTCACCAACAGTGTGTGTATATTTAAATTTGGAAATGTGTGTTTTATCAAATTTTAACTCACTATTTGATAAAATAATCATTTTTCATTTTTTTTTGTGAACTGTTTATATAACGCTAATATCATTTAAGTAAAAGAAACCCAGAAAATTATTCTTCTATTTCTTTGAAAAGGGTTCAAAAATATAAAACGTTTTCATATTTGATTTGAATCTGAAATTTTCTTATTGCATTACATATTTATTTTAATGCAACGAATAGAAAATATACATGCTTTGCTTTTATTTATTTGGATAAGCTTGACCAAATTATTAAGAAAACATGTTAATAAGGTAAAAAAAATTACAGAATACTTGATTGTTTACCATCTCAGAAATTATAATTTCTTACCATGATTAAATTTGACAACACGTATAGATTATTCTTTTGTTGAACGCATGTCTAAAAATTATCTATTTATTTTTTCTTATCTTAAAATTAGATTATTCTTTTGTTGAATTTGACCCTTTAGATTTTATTTGCATTTTCAAAAGCTCTTTTAACTCTTATTCTAAGGATATATACTATAATAAATGAAGAATTTTGTTAAAATACCCCAAAATGTGATTGATTTTTGAAAAATACTACCATTTTAAATCATAGAAATATATATTACCTGAAACAAAAGAACCTTTTATTTGTTTTAAACAATGTTGTAAAACTCGCTAGTCGGACGGCGATGATGGATGTAGCGCCTAGAAGATTAATCGGGAAATAATCGGGAATTAATCGGAGATTAGTTTTAGGTTATTTTAATATTTTAAAAATATATTTATCTATTATATTAAACTTTTAAAATGATATTTTTTAAAAAATTATAGTAAATACATAAAAATATAATATTAATAATTCATTTTATGATTTTATTTATATTTTTAACATAATTTATTATAAACATCACAAACCCTCAATATAAATGTTTATACAACAAAAAAAAAATTTATACCTGACAATTTAAAAATAATTAGATTATAGATGATTAGGCAGAAAATAATCGAATTAGGCGGAGATTAATCGGATTAGGCGGGAAATAATCGATTGACTAACTTTTTCGAAAGATTAGTCATTAATTGAAGCGGTGATGATGGATATATCGACTAGTCAGAGTATAATCGGAGATAGATGGAAATTTTTAGAACATGGATTTGAAGTGAACGAAATCATAATTCTTTTTAACCAACCGGTATAAAATTCCAATAATGAGATTTTGCATTTATCATACGCAGAAAAGGTAAAAAAAAAAATACAAAACGAAATTATGTTAAGTAAATTTGTTCACAGAAAAAAAAAATTGGGATCGTTTTCTTGAAATAGAAGATTATTATATGAATGACATGCTAAAAACTTTGATAACCTCTTAAGTCCTACTCGTGTCGTTAAATTATTTGTTAGCAACGACTCAATACAATGCATTCATGAAAATAAATTTATTTGACTATGGTTAAAAATGAATATATATATATATATATATATATTATTTTTCCAACAAATGTAGTAATAGTTTAATTTCGAAAATTATACAATATATACCTGAGTAAGTGTATGTGTGGGCTAGAGACTGAACCATCTTCCCTTTTTCTACTCGTCTTCTTATTCCATTCTCAAAGCCAAACTTACAAATTAACAAAAAGAAAATCGAGATACTTAAGAAAAGATTATCAAAACACAAAGAAACTAAAAAATGAGTGATGTCCGAGTCAACGCAGAGCGACAACAAGAACAACAAGACCTGGTCAAACCACCGGTCAAGCAATCACTCAGTCTCCTCATCGTCACTTACGGTTGTCTCTTCGTCGGCTCCATAGCTTCGAGCCTCCTTGCAAAGTACTACTTCGTCCACGGTGGCTCGAGCCGCTGGGTCTCCACGTGGGTCCAGTCCACTGGCTTCCCTCTCCTTCTCTTCCTAATTTTTCTCCCTCACTACGTTTTCAAAACCACCACTCGCCGTCCTTTCACGCGCTTCACGCGCCGTCATCTCATCTTCTCCGTCCTGATCGGGTTTGTCCTCGGTTTCAACAACTTCCTCTTCTCATGGGGAACCTCGTACCTTCCGGTGTCCACGTCATCGCTTCTCCTGTCAACACAACTCATCTTCACTCTACTCTTGTCAGTGATCATCGTGAAAACGAAGATCACTTTCTCAAATCTCAATTGTGTTGTTCTCTTAACGCTAAGTTCTGTTTTGTTAGCTCTTGGTTCAAGCCAAGATAAACCGAACGGTTTAACTAAAACCAAGTATTTCATCGGGTTTATATCCGCGATCGGAGCCGGTTTGCTCTTCGCGCTTTACCTACCCGTGACGGAGAAGCTTTACCGGAGCGTTTATTGTTACTCGATGGTCATGGAGATACAAATGTTGATGGAATTATCAGCGACGGTTTTCGCAACCATCGGTATGGTTTTTGACGGCGGGTTTAAGGAGATGGTTAAAGAAGCGAACCAAGTTTTCACCAAAGGACCCACGGTTTATTGGACGGTTGCGATTTTAGCTAATGTGGTGACGTGGCAGCTAAGTTTCGCTGCCACGTCAGGGATGGTTTACTTGACGTCTGGGATCAACGGAGGAATCTGCATGACGGCGTTGCTTGCGATGAATGTGATCGGAGGCGTTGTGGTTTACGGCGATAAGTTCGGCGGAGTGAAGATAGTATCGACGGTGCTATGTATTTGGGGATTTTTAAGTTACGTCTATGGGATGTACATGAAAATGAAGAAGGAAGAGAAGGGAAAATATCCCGGTGTAAAGACGGCGGAAGACGGCGGAGAGGGAGTGAAGGAGGTGGAAATTGGTAAGGTTAAAGATGACGTGGCGACGGCGGATGATAGGGTTTGATGATATCTGTGTGATTGAGACGGCCGTTATGAAAGAAAAAAGCTGTAGCTTTTTGTGTTCTTTCTTTTTCTCACCTTGTTTTTTTTTGAAGTAATGCATCTGCTTTTTTAGGTTGTTTTTGTTTTCCTTTTCTGGTTATTTTTTTTATGAATTATTGGACAAAACTAATTACTTTCTAATGTCGGTCGACAAGTATATGTATACTTCATTCTATTATGATCTATGGGTTCTCGATTTATTTGGCTGTCTAGTATTTTATTTAGTAGACTGATTTTCTGCCACCTAAATTATGTTTTACTTTAGTTTTTTTCTATTTAATTTAACAAATCTAAAAACAGAGGGAACAATTTTTTAGTTTGTACAAGTACAAAAGATTTGGTCTGAAAATAATTTTGCTTTTATAAATTTTTGAGGAAAATATGTTTCTTTAGTTTGGATAAGTTCAAAAGAAAAAATTTAAACAAAAAAAATTATTGTATATAAGTACTATGAGGATTTTTTTCTTCTTAAGTTTTAATCTAAAAGTACAACAGAAAATTTTTAAAAGATTTTTATGCTTATGTACAAATTTCGAGGAGAAAATTATATATATGTGTATATATTATCAAAAATTATTTCTTATTGTTTGATTAAACTATGTATATATATATTATATTGATTTGCAAAGTTTACAACTTTACATGGAAAGAAAAAGAGCGCTCACGGATAACATAACTTATATGGGCTAAACATATAGTTTAAAAACTATAAATGCGAAATATAATCTGACTTTGAAAACAAAATCCGATTAAATACTTTCTTACAGTTAAACCGGCTACTATTATTCTCGAGTCAAAACAAAGAAGAAATAATACACACCCAGTTAACAAAAACACCAAGAGATCCAACACCAACTAGACAGGAGAAAGTAATCCTCTGATTTACTTACACAACACGGACATGAGTGTAAATTACTAAATTGTAAGCAAACTAACTAGTTAACTAGAGCAAACGAAATTTCAGGTCATAGAACAAAGCAATAAATTCTTGAAAAGGATAGAGAAAACAAATCTACTAGTTTTTCGAAAGAGAATAAAAGGAAGAGTTTATAGTAAAACTAAAACAAACCAGTTATTACTATAAACTCTTCCTTTTATTCTCTTTCGAAAAACTAGTAGATTTGTAAAACACCATGAGCAAAGTAGTAGCCCGCGAGGAAGATCAAGACGATCGAGCAAATGAAGAGACAACACTATGTTGCTTCTCCGACACCATTTCGACTAGGCAGTTTGTCTTGTTTCAGTGAGAGGCTTACACGATTCAGGGTGGAAGGACCTTTTGGAGTTAGACAGACCGATTCAGTTGAGTTTGGAGAGTCTGTATCTGTCTCTGACCGTAGATCTGAATTTAAAATAGAGATTAAACTATCTTTGGAAAATTGGTCGGGATCTGAAACCGATCTTCTAATTAGCCCTACTAAGGGAGATACAAGCAGTAGATGGTCTGTTTGACAAAGGTTGGATAGTTATTTTTGATATTGTCGATCATCATATAAAATAGTTATTTTTGATATTGTCGATCATCGTATGAAATCAGGATTATATGGCTTTACAAATAAAATACAAAATATAATATTTATTAAGTATTATTTAGTTTTAGATTTTGTTTAACTATGATTATTTTTTCGGATTTATATCGGTTTGGGATATATAGTTTTTAAATGGTTATTATGTCAGATTTTTTTTTTCAATTTTACTTATGACTTTCCAAATGGTTAGACGGATCTCGTATGAACTTAAAAAATCATGTGACAAGCAGAGCAAAATATCTATGTTCTGTCTGCATCCATCGTTAAAAACTAGTAGGCGGGGAGTTTTATTTGGTGGCGACGATAGTCGGGGAAGAGTGGTAAGTGTTGAACCTAAATAAGTTTCCTAAGGAGCAAAGAGTAAGCACTTTTGGGATGAACTAGTTGTTCGAAAACTAAGGTAAGAAGCCGAGTCATTAAATTAAGTGGGGGTAAGATTTATCCCACAATGAACCTATACATGGAGAATTTTTATGGTACGTTTGACCAAAAAAATATATGGGAACGAATACTTAAATCTGAAATTATGCGAGATTTAAATGATAAAATGATTATTGAAATATAAGATTCCGATTAGAACCAAATACAACATACCAAAAAATAACATACAGACCAACAAAAATGGAAAAAAGTTGTCGTTTGTGGGACAATATAGACAGAAAGATAAAATGAAAGTGCTCACGATTTATATGGTTCCAATTATACAAATATTAATGATGGTTAATTAGAGAGTTTAAAAATTGAACGGTGGAAATAAAGAAGAGACATGCTTAATTGGTGATGATGCAGCTTGGCATTAACTCGGTGTTGTTTACGAACATTGTCTCCTTAATGCTCCTTTAGTTTTTGTTTTTGTCTTTGAGCAAATTAAAATGAAAAAAAAATTGTTTTTCTTTAATCCTTTTTTCTTGTGGCTTCTGGCTCTTCACTCATATTCTAAACCCTTGTAAATTTCTTTGAACCCACAAAATCCAAACTTTGCTGCTTTTGTTTCAGTCACAAAATATATCGAAATTATGATCTTATGTAGGTTAATGTTATTAATGTATGTTTCCGTGACGTATTTTAAACACAGCTCTAAAATGCAAACATGATATCATTAATTAATAATTCTCATAATCCCCCATAGATTAAAATGATATAATCGTTTGAATAATAACCAGTTCGGTCTATTATAATCTTAGTCCATATATATGATCAGAAACAATAGATTTAACTATCATGTGTACTAACTATTATCGACCGGTAGTTATAAAAATGCAAAATTTCTACATACTAAAACAGTTATAGAAAATTTGTAGGAGTTTGACCAAAAAAAATTTGAAGTAGGATTCATATGCTATCAATTGTAAATAATAAGTAAACAATTTTCGAATAAGTATAATCTACATACTACATTCGAAAAACATGGAAACTCGTCGAGCTAATATTTGTCGATGTTAAAGTTGTTTAAACAAACTAGATTTTATTATAAAGTTTGTAATATAGATTATCTCTTCTGATCGATGGAATATTTTCAAAAGAGCTGAGAATACAGTGAATGAACTTTTGGGTGATTAAAAAAATTGGGAGGGGGGGGGGGGATGATTAGCGAAAGTGCGTAGATAATGACTAATGAATTACGCCATTAAGGCATTAAGCAACCAAAAAGGTTAAAGATTGGTGAACTACTTTATCAAAAAAAAGAAGGATTGGTTAACTAAATCGAGACTCAAAATTAAAAATACATGTTGATATATCTACATGGGTCAATTAATTTGAAAATGCCTTTGTTTTGTTTTAGGTTTAGGGATTAGAAAAGGGATAAACTCCAAAGATTATAGATCATAGATTTAAGCAGTAACTAAGAGGTTCACACGTCTATTGTCATACCAATATTATACATCAAATCTCTGGCAGATTTGGTACCTAAGGGCCTATGCCTGAGTGACTAAGAACCTAAATTAGACACAGAGATAGAGGCTACTTATGGTCAGTTGCGTTCAAAAATTAAAGACTTCACAAGCTCAATACAATTTCCGAGATTTTGAGTTTGGATTGGTAATATATTTCTAATATCAAATATGTATGTAGAGCATCATAATATTTTGCATTCGCTGAGGTACTTATCAATCATATAATCTGGAATTAGGAACTAGCTGTAAATTAATTAACTCCAAGATTCCGATTGCTAAACATTACAAAACCTTAGAATCTTGTTAATTTTGTGTTTCTTGAAGTAAAATAATATACAGAATAGTATACGATTAAATGATCTAAAGATACAAAAAAACTTCACTCAAAACTGCAAAATGACAGAAGTAAAATAAAAAAATCATTAATTTTATGGAAACGTGGCTCAATAGATTTATTTCCGCGAACCAATTGTCATTAACTTTATTTTCGATGAGAATCGTTCTTTGTTGAAATCTACAGTGACAAGCCAAGTAATAAATTTGTAAATATATGCTTAAAGAAAGGACATGAACCCATTGTTTTATTTTGTGTTTGATGATAATTCAAAACAATGCTCGTACCTTTTTGAGTTTAGATGCGATGAAGTGGTAACTAACTACTAACTCCTCGGACTACACAATATATGCATACATGAAGTGATCGCTAACTACTATACAACCCATAGTCCACTATATCTTGATAATCATCTTGACTTAATTAAACGTTTTGACATGTATAGATAGATGTCTTTGCCCAAAAAAGAGAGAGGCGTGGATGCCATTCCTACATCTCAAATCTAGACCATTTAAGTTTTATCATGTTAAATAAATCTAAAAGGAGAGTTCATACCGCAGAACAAAAGAAGACACGCAAAACACACGAAATTCGGTTATCCATAATTGATAATCCAATCAGACCCGACCCGGAAGAAAATTTGGATAAGTAATTGCTTATGTTCAACGTATTTTATATTTTGTTAGGCCATCAAAGTTATATTTTTAATGATAATGTACATCTATCTATTCAATGTTAAAATTTGGAGTTTAAACTAAATAATTGTTGTTTATAAAATATTCAATACAATTTAATATAATTTCAAAGCTAAATATCAGTTAAAATTTTAAATAATAAATCTATAAAAAGATTTTTGTTGGGCCACATGTTGGACCGCCCTGAATCCAATTAGCATTCAAAAATAAATTAAGGTTCTAGTGAACAAGTATTATTAGTTTTATAACTGTGTCCAAAACGCGTCCTTAAAGCAATTAGCTACTAAACTTAAGATTTATGATTGTGTCCAAAGCGCGTCCTTTAAGCAAATAGCTAATTTTGAAGATATAAATATTACTTAATAAGTCGATGAATAAAATACTCGACCTCTAACGCACATTGTGCCGCCTTCTTTCTTTATAACATCAAATTTTTAACTTTAAAACTGTAACTAAAAGTGGATATTCGTAATGAGATACAAAAATACGATCAATCATTAGAAATTTAGAGTAATAACACAAAATTTAGACCCACAAATATATGCTTCTAATGATGAAATGATTATGTGGAAGACATACGAAGGTATTTACTCTTCACCAACTAAACCCTTCACTAATCCCCTCACATATTGTATAATACTTAATTATACTACCTCGCCTTAGCTCGCCTTTCCTTTTCTCGCCTTAACTATAGACGATTGCGAAAACTAGATTTGAGTTTATAGTTATCGAATACAACCTCTGAACTAGTGTTCTAAAGTGTAGTCTATGAATGTATACTGAAACTGGATGATTGAACTATTTTCAAGAGGCGGTTGTGCCTACTAAGAATCGCATAATAGCTAAAACCAACACTACTGTTCCTACATTATTGAAATCTTGAGGTTGTAATCTTAAGATTTATGCGAAGATTTTTAGCTCTCAAAACAATTCCATTATAGGTCTAAAAAGACATCAGACTCTTACCACGAACCATCTACAAAAAGCATTTATAACATTAAAACTTTAGTTATTACCAAAAAAAACCGTTGTTCAACATTATTTTTGTCCATTGGTTAGTGGAACATTTCAATGAACCGCTTGTCAACATTTGCCCGATTGGTAATTTCAGTTTCTATTATTTTCTTGGCTTTTAATTAGTAATTTTCGATTCATTTTGAAAGTTGAACTAATTGCACAAAGTCACAAAATGACAAAAGTGTCGACTTAACTAAAACTCAACACGATCAGGTCACCATTACGTGCAAACCATTTCATATGTCTCCATCAAGCATCCTAAAATCGAAAAATCAAATCTTTTATTTTTTTTATACTCTTGCATCCCCTATACACACACATGAATCATGACACTAACCACATTTCAAAAATGACAGGAGACGGTCAGACAGAACCAACATGAAAGTCACTACTATTGTCCTCGTGTCCAAGAACGTGCTTCCCATTTTCTATCTTACTACTTATATCTCTATCCTCTCCATATTTTGTCTCATGTTTAACTCGTTGACAATTCTTATTATGCCTCCTCCGGCAATGATTACGTTTGATGATGATTTAGCCCAGCAATCTAACGATAACGAGTGGCAAGGTTTCAAAGTATTCCCTGGAGAAAACCCTAACCTTAACCCTAATTTCAGTTTCTTGGTAAAGAAGGCAATTCTACAAAGTGAGAAATCAACCGGTCCTATTTTCTCCCGTTCGTCGGTAACAGACGACAGCTTTAGCATGGTGTTGCCGCCAGCAATGCCTCCGCCTAGAGACTCTGCAGTTCCAGTTCCTATGCTCCCGGAGCCAATGAGAATCCGGAAGAAACTTAGTAGTCACCAAGAATCATTCCTTTTTACGAGAAAATCGCGTTACTCTGAGAAGATTCTCTGCAAGGAAGAAGATTTCAAATGTAATGCCTTCTGCTTATCTCTACCTGGATTTGGAAAATGCAAACCTGTTAGATCTTCTTCAAAACGTCAAGATTCAATGGAGAAGAAGATGATCAGAGCTTCTTCTTTCACAAACTCAACTGTTTCGATACGCGCCTCGCTAGAGAAGTTCGAATGCGGTTCTTGGGCATCGACTACGGCTCTTACGCAAGAGAGCGGTCGGTTGGTTTTCGATTTTCCGGTGGAGATGATGAAGTGTAACAGTCGTGGAGTTGGAATTGGTGGAAGAGACGTGCAAGAACCGGTGACTTCTGGATTCGTGTTTGATAGAGAAACAGAGACTTTAGCTCTGAGGAGTGTTTTAAAGACCAGGAGTACTAGAGATCACCGGAGATCAGCTGAGTCTTCACCTCAACGTCGTGTAAGATTCTCGACTTCTTCTTCGTCGGCTTCGGTTTCTTGTCCTACTTCGCCACGAACTTGTATCACTCCACGATTGCGCAAGGCTAGAGATGATTTCAACACATTCTTGACCGTACAGAACTCATAAATAAGGAAAATAAAAACAGAGCATTGAGAGTTTTTTTTCATATTTATAAATGTGTAATATTTATGTAATGTATCTAAGGATGTAATGTAAATATCTATAGAGAGACAGAGAGAGAGTTTTTTGAAATTTTGAGAAATTAAAATCGATGAAAGATTTTATGATTATGAGAGTATTTGAAAATTCAAAGTTTTCATCTTTGCTTCAAAGCTCTGTTTCTAATTTTAGTTTCTAATTTTTAGTGTTTATTTCTTGTCTTGGAAACCAATGAGAAGTCTTATAGTTGTGAGGATGAAAATTGAAGTCTTTCACATTTACTTCTAAGCTCTGTTTCTAATTGAATTCCCCAATTTTAAGTTTAGTTGATTAACTGTTTAGGAGATCAAAAACTTCATAAAGCTAAACAAAACCTTTAGTTACAATGTCGGTAACATAACCTAATGTAAAAAAGCATACTACGATATTCAGACCCAAAAACGCCAAATAACGCAAACGCAATAAGCCAAAAAAAGAAGGTGTAAACGGGTTTTCAAACGGTTTGTTTCAGTTTCTTGTATCGAAGAAGACACGAACAACGTCCACAATCTGAGCTCGGCAAGTCGGGCATTTCCCTCCACTCCACTGTAGTTCGTTTGCACATTTCAAACACATGCACATATGTCCGCACTTGTACAAAACCGCCTCAACCTGCGTTTCATTGCATGCACAACATTTGCGTTTCAGTGTGTTTTCTCGGTGACCAGACTGTTGCAACCTCGCGTTAGCATCCAAACACGTTTTGATAGAATCTCGTAGTAATGACATTTCTTGTTGTAGCTTTTGGATTTGTGATCTCATACTGCTTATCATCTCCATTTCCTGAAAACGTTTTTAAGATGTTCAGTGAGTTTACCACAAGTGCAATTGCGAGTTTCTTTGGTATAACAAACAAGAAATCTATAAAGACTCACAGGTGAATGAGGATCGTGAACAGACGAAGCAGGAGTGGAAGTATCTTCAGTGTCTTGAGAACTCCATGATCCTGCAGGAGATGATGCAAACATATGCGACGAAGATGATCGGCTCAAGTCATCTCTATCGTCTTGATACTCTTCGACTTCTGTTAATTGCTCTTTTTTTTCACTTTCTTTTTTCTCTTCCTCCTCTTCTTCTTGTTGCAATTCCCATTTTTCAGAATGATTATTTGTGTGTGTCTGCACACGGGACATCATGAGATTATCGATCTTCTCTCGCAACCCGCTCTCGAGAAAATCTGACACCGTTCCCCTGGATTATGCAGAAAACAAATTTTCTTAGTCGCTAGATAACAATCAAGAGACATGATTTTGTTGGTTTTGATTACTTACCGCTCAAGGAGTCTTCGTATGTCCTCTCTCTGAGTGTTCATTACTTCCAGGTACCGAGACTTCCTCAGTTCCTCCCAGTGACTTCGCGGCCGTGATATTTCACATAGCCAGTCATTGTTCATTTCTCCATAGTAAGACTGCTCATCTTCATATTCTTCTTGTTCTTCCCATTCATTCAAATAAGGTATTCCTTGTTTCTCACGGCACTGCTCCAGCTCCACACCTTCTGTTTGACTGTCATGCATACAATTTTCCATTTTGTCCTCGATTTTATTCTGCCTTAACCATGATTTTTTAGTTATGCAGACGCCTTTTCTTGTCTTCTCAGACTCCCTGTTGTTGCAAACTTCATATGCTTCTCTTGTTTCTTGCATCTGAAGGCAATTCGTTTTTGATTCAACTCTTACACTTACAGTTTTTTCTTCCTTACACAACGTTACAACCTCTAGCTTGGGGTTACAAATGTTCAACCGCTCTCCAAAAAAAGCTTCTAGAGTAATAATACCGCTATTTTTCAACCTCGCAGCAGTAGTTCCATCTGTTTCTTCTACGGTTTTGTTATTCATTTCAGTGGATCGATGATGATCTTTCTTATCTGTCGCAGCCACAGCATTCAATGCTTTGGCACGAAATATCTCTCTGCGTTCGATTCACAGATTGGCGATGAGAAAAGAGTAAATGCTGAGAACTAAACTGAAGAACAAAGTTATGAAAAAAAATACCTTAAATGCAGAACTGTAGAGCCTGGTTCTATGCGGTTTAATCCAGTTGTTTTTGCGTTAGACCGGGTTCGATCTTGAATCGCTAAACAGCGATTGAGGTTCCTTAGTCTTAGCATTGACTAGTTAAAGAAACACAACGGGACCATATATTAATTAACAAACTTATTCTGTGCATTATGGAGAAGTTATAAAAATGTTGGGTGATTTATCAATATAGTAAAAAAAAATATTTTTACCTGAAGGCGACCACGTTGAGCAAACCTAGAAACTGCGTTTCGTTCAAGAAGCAAATCCAATTCACGATGGCGATCGGTGAACGCTTGTCGTCCTCGAATCCTCGGTGAGAAATTAACCACCGGAAAACTGCTTTTCTTCGATGACAACGAAGTGTAAGGCCTTTGCGTTCTGATGATCGCGACTCCATCACCACCGCAGCTGCCGCTATTATTTCTAGCGTTTAGATTCTTCTCTTCGTTGCTAAGCCTCCTAACTAGATCAGCGACTCGTCCCCATTTGCTCTCTCCGGAATCAAAAGCTAAACCGTGCGAATGAGGTTCTATCTCCACCGTTCGATCAGCATTCTCATTAGCCAATTCAGAATCTCCGTCGATCAATGGAGTTTCTGAAGACTGAGAATCTTGAACATTAACTCCTGAATCGCTCCGGCTACTACTCACCGTCGATTGAACGCTTCTCGGCGAGTTTCCACCGTTGGATCGGTTTAGCCTCGCTTCCCATATCTGTACCAGAGAAGAAGCTCCGAGATTGTCGTTGCTCTTCGATTCCACCGGAGATGTTGGTGTTCTGACGATTGGTTTGGCCGTACTATTCTTGTTATTGTTCTTTTTGCTGTCACTCTCAATCCAAGAATCGACTAAGTTCTCCGAACTCTCGTCGGAGACATGAGATTTAAAAAGCTCATGATGATTTTTCACCGGAGGTTTCAAATCCTTCTGGAAAACGACAGCGTTTTGATTACGATCTCTGAGGATAAATCCAAATCTTAGAGATTCCACCTGAGAAGAGCCCATTTTTACCGACTCGTATCAGAATCGAATCAACGTATACACATTCGATACTTTTTTAATCGATCGTAGAGAAGAATTCTAGTATTTCTCTCTGTTTTGGGTTTAGTGAAGATACTGATTGTTCTCTCTGTTTTTCTAAGAGAAACAAAACAAGAAGACAAAACCAATGAAACAGTATTTTGATTATCTGTTTAGTAAGATTTTGTTTTTGTTTTTGTTTTTGTCTCTTCCACCGTAATATATGTGTCCTAAAAATGCTCTGTTTTGTCCCTTAAACTTGTGAACGTGTCTGAAAGTTAAGGGAGTTAGAAATGAGGTGTCAAAAAATACCAAGGATGAGATGTTGAGGTTGTCAAGAAAGAAAAGAAAAGCTTCCGTGGCCAAAAGTGAAAATTACTATATGAACTAAAAAGCTATAATTTCCGACAATAATAAATTTAAGGATATACTAATGAAGACAAATGTCATTTGACTGGTAAAAGCATTTAAATACTAATACTATAAAGAAATAATCATTTAATTAATTTACTGATTAAAGAGTAATTAGGTGTGGACAAAAAAGGCTCCTAAATGCTAGAGTCAAAGGAGCCGTTTGGGAATTTAAACGTTGGCCAGTGGGAACCACGCACTTTTTAGATTTCTGCCCCATCATTAATCGCATTGTTTTTTCGTTTTCTTAAAATCATTAATCCCATTGTTTAGTATGGAGAGTAAGCAATTTTAAGATATAACAGAATAAAAGGGTAAGCAAAAATACCAAAGAGTAAGAATAAATAAAATTTAAAAACTTGGTTATTTTTAAGATGGAATTTTTAAAAATTGTACCATTATTTTGTTTTAGAGATAATATCTTTATAAACCCATAGTAGCTAACTAAAAATTGGTACTAGCATTAAATGTTTTTTTTTAAAAGATATTGCATCTTATTTTTTACTAAAAGCTTTTTCTTGGTCGTGGTTTATTAGTACTCCCTTGATAGCATTAGTTTTGGTAGGGCTCAATAAACGTGGTCCTTTGATGAGCCTCTTATCAATATTGGCCCACCATGAATTAGGGCTACTAAGCCCATGTATCATCATCACCCATGGTTAAATCTATGTAAGTGTGAGTTAGTTTCGAAATCTCACAATTTGCTTTACCGATTAGTCCATAACATACTTCTACCGTATTCATTACCCATGGACCATGGTTAAATCTATTTATATGTGCGAGTTATATCGACGAAAACAAAACAACGATAGTACCATAACCGACCAATCCAAGTTGACAAAAATAAAAAATATTAATATAATCCAAATAAGTCAAAGCACCCTGATTACAATAATACAAAGATCATTCTCTTTATAAAAAGGAATCGTATATTGTATTTTATACATCACCATCATAAACATTACGACATGTAGGCAAGTCACTTGAGCAATAATATATTAATTAAAGTTGTGCCTCCCACGTAAAAGCATCACATTCATTTCCAAACCTAATATATAAATTACTCCCAACACATATCTCTCAACCATTATCAAATTCTAATCCTATCAAACTTAAAGATATATAGAAAAGCAAAACAATGAAGTCGGCCGTGGCCTCAGTTGTCGTCCTACTGATCGTGATTCTCGTGGCCTGGCCAGTATCAGCTGACCGAGAAGACTTACCGGGAGAGGGAGGATATGGAGGCGATGACGATGATAATGACACAAAGTCATGGTTTCCTTTGGACAATCTATTATCGTTGGATTATTATGATAATATTTGTCCGAATTTTGAGAAAATCGTTGATAGAAAAGTGAGGCAATGGACAAAGACTGACGCTTCCCTTGGTCCAGCCCTCCTCCGCCTTCTCTTCCACGATTGTGGTGTCACGGTATTGAATTATATCCTCTTTCTTAAACATTTTTTGACATTAATCATTCAGTTGACTAGTACTAGTATTTAACATTTCTAGGTAGCTAATGTTTTCATTGAATGACATAATATCGTGATTCTTTGAATGACTATTACGGTTCGTGTTGTAACACCAAAAATTTTCGGGAACACAGGGGAAAAACATGGGAAATAAAATGACAGAAACCAACTAATATATAGCAAAATTATACGTTTGAGCAAAAATCTATGAAATATGTTAGAAACATTGATTATTGATCATAAATTTAAAATAACATAAATAATGATTCTGCATAAATATGTCTATGTGACTACCAAAATCCTACAAAATAACATAAACTATTCTGCCATTTTATCAGCCTAAACTTTCTATTATGCAAAATCTACATTGATGGTTTACCCAAGTATCACCAAAATATATTTAGACCATTAATGACTCAATAAGATAAAATAATTTCTCAATATTAACGTCAGAAATTATGCAAAATAGATGACAAGTCTTTTGA
Organism: Nasturtium officinale; assembly: GCA_963854855.1. Taxonomy (NCBI): domain Eukaryota; kingdom Viridiplantae; phylum Streptophyta; class Magnoliopsida; order Brassicales; family Brassicaceae; genus Nasturtium; species Nasturtium officinale. Next base: position 9,076,504 of record OY978500.1, read on the forward strand.
AATGAATAACAACTTCAGGGATGTGACGCGTCGGTTCTTCTAGACTACGAGGGTTCCGAGAGAAGATCTCCAGCAAGCAAAACCCTTAGAGGCTTCGAGGTAATCGACGATATCAAGTCCGAGATGGAGAAATCTTGCCTCGGTTTAGTCTCCTGCGCCGACATCCTAGTCGCAGCTAGCCGCACTGCCATCTTCCAACTCGGTGGTCCTTACTGGTCCAACGCCTACGGTCGCCGTGACTCTAATACATCTTACGCTAGAGACGTTGAGAAAGTTCCTTCAGGTCGCCGTGACATCACCGGCCTTCTCGAGACGTTTCAGTCTTATGGTCTTAACATCCTCGACCTTGTAGTCCTCTCAGGGGCTCACACCATTGGAAAAGCCAACTGTGGAACCATTCAGTCTAGGCTTTACAACTTCAATGCAACCGAAGGTTCTGATCCCTCGATTGACCCTAAATTTGCAGATTACTTGAGACGCAAGTGTCGTTGGGCCTCAGAGACTGTTTACCTAGACGTTGAGACTCCGGAAAAATTTGATAATCAGTATTACATCAATCTTCAGAAGAATATGGGAGTTTTGACGACTGATCAGGAGCTTGTTAAGGACCCGAGGACCGCTCCGCTTGTCAAGGCTTTCGCAGAGCAGCCACCTGAGATTTTCAAAATGCAGTTTGCTGTCTCGATGGCTAAGCTGGTCAATGTTGGTGTTCTTACTGGTGAAGATCGTGTCGGAGAGATCAGGAAGGTTTGCAGCAAATCTAACTCCAGACCTTAGTAATAATAATAATAATAATAATATAATAATGTCTGGTGAGTTTCTTCTTCTAAAAGAATCTTTTGATTCTTGAAGTAATTTCTTGTTTGGTTTATATTTGAGCTCATTTCTATTGTTATTGTTGTTTCAACTACAACAAAAAAAAGTGAATCTTGTTTTATACTGACAATCTTATTTTCGTTACAAGTTGTTTTACATTCGTGAGCTTTATATTCAACTTCTGATTGACATTTATTGAGTTTTACACTTACCATTACATCCGACCAAGACAATGCATAATAATAATATATGTCAAGGTTCATAATGTTAATAGATGTATCAATCGAGTAAATAGCTGCTGAATGTATCTTACGAAGCAAGAAAATGAAAAATGGGTGGCATACCTAGACGTCTTATGCTCGATGAACGTTCTTTAAACCTTCTATAGTATTGAAACTCATGTCAAAAACACAGTACAAAAATAAGATATATCCTAAGACATTTCAAGAACCTAAGAATACATAGAGAACATAATACTGCAAGTTGAAACAAACAAGTAGAAGAAACTAGAAAGCCGACAAGTGTTTAGTTTCGTTTGCCTCGAAGGACACCCTTACTACGGCGATTCTTCATCCCCATCTTAAACTTCTTCCCGATTGGTTTAAGCGACTTGTTTTGCCTCTCACCATCCATTTCTACATCTGTAAACAATTATAGTATCCAAAAACAGAACATAGCCATATAAATATACTAAACCCTTTCAACGATACATAGATAAGAGTTGAAATAAACTCAATCTATTGTTTCTGAAGAACCCAAGCAAACAAATGATTTCACTGTGAACCAAATTCAATACCAAAAAACAAAAGAACAAGCTTTTCGAATTGATACAAATTCGAAATGTGTTCTTAGCAATGAAGAAGCAAAAACCTTGAAAAGATTTAAAAAATGAGTGATTCTGATGAATTTCAAATGCCAAAGAGCAAACCAAACAGTGAAGTTTAGAAAAACAAACAAAGCTAAGAAATTGACAGAAGTCCAACATACCCATATCGTTGGCGATAGTAGCGGATGCAGAAGCAGATTCAGAGGTCGTTGAACCCGCAATTTCCATGAATGGCGAAACTGGTGGTTGACGAACTGGTAACTTTGGAGCAGCGAGTGCAGCTTCAATGGCGGCGTTTTTGGCTTCTTCTCTGGTATGAGTAAATGATTCCTTCTCTACTATTTCTCTTCTTATAGCTCTCAATCTCTTCACTCTCTTACATCTCATTGATTTCGCCATTGTTGCGATTGTGGAAGAGATCCGAAATTAGAGTTTAGGCGGAAAAGGGTCATATATATCGTCTAAACCTAATTGAGGATTTGAGAAATTGTTCGGGATATGTTTGGTTACGAGTTTAACTGTAATCTTAGCTCAGACCCATAAAATCTACGTTCAGTTTGTTTGGCCCAACATAGGCTAGGCCCAAGTATAGGTGTGTAGAATTGAATTAAAGGAAAATAAGAATACGAAAACCCGATAATACCCTTCTTCGTCTTCGCCCAGAATCCAGATCACAAAGTGTTTGATTTCTGAAGAGAGAATCCAAATTGTTTCCATTAGAAGAAGAAAATTCAAACTTTTCTTATCGAAGCTTCACACTCTCTACCTACACTTCTCCGGGTTAGTTCTTGCTTATATGTGAATCAGTGACGGTTTAATTCTCCGTCTCGTGATTTAGTATGTGTTGTTTCGATGGATTTAGCTTAGATTGATTGTGTACATGAACTTGAAAGCTCTTGAAATTTCGTGGTTGGTGTTTCTCCTATTGAAATTTATAGATCTAGAATTCGTTTGTGCTTGATTAGGAATCATCGTGACTGAAATCGTAAAGCAATGCAAGTGATTACGAATTTAGATTATGAATTAGAGCGTTAATATTAGGATGTGGTGCTGTATCTGATCTAGTCTTACAAAATCGAAATTGAAATTTAAAGAAAACTCTGTGTTGAATGTATGCATAAAATGTTTATATGCAAAATGCTATCTTACTATTTGGTTTATAATTTTAAAGAGTTTAGTTATAGGAGATGTGATCATTATGATAGTCTTGTGGTTAGTGTTGATTGTGATGGTTTTTGGTAAAATGGCAGAGATGTATAATAATAACATAGGACCTCAACCAGGGATTCCACGGCCTCCAGGTAACCCTTAGCCTGGTCCGTTTTGTAATCCTTTCACGGGCGCTGGTTCGGGTTTTATCCGTGGTGGTTTGGGTGCGTACGGATAGAGGATTCTAGGGTCCAGCTCTGAGTACGTCCAGAGAAATGTAAGTGAATTCTTGATGGTTCCATGTCGTTTGCAACATCCAATTTTCATCGTTTTGAGATAATGAAACAGATAACAGGCTACTTCTCTGATCCCCAATACTCTAGTTTCCAAGTGAATGATCAATATGTGAGGAACAAATTGAAGGTTGTTCTGTTTCCTTTCCTACTCGGGTAAGCTTGTCTTCTCATTTCTTCTTCTGTTTAGGACCTTCTCATACCATTCATTAAATTAAACTAAGTGTGGGGTTCTGCTTCAAAACCACAGGGACACTGGACTAGAATATCTGAACCAGTTGGTGGTAGGCTCTCCTACAAGCCTCCAATCTATGATATCAATGCGCCAGACTTGTACATTCCGTTTATGGCATTCGGCACCTACGTTGTTCTTGCTGGCCTTTCATTGGGGCTTAACGGGAAGTAAGTTTTGTGCCCTATGGTTCCCTCTAGAGTTTTTAGTCTTATGGACACCGAGTTTGATACAGGTTTACACCGGAAGCTTTGAATTGGCTGTTTGTGAAAGGATTGGTTGGTTGGTTTTTGCAAGTGATGCTTCTGAAAGTGAAACTTCTATCACTTGGTAGTGGAGATGCGCCATTACTAGACATCGTAGCATATGGAGGCTATGCTTTTGCTGGTCTATGTCTTGCTGGCTTTGCCAAGATAATGTGGGGATATTCCTACTATGCGTTGATGCCATGGACGTGTTTATGCACTGGGATTTTCTTGGTGAAGACGATGAAACGTGTTCTGTTTGCTGAAGTAAGGAGTTATGAATCAAGCAAACATCATTACATTCTGCTGTTTTTAGCCTTGGTAACATTACTGTAAATTGGCTTTTTTGAATTGAGTTTTTTTTTTTTTTTTTTTTTTTTGGGAAATACGTTTTTGTGAATTGTTGTTATTGGTGGTACTTGTAGTGAAATTTAAACATTATTGGCAATGTATGCTTGTCTATTATATTCATATATGTATGAATGACGTGAATTAAGTGTTATTTTGAACATTATTGTATTAGTCTCTTTCTACTTCTTTTTACCATTATCTATTTAATCTTCATCACTTTGCTTTTAGAAACTCCAATTTGATTAAAGAAAAGGAAAGGAACAACGTCAATGTATCTGAAAAAGAAAAAAAAAACTGGCATGAGGTTGGTTGGTACAATTATATGTTGAATCATTAGATTGACATTAAATTTAATAATCAACATCGAGTTCAAGGAATAATTACCATTCTCTCTTCTCTCCCACAAAGTTAACATACTAAAATTATATTGGATAACTATCAAATATAATTCATTCTAGTCATTTTTGTATTAAATAATGGTAAAGTTACCAATAAGGTTGGATAAATCATTTAATAATCTTTGTTGATTAAGCAACTATTCATGTCTCATATTAATTGTCACATCGGTGTTTGCATGATTCTTCCTAACTTAACCCATGGGGTAATTCAATAGACTATGCAAATTTTCAAAAGTCAATGAAGTAAGGAAACTCCAAAAGCATGGTCTTGATTTATGTGATCATTATTAATTTTCAAAATTTAAACTTGTGGACTTGGAACTTATAACTTAAGCCACCCAATTTTCTTTTAACATTTCCCACTAGATTAAACTAGAAGACTAAAACTTTGAAAAATAAAATTAATGATAGGATCTCACGATTGCCTTACATTCTAAGAAAACGTTAATATATTTATAATTTAGAATAAATGATTTAAAAATATTATAAGAAAGAATGAAATAGATAAGTTTGTTGAATCAGTAGTTGCAAAGACATGTTTAGTTCCGCTGACTCTGTCAAAGTCATCTTCTCTCCCGTTTACTTTACGCTCACGTCTCTTTTTCTCGAGAAAAAAAAAACAGAGACATTCATTTTCTCGCAAAATCAATTCTTTTCTCTCCTGTCTAAGCAACATTTTCCTTTTGTTTCCCTCAATTTAACAAGTAAAGAAAAACAAATAGAAAATGATGAAATTTCGAATCATCTAATTCTGGTTTTATTTTTCTCAGGAAATTTTACAGAAAATCGAAAAACAGAGACATAAATTTCCGAGATAAAAAATCATTACTTTCCGACTTGTCTTCACTTTCTTAGGAAACAAATATAAAACCCACAAAATAAATTTGAAGCCCAAGTTTTTCAAATTGTAATCAGAAACAATGAGTTTGATTTGTAAAGGAGCCGCCTTGGCTCTGTTTCTAGCGTTGACTATGGTGGTCAACGGAGTTTTCGGGAGATTCATCGTTGAGAAGAGTAGCGTCACGATTTTAAACCCTTTGGCAATGCGGTCTAAGCACGATGCAGCCATTGCTAACTTCGGTGTTCCTAACTACGGTGGTTACATGATTGGCTCTGTCGTCTACGCTGGTAAAGGAGCTTATGGATGCGAGTCTTTTGACAAAACTTTTAAACCCAAATTCAATCGTCCCACCATTTTAATCATCGATCGTGGAGGTAAGTGTTAACTGTTTCATTTGAACTTTTTTTTTTTTTAATCCAAATTGGTATGTTAGAGAATGTTCTAAATTTTTCTGGTTACAAATACAAACTACAAAGTCTTGTCATTTACATGAGAGACTTGTCTCAATCTCAATTTAGTTGGAGAAAAACTTAAAAATTCTCTGCAAATTTGGTATGTTACAAAATTTCTTATTAGATTTTGAAAGGTATGTTCTTTGTGTATGATATTTGTCTCAATCTGAATTTAGTTTGTAGAATAACTCAAAAGCTCTGTTTTTAACTTTAAGTCTTTAGTCTACATCTTTTAATCTCTTATCTGCAAGTTTGGTATGTTTCAGAATTTTGTTTGATATAGATTTGTCTCAATGTCAATCTCAATCTAGTTGTAGAAGAACAAAATGTTATCTATGGTTTAAGAATTAGGATGATTAAATCTTCTGTTTTGATTAATCTTTTGTTGCTTTGTTTTGTTTTGTTCTGCATTAGATTGCTACTTTGCATTAAAGGTATGGAACGGTCAACAATCCGGTGTAGCTGCAGTTCTAGTAGCTGATAGCGTTGATGAGCCATTGATAACAATGGATTCACCTGAGGAATCCAAAGAAGCTGATGAATTCATAGAGAAAATCAACATTCCATCGGCTTTAATCGACCTTTCTTTCGCCAATACTCTCAAGCAAGCTCTTAAAAAAGGCGAGGAAGTAGTGCTGAAGATAGACTGGAGTGAGTCATTGCCTCATCCAGATGAGAGAGTTGAGTATGAGTTATGGACTAACACGAATGATGAATGTGGTGCGCGGTGCGATGAGCAGATGAATTTTGTCAAGAACTTCAAAGGGCATGCACAGATCCTTGAAAAAGGAGGATACTCTTTGTTCACACCTCATTATATTACATGGTTTTGTCCAAAAGATTATGTTTCCAGCAATCAATGTAAGTCTCAGTGTATAAACCAAGGGAGGTATTGTGCTCCTGACCCTGAACAAGACTTTGGAGATGGATATGATGGGAAAGACATTGTCTTCGAGAATCTGAGACAGTTATGTGTTCATAGAGTAGCTAAAGAGAATAACAGGTCTTGGGTTTGGTGGGACTATGTGACTGATTTTCACATCAGGTGTTCAATGAAGGAGAAGAAGTATAGTAAAGAATGTGCAGAGAGTGTTGTGGAGTCTCTCGGTAAGAGACATCAGAATCGTTCTTTTGCGCCTTTTATTTACATATTCGCGTCTTGAGTTTTCCTCTTATCCTCAGGTTTGCCTCTTGATAAGATCAAGAAATGTATGGGTGATCCCGAAGCAGATGTGGAGAATGAAGTTTTGAAAGCTGAGCAAGCGCTTCAGGTAAGCGGTTTTCTAATTGAGTTCGTCTATGTTTTACCGTCTTTGAAACCATTTTCACGAGTTATTTTTTTTCTTCTTCTTCTTGATTACTTATAGGTAGGAAAAGGTGACCGCGGAGATGTTACAATCTTGCCAACATTGATCATCAACGATGCTCAATACCGCGGTTTGTTTCATTCCTTCTCACTGTAACATATTTGTTTAGAAAATTTGAAAACCTGTTACCGAAAAGTTAAGTTTCTTATGTTATATATGATTCAATTCTCAGGTAAACTCGAGAGAAACTCGGTTCTCAAAGCTATATGTTCTGGATTCAAGGAAAGAACTGAACCTGGGATATGCCTAAGTGGAGGTTAAACCAATTCCACTTCTAAGTTTGATCATCTTCTAACAAATAAAATATACTAAAGAACTCTTCTTTACACTGTTGAAACAGATATTCAAACAAATGAATGTATAGAAGCAAATGGAGGCTGTTGGGAGGACAAGAAATCAAATGTAACAGCTTGCAAGGTACTTTGGTTGGAACCGATGAACTTTACCAACTATTATCATATCTTAGAAGTTCTTTACACCTCAAATTTGATCATTTCAGGACACATTTAGGGGAAGAGTATGTGAATGCCCTGTTGTGAATGGTGTACAGTATAAAGGAGATGGATATACCTCATGTGAACGTATGTTCTTGAACTTGTACATCGATATCTTGCAGAAAAAACTTCATTCAAAAACCATTTTGTGCTCTGTTTTGAAAACGAAGTCACATTTGATTGAATGTTATAAACAGCTTATGGACCTGCGAGATGCTCGATTAATCAAGGTGGCTGCTGGTCTGAAACCAAAAAGGGACTAAGTTTCTCCGCTTGTTCGGTTAAGTGACTCTACTTGACATAAAGTTTGAAACTTTTCATACATATTTCACAATGTTTCTTATAAGTTTTCTTCAATTATTGTTGAGTTCAGAACTCGGAGACATCTGGATGTCGTTGCCCTTCAGGGTTTAAAGGAGATGGTCTTAAATGTGAAGGTGAATACTTTTTTTTTCTTAAGTTTCCACTAAATTTTAAATTCTCTTATCATGTTTTGACTTATCTCTCTCTATGTATATATATATTAGACGTTGATGAATGTAAGGAGGAATCAGCTTGTCAATGTGATGGATGCAAGTGTAATAACAAATGGGGAGGCTTTGAATGTAAATGCTCTGGGAATCGTCTCTATATGAAAGAACAAGATACTTGTATCGGTAAGATGTCGAAAACAAATTACAAAAGATCTAATCTTTCTTAGATTAAGTTGAAACAATCCAAGAAACAAGATCCATATTCTCATTTCTTGCAGAGAGAAGCGGATCAAGAATCGGGTGGTTCGTCACGTTTGTGATTCTAGCTGCAGTTGCAGGCATATGTGTAGGTGGTTACGTGTTCTACAAGTATCGTCTCAGGGTATGTTTTCACATTTTTGCTTCTCTTAATTAATCTTCAAACTCATCATCATGAATATCTCTGATGACAATTTCTTTTTTCTTTTTCTTTCTGTGTGTGTGAAAATCGAAAATGCAGTCTTATATGGATTCAGAAATAATGGCGATTATGTCTCAGTACATGCCATTGGAGAGCCAAAACACAAACGATCCAATGACTGGTGAGTCTCAAAATCAACAGCTGAGATTAACTTCTGCAGCCTAAATTTAATTTCACTTTTGTTTAATAGATATATGATTTCTTGTTGCGATCTAAGTTTTAACCCTCAAGCAAAAGTCTTCATGAAGAAATTTTCTTTTGTTTATCCTGAAAAAGACTTCCTTTTGGGTCATTTTTACGTCCTTTTTTCTATTCTGTTTTTCTTGTTGTAGAATTTAAAAGATGTTAGATTTTGAAAGGAAATTTGTAATGAAAGTGCGAATAAAAAAGCTTAAATTGGTCATCTGTTAAAGATTGAATTGCTTTGGGACTTTGGTTATGAGGTATATCATATGGGTACAAGATCTAGTTACAAGTAGGGGTGGACAAAAAAACCCAAATCCAAAAATCTAACCGAATCCTTACTAACAAACACAATTCTGAAATCGAATTATATACATGTAAACTCAAACGGATTTTAAATTTTTTTATTCCGGTTATCCGGTCCCGAACCAAAACGAAAATATATCCAAAAATCCAAAAAAAATATATTAAAAATATTATGTATTTTTTTTGAAATTATACAGTATTTTACCAAATTTTATATAAATTAATGAATTTGGTATTAAGTTTTTCTATCAAATTTGTTGTAAACATCATCGGTTTAAGCAAATTTGATATGAAAAGAAGAAATATGCAGGTACACCTCCGTGAGAAAAAAAAACATTTTCAAAGGACTAATAAAATCCAAATACAAAGATACAATAACAAAACAAGAAACACAAAAGATTGAATCGGCAAACGCTCAATGCCTCTATTCTTCGTGTTCTTCCGGCAATGAAGCAATGTAAGAATGCAGTGAATTTGTATCTATCACCCAAGTTGGGGAGGACAAGGCAGTATACCATCCCTTGGAAACACAAATTGGGAAACAGAATGGGAATTTCATAGTCCCTTAACTGAATATTCTTTAAAAATCTTATCCATAAGCTTCTTCTCACACGCAGACTGGTTACTCCACAAGTAGACAAGGTTGCGATCAAAGAGATTCATAGCGAGGGGTGCATAGTAACGGATATCATCATAAAATGGGAGAAGGATTTGCCACAAAAGTTGCCACTCTGAATCGTTCATCAACATCCAAACCTTCAAAATATTGTGAGATAATGTTTTGATATACATGACAAATCCGGCTCTTTTATAGTCCCAACTGTGATTCAAAGTCTTAGGCTCTTAGCTATCTCTTAAAAGCTGTTGTTGCTTTGTAACAACCACTGGGAAATGTGATGACAGCATCTTTGTGGAGGGATGTGAACCATTTTCTGAAGACTTATGGACAGAGATCCTTATGTAGACAATTTCACCTTTCACGGTGTAAAGTTATGCTCCCGTTGTAAGGTAATATGTGGATGATCAGGTACCAAGGATTAATCAAGAAACTGGGATTGGAGGTCTAGAGCCAATTGAGACTCTGAGGAACTTCAGAGCAGACAAAGTTTTACAGCCACAGGGAAAGGTAAAGACCATTGTCCGGTTTATCATCATAACAAATGAATATGAGAATTTGGAATGATGTGATGATGCAGGTATACTTTGGACAGAACATGGTTTGGAAAGATGGACTTGGCTATGGAATTGGGAAAAAAAAAAATTGAAATTGGTGATCCTGTTGTTGTCCTACGAAAACTCTCCTCTCCTGCTGAAGCAGCTACTTGAAAAAGCTTGTTACTTGATCTAAGAAACTTGTAGATTGTCATAATAAGCAATGTGTTCGTATGGAATCTATCTCTATCTTGTTCTAGTCTTTCCCAAGAAGTGAAACCACTTAGTATTATGATTAAATTAAGAAGCAAGCTTTCCAATTCTTTGGCATCAAGAGTTGAAATGTTTGTTATTAGTTTAAGTAAAGCATAAATCTTTCATTGATATTGCTGAAGTGGCTAGTGGTATATGATTGTTCAACATATTTCAATAGAATATGAACTATAAACCTCTAATCAATCTTTACTGATATCTTCAATAATGTATTCATATGACTTTATTGTCTACCAATTCAATCATTGACCAATTGAGGCAATGGTTTGTTAACAATCAAGTTATTGGATACACAAAGAGTGTCACTTACGCCAACATTATAACATTTGTCACTACACACTACCAAATACAAGTCGCTTTCCTCGCCTAATACATATCTCTCTTTCTCTTGTCGTTACATTTAAAGTTAAACAACAACAACAACAACAAAATAAAAAGTATAAAAAAGTTATCTTGGTTCACTTTTGTAGGGCAGAAATTTAAACGGAGGAAAGTTTCATGTTGTTTCAGAGATGATAGATATGTCGCCAATCTCTCTAACACAACAACATTGATTAATTCAATTTCCGATTATTCATTTCTTTACTTTACAGTTTTTCATTCTACTCCTACATTTGACTTTATCTATCAAAGTGAAATTTGAGCAAATGACAGCTTTTGTAGCTTCTGTTTCATTCAATCTAATGTCCAAAACTAGCTCCTCTATGGCTTTATGTGTACTCTAGTTGTGTGTATGTGTATGTTTCCTTCACGCTCATAAATTCAAACACCATTTTTACTTTTCCCGGCTTGTTTTAAAATATAAAGAGAAACACCATTTGTATGTAGCTAGTGTTCTTGTTAGAATCAAGAGAAAAACTAAATATATAAGTAAAAATCACCATTTTGACCACAAACTTTCAAACTTATATAAATTTTACATTTTGACACCCCTAAATTTGTGTGTTGCATCCCTAAATTCTCTAGTATAGTTAAGTTTTAACATTTTTGACCCTCGGTAAAAAAACTTTCTGGGTCCGCCCCTTTGACAATGTCATGATGATTGAATTTATCTATGGTTTTGGTAATTTTCGAGTTTTATATACACACATCTATATAATGATTAATTATCTACTTCGGAAAACTTCTATTTACTGGTTTTTTTGAAGAACTCGTCCAGGAGCAATTCAGTCGTAGCTGAAAAATGTATTCGTTTTCTCCAAAATATCATTCTACTTCTACATGCGAGTCACTTGTGCCACACCCCTTTTCAAGGATATATCGAGAAGAAAAGATAAGTTGGACTGGTTTCTTCGAACGTGTCTTGAATCTTGATTGAGGAATGTCCACGTCTCATAACGTGATTCGTTTGGAAAAAATAAACTCCTACAGAAATAGATTTCGAGGATATTGTATTTAATTACGAGTTTATAAAAACGAAATTTTTTATAAGTGCAACTCCCAATTTCATAAAAAATAGTCTTTCCACTATATTTACCCTTAAACTTTGGAAGTTTTGGTGATCATCTACAACTTTTTAGATATGAGACTGACCGCGGATGATACTTACTGTATTTAAAACGTAAATTTTCCCTTCCAACACACAGTTGAAGTAATCTTGAAACTTTTCAAAAACCCACTAAATTATCACCTATAGTATTCGGCGTTACCCTTAAATTCTTGATGTACCTTTATTTATGTTGTAGACATTGTTAGATTTCATCTACTCAAAGCAAAAAAGTAAGGGTCAATTGAGTTACTACTGATCTAGGTGAAAAGTTAAAGTAAGCGTCAAAAGGTGAAAAGCAAAATAAGGTTGCTTGAAGAGTTAACAACCCAAAATTACCAAGTTCGAAAAAAGTTTTTAACTTTTTTCCATAAGTGGCGATTTCTTGAAGGTTAACATTTACTTCGAGTTCTAGAATTTGATATCTACAATTTGTTTACCTCCCTCATTTTCATAGATTTTAGGGCTAGCGAGAATTTTCATGAACAGACAATACATTACCATACACGTACGTACATATAAACATATACTCCTACATCAATCATCAATGCATGTATATCTATATCTCTTTAGTTTTTAATTAAATAATTTAATAGGCTTTTATTTTATCCAAAAAACTATAGCTATCAAAACAAAATTTCTTAGTGAAAAGTTATTCAAATAAGAATAAAAACATAAAAACTGTTTTAGAGAACAAGGATAATATTTGAAAAGTTTAAATCATCGAATGGTGATAAACAATTAATTAATTAGTTTTCTTACATCATTTTCTCTTACATACTACTATGATAGCTTTTAGCCTTTTACACATCCAATTTTGGACAAAAATGTGTTTATCATGATTTTATCTGTATAAATTATTTATTTTCATATAAAATATATTTGATACTATTTACATATGAAGGAGAAAGATTAATTAAAAACAATATATTCTACTTTGTCAGATAATATATTACCATCTATTTTGTTGACCATATTTTTTTAAAAAAATTCTCTCTACATATATTGTCGTAGATATTCTAATAACAAATTTACAAATTAATATCCATAACTCCTCATTATACCACGAACCAATCCATACTACCAATTAACACATTTTACTTCAAATCTCTCAACTAACAAAAAAAAAAGGATCAACATGTGTCTGTAAATAACACTATACATTGGCTGGATTGGAGATTCGAACCGGTTAATGTGGGCGGCGAAAAAAACTTTAACTTACAAAATAATAATTTTCAAAGATTATGTTGAACTACGAATTGTTAGACTCCGTATAAATTTTTATTGTTAAGACTCTTTAGTCTTTACTACTTGTAAGCGTAATTAAAAGTAAAACTTAATTGGGAAATGGGAAGATAGATGATTTGATAAAAACAAGACACTGTTTAGTTTCAGAGATTTCCTTTCGCATCAAAACACAAACAAAAGCGAAGCCTCTTGAGTTACTGCAAATAGAGAATATTATTACTCTTTTGCGACTTGTCAGTTTCAGATATTCTCACCTTGTTAATTAATTTCACGGTAAACAATGCCTTAAATAAGAAACCCTGATTGGACTTTTGATCTGACTCTACTCTTCAATCTTTCTACTTAATTATTTCATTTTTTCAGTCATGATGTCTCTCTAACGCTAATCTCAATAACTCTAAACTCCCTTTTTACTTTCTAAATCCCCTTTTCACAAAAATTGATTATAGCTAGCAATGATTAACGAGAAATTTCTAAAGTAGATGTTTTGTATTGTCTAAAAATCTGCAATTTCTGAACTGATTTAATATTTGTTAGAAAGTCAGCTTTATCGAATGTTGAATATGCTTTTCTTTTCTTTCTTTCTAATTAGGAATTTCGAGTCCACCACTGAATAAAACCGATAGCTATAAGATAATATGAATGATTTCATGCAAAGTGAAACAACATCAAATATCTGTATCTTTTTCCTTCTTTATCAGTTATCACCAACTAAAATGTTATCTGTTAAGTTTTTCTTTTTCCAGTTTATCTGTTAATTCTTTTTAAAAAGGATATATAAGTGGAGATATTTCTGCTAAGAAGTTTGGAGCAAACTGCAAAATCATATAAGAAAAAATGCATCTAGAAGATTGATTTTCTAAGAAATAAGAAAAAATAAATAACTAATAATAAATTTATTCTTCTTTTTATATTGAACATTTTTCAGTATTTACAAATTAATGATAATTCAACCATTAAAATATTTTCTATTAATATTTTTTGAAGTTTGAAATTTATTAATATTACCTATTAAAATTTATTTTAAAATGTAGAAAATTAATTTTTGTGAAACAAGAAAAAATCATAGAAAATCAATTTTTTTTGACGGACCATGTCTATTTTTCTCATGTTTGGAAATAAGGTTTGTGAGTTACATAATTTCTAGTTTGTTTTCCTCGATGGAAGTTTTATTACTGGACTCCATATTGTTAAATTTGTGTTGGGGTCCGAAGTTGTCTCCTCTGATCAACATAGACCAAGACACTCAATTATGTTGTAGGCCAATAGCAAAATGACTGGTTTCCCTTTATATAGGATTAGAGAACAAACCATTTTATTTTTAGACGAGATTAGAGAATAGAATAAAACATATACAAACAAAGATTTAATCTAATTGGTTGCCTTGATATATACATAGATACTTTATATAAATTAATTCTAATTGGGTTGATCCTCCACGAGTTCATTTTGTCTGACCATCATAAAAATTGAGAATTTTGCGTATAGATTAGGAATAAAATGTGTATATTAAAAATTAGAGTTGAAATATAAAAAGAAGATGAAAATGTGATCAAGTGTGAAAGTATTGGAGTAGTCTCTGAAATAATAATTTCCATGCTGGGCATTGACAAGATAACTCTGAAGAGAACCATCACTTCCTCTGCCACCATTTTCACGTTTACCCACACATATACAAACAAAATTTTGTTAGTCAATTTATACCAACAAACTGTGTTTGTAACAACTGGATGGTTGTGCTTGGTTTGGTTTAGTTGATAAATTTAATTATTGTGATATAACTGTATAAATTGAATGATAACATAACTACTTAGTCGGTATATTCGAAACACACTTTACAGTTTAACGTTATATTTACTTAAACTTCTTAAACCTTTGAATTATTTGGAGTTAACATTTTTCTTGTATCTGTCATTTGACCGGTTTAGTTTTTAGATGTGTTTTCAATTAAACAAATATTACCTGATGTTTACCTTTGCTATTCTTTTTGTTAATTAATACACAAATAAAAACGTATGTAAGGCGTAAGCTATCGACTTAATAAAACAGGCAAACAGATTAATCTTCAATATTTTTTCGTTGGTACCGTTTGAACTCTATTCAACAGTTCACCATATACTGTATATTATAAAATTGTAAACATTAACTTTCGAAAAATAAAAGAGGGTTAATTTTTATATACTGCACTAAACCTTTATATCAATAAAGACAAATCTTTTTCTTTTCCAATCTGAAGTTACGTGTTTTTGTGTACATTCATTTCACCTTATTTCAAGTGTTCTTTTATATATAAATACATGTCACTTTACTCTATTGAAGTCGAGAAGACAAGAAATAGCAAAAATCTATGCAAGAAGCACAGAGTAAGACCAAACACTTTGTCTCCTCTTTGTCACTTGTTTCTTCAAAATCTATTCATATGATCCTTGTCTCTTTACAATGGGTTTTGCATAACTTTCACCAAAACCTTCCTCAAAAACCCTACAAACCGAATCTCTCTTCTCTTATTCCCGTTACAAGAATAAACTCTAAATCCATTTCAGATAAAAGAAAATCCCAAAACCCTTTTTACTAAGTCTCTCATCAAAACAATTTTTCATAGCCTGAAGCACTAAAAATGGATACAAATGTGTTTATCAATAACCCATCTTTAACCTTACCTTTCTCTTACACCTTCACCAGTAGCAGCAACAGTAGCACAACCACAAGCACCACCACAGACTCAAGCTCCGGTCAATGGATGGACGGTCGGATTTGGAGCAAGCTACCTCCTCCACTTCTTGACCGCATCATTGCTTTTCTTCCACCTCCGGCGTTTTTCCGGTCTCGTTGCGTCTGTAAGAGATTCTACGGTCTACTTTTCTCCAACACTTTCCTCGAAACATATCTACAACTACTTCCTATCCGGCACAACTGTTTCCTCTTCTTCAAACACAAAACCCTAAAGAGCTACGTTTACAAAAGAGGAGGAACAAACGATGATGGTACCAATAAAGCTGAAGGGTTTTTGTTTGATCCTAATGAGATCAGATGGTACCGTCTCTCATTTCCTTACATACCTTCAGGATTTTATCCTTCTGGTTCAGCAGGAGGGTTAGTGAGTTGGGTCTCTGAAGAAGCTGGTCTTAAAACCATTCTATTATGTAACCCTCTTGTCGGATCCGTGAGTCAACTACCACCAATTTCAAGTCCAAGACTTTTTCCTTCAATAGGTCTCTCAGTAACACCAACCTCTATTGATGTTACTGTCGCTGGAGACGATCTCATATCTCCTTACGCCGTGAAAAACCTCTCCTCAGAGAGTTTCCATGTCGGCGCTGGTGGATTCTTTTCCCTCTGGGCGATGACTTCTTCTTTACCACGGCTTTGTAGCTTGGAATCTGGTAAGATGGTTTACGTGCAAGGCAAGTTTTATTGTATGAACTATAGCCCTTTTAGCGTTTTGTCCTATGAGGTTACTGGAAACCGGTGGATCAAGATTCAAGCTCCGATGAGAAGGTTTCTCCGGTCTCCAAGCTTGTTAGAAAGTAAAGGAAAGCTTGTTCTCGTAGCAGCCGTTGAGAAAAGCAAGCTTAACGTTCCTAAAAGCCTTAGGCTTTGGAGTCTGCAACAAGACAACGCCACGTGGGTCGAGATCGAACGGATGCCTCAGACGCTTTACGTGCAGTTTGCAGCAGAAGAAGGTGGAAAAGGATTCGAATGTGTCGGAAATCAAGAGTTTGTAATGATTGTGTTAAGAGGAACCTCGTTGCAGTTGCTGTTTGATATGGTGAGAAAAAGCTGGTTGTGGGTCCCACCGTGCTCTTACTCTGACGGTGGCAGCGGCTTAGGTGGTTCAGACGGAGAGGTGTTACAGGGTTTTGCATATGACCCGGTACTTTCTACACCGGTGGCTAGTCTTCTTGATCAGTTAACACTTCCTTATCATGGAGTCTGTTAGACATACTTAGATCTTTTAGTTAAGAGACTACTTGTCGTTTCCACTTCTTGAGTTAGCACTGCTTGTTGTTTTCTTTTTTTTTTCCAAAATTCTGTTGCTTTATATTTATTCCTGTCTGGTTGTAGTAGGTTTATATTTCTAATGTTAAATGTTTGATCTTTGACCACATCATATACAGACACATGGATTCGTGTACAAACCAATCCTAAAACCATCGAACTCAAAAGCTAAAAGTCTTCAGAGAATTATTTCACTTGAGCTTTACTTGGAGAATGAGATGAACTTTGCGGTTCATTATTCTCCTGAGTTCTTCATTGGCCTCTAATCCTATCCTCCTGCAAGATTAGCATCATTATTTAAAAACATCATCCTCCAGTTATTGATTAGTCACAAGAATCAGCTTTGAAACATCCTGTGACTCTTACCCGATTTTGCAACCTCCATTGCCTACAAGAATCTTTCGTTGGCTAGGTTTAGGAGTAATGAGATGCTGTTCAATTCTAAGAGACCCATCCCGCAGCTCTTTCCAGTCCACTAGACGGTGCTCCACGCCATATGGGACTTCCTACAGTTTGTTTCAATCAATCCTTGTCCACAAGAATAGACTAAAACCGATACAAAAGACTATACTAGTAGAGGGTTATATATATATTAGTACCTGATGAACATAGTCCAGTAATCTTTCCCTAACAACTTCCAGAGAGATGTTCTTCATGACTTCTTCACTCATTGTGAAAGCATCTTCTTCCCATGGTTTTTTAACTGCCTGATCCATTAAATATTGGGTAAGATCTTTAACTCCAGATCCCTTAAGTCCGGATATCATGAAGTACCTAGAACACCACACAGATTAACAATCACATTTTTCAATCAATTCAATAGACATCCCAGTTCATTGTTTATAAACTGAGTCAGGTATATCTTATCTACCTTTCATATGAGGGAAGATTTTGGAACTCTTCAGCAACCTTTAATAGATCTTTCTTTTTCTCAACCAGATCAACTTTGTTCATACATAAAATGCGCTTTTGTTTCGGATTTTCTTCTTCGCCCATGTATTTGATCAAGCGTACCACTCTTGAATCGGGACTGTATAAAGCAAACATAAAAATAGAAATAATAAACTACAAAATAAGTCTACATGCCAATAATGCAAAACCACAGTTATAGATAGAGTCCTTTTTCAAAAGAAGGAAACAGATTTGTGTTTCCATGGGTTTACGGTTCTCAAGCTTATGGAAAATCACAGAGAAGCTAAGTAGTAAGCCCAAAATAAGATTCACCACCACTTGATGATGCTCCTAACCATACTACTCTCAGTTGCGATATAACTAAGTCACGAAAGTCTTGGAGGCAGATAAAGTACACCAACGAGAAAATGACTAACCTCATGAGATGTCTATGAACGTCAAACATAACAATGAGGACATCAAATAGGTCAACCGAAGTCCAAGCATTTTGCACACGAGCCTTTATATCTTTGTAACCATATCCGCTTTTCTTCAACATTAGACCCGGCGTATCAAAGAAACACTGAAACGTTGTTCCAAACACACAAATCTCAACATTTCAAACTACGAATCCTTGCAATTATAAAATGCTAATGTCCATACTTAACCATAAGAAGTAGTTAAGAGACAAAACAAAAACTTACAACTTGTGTATCTCCTTTTGTCAATACTCCTAAAACTTCATGTGTCGTCGTGTTAGTCTTCCGTGAAGCAGCAGCAACCTTTGATCCAACCTTCACTTAGACATAATAAAAGAGTAAACCAATTTTTAAAAATCGCAACTTTGGGATTACACACAAGCCAAATTCAACCAATACATAACATATACACAAATGTCTCAACTGATACTCAAAAGACGAATCAAAAATGTAAAATGAGAGGAGAATAAACAAACCATGAAATTAGTAAGCGATGATTTTCCTGCATTTGGTGGACCAATGATACCAACATTAAGAGACTTCTGATCTTCTTCTCTAACTTCACCTTCACCAAGTTCTTCATCAGGTGACTCCAACGCAGCTTCAAGAAGAGTCTTGGCGAGAAACCTTGACCTATCAATACTATCTTCATCCTCATCCTCAGAGATCTCTTCTTCTTGAATTTTCAATTTACCTTTCTCAATCTCATTCTCAAAGAACAATTTGTTTACTCTGTCTCTGTACCCTTTATCCCAAGTGGCTTGCTTTTGCTTTTGCTTTTTCACTGAATCTACATGGGAATCTTCAATTAAGTATTGACTACTATCAAAAATGGAGTCACTGACTGGACCATCTTCGTTGACACAAATGGGTTCGTCTACATTAGGTTGTGCTGAGTAGAATCGGCGGAGAAAGCTTTGAGCTTGATGGGATTTACTAGGTGTTGTTGTTCGTGAGACTAATGTTAGTATTCGTAGAGATCTAAAAGCTTTCATTTTTTTTGTTAAAATGGTCAAGTATCGATCTTGGACAAGTACAGATTTGACGAAATGATACACAAACAAGAGGATTTGAGGGTTTTTGAGGTTTTGTTATTTTTGGGGGGGAAAGAGGTGAAAAATAAATAAATATAACAGATAGCCCCCTTTAATTAACAAAATTCATTTATTACCCGGAACTTTTTCATTTCGACACATTTAGTAACATTTTTGGTTTAGATGATAGTTCTTGCGATACAAAAGTTACATTTTATAGTCGTATCTATGGTACTTTTGTTTTGGTCTAGATAAATGCGAAACATGATGCAAAAGTGAATCTCTGTATTATATGGATAAGTTCAGAAGGAGAAGAGACCAACACTTGTTCTTCAAGTCTCCAATGACTAAAACTTTAAAAGACGAATCAAAAATGGTAAACTAACTCATCTTGCTAAAGAATACATAAGATAGTTATAATTTAAACGGAGATTCCGAATACAGCTTCAGAAACTCTGAACAAAATATAAGTGAAGAGTCATTATCATTGCCTTTCTTGAAAGGCTCCTTCGATGAGAGTTTGGTTTGGAGCCAAACTCTAAAATGCCATCCGCCCGGCGAGCCTACTCTCTGAGATTCTTCTGTCTATGGCTGCATTTATGGAGTTCATCTGTTACAAATGAAAAAAAACCCGGTTCTAAGTTAAAAGACGGATGATTAAGATCAAAGAGTAAGAGATGGTTGCATTTAGATTTTGGTGACCAAGATTGTGCAAAGGTACCAAACTTTGCAAAGTTAAGAATATAAAAGGCGCTGACCTGGTTTAAAACCAAACCTGTAGAGTATGATCTTGTGTAACCAACCACCACATTTTTTATACAATACAAGAGAAAAGAGGAAAATATAAAGGAAAACGAGCAGATACGTTTTACTTTGCTAGCTACTAATGATAACGTTTGGAACATTAATGTTAAAAAATGATTTAAGTTTCTTGCCTATGTCCTTCTCTCATATTCTAAGTGAAGAAATTATAAACTGAATTTACGGTGGTACCTCTTAGCACAGAGGATCTGGGAATAAATAGGCATAAAGAAATCCCTACCAAATGGGTTAGACGTGGAATAGCAAACACTCCTTTAAAAAGGGTAAATCAGAACTTACCTGGCTGGTTTCATCGTGCACTTTGTACTTCGGTAAGGACATTCTTCTTTCCTCCTGCAGAAATTGATGCAAAGAGTCAAAAATGTAAACCAAATTATTCATTACTCATGGTTTTCCAATTCACACCATTCCAACATGATGTATACGAGGAAAACTAACCATAGACATTGCTTCATCATCCCATACGAGATAGACCTCATTAGACTGATTGCTAGGAGCTTTATTTGCAATCACAGGAGGTGGACCAATTGAAGGAACACTAGTGTTTGGACCAGAGGCATAAGAATGTGAATGAGTACCACCTACAGCAATATACCAAAAGAGAGAGGTTACAATGTGAACCGAAACAGCTAAACCAAATGTAATTCAATGACTCTAAGAACTTAATATTGAACCTGGCATAGAGTTGTTAGGCGGATATGCATTTACTGATCCTAAAGCATCTGCAGGAGACGGCTGCTGAGCCCCACCAACTGGCAGAGGAGCAGAAAATTGTGAAAGTTGAGAAGGAATGCTGTTACTCACAACAGGGAACAGTGGTTGAGGAACTGGCATTGCAGGTGATGATGAAGGAATCCCAGGAAGAGTAACTCCAGTGACTGGTGAAGGTTGTACTACAGTAGCTGAGGTTGGCATAGTCATCCCCATGTTTTGAACAGGAAAAAGTGGTTGTGGTCGGTACCCTAAATGTGCAGCTGGAGGAACAGAAATCGATGGATTTTGTGGATACCACTGTTGTGGACGAGGAGGAGGCATAGACCAAACAGGAGGACCAGGAGGACGCATAGGAGCACCAGCATAATACCTGTTGAAGCAAAAATTATTTAACATGGTCAATAGCGATAACGAACAAAAGCAGCATGGTTCTAAGACAGCGATCTATCTTGGACAATCATATCCAGTGAATCAAAGTTTAGGACCAGGAAGCCAAAAACATGTAAAGAACAAAAGGAAAAAACCTTTCCTCATCATTTAGCACGGATCAGATTTTGAAGAGAACAAAGTCAACATCCGAAAATTTCAAGTCACAGCAATAGAGAATATACAGAGTAATTAGTACATACATTGGACGAACAGCACCAGGCCCTTGTTGAGGTGGATATCCAATTCCATATGGTCTCGGAACTACACCACCAAGAGGGGCAGAAGAGATTTCAACTTTTGCAACTTTAGCTGGAGCTTCTTCCTCTGCAGAAAACATAACTTCAGTTTAAAAGGTACCATACGAAATAAGCCAGCACAATATATAGATTATAGAGTATAATAACTTTAACAGAGCAAAAAGTGCATCCAAAGTAAAGAAAAGTTCATGACCATTAGGTGCAATAAATCCATCGCACTTGATGAAAAAACAAACATACTTCTTGCAATACTTCTCACATTTAATGTAAACAATACAATCTTAGCTCCTTACCATCTTCCCCGTAGTGAGCAGCCAAGACATCAGGTGGAATTCCTTGCATCCCATATATTTCAATATCAGTTGCTTCTCGACCAGATTTAGCATTAGGAACCCTAATGTAAAACAAATATAAAAAGAAGTGATATCAAAGTTAGTAGTGTCATGGAATCATGAGAAGTGATAGCTATATACTCGTGCATCTCCACAAACCCAAGGTAATGGAACAAAAAAAAGGGTTCTCTAATCAAATCAAACGAAATAGATTAGTCTGTCTATAACCCAGTCTTCCCTAAAGTCTCCAAATTGAATAACCAAAGGAAGCAAAGGAAAAAAAAAAGAATCAAATTTCAAAATCAACATGCAAACATCAAGCAAAACATCATTCCTTTTCCAAAAGTTACACACAGAAACAAGGGGTTTATGACCAAACACATGTGAAATAAACCAAACCCCTGAAAGAGCTAATGCAAAAAAAAAAAAAAACGATTCAAATTTTCTTAGTTACCATGAAACATACAAAATTCAACCGATTCAAACCACCAAACAACAGTCAATTAGGGCAACCAACAGATATCAAAAGATGTTCCCTAACAACTAGAAAAAAATCAAAACTTTAGATCAAGATCATATATACATTAACCCTAATATTCAAACCAAGCTGATACATAAAGAATCATAAGAGAAGGGATAAAAAAAGCATCATACTTTGTAACATTCTCTTTATGAACCTGAAGAACATGAATCACCATGCCACTAGCTGTAGAGAGCTTCTTATGACAAACATGACACTTAAAGTGTTTAGCTTTCTGATGCTGAACAAGAATCTTCTCATCATCGAACTCTCTATCGCAGTAATAACACCACACCTTCTCCGTAGCTCTCTTCTTCTTCTTCCCCATCACAAAACTTTTTTTTCTATCAAATTGATTTTACGATTTGTCTCAAATCTAATTGAAATCTCGCAAAGCCTCGTTCTTTGTCTCTCTCCTATCTCTGCTCGCTAGGGTTTCCCTCTATTCACACAAAGCGTTTGCTTTTCTCGATTTCTTTCTCCGATCTCCAGATTCTCTGTCGTTTTTATTTTATCTTAGCTTATAGGGAAAAAAAAAACAATTGAGTAATAAATCGAAAATTTTCCTAAAACTTTAGTTGAATTAAATTGTATATTTTCCTCTATTTTCTACATATGAATTAACAAATAAATATAAACAGATTTATAACATTTAACCATACAGTCAGGATGGCCGAGTGGTCTAAGGCGCCAGACTCAAGTTCTGGTCCTCGTAAGAGGGCGTGGGTTCAAACCCCAC
Source organism: Nasturtium officinale (assembly GCA_963854855.1). Taxonomy (NCBI): domain Eukaryota; kingdom Viridiplantae; phylum Streptophyta; class Magnoliopsida; order Brassicales; family Brassicaceae; genus Nasturtium; species Nasturtium officinale. The sequence goes on from OY978500.1 coordinate 9,099,765, forward strand.
TTCTGACAATTATTGTTTTTTTTTTAATTTTCACTCAAAACACACGCATTTTTGTAAGAATTTATACTATTGTGTAAAAAAAAAAAGAAACGTAAATGAATTCTTCAATATTGTCCGACCATTTATTCTTGTTTTCCACAAGTCCTTCCATGATTCCTCACACCATTTACACGTTTTATCAAACAGATTGTTAAATAATTAAACAAAAGTTGAGTTACATCTTCTGAGTTGGAGACGAAAAGTTTTGATTTCATTCTAATTCATAAAATATTAGAGATTCATTGGTAACAAAATTGTTTCATAAAATATCACGGGTTAGTGTATTTATATATCAATCTAAAATCCTTTTTGAAGTATATAGTATGTTATTTTTTTTATAACGCATCTTACTTGACAATTTTTTTTTTTGCATTTTATTTCACTTTATTTCTGTTATTTGTTCTTTATCTTGGCCGACATCATTTTGAGCTTACAAATAGAGATAATATACTAAAAAAACATAACTAACGAGTGGAGAAACTTGTGGATACAACCACTCAAGTTTAGATATTTGTTTAACCTTCATAACACGCACACATATAGTGATTAGTGTAGCCTTGACAAGAACCACCGAGCTAACCTTGACCAGTACAGTAAATAGCACACCTTGCTTTTATGTTCGCGCCGTTTGGGTCTGGGCACTTTATGCCCGTTGGGTTTTGTGCTTCTCCAAATTCTGAGGTTGAAAAAAGACATAGGCAAAGGACCAAGACGAATGAGACTTTGTTGAGTGCCATTTCTTTTTTATTTGTTGCTTTTACTCTAACAAAAAAAAAAAAAAAATATGTGAATTTATCAAGGAGACTCTGTCTTACTTGACAAATAGTATAACGATTCCATATTTTCACTTTTTTGGAAAATTCAATATTTGAAATTTATTGCTTTGCGTTTTTATTGTTAATGTTACTATTTTTGGAAACCTGAATTAATGCCTACAATTTCGGTTTAAGGTACAATAAATCAGTAATTAATATTTGAATATTTAATTCAAATTGAACGATTAAATTTGGTAAAACATTCGGATCTTTTAATTGATCTAAGAAAGTCAATTAGTTAGTAACTGAATGGCAATTGCTGTAAATGGATGTTCAATTTTGAAAAATTTCTTAATTATTCTACTAGAATGAATTTTTAAGGGATTTACAGCTATATTTAAAAATAAAAGTAGAGGATAGCTCTTGAATATTTTCCTAAGTAGGAAAAAAAGAACACAAAGAAAAAAGTAAACGATATGGGTTCAAAATGGAATTCAATGATTGTAATTGTGTTTGTGGTGGCAATGGTAATGACAATACAAGAAGTGGATGGAGAGACGAGGGCTCAATGCCGTGAAGATTGCATTCAAAGTTGTGCCACCACCGGTGCACTTCCGGCCAAGTGCCTCCAGAGTTGTTACCGTGGATGTCGTGGCCTACCCTCTCCTACATTTGGTAACAATTAGAAACTTTATAAATTAATACTCAATAAACTAATTATCTCAATTAATAAATTATTCAGTTTGACCAATGTAATAATTGATATATTTCGATAAAATAATAAAATATTTTTTTGAAATCTTTGTGAAAATATATAGTTACATTAATAATATAAATTAATAATTATACAAATTTCTATTTGAGTGAAATATGATTTTACTATCATTTTTTATTCGTAAACTTGTAATTTTGTTTGAATTTATATATATTGTTCTTAAAATATCAAAATATATGGTATTATTTTCCCTGCATCACAAATATCTTCTCATTTTATGATTACTGTGATTTTTTCTAACTATAGAAAATTTATTTCCTCTTTTATGAATATATTTAACTTTTAGAGTTTGACTGGTGGATTAGATAAATAGTGAAATCATCAAATTTTCGAATTACACAAAAAAAAATCAAAAACGTGAAAACATATAACGTTTTCAAAACATAAAAGAAATTAGTGATGAGCATTAATCAATAAAATGTTAGTACTGGAGAAAGTAACTGCAGCATGTGAGCATGAATTTTATCTGCAAGTTATATGAGTTTCATCAGCAAGTGTTGATTTCATAATTTAACTATGATATTAAAATCAATAGCACAGAAAGTATATAATTTTCAAATTTTTATTATTATTTTTCTTAATGGATGGTTTCTATTTTGTACAGTGGAAGCGCAAGCATAGAAAAAGAGATGAAGCAATGAAAGAGTGTTGGATTTATTTACTTATACTTATATATCCGATATGTTAGTGTCTTAAAAATAAATTATTATTAAAATTTAAAGACAATAAGGATCTAAAGTATTTTTGTATAGATACTAATGCTAACTATTCATACGTTTAAATATACTTTTAATATTTTATTTTATTATTTATATGTTTTAAAATATTTTATTATCTGATCGGGTTCGGATCAGGTATTTCGGGTGTTTCGGTATAGAGATACAATAGAACCTCTATAAATTAATACTCGATAAATTAATAACATATCTAAATTAATAAATAATCTCGGTTCCGAATTGGGTCGGTGTAAAATTTGACATAAATCGATAAGATAATAAGATAATAATTTGTCTGAAATGCTTATGTAAATATATGGTCCCATTAATAACATAAATTAATAATTATATAAATATATTGTATATATAATAATATTTTAGTGAAATATGATTTTAATGTTAATTATTTATTAGTAAATTTATAATTTTATGGGAGTTTATTTCTATTTTTTAAAAAAAAATCAATAATATATGATATTATTTTTTCAAACTGCACCAAAATTTATTTTAAATTTTATATATGCAATGATTATTTCCTAAAATATTAATGCATTAAAACACAATGAAATATTATTCTTATTTCTTTTAATTTTTATGAATTTTTTTTGAAATTTGGTAAACTCTCTATAAATTAATAAATTATTAATTTATGGATAAATTAATACCTCTCTAAATTAATAAAATTTTCTGATCCCGATATTATTAATTTATAGAGGTTTTACTGTATAGGACCCGATCGGGTATTTTAGAATTTCGGATCGGATTCGGATAAACATCCATTGGGTTCGGGTATATCCGAACTCAAATAATTTTTGAACAAACTTTAAAAACTGATATATATTCATATATATTCACTATTTTTTTTAAATCAACCCAAGTTCATTAAAAATAGATAGAATATCAAAATGAACTCAGAAAATTCAAATCACCAAACAAAAACACAAAATTTATTTCTTCATTTCTTCTTGAATTTATAAAACATTTAACATTAAATAACAAAAAAATTCAAGTAAAAATTATATAATATAACTAAACAAACATATGAAAATTAACATATATGAAAATGAAAATAAGAAAAACTAAAACATTTAAGTTTTATAAAAGTTTGGATTATTTTGGATGGAGTTCGCGTTGTTCGGGTATACCCGATCGGGTACGGGTATCCGATGACTAAAAAATATACATCCGATCGGATATTTTAGTACATCTATACCCGATCCGAACTCTTTACTTCGGGTCAGATTCGGGTTTGGATATCAGTTATTATGACCATGCCTACTTTGATAATATTAAATATGGTCTTCTGAGTTATGACATCACTGTAACAATATTAAATCATATATAATGAAATTTACTGTGGGAAGATATGTTTAAACATGTCTTCAGATTAGATCTCACATTTCAGATTTTCGAATATATAGACTTAAAATATTATTGATCCTCGATTCATGATTCATATTTTCGAGTTTAAAGTGTGATTGATAACTTGTGGAAAATCGAAAGTCCATATTTCTATAAGACAAAAGTGATACCATCAATGTTTCTACTTCATGACAAAAAAAACTCTATGTTCCAAATATATGCACATAAAATTAAACGCCTAAGACCACATTTCTCCTATCAGTAGAAACAAAAATGAATTAGAGTAACGCAACATTAAAATTGGTCAAAACGAATCTTGCTCTTGGTAGATATCACATTTTTATGGATGTTAATTATGAGTTTTAATCCTATAGGTAGCCAAAACTTGGATATTAAATCCGCAAAATTATTAAAAAGTACAAGATTAAAATGGGTGGATTTTATTTATTTTGGATTTTATTCGATTTTATCTTATCGGTAATGAATACTCACCAGATTTTCCTTTAAGAAAAAATCACAATTGTAACAGAAAACGTGAAATGATATTTATTGCCGAACGCAAAAAATTGCAGAATAATTTTTTTTCTCAAAACAATAAAAATATTTTGGAACTGATATTATTCGGCAAAAAACCGTAAACTCAAAAAATTATTTAAAAAGTTGTGAAATGACATTTTCAGGCTAAAACAAATTATGTTAATTAATTTTTGTGGTAAACTCTGGATTTTATCGTCAAAACGCAAATTTGGCAAAAACAAATCGTGAAATGATATTTTCACTAAAAATGTGAAATCGCAAAATCAAGTTTTTGCACCAAACTTATAATTGGATTTGAGTTCTTTTGCCAATCCCGTGAAATTGCAAATTTAGCCCAAAATTGCAAAATTATATTTTATTTTATGATTAGTATCTTATTTCTTAAAGCCTTTCTTTTTGGCATATAGAACCAAATAAATATCTCAAGATGGAACATCTGAGATATAAGCAACGATTTCCTGAAAGCGACGTAAGTCACTTATTAGAGAAATTTTGTTGTTTTAGCCTTACATAAATTTTACACTTTCTTTGTATCCCATCGTCTTATGAATATCATTGTAAGCTTTATTGACAAAGATATCTCATCTTGCATAATTGTAGATCGGTCTTTCAAGTTCTATTGGGGAATTAAACGTCGCTGCTGTGGTAACATTCTATGTTCCTTCCAAAGATTACTCTACATTCTAGGAATCGAGCTTGAACTAGTTTTGAAGCTCTTTATGAGCTCCAATGGAGCATTATGACGATTCTACATTCTACATTCTCTTTATGCTGCTTTGCTTTGAGTTGTGATTATTTTGTGCTTTTGCTTTAAGTTTTGAACTTCGCCGTATCTTCCAGTCTCTTGTTCATGCAATATTGAAATTCATAATGGTGTCATGTTTGGTTTCTGTTTAGGATATTTCGGTTTATAAAATAAATAAAAATGAATTTAAATAAATTTTGTTCGAGTCTTCTTTTTTAGACAATGAGTAAAGTTATGTCTCTTCTTAATCGAAATTTTATTTTCAATTTAGCTTGCTTACATTTTACTTGGGATACTAGAAAAAAGGTGACCTCAGTCCTCAGTTTGTAAATTTGTAAGGTTGGTTTACTCAGTTTAGTTTTTTTTTGTCAGCTACTCGGTTTGGTTAAATTGAAATCTGGGGTACACTACTAAAAAACCTAAATGAGATGATGGTTTGAACTTGTTTCCCGGCCCAATGGATCAACCAGAGTCGGGCAGGTCATTTTCTCAGCCGAAATACATTTTAGAAAAAAACAAGAATTAGTAGGAGACCTCAAACTTGGCTAAACCGAATCAACAACATCAAACCGGATATTGTCAGTACACTTGTAAAACTCAGTATTGACTGATAAGAGAAAAAAGAAAAATACAAAGGGAGTTAGATAGTGAGTAGGACCGGATTTGACCGGTATAGTACAATCTGTTTTTACAGCTCCATTCAGAGACTCACAATCATTAATGAATGAGAACATTTTATATTCATTTATATCCTTATATTTTTGTCCTTCTCTTTCTATACTACGATTGGATAGTACCTAAAAACAGAGAAACAAAAATACCTACAAATTCCAGATTACTATTAACATTTTATATATCAAAGAAATGGGAAAACATAAGTATAGTGGTATTTTATTTTTTTGTTTTTTCATTATAGTATATAGTTTTATTATCGTTTACCTAATAAGTAGTTTAAAAAAAAACTATTGTTTTATCACGTTTTGTTGGAAAACACTTATGGACTTACGAGTTTCAAGTTTTTCGTAATACATGTACTATATGACCTAGAAATCAAAGATCATCATTTATACTAAAGAAAACAAAATCAATTAGCAGTTTATATTGAAAATGATGTAACGAATCAAAAGTGTTCACAAAGCAATTTTTAGTAATATACAAATGGAAACTCCTGAATTCTGAGGCAATTCTTATTGAATACGAAACTTGATTGGAGATGGTTTAATTGAAGCACGTAATATGATTATGAACCAATTAGTCGCCAGAAAAATCATTGAAATCTTAGATTGTCACAACTAATACTAGTTCTACAATTCTCTGTCACTTTATTTTTTTAGTAAACCTTCGTGCTTTTTTACTTCAGTCCTCCTTTTGGTTTTCTCGGAAGGAATAAAAATATAATAATTTTCTTTTTAAATGATAAAAAAATAAATGGGATGATAGTTGTGAGATGGAAGGTGGGGGAATGGTCAAAGGAGAAGGACAATGACTTGGCCCTCTTTTGTTTCTTCAGTACTTTTTTTTTTTTTATCTCAGTCTCCTTTTATTTTCCAAATATTATCTCTAAATTTATCATCTTTTTTGCTATTCTTAGCAAAAACACAATCCATATTTATGTCTAACCGGAATTTGATAGATAAATGATGAATTATGTGATAAAGTCTATACAACTATTTTTCAAGAAAAATAATTCTCCAAATATCAAATCGAAATAACAAAGTCACAATTTTTATCACTAGGAAAAAACTATATATATATATGGGTCAAAATGTTCTGTTTGGTTCAATTACAGCACATAGTGAATTCAAGAGTGAAGATGCCATGTTATGTGTTGTCATATCAAATAAGATTATGTCATTCCACGAATATATTTGATAAAAGAATTATACACTCTGCTTGTGTTCTACTAGATTGTGATATAGTTAAGTTTATTGCAATGATTTGTGCTCCACATACAATTAGGAATGGAAACTAATCGGATAAATTTCATCCCTATCCGATAAAATATAATTGGCTTCAAACATTTAAACTTGAAAAAATTCTTCAAAACTAACTGTTTTTTTTTTCTTCTTTTTCTCAATTAAACTTAACTGTTGTTTAGACAAACTTCCTTAATCAAACTGTAGTTTCAGATAATTAATATATAAAAAACATTGTAACCATTTTGAAGTCTATAATCAAGAAGACAAAACAAGATCTGTAGGAGGCCCTAAGAGGCCAAAAGAACTGACAAGTGTTTTCAATAATGAGAGTGATCTTTTGGAGCAGTGAGTCAGATCCATCAAATGGAGAAGACTATTCTCTCTCTCCTCTCTAAATCTCAAAGAAGGTCCCATCTAAAGAAAAGGCTAATAGATTGCCAGATTCTGCAGGGAGTAAATTAGCCATCTAGTTTTTCTTTCTATGGCCTCTCTGCACCACCGCCTTCATCATTTTCAAACCCTCCTTTTTATTCCTTATATTACTTGTGTTATTTGATGAAAACAAAATTACTTGTATTATTTACCTCAAACTAAAAATAAGGAAAGCTAGTTGTTACGAAGAATTTAATGACTGGTGAGAAACTATTATGAGAAATTTGAGTCTTGGTTAAAGAGAAAAAATATAAAAATAAGAAAAGCTAGCGTTATATAACGTACGTAACCAAAAAAGGAGCGTTACATAAGCTCAAACATAATTCTAAGTGTTTACTGTATAATAACAAATGCTTTTTATATTTTTCTAAGAGTATTTGCTTTCCGTGATAAAGTTTTAGAGGGCAATAGAAAAACAAAATAATTGCTTATCTTTAAAAAAAAAAAAAAAAAACTGTCTGCACACTTTTATCTTTCGATATTTCTTGTAGCATTTTCATTTTGTTAAGCGGAGGTTCATTAAATAGATGTTAGAATTTATTATTTCGGATTTATGGTTAAGTTTTTGACAGGAACATAATAACATCTAAGAGATAAAATCACGCATCATGTATAGATGAATGATAGAATTGGAATTATGATATACTGGTTTTGTTTAATACCATTAACTTCATATATTTTACTAAATTGTTATTTACCTGTAAGTTTCTTTCTCAATTCTTTTCATTACCTAATGAACTCACAAGTCTCATGCCATATGCTTCTTCTTTTTTTGACGTCGGCATAAGCTTCAAAAGGTAAGTTTTAAAGCTTCATACTAATATTTAGGAGTCTTTAACACACACACACACACAAATATATAGGATCGACAATGCATTTTTATGGTTTACATTAATCCATTTATTTCTGTTTGCAACTGTTTGACCATGAAATAAGTTTGCTTTCTTCTTAAAAGCTTTATGTACCTCTTTTATTTTGTCTCAAAAACAGGGGTATGTAATTTATAACCAAGGTGGATAGTCATTGTCATGTACGTAAAGGGGACATCCTAAGAAAACTCAATAAAATACTTTGAAATGCTCATTTTCTAGTATTTATTTACTATATCTTTTCTAGAATAATTATTTGTGTCCTTTAGGGAGTGAAGCCTATACATTACAAAGATATCGACATCATGTAGGTTCCATCTACATAAATGATTGAGTAAATGGTCAAAAGCTTCTATCATACCATATGCCTTCAATCTTTCTCTCTTTCTTTTCCTTGGAACAAAATATTCCAAATGAAACGTATTGCTTTAATTATTTTATAATCAAAACCCTATTACAGTTACAAAGATTCGATTTTACAAGTATGCTAGTTGGCATAAAACAAATGTATACGGTTATTGCGGAAATTAGCAGATTGATATACGACAGTCCTCAACAAATACATCATTGATCGTAATGCATAATGTTGAAATCTATGAATAACTTCGTAAGCTTTCAATATAATTAATTTCAACTTACAACTTCATCACCTTGTACCTTCTACTAGTCAGTGCCACGCTTTTGGACTTTTAGTAGCATCAACCTAAATACCAAAGACAGTATCGTAGTTTTATTCTTTAACATAAGGTTAAACATTTTAAAAATATTTTTTTCCTCATATTATTAAATATAAGTAAGAAAAATATGCAAGTATTTTTAGTTCAATTTTTTGACATAAAAATCCGCGCAACTTGGCATGATGATAAACAATATATATATATATAGATATATATACACTGATAATAAATTTGCATATACGATTTTTTCCGACCTCAATTGTAACATTCTATATTGGTATGTCTCGGTCTATGTTCTCCCTATGAGCCATCTTCATGTCCAACGTTAGTGCATTACTTTAAAATTTTGTAAGACTTGTGGTTCTTTATATTGAACAAGAAATTACTTTTATGGAGTTTTGTTATAATTCACACAGCATAATCCATGTGAAATTGGTTTGATGATTAAATAGCTAATGTTATTAGCATAAGCCTCTGTATTGAAGAGATATGTTGTTCTAACCTAACCTACATAATTTGTTTTTTTTCTAATCACTTAGGGATGGATAACAAGAAATTATGCGTGATCGCCAAATTTTCAGAATCGTTAGGCTATGAGATTAATATATTCTAAAAAAAATTCCCAACAAAGCAAATACACTTTCACTGATATGAATATGAATTGTCAATATTAAATACTCACTATTATAAGTTATGGAATAAAAATTAGAAAACATAGAAATTAAGTAATTATACAAGATTTAGGTTCTCTGAATCTTCTAAAATAAAGACTCGCTCACAAAATAGAGAATTTCAAGATTTTCCTTCCTTCAAAAGTGTTCCTTACTAACATTATCTACGTTTAATTTAAAGATCTTCAAAATTTATCTTAGATGCAAATAAAAGAAAATATGCACTAGTTTTCATCAATAGATAATACCAATTATTTTTAAATGCCAATAGACTAGATTAGTAACACATTAATATGCTCTTGCCACTTCGATTGACTATTCAAAGATAATTCTGAATTGGCATGATAGGTGGGGAATCTGTAGGTTGTCCAAAGACACCTATACTTTTGGTTGAAGGGAGCAACTTCGTCCCTCGAGAGGAGAGAAGAACAAGGGCAAGCATAAGAATGCTCTCTTGTGGGAGTCTAGACGACTAGACCGTCTCTTATTCTCAGTGCAAAGGGAACTAAGCACTAATTGAAATGTCTAGTGCTACCTTACTAGCAGGCTGTTTTATGGCTAAACTCTAAAGACTGTTTAAAAGCTTAAGATGAGTAAAAACTGTTTTATATATTTCTGTGGTAAAATGTATGTCGTAATTAAATTTAAAATATTTTAATGACAAATTAGAGACATTTAGCACTATTTTCTTAATCTATGATATATATATATATTCTAAATTATAAAATATAGGTTTATAGTATTTTCATCTATTTTTAGTTCATAGTATTTTTAATCTATAAAAATACAACATTTTTGAAATAATTTTTAAAACATATCAGAAATAAATATTATTTTTAATATATGGAATACAAGTTTAAATTCAAGAATATATCACTAAAATTCAAAATTTTACCAATACATCGAAAATAAATGCAAATGTGTCTTTAAATATTTTGATTCAAATTCTAAAACTATTTGGTAGTAGATGAAAAACTAGTGCATATTATCTTTTCATCTGCATCTAAGATAAATTTGTGGCCTTGATTCAAAGTGTCTAGATCCCAATATTATATATATATATATATATTAGAAATCCTACATTACACATTTATGTGTTTACTGATCTTATTGCCAACTAAATCTTAAGATTATTTGTTTATCCAAAAAATAAATCGTAAATCTTGCATAAGAAGACGTCGTAAATCTTGCATTTTCCCACTTTTGTCATACTTTATTTAATTTAATTTAATTCGTTACTTTTTTAATTTATTTCCAGTAACGAGTGGCGTCAATGCCAATTATAGAAATAATAATAATATAGATATTTTTCCCACGATAAAGAAAGAGATCTTAGTGGACTTCTGCAACAACTAAAGGCTGGTATGACACCCACACACACGCCTTACTGTTTCCTATTTGTCCGACTACCTCGAACCTCTTGTTCCTTGAAGCACAGCCTGTCCAGGTGATGCATACCCAATATCGTATCAATAAGTGCTATATAGTAATGTATTAGCGTATGGAATCATATTATTGTATCAAAAACTCTTTTTTTTTATCTAGAGTCCCAAAAATCTTAGGAACGGCTATATATATATATATATATCTTTTTTATCTAGAGTCCCAAAAATCTTAGGAACGGTTATATATATATATATATATTTCATAAATATTATATGATTTTTACATTATTAAGAGGTATACCATATATATATATAATAACGTAAAAATTATATAATATTTATTAAAAATTAGGCCAGGAGTCAGATGGCATGGTTCTTGAGAAAGTCTGCATGGGAACCCATCTCCACCTTGTGCCATAAAAAAACTTCTTTTTTATTGTAAATATTTTCTTAGGTTTGTTGAATTTTTTTTTTTTTAGTTTTAATGTTAAGAGTTTATCTATTTCGTAAAGAGACGATTCATCTTTTCTTTTCTATATTATTAGTAAAAGATAAACAATAATTTACATGGATAATAAAACCATCCATGTTATGAATACGAAGTAGACATACACCTGTACTTTTTTAAACATGGAATCAAAACATTTAATATGGGTTCATTTCCCAAGGGTCATTAGAACATATAACCTTTGATTCTTTCTAGTAAAAGTGTAAAACTAATAGTAATACTAATACTTGATCAAATCCATCCATTTTTAGTCTACCGTAGACAAACCCATGACTCTTCATGTTTGCATATATATTGATTTTTATTATGTTTTCTAGTTGTGTATATATTCCATATATATATATATTAATAATTAATATAAATATATGAATTAGTCTAGAAAGGCTAGCAACAAAATTAATTTAAGCTTACTCTAATTACCAAAAAAATTGTATGGAAGGTTTAAAAAAGATAATACTGAAAAAGAGTATATTTTCTGATAAAAAAGTTGCATTTGCTTCCAAGTTCCAATAAACCCCAAAAACGCTCTACGAAAAACATATATTTTTTAGTTATTAGACCATCCTCATCGGTTATATCATGGATATCTTAACTCATATTTTAAAATAAATTAAAGACATTTATTAAGAAAAAGAAGTTAAAAGTGTCTTCATTAATATACTAACCTCCTATGTTAAGACACTCTGAAGACAAGTGTTATTATATGATTGGCTAACAATTAAAACAAAATTTAAATTAAAATCAGAAATTATTAAAGACACTCAAAACAAAGATGACTAATGCAGATGCTCTTAAGTCTTGTTATAATAATTAATATTTAAAAATAGTCATAGACACGAAATGAATATTCAGAAAATTTATAGTATTCGTGATTCATTTTGCTTTGTCCGAATATTTAATTTAAAGATTCAATTCGATTCAGAAAATTTTGAATATTCAGAAAATACGAATATTGAAATTTTGTTGGTATTCGCGAATTATTCGATTCGGTTCGATTCATTAAAAATAATAATAAAATAATATATATTTTCAAAAAATATTCAAATAAATTTCTAAAAACTAAGTATGATAGTTATATCATAATGGAAAATAATTTATTTACAAAAAAAAATATAGTAACAACATAATATATAGAAATAATTTTTTTTTCTCGCAATCTCAAATTTACAAATAAATTATATTTATTATTTGCTTTGTTTTTTATAAATACTATATTTCGATATTTGTTTTGCTTCAAAATTTTATGAATATTCAGATTTTTTTTATTCAAATAGAAACAAATACCGAATCGAATCGAATTTAACAAATATTTTATCCTAATACTATTTAAAATAGATCTTTTAAAAAATATTCAGCGCAAAGCCGTTTCATTTGCATGTGGATAGAAAGAGCATTCAGGCAATGTCGGCAGAAATATACACGTGTCGGAAGCCCTTTTTACACCAACTGTGTGTAGTTGTGTACGCCAATGACCTTATGCAACAATCTGTAGCATAGATTGTTACAAATATGGAAACCTAAATACTAAGAAATGGACCGACCATGTGCTTTTTTATCCTCATCAATCTCTTATTTCTTACGCATATTATTATCTTCCAAGTTTTTACCTTTAAAATATCAGAAATCCAAATTAGCATTGAATAATTACATTTTATTTACTTTTTTATCCGTTAAAATATCAGAAATCAAAATTAGCATTGAATAATTACATTTTTATTTCAAAGCTCAAAGTTTTGATTAAAGCTTTACCAAAATAATATACTATATACTACTAATTATCTTGTATGAATAGTGTTCATGATTTTATCATTATTGGAATAATATGAATCTTGTATGAATATTATTCATGACTTCATAACACTATTTGTAGGAATAACATAAAAAATGTTCCCGATACTATTTCACAACACTATTCATGATTTTATAATAAAATAGTTAACTAAATAAATGTAAATAATAAGTGCTTATGAAAACTATTGAATAAGAAAGAAAATATTTTATATTAATTAATTTATTCTAAGAATTATTAATATTTAGCAAAATTATAGCATAAAACTTTAAATTAATAATATAATAGTAGATTTTGTTTTCTTTAGTGTATATTTCGTTTTGTATTTGGTGAAAAAAAAAATTTAATCCTAAAACTACCAAAAAATGATGTCGTTTCAATATAAAATGATGTATAGCATTGAACATGATCTAACAAGCAAATTATCGACGATATAAAAACATAATACTAGACTACTTGTTGGTTGTAGTAGTTAGTAGATGCGCACTACAGTCTACTTAAGGGTGAGGCACAGCGTATGGTAGCGTTACGTTACTTAATTCCATATCGTACACCTAATACAAACCTCGAAGCTGCCAGAGGCTAACGTAAACGTCGGATGCCGGGATGCGTACCCCGCCCCCAATTTCATAACTTTGGTTTATACTATTACTAATTAAACTTCTCTTTGCTCCTTACTTCGTAGAGTTATGTAATATCTCGGTAAAATATAAACGACTAACTAAATCATTTTCATACTCTTGTCTTTCGTACTACCGTAAAACTGTAACAGTTGGATACTACCCCAAAGTTTTTTTTTGTTTTGACAAACAATTAAACCAAAGTTTCTATAAGCTAAAAATGGGAATTTAAGTCTATACATAGTAGCCACATATATATGTCTGGCAGAAACATTTTTAGTCATTACCGTGCATACTAATGTTGCATACAAATTAAATTATTATTAGTCTAATGTTTTTCTATCTCCTAATATTTATACTATAGTGTTACCGGTATGATATAATTAGTCAATTTTCAAAATTCAGAGTTGATATATTATTCCATTTTTGGAATAGTTATTAATTAATACAAATATTATCAAAATAAAACATAATTATCAATAATTAAATTATAAAAACAATTCATTTATCAAAAAGGTTTAAATAACAATACCATGAACTTAAAGTTTTATTCATATGGCACCATATATCTCATTGTCTCTGTTTTGTATTAATCATGTTTTACTTATAGTTTTTCCTTTTTGGGTTAAAAATTAAAATGTATTGTTTATAGTTCTTGTGCATAATTTAAACATAAGCCAAAGGCCCAAAACATTATGAAGCAAATGATACTTAAATAAGTCTAATAAACATATCATTAAAATGCTTTCGCACTATAAGTAATAATTTAAGAAAATAAAAATAAAATTCGTACAACCAATGAACAAATGGTAAAGTAGAAAACGGTGCTGGTGTAATGCATGACGCAGCTGTCCCCGTGAAAACCTATCGTCGTTTCTTCCCCCTCCCAATGAAAATTACCCAAACTACGAATTTTCTTCATTTTTAAGATATTTTAAATATATTAATCACTTTGTTAATTCTACAAATATATATATATATATATACTTTTATAAAGTACCAAAATCACATACAACACCTTTTTATTCATGAAAAATACCAATAATTCATCAACGAAAATAAATAAATAAATAATCCATAAAGTAAAGACATTTTCGTGATAAAAGTGTACTAATTATTACAAAATATACCTAAAAACACAATACACATATATATTGATATATATAATGATTATTTTTAAGAAAATATAAATTATTTTGCCTAATTTTTTTTTATATAATTATGAAAAAGGAGCCCTATGAGGAGCACCTTTTCTTCTGCTACCAAGTGATGAAAGAACCATCCCAGGCAAGTAATTGCTCTCTTTCTTCTTCTTTTTCTCCTTGTTTCTCGTTTTCTCTTTCTTATTACTATTGTTACCTTGCTCCGATTCATCTGAAATTACCATTATGTCTTCCGCATCCTCCATCGTCGATATCTCTCCGAGCTGATCATGTCCGTCCATCCTCAAACCCTCGAACGTGAAATCCGATGCATCAATTCTATATAGAATGCTTGATAAATCATCTCCTTGATATCCTAAGTATTCCACCTGCATATATATATATATATATATATTATTTCAAAAGCTTTAATCATTAATAGGTTACATAATTCATAATCGTGTCTTATATTGGACATGATAGTTCGTAACCTAGGAAAGTGCCCACCTTGTACTTTCACATGTGTTTAAAATATTAAACAAGTAAACACATAAAATTCAAGGAAATATAACATGATTTTACAAAAACAGCTGTTTTCCAAAGTTTTGTTTTTACATCTTTAGAGTAATTATTCTGTTTTTTTTTCTTTTACTTTATGTCATATGGTTCAAAGTTGAAGCAATCATTCTATTTTATTTTATTAGTTTTAACTTTTAATAGAATAAAAACAATCAACAAGTGAATATCAAGATTCAATGGGTCTAATTTATGTAATTCATGGGTCAACTATACCAATAATTTAACTAAATTTCTATGTGTTTTATTGCATTTGTAAGAAAATGAATCAAAAAGTTACGTAGGGTTCACTAAAAGTTGAATAATTTCCTTAAAATATATGTAAAATTACCTTGCAGGAGAGGGAACAAAAGTGGAATGGTTCTTGGAGGATTCTATCACAAGTGAAGCAAACATTTGAAGAGACCTTAGCTCTTGATTGTGGTCTTTGGTTTATGAATATCACCTTGGCTCCGTTTATTGTATATGGCTGAATATACAAATTGACAATCAGTAAGACAGTAACAAATTAAATTTAAAATCAAAGGTAAGAGTAAGATTATTCACCTGAATATATGAACAATCTATGAGCTTCTCAAGATCACTCAGCCGAACGACGTCGTGGTATACGTATCGTCTCACCTGCCAATTCATAAACGAAAGGGTTAAATAGTTCGATTTTAAACTAATGGGTAACATTCATAGTTGCTTCAAAAATATTCTCATTTTCTTCTCTGAAGCAAACCAACAACAGGGTAATAAATAAACCTTATAATAAGAGCCATGAATTTTATATATCAAGAAGGATAGATATGCACCAATAATGCTTTTGGGGAAGTGGAAAATGATATATAAATATAAATTGATGAAAAAAACAAAAACTGTGTAAAGAAGTTAAGGGAAGTGAAGGAAAAGGAATTTGGTCAAAGCTTTGATGTTCTTTGAAAGCAACAGCTCAAGAGAGTTGAGCAGAGAAGCCAATAAATTTAAAGGAACCAAAACAACTTGAAAAGAGAAAGAATAAATAAAAGTTGAGAAAAAGATACATACTATATATAGAAACAAACCAAATCCAAGCAATATACAATTCAAGTCCTATACTATCAATATACATATATACATACATGATACAATTTTCAACATAATTAGAGAAACGATAATATGTGGCGAAATGATGATATGAGGAGAAATGATGATACGTTACACATGATACAATTTTCTAGCCAAAAATGTTAAGTGTGTGCAATGATCGTTTTAAATTGAAGAGAAATTTAGAAAAGATGACTTAAAGGGACTTTTAAGAAGAGATGGACATTATAAAAGAAACATTTTTTGGGGGATAAGTAAAAGTTTATGATAATGAAAGGTCCATAAGAAAAACAAAGTTCTTGACTTCTTATAGTACAATTTCCGAAAGCTCTATGATTAAGCATTTTAAAATTTGAAAAGATGTTGGAGAAACAAATTAAATAAAATGGTTATTATTATGTGCATGTGAATCGAAGTAAATTTGAATCCGATACAAGAGACCACTGAATAAACTGCAGAGAGAAACATAACCCAGAAGGTCTTTTTGTTATTTACTGAAAATTATTTCCGGTAAAGTAACCAAGGAAGATTTAAAAAAAAAAAACAAGGGTTCTAAAAATTTACTTGGTTAATGCTTAAATTTGTCAATTGCTAACGTGTGTGAGTTTAAGTACAGATTTCGCTATAGTACAATAATGATTCATGAGAGAGAATTTTCTTCGATAAATCGAGTTAACAGAAAAAAACATTCGTACACAGTAAGTAATTGCAATTTATATAGATGTAAGTATTTGATTTCATATCAAGAAGAAATCTCAAGAAAAATACAAACATGGGTATTGAAATTGTTTCGGAATTGAATCATGGGTCATCAAGAAATTCTCAAATTTCGTATTATAGAATCGATTGGGTTAGGGAGAGATTTGCAAAAAATTCTGAATTATAATAATTATAAGTTTGGTTACCTGAAGAAGAGGATGAGAGCGATGTGAAGGAAGACAGTGAGGACAAACACTGAGACAACAGAGCAAGCAAAATACGTTTTTCTCACTTTTACGGCGAGTTTCATGGATCCCACAGCTCGAGAAGAAAGTTTCTGCCATTAATCCTTCAAGCCATGCAGGTTTAGTCGCCACCATCATCATCATCTCTTCTTCTTCTTCCTCACCTTCTCTCACCATTCTTGATTTTTCTGACAAGTTTAATTTTCAGACCAAGAAGTAAAATTCCTCAGATTCACTCAATTTTAAAAACCCTCTTTAATATTTATTTTAAACCCTAAGAGATTGAGAGGTTTGGAATTGGACTTGGTGTTTTTTTTTGGGTTTGGAGTACCTTTGTGTGTGTGTGTGAAGAAGAGTGTAAATGTTTATATAATATCTTAAATGTTTTATGTGTATACGTGGTTGTATGTATATGGATTTTTTTTTGTAATGTATAGAGGAGGGTCGAAGAACTATTGTCGTTACGTATTGAGAGAGAAAGTGTTGGGTTAGTGAGAGAGAGAATGTCTTTATTGAGAAAACGAAATGTTCCCAGAAATATCAAATCTTTTCTCCATTGGCGAAAGATCAAATGAGAGAGAAGAGAGACTGAACAAAGTGGTCATATATTAAAGTCTTAATCTTGATTTTTTCCATTGGGCAAAAACACACACAATAACCCAATTCAAAAAGATTGGACTGATGATTTCTCGCTGAGGGGTTTATCTGTTTCTTTTTAAAGAAAATAATTAAAATAAAATTAAGGATGTTATCTGTTTGATCTTTTGTTTGTCATGTGCATTTATTAGGATGTAGTATCATTTGTTTGGAGGACAAGTGTCCCTGAGGATTAGTATGTTTGGAGGGATCTCTAAGATTAATTTAACTTTTCCGGACATGACTCATGTTTTCCCTTGTTCCACACCTACACCAAAATAAAATAAAAAAGTAAGAGTCACACTAGAAATAAGGTTTACAGCATTTATCCGATAGCATTTTCGATCATTTATAGCATCATTACATAAACAATCACTCCATACTTATATCTTATAAAGGTATTAAGATATAAATGCGGAGTGATAGCTTGAAAATTAAAAAAGATTATGGAATTATATAGTTTAATTATGATCATGTTTAATGATTGTGACAAATACTTGAATTAACACAAAAAATACGTTTCAATAAATTGTGGGAGTGATTCGCTTTTTCAGACCATTTCAACAGATAATGGTAAAACACTTAACCGATCATACATCAAATGCATGCATTTATACAAAAACTATGTTAACTGCTTTAACTGCGCCTAGCACGTTTCCTCGACATAATTGATATTTTTAATGGACCGACTTGACTTTAAAATCCGTCATATATCATGTTTTAGACTTTTAGTTAAAATAAGTTTATTATTTATCTTGAATGATGGCTTGTCACGCATAAAATTGGAGAATGTCCTATTTATTTTAGTAAACATTATTATTGGATACGAGCAGGCATGGATCCGATGCAAGAGTTCAAAAAACTAATTTTACGTATCTGATATTTACGGATAACTAAAAGTTTTTTTTTTCTAAAAGTAAAAGAATTATGGTCTTTAGTTGTAGTAATATATATAACATCAATCCTTCGTCATATATAGATATATATATATATATCATAATAATTTATGTTTTATGTTTGTGTTGTCTTCTAAACCAATGATATATCAACAGAGAAAAACAGTTCCTTTTGAATGAATAGTTCTATTGAATAAAGTCAGTTCAACTCATTTTAATATGTTTATTATTTATATTAACATATATTTCTTAGAAGAATAGATAACTTTGTTTTCCTGATTCCGCTTATGATAAGCATTATAATGTATAAAACAACACCTTATGAACTTAAATTCGAGGATTTTGAAGTGGAAAGACTTGCTGGAAATAAACCAGTACAGATACAATATTGCTCTAAATTGTTGCATAATTAAAAATAGTATAAGATTAGTTTATTAAGAAGAGAATCCAAGAGAGTATGGATGGCAGAGACGTTGGCCTTGACAAGCGTGCTGCTCCTTTTTAAAGCTTTTTAAGTACTCTTCTCCTCACCTCGGTTTGCTTAATTCTTTCTCAAATTTTGTTTTTATTTGCTATATTAACATGTTAATAATCCAAAGTTTTGAGAATCATATTCAGTTATATGTGTATATAATTTTTTTAACCACATGTATATTCCAGTGTGTAGATAGATTTGCATACAATAGACTCCTTAAAATTTCGTCATATTTTATTCATTTGGTTTTGGCTTGCATCTGATTATTAGTGGGAATATCTGAGATACTTTGTCCAGTTGCGACATTATTATCTCTTTTTTTCTTACAACACACACTTCCTAGCAGATTGAAATTCTGATCTAACCTTTTTTTTGTCCAAAATTTTTCTGTTCTAATCTACATATCAGTATTTTAACCCTTTGTGTACTATATTTTTTGAACGGGCTATATATTATTGCAGATAATATCAATTCTTTTATAATGTATCGAATGAAGCGAAGTGCATAATTATTCTGCAGTTGTCGCTATGACCGGTTGGGAGGTTCATCCCCTTTTTGGTTTTAACTTTTGACTATTAGTTTTAATAACAGTATAACTAAAATGATGTGCACCGTTAATTATTTAATCTTACCTGAATCTAGCTAATTGCAAGTTTATGAACTTTTCTTACCCAAATCTTTATAGATAAAAAATGCACCGTTCCTCAAGAAAATTACTAAATGTCTTTTTACCAAAAAAAATAATTAAATTACTGCAAACGAAAAAATTATGGTTTTTTATTGATAACTCATGAGCACTGTTTATTTTGTTAGTAATAACTAGATTTCTACCCGCGGTACACCGCGGGTTAATATTTTTAACTAATAAAAGTAATATATTATATATTATCTTATTTCTGTAATATACCGAACTATTTGTTATTGTTTTAAATTGTTTATATAAATTTTTTGAAATTGAATATTTACCATAACTCAATATATGTAATAAAATATAAGCAATTAAGTAAAATATTATGATTGATCTGTTTGACACGTTTAATTATTATGAATTTGTATACCCTGTAAAATATTATAGAGATTTGTTAATAAAATATTTTATTTAAATGCTTAATGAAATGTGAAAACATGGTTACCGAGTTTACAAAGATATACTCAGTTGTTCTTCTAGATTTCATAGTATATTGCCTTCAAGAGTGAAGAACTATCTAAAATATCTTCTATGACCTTAAGTGTTTTTTGGTATACGATTACGAAATTTGAAATATGAAAATGATATAATATATATATATATATAGAATTTTAATATTTTAAAGTTAATGTTATATGAATATAAGAATATCTGACTGATAGCATAAGATTGTTAAGAAAACAATAATTATCAAGAATAAAGGAATAAAATATTTAATAGAAATTTAGTTTTAAAAAATAAATTGGAATCAGAAGAAATATATAGAAATTTGTAGTTTAAATTTTTATAATTTCAAATAAATTTGTTTAATTACCAAGAATTTCATTAATAGTAGCCAAAGAGTTTATATTTTAACTGTAACAAAATTATTTTTAAGATTTTCATAGATATTTTCTGATAATTAATAACAATTAATAACAAAAGTATTTAATTTGTTAAATCAATTTTTAATAATTTTAAAATTTTAAAAGGGATTTCAAAATTGATATAATAGTATCGGAATGAGTATAAAAAGGATTTTAGAATTAAAATAAAGATATATAAATATTTAGTTTAGATATTCATGGTAACAAAATGATATTTTCGATTTATAGAGATATTTTCTCACAGTTAATAGCAAAATAATTTAATTTTATAATTTGAATTTTAATAATTCGATTGTTTTAATTAATATATAAACTGATTGATTAGAAAATAATATTAACAAATAATTAATATAATTTAATAATTTAATTAAAAAATAGGTAGAAAGAGAGAGATAAAAATCTTAATTAGATATTCTTTTTATAATTAACTATATAAGATAATTATTAGATATAAATAATTATGTTTGGTTACTTTGATAACATTATTTCATTAATAGATGTTTGTAAATACTGTTTGGAAATAAAGATTAAAATACTTATTTTTTAATACAATAAGAGATATGAAAATATATTTTTTTTTAGAAATCATTGAAAATAATAAAATGGATATATTTTGAAGATAACATCAAATCTAATTTTACATAGAAAATGAATAAACTAACTGATTTTGTTTTTTGAAAACAATCTAAGAAAATCTTAAAATTCTCTTTTTTAAAAATGATTCTGTTTTATTAAAATAACCTTAAAGGCTGAATAATAAGTTTTAGATAAATTATATATATATATATATATTATTTGTTTTAATGAAAAACGTATTTTAATATATATATACATATATATTAATAAAAATTTATTTTTCTGATTAGTTTCTAAATATTATTCTATGAATAAATTTTAATATAAAACACAAACATGGCAGATTTTTAAAAAATCTCATAATTAATTAATCACTTGGAAAGTAGTTATTTAAAAAATAATTAGGAAATATTTGGTTATTTAGATAAGATTATCTCATTAAAAGGTGCTTGTAAATAGTGTTTGGAAATAAAGATTAAAGTACTTCTTTTTAATAGTAAAAGAGATTACAAAACTGTTGGAACTAACTATATCTAATTATCATGTAGCATTATTATTTTTATTATCACTTAAAAAT
The DNA here is from genome assembly GCA_963854855.1 of Nasturtium officinale. Classification (NCBI taxonomy): domain Eukaryota; kingdom Viridiplantae; phylum Streptophyta; class Magnoliopsida; order Brassicales; family Brassicaceae; genus Nasturtium; species Nasturtium officinale. Next base: position 9,122,008 of record OY978500.1, read on the forward strand.
AGTTTACCATTTAATTTTGAGTATCTAAACAACAAAATTTTAAGAAATAATAAAATTAGAGAGAGGAAGTCAGAAACATTTTTATTTTTAGATATTTTAGATACTATATTAAGTACTCTAATACTCATGTGGTTGTTTTTTATTAGTTTGAATTCTTTTCAAATTTTAATTTTAACTATTTAATAAAAATATAAAAAATTATTATTATAAGTTTTTAAATACTCTCTCTTTTTTTTTCAACGCTCTCCGTTTAAGCTTTACCTGGAATGGAAATATTAAGGCACGTAGTCTTTCTTTTTGCCGGCACTGTATGTTAGTTAATAAAACGTACTGTGTACAGTATAGTTTCTCAAGGATGTTCGATATGCTAGTTTTCTACGAGGATAAATTGTATATTGTACGTCAGAAAATGATACATTGTATATTTATTACTGTATGGCAGGAGGCTCAAGATTACGCTAGCTCATAATCAAAGTATTAAAATTTAAAACTATAAAAGATTATGAGGCAACCACTTTTTTCGTTTAACATGTAACCTATCTAAAACTATTCGATCATATACAATCATTTCAGATGTTATGAACTGTTTACTAATATAAATATCTAAAATTAACTACACGAACGTAAAGTACGTGTGAATTTAGGATAACTGCAAAAGATAACCATGAAAATAAAATACAGTTACCGCACTAATGTTTTGCAGATAGCAAAATAAAATGGCATTTATAACCATTTCTTCAGCAGCGTTATGCTATTTTTCAAATACTTTGTTATTTTTGTTTAATTTATGGTTTTTGGTGTATAAGATCATTTTCAATTGGATCTATGTATTCTCTCACCAAGAGATGTCAGAGAGTCCATCGACAAATGTCATTTTACAAATAAATCAATTCTTTTTAATTAATTAAAACTCAAGTAAATCTCTCCCATTGTTCTTCCATTGTTTATGTTCTACTATCCTTTTCTGTTATTCCTTTTTTTGGATCTCCCTCGGATTTCTCCGTTTTCTTTTATATGTACAATAGTACTTTCAGAAACTATAATAGTTCTTTTTCCAAATCGCAAATCATTTCTGTAGATACCACTTTATTTTATTTTTAATTCATATAATTACAATGCGGCAGAATTTTGCAAAATCAATTGGCAAAGATGACATTGTTAGGTCTCATTGTTCTAGACGTGGGTCCATGCTATTTAATATTGTGCTAAATCACCCTTAAATTTGTGGGCTAATTAGTTACTACTAAAAAAATAAAAAGCTTCTACTATGATACTCAGTTATCTTTATTGAGTTTGCACACTAGTGTTTCAGATTGAATATTCAGTTTCAGATATATGAATATTTATATAATATCATTCCGTATGTCTGTAATTAGGGTATTTTTTTTTTTGTTCTAGTGTCAACCAAATAAATAACCTGGTCAGGTTTTCGGTTTCCAGAAAACGTCTCACACATGTGCTTGCATATAATGAGTGAGTCTCATGTTCTAAAGTAAAGGCACCGTTGGCCCAATTATATAAAACCCCAATTCATTCTATTCTCTATTTGAAGCCCAATCAATTACTACATTTTGGCATCTTAGTTGGTTAAACCATTTCAAACCGAATCAAAACCATATAAGAATAAAGAATTGATGCAGAGGGAAAATTTATTTTAATTATATTTATTCATCCAAACAAATTGTTGTAGAAAAAAACCCAAAACTTTATCGAAAAATCTTTCAGTCTAAAGAAACAAATTGATTCCAAAATGCAATGAAAATTAATAGTAAATGAAAACATTAGAATATCTACTCATATGGTTGACATTGAAATCAAGGAATATCCAGTAAGTACTCCTGTACTGCATTGTCAAATACCCAAATCAAACCCCCAATATTATTGTATTATATATGACCATATCACTATGTTTAAGGTCATCAACTACAAATCACAAATTATTATGAATATAGTATACGAGGGACTATATATAGAATACAATAAATAATACTGTGATATTTGACACATACTATTCTTCTTGGTGCATTGCAGAATACAGATGGTTTATCACTACCAATATTTAACCAAATCGTTCTCTCTACACACTTTCTAGCTATACTAGTTGATCATGCATATCAACGATACAAAGAACCTCTATACGAGGGACTCCAGTAGTCAGTTGCACTGTTATCGAGGTATGCGATTGGGGTGCAAGATATAGGAACCAAACAAAGCCCTCTACTCCTTAAGTCTAAATGTTTTGGTCCTCTTTTGCTGTGATCCTCTCTCTCCCATCCTCCCCATGGATCCTAAAACCATGCATATGAGATTTTTATTAATTATCAAAACTGTTTTTTTAGAAACATCATTAACAAAATAGTTAACTTAAACATCCACAAGTAAAAAAACTTAAACATCCACTGATTTATTTTGTATCCTTAAATATTACCTTAATTGATGAGTTCTTCATATAAGGAGTACTTAGCAGCTGCATGATCATTAAAAATGAACAACTAAATTGTTAATTAAGATAATTAATTAAGGGCATGCTTGCATATGTATGTAAAAATTATTATTTTCGTAATTTTATTATGCATATATAAATGATTTTACCTTTACTTGCTCTTGATAAAAATTTATGTAAGTGATAGCTTCTTGAAGCACAGAAGCAGTATCCGTCTGAAATGTTTTCAAAAGTTTTATTTTCTTCCTTGTAATATAATATATATATATATATATATATAAAGGAACTTTCAAGAGAGGAGAAAAATATAAAATGGGAATACGGTATTTTTTATAGTACCTTTCCGAAGGGAGACACAATTTGCTGTAGAGTCGTGATCTTGTCTCGAAGCTTGGCTTTCGGTAATTCCTGCCATTAAATTTCGAACAAAAAATGTAAAGTAACGTTTTCGATTTGTATTTTGAACCAAAATAGTATCATTGAAACAAATTTACATTAATCTTGAAACCTATTTAAAAATATTCATCGTATATAATCAAAATTATAGGCATACATCTATGCGTACTTACGTGCACATTATGTTAATTATATTATGTAGAGATTATTACCTTCCCCGGAGAAAGTGTAGAGCCGCCGCACTTGGCCTTCTTAGAGACCTCATCAGAAATCTCTTCACATGATCTCTTATTCTTTCCGGCGTTTGTTGCTCCCAACCTCGCTGTTGCCTGCAAAAATAGCTTTTAAGTTCGTGTTTTGCGTCGGTTCATAGACTCTAGTTCGTGATATTAGCATAATGATAAAATAACAAAATATTGAATTGTTATGGAGCTGAATGATATATAAATGCAGAATGAACTCTAAAGGTGAATTTGATACCTTTTATATTCATTATGAAAAATATGCAAATAGCAGCAAAAGCTTTTATAATTAAATAAGGAAAAATAAAACCAAATACCACAAACTTTATGTATAGAAATTATTCCTAGAAGCTTAGTAGTATATTTCTATATTTAACTTAAAATTTCATATAGCCACCAAAGTTAAAAGATACAACAGAAGTATCAACGTTAAATTCGGTGTAAACTCCAACGTTATATAGCAAAAAAAAAAAAAAAAATGTCTTTTCTAGAGATAAAAATTAAATTACCGAAACCACATATTTGATAGCGTATACGTACCAGTGTTTCCGTTTGATGTACTTTCTTGTTAAACTCAGACAAGTTTAAGGCCTTAAAGCATGGCTTAAACGATGGATTAATATCCGTTAATGGTCGACTTAACCTTATATCAAGGAAACTTGTAGAACTTTCTATAGGATCATGGAACAACGAACCACCACCACTTAAGCCATTATTGTAACAAAGATCTTCCTCATTTTTCACTTCCAATGCTTGTCTATATATAGAAACATCGTCGTTTGTTTGAGAATGATCATTATCGAAGTGATGATGAAGGTTATGGTTCATCTCCGGATTATTCGGTGGCGCAATCGACCAGTGCTTGCCTACAAGATCGGTTAACTTTGATAGCCGTTGCTCACTACTTTGATCGTACCTTACTTGGTTTGTGTCATACATCCAACCGTTAGCGTTATCGCAGGCGGGCTCGAATGGTAGTTCTGACGTTGTTGATGGATTTCTTGAAGATGTTATGAGATGATGATGATGATCCATCATTTGTTCTCCTAAGCTTCGACCAGGCCTGTTCATTTATTTATACTATTATCAATGTGTATGATCAACACATGAAAGTTATTTACAAAATTTAAGATAAATATGTAATATAATGAATTTATGTGTAGATTATATGCTAGTTTATTATTATTTTTGTTCTCTTTCAAAACAAGAAAACCAGATCTTAGTATTTTTCAATGAGTTGTTTGGGGGCGGGTTAAACGAATACGAAATGATATTATTTGTTCGCGTTTTATTTTGTTTTGTTTATAAATTTTAAATAATGTCTACTAAAAAACAAGTATTGTATAATAAACTACACCTTTTAAAATAAAATAATAGTAAACCACATCTTCGAGTGGCCAATACTAAAATAAAAGATGAATCATAAGTGCAAAATTATAGGCATACCCTCGCCAATCAAACGTTAAATCATTTATTGGGGAACAATAATTCAAAAGACCTCCTAATTTACTTTTGTAAACCAACTTTTTAGACCTCTCTTTTGTTTCTAATGTTTTTATTTTATTGTTCAGGTTTGAAAGCATTCTTTTAAAAAAATAATATATATATATATATACAAAATAACAATATTATGAACTAGACGATATTATTATGGAGTAAAGCGTAGAACGTAAAACCTCAGAGTAAAATTTGAATCTACAACCCGAGCCTATGTATATGTAAATATTTGGAGAATAAGAATAATAAATATTTGGAGAAGAATAAAGATGAATATATGTTATATATGCGTATATATGTATATATATAGATACTTACAAGAAGGCAAGACTCCATAGATGATTATGAGAAGATACGACATGGTCTCGGAGTAACTCATCGGAGGAGGAGGCAGGATGATCCTGAGTCAAGAGAGAGTAATGTTTGGAGGATTCAGCGGTTTGGTCCAAACGATTTGAAGCATTTATGGTCGAGATTGAGAGATTGTCTTCTTCGCAGCTAGCGTTTGCATTTGAGTTGTTATTACTATTCTTATGGTAAAACGACGTCGAATTTATGGAGTTTGTATGATCATTATGATGATGTTGAACATCTTCCCACCATGATGAATTCGGTGTACATTCTTCCCTTAACATTTTCCTTTCTTCGAACTTTTATTTGTTTTCTTGTTGATTAAGAGTCTAGAGGAGATGTGAATTAGGGAATATAAAGTGTATATGATAGATCGGTGGTGGTGACAATATTATATGCGAGTGGGGTATATCCACTCAGTTAAATTTAATATTACATATAGTTTTATAAATGTCTTTAGGCCACCGAAGATGTGTTACATATATGCGGTCTGCGTAAGATCGTACGTCAATTGAAGATGCGTTTGATCTCTACATGAAATTGTCGCATGGTAACTATCCCGTCTTGAATATATTAAAGTTCTATAGAAAGCTTTATATATATAGTAGAAATCAGTTTTTGGCCTTGACAACCTGTAGAACAATGTCAAAATAATTTGTATTCTACAGGTTAATCTATAAACAGCATTATGAACCTAAAGATTGTAGTCAAATGATTATTGTTTTACGAGTAAGACTCTTAAAGTTAAGAATTAAATTTCATATTACGTCTTTTTCCAACCATAGTTATCGATTCTAATGGTAACAGATTTGGAAGATTAATCTAAGTTTTAGAGATTTGAGTTTCCCTATCTCACTTTTATTTCCAAGATTTTCCGGAATTTATATATTTTATAAAAAGACACATTGTCAAAACCCATATATAAAACACAACTCGACTATTATTGCCAAGACATGTCTCTGCCACACCACGAACTAGATTTATCCTGCTGTAAACGTGAATGCTGCTTGGTGCTGAAACTCTCAGACAATAGGACTAGGCTAGATGATTTTCGGAACAATGTCAAAAAGACATTGGCTTATGATTGTATTTACTTATTCACAGATTTAAATAAAGGAAATATTAGCAAGGAAGATTTGCTCTAATTTTGTTCATTTCTCTTTATGCCTTACAAGTCATTAAATTCACCAAAACACGATGTTATAGGTATCCAAAATTAGTTCTATCTCTTCTAAGATATGCACTGGCGGAAGAAGGCATGGCCATGCTAGATTTAAGCACCGCGCTTCGCGAGTACACCAGGAATCAAATCAGTCTCCTAGCCAGTATTCACTAGCTAATCTTTTATGATGATTTACCATTTTTTTTAATTATGACAATGGTTCTAGAGCTCTAATATTGTACTATTATTCACTATATAGTGCACCAGAATCCGTTCGACTTCTTTTCATTTTTGTTTCTTGAGTTTAGTTCGAGAGATCGAGCTAGGCCTACTATTTGGCTACTAAATTGAGTTTAACCAACTCTAGTATTTTGCTCTCCTACTTTAATAAAGATCATGTTGGTTTGCCGACCATCAATTTTAATTCTGATCGATCATATTTGGCATAAAATTGAAGAAATTTAGATGATAATTCTTTTTAATACAACTAAAAACTGATTAAGATCACATAGAGTTGATTGCTTTCTACATGCATGCGTGTCAATACCATTATCAAGATTTTGAGCTTTTCATAAGACAAGTAAGAACAATATAAAACCTAGCTAACAAGTCGAAAGAGGAAGGTGTAGAAGGGGCCGGCAATAGTGTTTATTTCTTTTATTTTTTTTATTTTGGGTCCAATTATTATAAAAAGTGGACACATGATGCCAAAAAAATAAATTAAGTTAACCTGGATATGTTAATTAAATATGCAAGCGTGATTATTATTAATACGTTATTGTATTTTTTCGTAACCAAAAGTAAGGGGCAATATAGAATATTAAACTTTAATTTTGTGAGGTTTCAAATCAACGAACAAGGATGCACACATTTCCAATTTACATACTTTCTTGTGATACACCATACTTTGTTCGCGGTTTGGGATATGCAGTATTAAGCTACTTTGAATTTTGATACTGAAAAATTATCAAACAATATAGGGTCGTAAATCGTAATAGGTGTTTATCTAACAAGAGATATATTTTCAAAGTTATGAGTTCGATTGTCAGAAAAGGACAAATTAAGTTGATTAGTTAACTTGCTATCATCCTCGTTTATTTTTGTTGTCGTTGTTGTTGTCAACAACTTGCTGTGATTCTTGATTTGAAAAATTGCAAATCTAAATGTCATTGTTTTGGGCACCAAAGATATAGCGATGTTACTAATTTCGAGTTTAGAATTATAAGTTTATAACTATAATGTTTTCTATGATATATAAAAATATTAAAGATAATCGAGTAATGACTTCAAATACTTCCATTTTTTAAGAATGAAACAGAGTATCATGAATTTAGGTCTTTATGTAGAGATATCTAGAATATTCAGACCCGACCACTGTAAATTATAAAAAAGAAAAGGGTTTTTTCTTTTAATTTAATTTATTTTTGTGAAACTAAGCGAACAACATTAATTTACAACTTGTTTGGGCTGTGACATAATCTCTTTTTGGGAGGGTTTTGGATTTTATCAGTGCTAGTTGAATTTTGTTAGTAATCAACTATATTCAAATATATAAATTTATTTGGTTCACTTAAAATTGACTTAAATCGTAAATTAAAATTTGGTGCTTGCTTGTTTGGTGACACGAAACCTGGCAAGAAATGGGTTTCGATTCCATATTGGCCCTAACTTTTGTTTTTATAAAGATAATTTAAAGTATTAATCAATAATCACGCCTGTATTATTAATTTATTATCGTTTCTTGGTGCGCTATTTATTTTCTCAGGCTTCATCCCTTTTAATCCGAGTCCAACTCCACTCCAAAAGTTTCTTGTCTTTTGCGATATCTTTTATTTTTCTTTCTCATATTTTAATAAATAACAATTTAGAAAGAGATTGAGTGGCCAAATTTTCTGAGGTTGACTTTTATTAATTTCATTATCATTTATATTTGACTCTTTATTTATAGTCAATAATTAATCGATAGCATCAGAAGTTCATAATCCAAAATGATTTTTAGTGGCCAAAAGTATTATTGAAAGTTTGAAACAATTGAGTTTGGTTACTTTATCGTTTTAAGTTTAAACCCCATAACAGTTAGTAGAAGAGAAAAATTAGGCTGGCTCAAGAAAGGCCCAATTTGGTCGTGGTCGAATATTCATTCCTCAGAAGCTATTGTATGAAATATAACTTTTTCCTTTTTCATGTTATAACGATGAAAACCACCAAGGGTGGAACTTATATAATTTTATAAAAAAACTATTAATTTATCAATTTTATTAATTTATAGAAGTGATATTTAAATCAAAATATCAATTTAAAAGATTTTTTTATTAATTTAGATATATATTAATTTATTGAATATTAATTTATAGAAATTTGAATGCAGTTCTCCATCTCGACTTCGTGAATTTAAGAAGTTCACAATTTAGTGACGCATCAGACTACCTCAACTTGGTTATTATCACTACTAAAAAACCTATTATGGAACACGTAGTTCTGATTGCGCAAACGAAGGAAAATTTCACACCTTTCATGCCCAACAATTCATTATTACGACGACAAAATTAAATGAAAAAAATGAAATAAAAAAAAAAGAAACAGAAAAAAGAAAAAGTGATTACAAGTTGAGTAAAGACGATGATAGTCGAATGTGTTAGGCCTATTGTTATGTTTATCGGTGAAACCATAACTGACAAAATCATGTAATCATTAAAACATAATCTCTTACCTCTAACCAATTTAGGACCACTAAAACAACCCTATTTTGTTACTTTGCTTACAACGTCTCTTGAAACTCAGCCACTCTTGACAATCACTAATGGATTTAGGCTCTTTAAATTTTGAAACTATATACTGGGGGGAAATACTTGAGTTGTGGTCCGTTCATCAAATTGGAGGTTTAACTAGAATGTGGACCTATCCATCAAGTTGTTCATGAATTTGTAAGACAAGGGTTCAAATATTTCCAGAATCAGTTCAAGAAAGAAAAAAAGTTAAGGTAACACATGATGCTAAGTGTTTCCGCATTTCGCCAAAGATAAAAATAATGTTTTCTATTCACGGTACTAAGTGATTCGCCTAATTTGTAGTGAACACTTTTAACAAAACAAAGATATAATATATATATATATATATTTATACATATATATGCATTATTTTTGCCAATCTTGAATTATTGTTAACATATTACCCAGTTGGATAACTTTTTACGCACTTATATAATATTTTTAAAAAAGCTTAAATCGTGGAAAGATTAACTATCTTATGTATTTAAATTGCTAAGAATTACTGAATTAGTAGTATATCTTAAGTATTAGATACCACTCATGTTGGCTGAATTGATTTTAGACTTAACTAAAATGTGACCCGTCCGCCTAATTAAGTTTGATGTAACAATTCCATATTCAACTTATCAAATCTGTAAAAGTCAGATATCACCAGCTTGAGTCTTTTGCTTACATTTCTATTCAATTTTTGTTTCTAATAATTATTTGTTGATTAATAACATAAGTAATGATTAGTCGATTATAAGTCTATGACCCAATGAGATGATGTGCCAATGTTCATTTTTCCTTCTTCCTTTTTTTCTTTTTTTTTTTTCGTTTTTTCTTTGCCAACAATGATGGCCCAAATGTTCAGAAAACTTATGTTCAGAACATCAGAATGATATTTAAAATTAAATATGTAACTGTAATCATTTATTTTGTTTTTTAATTATTATCTAACTTTTGTTTAGCTGTCTCTATTAATTGAAGTAATGATGGGTGATCTAGAGCCTCGAGGCTCCAATTCAGCCCATATCTCGATTTATAGCTTCCTCCTATCTCTCCTCCTTGAATTAACTGTATATTAAGTAATTTAATACAATTACAGGTCTAATATAAGAAATAAATCTATACAATATCGTGAATATTTCAAAATCATAATTTCAATATACATAAACTACTGAAATTGTTTCAATATCGTGAATATTTTAAATCTGATTATTTTGTCTGGTATCTCCTAAATAAATATGAAATTATTTAAATAGAGTAAAATATATTTAAATTTTAAATAAAATCATTAAGGGAAATTTAGTAAAAAATTACTTTTTTACTATGCTCTTTTGCATTTATACATTTTATTGTTTTATGATATTTTTGTATCTATACCTTTTATTAGTTAGACTATATTAATTAAAAAATATCATTTTACTTAAATCCGGTATATATCTAATAAATTAATTAACATTTTAAAAATTTAGAAGTGATGAAATATGGCAATATTGTTTATATATCAGAAACATGTTAAAACAAACAATATTATATATGATTACAATTACAAGTCAAAATTTAAAGGAGTTTCTGGAAAAAAACATTATCGAAATTGATTCAAAAATAGTTACATCTGGCTCTATTTCATTTAACCTATATTGATAAATTTTTAGGCTTAAGCGGAGTGAAAACGTATTCACCAGAATATTTACCAGAATAAAAAAAAACAAAACTAATCAGAGGTATCATTGGAAATTTTTCAATCTTACATAATATTAAAGTTATGCTATTAAGAAGAGAGTTTGGTCATGAACTTAAAAATCCATGAAACGTTGGTGTCATAAACATAACTTTGCAAAGTCAAAAGCTCTAACATTTTCAAGTCATCATCAAATTACAAGTCAAAAACTCAATTGCATATGCTATGCTTTGTTGATGCTATATCACATACCAAAGTACATATACATAATTCTAGGTTTTAACCATGTCAGACATGAACATTACCTGCACTAGAATACTTCTTCTATCTTATGTAATCTAGAATATATGTTCTACTAAACGTAATATAGAATACGTTTTCTATTAAATAAACTCCTATCCTTACGAAATCTAGAGTATGTAATATAGAATACGTGTTCTACCTTACGTAATCTAGAATAAGTAATATAAATGTGTTATAACATACGTAATCTAAAATAAGTAATATAAAATATGTATTCTACCATACGTAATCTTAAATAGATAATAAATAGTATATCTTCTATCTTACCTAATCTAGAATACATCTCCTATTTTACGCTATCGATAATATGTCTTCTACGTATGGTACAATTCATATGGTACCTTATGTAGAAAATAATACATCTTCTACCTAAATTTAATATATATCAACGAAACCATACATTTTTACGATGAATTTGCACAAAAATAAAAATATTAAAAGCGGCTATAATTTTTTTTAAAGAGATAAACGATGAGGTGATACAAATATTTGACAAAATTATTTCTTACCCCAGATGCTACAACATGTTTTTGGAGTAGAAGTTGGATGAACACTACTTGCTGAATCCAAAAAGAGACACGAAAAAGACTTAATTGCCAAAAGCAGTTCTCTTAGATTCGATAAAACTGTCTATTTGTGGCTGAAACTGTTTTCATTCTCTGATGGTTTTCTTTTTTTTTCAAGAGATTCAACAAAACATGACTCCATCTATATTATAACACATTATGCTATCGTAATATATGGATTTTATTTTATCAAAATTTAATAAAAGGTATATGTTATAAAGTTATATTAAAAAAGTATATATTATTAAAATTTCGTTAAAAAGGTATAGATTCAAAATAATATGGTAAAAAAGTAATTTTTAGCTATTTTCCCCAATCATTAAAGATACAATAATAATCACAAATTAATTTATTTTTTGTAAATATTTTTTAAAAATTATTATTTTCTAAAAAAATTTCACCATCTTTCTTTTATTAATTATGGATAAAAATTAAAATTAATGTTTTACTGATCAAACTTTAAATCTTTTAAAGCTTGAAATATTCTAATTTTTATAATAAATCATGTTGGATTAGAGCAGATAAATACGGGTCAAGATGCTTATAGAATTTTTGAATAATATGAAAATATATACATAACACTACTTAATTCTTACAACAAAACTATATTATAATCTAACTCTTTCTATAAATTTGTCGACAAAAATAACATCACACATAAATATATAATAGTAATTTTAATTAACACAATGCAAACTATATATGATAATAATAAATAAGATAGTAAAATATAAAATAAATTTAATTTAAAACACTATTAATAATCTATGACAATATAAACTAACAAAGTATAAATTAAATATAATCCATCTTGTATAGCGTCGGTTACTATGTTTTTAGTATAAGAGCATCTCAAACATATGAGTATTGAGTAGCACATGAAAATATTTTAAAGTAAAGTAGTTAATAGTTATTAGTTTGGTCCAAAATCCTAATTGTACTTTTTCTAGTTGATGTGCATCCATGTATATCCTAATGTCTAGGTAACATTTTCAAATATTCACTATACCTTAATAACAAAAGCAAATAGCATCTCACATACGCCTAAATAGTACAAAATTAAATAAATTAACTAGGAAGTCTAGCATGTAGGTATAAATACATTTTATGGGTCATTTGATGTTTATAATTTATTTTTTAAGAAAGTCAAGCAACAAACGGATTTGTAGATTTTATAGTCCATGACTTAGCCATCAATCCGAGATTTATTAATTTTAGTTTTTAGACAACCAAACAAAAAAAAACATTTTAGATGCAACATTTATCAATATCCATATCCATGTATTGTTTATAAAACTACATAGTATCAATAAAATAAGAAACCCGATATAGTCAGACGTATAAATTTCACGTCGTATGACCATTAGTTATCTCATTTGGCAGAACACATGGCTTTAGATGCCATTAAACTCCAACAACCCATAAACTTGCACCATAAATACGACTCAATTCCCCTAACACTCAAACAGATTTTGTTCCATCACGCAATTAAAAAGTTCCTATATATATTATATGTCGGTGATTCATATTTCACCCAAAAAGGAATTTATTAATATTTTTGAATTATTATAATTTATATTTCTTCATAAATAGAAGAAGGGATATGTACGGACCAAATATTCGGGATTATCAGGATATTCAGATCTGTCGAACCCAAATAGTGTAATATCTTATTTGAATCCGTAGATAAATTTTTAAAATAAGTATAAAATTATTTAAAAAATAAATAAAAATTAAAAATTAAAAATTAATTAAAAATATCATTAAAATAATTTAAGTTAGTTAAAAAATATTTTAAAAGTAAAGTTTAAATATATATATTTTCATATAAATTTTATTTTATTTTATTTATTTTTTATTTATTAAATAATATATTTAAATATTATACATATATTTTATATAAAAATTATACATAAACGGATGTGAATCGGATCCGGAATCTCAAAATAAATATCTGAATCTGTACACCTTGAATATCATATTTTCGGATCAAATTTGAACTCACATATTTTGCTCAAACCTAATAGAAAGATTCGTCTATTGTGGATGAGTTTTAATAAAACTTTTTATAATAAGAATCTAAAATGACCAAATGGATTGTGATTTTAGGACCTGGAAAAAACTCCCACTAGAAACTTATACCTAAACGTGATTTGAAAAGATCTGAAACCAAACTATCCAAACTCCAACGTAAATATATACTTAAATATATTCAAAATATTAATATTAGTACATAATAATATATTATTAATAACTATTCTTGTAATCTTCTAAAAGTTTAAAATATTATACTATTTTTAATATTTTGGATATTTTATTTATTTTTAGATAGATTCATGTAAATATACTAGATTTTGGAGTATTGTTGATCGTGTTGAATATTTTTATACAAAAAATAACTATCAGATTTTTTTTTTTTTGCTATTTGTGAAAATATAATCAAATTTAGCTATTTTTCCGTTAATACTTTGAGTGGTACTTGAATCCGATCCAAATTCAAAGACATTCAATCCAAATCAGATCCGAGTTTATGAAATACCCGAACAAATTTTATACATTTAATCCCGAATACTCAAAAATCAAAATACTAAATATTCGAATTTCCATCCCCTAAATGATTTGATAAATTTGAGAGAGATTATTTAGGTCATAAAATATTATCAACGGCCCCACACCAGAAAAATACTATAGATCAAAGATCTGGATACAATATTTTATAATAAAAAAAAAAAAAAATCTGAAAATGGGATGTAACTAAGATGAATGTATAAATAAATAAAAAATATTTATAATATTAAAAAAAATATGGAAACCCGGTGAGTAAGGCAGAGAGGGGAAGGCAACAAGATGTCGGAGAACTCTGACAGAATGCATGAGAGCAGAAAAGGGTAATATAGTAATTTTAAAACAGTCCAGTTGTTACGCTTTGATTGATTAGTTGATTCTTGTCTTCTTCATATTCACCACCTGTTGCTCCCCTCGTGTTATAAGTCTCCAAAATTCCAAAAATCATCAGAGAGATCTATTATCATTGTACCGTCTTCTATGGATAGAGATAATGGATCTTCGGCTTTAACCCCGGCGACGGCGGTTGTTTCTCCTCCTCCGATGGTTGTTTCACCTCCTCCTATGGTGAATTCGCCACGTCAAGCGTTGGTTGAGAGGTTAAAAGATTATGGACAGGAAGATATTTTCGCTCTTTGGGATGAACTTTCACTGGACGAGAAGGATTTTCTCGTTAGAGATATTGAGGTTTCATTTCGATTTTTGCGTATATTTATTTTCCAGATTTTTATTATGAGATTCAGATTTTATTCATATTTGAATTTGAGTGAATTAATATGTGAAAACACTGTCACTGATAATTTTACTATTTTTTATTTTTAACTTCAGAATTTGGATCTTCCAAGAATAGATCGGATCATCAGATGCTCACTTCATTCTCAAGGTTTTAATTAATTCTTCTAATTAAACATGCATTGTCATTTCAAAATTTTGGATTAAAATCACAAAATCTCTGTTTTTTGGTTATTAATTAGGATTACCAGTGGCGGCGATAGAGCCGGTGCCGGAGAATTGGGTATCAACAGTAGAAGGAAGAACAATGGAAGATAGAGAGAAATGGTGGAATATGGGATTAAAAACTATCTATGAAGGCAAATTAGGTGTTGTGCTTTTATCTGGTGGACAGGTAATTTTTTAATTAATAATCTAATTTTGTCTTAAGCTTTTGTGTTTAATAATTAAGTAGCTTACTTAAAGATTTAATCAGACTGCTAATTGATTCTCTTGTTGATTGGTTGAGATGGGGTTTTGGAATAATTCTTCCTACCTACTTAATTCTTGTATTAATAAGATGATTATACTACAACTTTAGTGCGGTTCTTACTTTAAATTATTACAAATTTTGAAACGCATAATTGGTTTTGTTATATTGGTAATCATGATTAGTTTCAAACAAATCAGTATCACTGTCGGTGCATTTTAATTTTTAAGACAATGGCTGTTTCTTACAGGAACCTTCTGTTTAGTTATAAGATATAAAAGGATAATGAATGATCACGTGATCTGAAAAGATGCTTTATAGGATTCCGTAACTTTTTTTTTTCCTTCTTCTTACATTTTAGGATGCTCTGTTTCGTGTGATGTAAGGAAGGTTGAATAAATCTAGTTTGAAAGATATGAGTTGCTTGACGATTACTTATCGTCAGAATCCACTTACTTGATTGATTTTGAGAAGAACAAAACTAAAAATTTAATAGATTCTGGTTATGTTTTTTTCCTTCTACATTCTAGTGTTCTGTTTAGTACAATCCTCAAGAGATAAGATGATGAAATTATTTGCTTATGAAACTAATGCAGGGAACAAGACTTGGAAGTTCAGATCCAAAAGGATGTTTCAGTGAGTACAATCTTCTTTACAGTGAAATCTAATGAATCTTATGCATTGTATATGTAGAGAATAATAAGACTACTCTGGTTCTTTGTCATGCATTGAATGAGCTAAGGTCATTGCATTGTTTGAATACATGGCAGTTTATATCTTTTACAAGAATGTAATCTCTAGCTTTTACTAAAACTATAAGCTTCCGATGTTTATATCTTCGGTTATTTCCATCTCAGATATCGGCTTACCATCGGGGAAATCACTATTTCAGATTCAAGCAGAGAGAATCTTATGTGTCCAAAGACTTGCTGCTCAAGTAGTGAGTGCAGGTGAGACTCTTGGCTTCTTCTACATGTACCGTTACACCTAATTTGATACTCTTTTCATATAATATGTTTACCTTTCAGGTTCAACTCGTCCAGTTACAATACATTGGTATGTTATGACTAGTCCATTTACTGATGAGGCAACAAGAAAATATTTCTCCAGTCACAAATACTTTGGCCTTGAACCAGATCAAGTAAGATTCTTCTTTCTTATTTGTTTTCTTTTTTGTTGCCTTTATGCTGTTCTTTTTATGTCTGACCAAATCTTGATCACTTTTTACTACAGATCAGTTTTTTCCAACAAGGTACTTTGCCTTGTATTTCAAAGGATGGAAAATTTATTATGGAGACACCTTTCAGTGTAAGTACAAATAAGACTACTTTGCTTTTGTCTTCAGTTTATCTTTATTTTTATTTATGAGTTTAATTACCTATCATGAACAGCTAGCTAAAGCTCCAGATGGCAATGGAGGCGTGTATGCAGGTAACATTTACTAAATTTTGATTCTGTTCTTTTACTATTATACATATGTTCTTCTTCTCAAACTATTCTTGATTCTGATCCGAGATTTTTACAGCGCTCAAGTCTTCAAGATTATTAGAAGATATGGCCTCTAGAGGGATTAAATACGTCGATTGTTATGGTGTTGACAATGTCTTGGTTAGTTGTCTAGTACTATCTTTTTATATTTTTTTAGATTTCTGAACTCTGTCTTGGCTGTAAAGTGGAATCTTGAAAAACAGGTTCGAGTAGCTGATCCAACTTTTTTGGGATACTTTATAGACAAAGGGGCTGCTTCGGCTGCTAAAGTTGTGCGGAAGGTATCTAAGATCATAATTTCTCACTCGTTCAGAAAGATTCAAGATTAAAACTTGTATCTTCTTGATGACTCAATGTTTCTTTTGTATGAAAAAACAGGCATACCCTCAAGAACAGGTAGGAGTATTTGTAAGAAGAGGCAAAGGTGGACCGTTGACTGTAGTTGAGTACAGTGAGCTAGATCAGTCTATGGCTTCTGCTATTAATCAACGAACAGGACGACTTCAATATTGCTGGAGTAACGTAAAAACCTTTCTCACTCTCTCTTCTTATGAATTTCGCGACTCGTCCAAAAGCTTATGAAACGTTCTTGTTTTGCATCTTGTGTCAGGTGTGCTTACACATGTTTACATTAGATTTCCTTAATCAAGTGGCGACCGGCCTAGAAAAAGATAGCGTGTATGTAAAACTCCTTAGTAGAATCGAAATCCTGCAACCGAAATGTTACTAAAATGTGTTTGTTTTTGGCAGCTATCATTTGGCAGAGAAGAAGATACCATCAATGAATGGATACACAATGGGATTGAAACTAGAACAGTTCATTTTCGATTCCTTTCCATATGCTCCTTCAACCGCACTCTTCGAGGTATTATATCAAATCATTTACACAAGAAACACTAACTCGAAAAACAATGAAAACAACCTAATAAAAACTGGATTGAGCAATGTTGTAGGTGTTGAGGGAAGAAGAGTTTGCACCAGTGAAGAACGTGAACGGGTCTAATTTCGACACACCAGAAAGTGCGAGGCTTTTGGTTCTAAGGCTACACACACGTTGGGTTATAGCTGCTGGTGGCTTTTTAACACATTCTGTACCTTTATATGCAACTGGTAAATAACTCTTATCATTAAGTTTTGTTTTTTTTCTTCTTTATGATTATCATTTTTCTTATTTATGCATATATATATATATATAATTTTTAAATTAGGTGTTGAAGTTTCACCATTGTGCTCGTACGCGGGAGAAAATCTTGAAGCTATTTGTCGTGGAAGAACGTTTCATGCACCTTGTGAGATTTCCCTCTAATGGTTTTTTCTTTGAGGGTATTCAAATGTTTTCTTCATTTTCATCTGCTTTGGTTTTGGGTTTTTGATTTTTTTTTCCGGCTGTGGTTTATATACGTAAAACTTCAATTGTCCCATGAGAGAAAGTTACAGAGGTCTTTGGCGTTTTGTATCCATTGTAACATATTATATCTAATAAAATTTTCTGTTTGGTTTTTGAGTCTTTTAAGTTTAGTTTTGGGTATGTCTCACTTAATAGGAGTCTCCAACCAATATACAAGTTCGTAGCTAAAACCAACTGTAAAAAAACGATTCTAGATGATTTATATAGAAAAAATCTAAGCTGAAACTAATATACATGAAAAAGTGAATCTAAATTATCCCATATGACACCGAACGGATACAAACCAATATCCTACTGATCCACATTTCTCAAAATCCATAAATATGAAGAAGATGAGAGGAGACAATGAATGGGTACTCTCTCCACTTGTCTTTCTGTATTACCCAATTCCCAATGATTCTGTCTATGAGAATCAAGCTAATTAATTAAGGGTCTGATCTTGAAATATTGGAGTACAATGGAGACTATGGAGAGAATGAATGTATTATGGAAAGCAAGAAATGAGTTTTACTTCTCCAGAAACACACAAAGAAGCCGAGGATAAATTGTAGACAGAACTATGAGAGACTCAAAAGAGTGGTTTGGTCACCAAAGATGTTCCTACTCCTCTGCCTCAATCTCATGAATTACCAACCATGTTGATGCATCATGGAATATGAATTTGAGTCAATGTGGTCATATGAATTGATATGGAATTAAAAATCCATTCCTCATTTTTGTCAAGTTAATAAGCTGAGGCTTGCGGCTTTGACTTGGGCTATGACCTGCACTGATAACTTGGGATTCATGGATGTAACCTTTGAGAGTGACTCCAATAAGCTTATGAATTATGAGCTACACCAGTGAGATCATCGGAGTAAGGAGACGTATTTTGGAGCCAAGGTTTTTGTTTCTCACAGTAAAAAGTTATTACATCCGTCGTCCCCAGTTAACACAACAAGTAATCATCCAATAAAAAATGTGACATTAATTTAAGGTTGAAGAAGAAATTAGTCGAAGCTATAAATGAATGAAAATGTCCAACAATTAATTCAGCCCTAATCACAAATCCACCAAAGGCAGCAGTTTAATAAAAGGCTTAATAAAGCCTACGCTTCTTGGGCCTAGGTTAAGGCCGACCCTGAATGAGTAGAGTCTCTGTGATCATATATATTCATTGCACATATCTTTCTCCGTTCCGATAAGATCATGATAGAAGGAGAAACCTTAGATTCCATCCCAACTGATCTCATTCTTTAGGTATTCTCGAGATAACCTGCAAAGTCAACCGGGAGGTCCCAATGCTTGTCGAAGCTATGGTGGTCCATGCTTCGTGTTCCATATTTCACCGAGTTGTTCTTGACCAGATCCTCAGCTCGTCCACGTCTCTTATTTGCGGTTAAACACAAAAACTTTGGGTGGAGCTTCTACTCGGCGTCTCAGCCTCATCATCCGTACGTGTGAAAAGTCATCTTCTCTTTATTTTCATATCAAGTTCAAAAGGGAATGAGATTTTAGCTATGTTTTGGTTTGATCTATTTCCCTAAGATGTGGATCCCAAGGGAGGATAAGGAATCAGATCTTGTTATATGTAATCTTATCACGGGACAGTATACGATCTTACCTGATCTAAGAGTGGCATACAGATATTCAGATAGCTATTTAGGGTTTGATCCTATTGACAAGCAATTCATGTTACTGGTCATGAATGTTGCTGATGATATAGCTTATGCTGTCTCGGTTCATCATGTTTTGACTCTATGCGGTGGAAATATGAGGTGGAGGAAGATCCAATGTCCCTTCACGCATCAGCCTTTACGTCAAAGGATATGCATCGATGGGGGTTTTGTATTACTTAGCTCATTATTCTGACGAATGGTCTTATGTGATAGTTTGCTTCATGTTCGTAGGCTTGTCCCCTTTTGGAATATACTACATTAATAAACTATAAGGGTAAGTCTGTGACTCTTCTTATTTACAGGTTTCTTGTGAGCTTTTATTTACTCTGTTGGCTTAGCATTTTTTTCTTTCTTTCTGGTTACCCATGTTTATGACTTATATCGTTTTATTGTTAAAGCTTAAGACGAATTAAAGGATCATTCCCTCAAACTATATATCATCATCATCACAGAGTGATATACTCTCACTTTCGAACAAACTATGAAGAGCTTCAGGCTAAAGGTAATGCATCTTACTCTTCTAAGCTAACTAAATTTCACCATCCACTCGGTTGTAATTTCATCTCTGACCTAATCTGTGTGATGTTTATAGAACAAAAACGCCATCACTGAAGGAGTAGCCTCTGGTTCTCTTTACAAAAAGCTGGAAAGTCCTGCAAAGTAATTTCCCATGGAAATGTCTGCCTCAAAGGTACAGCTACTACTGCTCTGGTTCTAGCCGTTGCTGCACATGTTCTATCGTCCAACCCAGAGGCTACAACGGAGTTGATGAACCTGATCGACTCATATGTCAATGCAATCACCGCAGCTTTCCTTTGAATTTTGGATTTATGTGGATACATATACTGGAGAACAAACATAAAAAGGTATGTGACTTTGATGTTGTAGAACAAAAGAAGAAGAAATTCATTCATGCAGGTTACCTACAAAATGAAACTTTAGAAGCACTCCCAAATATGAGTGATTAATATTCTCTTTCTCTTTTTTGTAACTTATATAAAATCTTATGATGAGTTCAGAAAAAACTAACATTGAGATAAAGGAACCAACACATATAAAGAAGAATAGAGAAGATAATAAGAAAAATATGCTAGAATTGGCTCGTATCATGGAATAATTAGAATATTTTTCTGTTTTTGATGAGTCTATCTGATCTTAAATAATATTGGATTGATTATAATATCTCAAATGTGACTTTTGAGATGTGATATTAGTTATGTTCTGAGTTGACATAGCTAATATTTGAAGATATGACATTTAATAATGTGAAACTTCATGTTATTTTTAATTTCATTCATCATCTATTGTGGTGTTTAGTTGGAAGTAACAAATAATTGGTCTTGCTATTATAGAATATGAATATGATGATCTAAATTTGCTGCCTTTGGAGCTTCTGCATCATCATCATCAAATTCTATTAATAGTTTGAGGACTCTTTGGGGACTAATTGGAATCTTATGATGACCCAAAAGCTCCAAAGACAGAAAATATAGGTCATTGAATTCATATTCTACAATCTCAAGACCAATTTTGGTTACTTCAAAGTAAATACTACAATATACGAAGAATAAGATTAAAAAACGATATGAAGTTTCATATTTTTAATATCATATCCCCAAAGATTAGTTATGTAAAACAAGCCATAATTAATACCATATCCTAAAAACTATCTATGAAATATTTCAATCACTCTAATATTATTGAAGTTCGGAGAGGCTACCAAAAACAGGAAAATCTTCTAGTTTTTCCATGATACGAGTTAGTTCTGTCTCATTTTTCTTATTGCCTTTTCCATTTTTTTTTTCTTATCTCTGTTGGTTCCTTTCTCTCATTGTTGACTTGTTTTGAATCCATCGTAAGATTTTGTACATTGTTGGGATATAAGTTACAAAAAAGAGAGAAACCATTAACTCACCCATATTTAGAACTGCTTCTAAAGCTTCGTTTTGTTGGTCATATGCATGAATAAAATTTCTTCTATTTTTGGTCTCCAACATTAAAGTCACCTACATTTTCTGTTTCTTCACCAATAGAATTCACTCTAACTATGAAAATATTGTAGATACGAAGGACTGTTTGCACATGCAAATTGTAGACATATTTGGACCGATCCTCTTGAACCCACATACACAAGTGACGGATCCTTATTCTACTACCATATCTCTATTTGATAAAATTTGTCTTATATCTTTGTAAACATCAAGTTATCAAACATACTTTTTTATAAAGAAATTAAGTGTTTAGTCAAGTCAAAACCATGGCTCAAGTTGTCTTCGTAATATTCCTAACATCGTAATATTCCTAACATAAAATGTTGTGACAGGTTTAGAGAGAATATTTTGGAGTCGAACCTGTTTAGTCCACCATTTTCCTACCTGCGAAATCTTGCACATACAAATTCATGATCAATAACAAATTGATTTCATAAGAAAATACCACAACACAGAAAACCGCTTGCTTTTAGAATGTACTATTTAATTAATTCCACACGACTTTAGTTTTGTTCTCAATCTGAATTTCCTTTCTTCTTGTATTCTTCTCACCAGTATTATTATCTTGTAACCGGCACCATAATCAAAATCCTATGCCGGTTTAATCGGATTACAAAAGAAACTCAAAAAGAAACAAAAAAAAAACTGTAGAATTAAGAAAATCAAAACTAATAGAAAAAGTTGAAACAATAAAGAAAAAAGTTTACAAATATTTTTGTTGACACAGTTCCTTTTCCCAAGTTAAAATTGTTTTATGATTTTCCAAATTCTATTCGAACTCCTCTTTTTCTTCTATTCCACGCTTCCATGCCTATAAATAAGAATCCCTCCGGTTTCCAAACCCTATCTTTTCTCTCACGCAAACTACACATTAATCTCAATGAAGAGACAAGTTCCCTCCACAATCGATTCAACTGATCTCATTCTCGATATACTCTCAAGAACGTCAGCTAAATCAATTTCTAGGTTTCGTCGCACATCCAAATTCTGGAACTCAATGCTTCGTCTTCAATATTTCACCGAGTTATATCTAACTAGGTCTTCAACTCAGCCACGTCTCTTATTCGCCCTTGAAAAATCCAGTGACTTGATCTTCTGCTCGTCTCCTCAGCTTCAGAATCTTGAAACTTCTTCTCTTGTAGTAGCCGCCGAGTTTCATATACGTTTCCCTGCAGATTGGTGCTAACAAGATTTGTAGTGCTCCTATCTCTGGATTGATCTATTGCCCTAATTCACCAACCTCAAAGGATAGATTACCTGTGATATGTAAACCTAGCACAGGACAACAAATGGCTTTACCTAATGCGACAACGACTAAAGAATTGGTGCATAGCTTTTTTGTGTATGATCCGACTCTTAAACAATTCAAAGTATTGTTCATGAACCGTGATAAAGATGTTGCTGCCAACGAGCTGCAAACTCTAACATTAGGAACTGGAGAGTGGAGGGTGGAAAAGTTTAGGATAACCCATTATCCTTTAAGTGAAGGTATATGCATCAATGGTGTTTTGTATTACATAGCTCACCGCATTGTAGGTTTCAATGTGACTGTGGTAATAGCTTGCTTTGATATTAACTCTGAGAAGAAATTTAACTTGATTCCGGAAGTTAATGGCATTACACTTTGGTCTAGGCCTAGTGTTCTTATCAATCTCAAGGGTAAATTAGGAGGAATTCAGAGTGGGTGGTGTGCTAATGTTGATGGAAGGGTTGGTCTTTTGTTGTCTTTATGGGTTTTAGAAGATGTAGAGAAGAGGGAGTTTTCGAAACGTGTCTTCATTTTGCCGGGATTGTGGGAGATTCAAAACGTTAGTGACTCTGTTAACATTGCTGGAGTGACTGCTACAGGTGAGATCGTGTTGTCGATGGAGTATATATCTAACCCATTTTATGTTTTCTACTATAATCTTGATAGCTACACTCTTCGGAGAGTTGAAGAGCTTAAGAGTTATAGAGTTCGCGCTTTTGTAGACCATGTTGAGGACTTAAAGTTTCTAACAGCAAGCTACAGGTTGGCTTCAACAAGTGTAAGTTTTCACTAAAACTCTACTGGGGCTCTTAGTAAATTATATTTCTTATCTTTTTTTTAACAGTTGTAGAATTGATTCTAGTTTATTTAAGACAAGAAAACATAAGCACTCACAGAATAGTGGGAGTAAGCTAAAGATGGTTGTTTTTGTTTATATTTTCAAAAGGTTTGGTGAATTCTTATCCCCTTGCTCTCGCTTAAGCTTGTGTTGTTTTTGTCCTAAAATCATTGTTTTTGTTGGCATAGTATTCAAATGTTTATTCTCTGTTTGCACTCGGCATTTTTAGCAATATTGAATATAACATAAACAGAAACAACTAATCGAGGCTGTAGAGAAATCTCTGTAACTTTTAGGCCATCTAACGTGTGTGTCGCTTCAATACCATGAGAAGTAACTGAGATCTCTTATTTTGAGGTAAACAAATTCTGAGTTTCAAAACAGTATACCTTCATATAAATCATCACATGAGTTACAGACAAAGAAAAGGTGATGATGAAGAGCAGTCTCGGTAGAATGACGAGAAGAGAGGAACACAAGAGAACCCAACAAATTGTACACTTTCTTTGATGAAGAAAGGTCTCATTGGTGTTAGTGAAAATAACAATGGAAGAAAACTGAAAGGATAATCTCAAAATATTATCTTTTTTGTCTGCAAGGAATAAAAAAATATTATTTTACCTAAAGAGTTTTGTATGTCTTTATTCAACTAATTATTAATCAAAAATAATTATGCCTAACATTTAACATGACATATTCATTTACTAAACATAAAAAATCTGACCAACGTTCAGAAGGCTCTCCTGAGGAACATTGAAGATAGCACTATTTTCTCTACAAATCTTCCTAAGAAACGCATAAACATAATCAATGGCTATTCTTTTATAGAACCTGGCTTCTCTCCTGGCTCGAACCACTGTGTTCCCCATTATATGCACCACTCCTGAGTCTCTGCACACGTTTATGAACTCTATCTCGTCCCCTTCTCCACTCATCTGGCTTGACCTTGTTATTGTGTGGCTCGTCCGTTTTGTTGCACTCGCAGGAGCTACAACAGACTCTATAGAATCGAATGTATCAAATGTAGATAAGTTCCCGTTCCCATTCCCGCTACCGCTACCAACTCCGTCCCTGGACTGCTGTTGCTGGCTTCCACAGATACTGTAATCGTCGGAATCAGAGCAGCCTTCCATCATTGATTCGAGGCGGGCGAAAAGGAAGAGGCTTTCGAAGAGCCGTTTCTCAAAGTCGTCGTCTTTCTTGTGCAAGTCTCTGTATCCATACCTGGCTACGCATCGGAACATGTGGAAGTTTTTGGGGCCGATTCTTTTCACAAGGAACCGTTCTTCCTGGGGGACGGTGTAGACAGGAAGGTTCTTGACACATACAAAGATCACGACCGAGTGAATTGCCGGCAGGTTTGTGATGAAATGAGAGAAGATGTGAGGGACTCCACTAGCTAGCTCGGTGTAAACAAGGCCAATCCCGGGAACACGGACAAGGCCAAGGCTAGGACCGAGCCCGAGAATCCAAGCCATGGAGACTTTACTATGCATTTCAAACTCATACCTCTTGAGGGTTCCATAGTGCCAGACATACATAACGACGAGGAATGCAGCTGCGATGACTAGCGGGACCCATCCGCCTTGGTTTACTTTGAAGAGCACTGCTGAGAAGTAAGTGCATTCCACGACAAGGGAAAGAACCGTAAATAAGAAGACTAGAACCCAATGGCATCGCCAAACAAGTATCATTATCAGCATCATGAGAAGCGTTGTCACAAGCATGACGATCACAACCGCAGTCCCATAAGCGTTTCCTATCTGGTTTTGGTTCTTGAATCCGGCAGTGACAGCTATGCAAAGAATCATGAGGATCCAATTGATGTCTGGAACGTAAATCTGACCAAGGAACTTCCGGGAAGTATGCACGACTCTAACTCTAGGGAAACATCCGTGAGCCAGAGCTTGCTTGATCAATGAGAAAGTCGCTGATATTGTGGCTTGGCTTGCAACTATTGCAGCAGCAGTTGCAATTATGAACATTGGCCAATATACACTTTCTGCAACAACAAAAAAACTTTCAGCTGAATATAATTGTCCACAGATATTTTATCGATAGAAAGAAAATTTGATCAAAGGTATAACCAACTTGGGATGGACTGATAAAACGCGTCTTCCACATGATGCGGGAACTTTCTAAGATATGCAGCTTGTCCGCTATAAGCCAAAAGGAGGCAGGGAAAAACAATCACAGTAAAAGCGATTTGCACAGCTGAGACAGGAAAATGCGATAGATCCGCAAACAGAGCTTCAATCCCTGAAATTTGATAGAGATAACAAGAAAATATGAATAACAAAAAAGGGTAAGCAATAAGATGAAGAAGATGATAAATATTTGATCAGTTTCTTTACCTGTGATACTAAGCATAATGCCTCCAAGAGAGGTCCAGCGATCTTGACCTCCTCTTTTAAAATATCGGAATATATAAACCGGGGAAAAAGCTTTCAAAACGTTCGGGTCATGTTTCCATATATTGTACATACCGATACTAGCGATAAAGAGAAACCAAAGAAACACAATGGGCGCAAAGAGCCACCCGACCCTGTCTGTTCCATAATGCTGTACACTAAACAAGCTCACTAATATCACCACAGCAACAACAACAACAACACCTGCCACAACAATCAAAACCGAAACTGATCAATTATCGTGTATATGGAAACCGTAAAAGGTATGTGATTTAACGTAGTAGTTAATACCGTTGCTTATTTGAGGAAGGTTTACCCTGAGCCCACCCGCAGCAGACAGAACTGCAACAGATTAAACACAATGAAATACTTTCCCGGTACAACGTAAAATGATAAAACACAAGGTATATACTTGGAAGGTCAATGAATAATGCAATACCAGAAATGGAAGGAGTAAGGATTCCATCGCCAATCACCATGCATGTACCAACAAGAACGAGAATGAGCAGCGAATTTTTCCTAGAGGTACCATTCTCTAACCATCTCTTAGTTTGTGCAGCAAAAGAATGCTCATGAAATGTAGAACGGCTATAAGTTGTAAGCTCTTCATCAGTACGGTGTTGGTTAGGAATCGTGCTCACTTTTGCATGTCTACAGAGCAAAGAATAGAGAGCAAATGTTCCACCTATCAACCAAACAAAGAGACTGTTCAATACGCATAGCAAAAAAAAAAACCCGAATGAGAATATAACAACTACTAAAATGTAATAATAACCTTGGCCATTATCGTTTGCTTTGCAGACAACAAAAACATATTTGAGGAGAGGGATGAGTGCAAGCGAATATATGATTAGCGATAAAGCTCCAATGATATCTTCAGGGTCTTTGATCCCTCGAGGAAATGTATTGTAGAATACATATAGAGGAGAAGTTCCCAAATCTCCATAAACAATACCAAGACTCTGAAATGAAAGCTTCAGAAGCAAAAACGCCGAGAATTTCTGCAATAAAACCAAAACTACATTATACCTCCAAACAACTAAATGCTCACTTAATGTCTCTAAACCAATGCAGGAAGCAACAATCTAAGAACAACTAAACAGCCAAAACCAATACAGTTGAACACTTCAGGCAGCTGAATTACAATATACAACTAAAACAACCAAAATTGAAACAAGATTAATCCAGAATTGTGTATTAAACCTTTTCTCTATACATGTTCCTGAGACGACCAGCTTCTTCATCCATAGGTTGATCAAGCTTCTGTTCCAAATCCCACATACCGGCTCTCTCATCATTCTCTTCACTAATCTCACCATTAATTGATGCTTCTACTCTTGCTGACATATTGTTTTCTCAAGAAAAATCTAATCTTTGATACTCTAGAACACAAAAGAACCTATTTTGCTACAAACCCAGAACCCTAAATCTCCACTATATCCGCAAGCCTAGATCTTTACTACCCAAATTTGACTCACGAAGCTCCAATTCTAATTTGAATTCGATCAATTATGTTTAAAGACCAAATTCTAAAGATACATGCGATTTACACAAAAGGGCAAACATTACCTGAGTACTGCATCCCAATTTAAGTTTTAAAAAATCGATCTTTAACTAACTAATCCACAAACCGCAATAAAGATTTAAACTTTTTTTTTTATTTTTCTGAAAATGGTCCCAAAAGAAAAACGAAAACCCCAAAAAAGTAGATGTTTTTTTTGCAAGTGATCCCAAAAACCTCAAAAGCTTATATCTATGGAGAAACTGAAACCGTTTGAAATGCTTCCACGTTGTAAAGCATTAACGCAGTTTGGTGGGCCCGGTTCAATTAAGAACCAACTACACAAAACCCAGGAACCCACGAAGCAGAAGAAACAGAGTTTATATCGAAGTTGTCGGAAGAAAAACCCACAATTGTTTTTTTTTGTCTTGAATTTTTTGTTTTAGAAAAGAATAATCTTTTTGTCAGGTGATGATAATAATTGAGATAGAAACGAAGAACTAACTGATTTCTAATTATTTTCGCGGAGAAAAGTTTTCTCTGATTTACAGAGCAAAGAAACTAATTTTTATCTTGGAGAGAGAGGGGGAAACTGGGGAAGGATTATATGAGAATTATTATAGACAATGACGAGAATGGAGGGATTATATAAATAATTATATTGGAATTGTATTTTACTATGATATTCAATTCATATAACTATTTCCTTCTATTGGAATTGTATTTTACTAAAACTATCTCTATCTTTTGACAACTTTACCTTGTTGTTTATTTACATGTGTCTTGTCTGTATAATTATATTTCTATATGTTAGTAACTGTTTAAGGAAACTGCAGATACGAAAATGAATAGTGAGCTGTATTGTTAAGTTGTAAGATATTGCAGGTCATTGGTCTACATTAATACAATTCATTTCAAATGTTTTAAACTATGAATATTAATACAGTTCATTTTTATTAGTATATATATTAATAGATTTTGAAAATATTATTTATTTATTCATTAATGTGTATAGTAGGTATTGTTTGCAGTATGTCCATGAATTTCTTAATTTAATATTTGTTACTCGGGTATTTAGTGTTAATCAGATAATTTAATAAATTATTTTATAAATTGAAGAAACTTGATTATATCTATAGTGTTAAACTGTTAATCAGATAATTTATGGATATATATATATATGTATATATATTTGTGTCATATTTTCATTGTTACTTTTCATGTAGTATGTTATGTTTTAAAGTTAGTCTAAGCTAATTGCATGGTAGGGGTGTACATATCTAGATTAATTGGGTAGTAAATAAGGATTAATTGAGATTCGTTTTAAATTATTTTAATGTTTTAAAAATATATTTATCTATTATATTAAAGTTATTAGTATTTTTTATTTAAAATTTTAATGTAATTTATTATAAAACATCACAAACTCTCAATATAAATATCTGAATAATAAAAACAAAAATTTATTTTACATTTGTAATCTAAAAATAATCGAATTATACATAAGTACCCAAAAAATAATTGGATTAGGCAGAAATTAATCGGATTAACTGGTGAATAATTAGTTAATTGATTTCTTTAAAGAATTAGTTATTAATTGAGGTAATAAAAATAACCCTACATGGTGTTTGTTAGGACTGAATTTCTTAGAGCATGAAGTATTATGTATGTATGAATATATTAATTTAATTTAAATGTCTACTCATGTGTTTAGTGGTGCAACTAATAATCACAAGTCTCACTCCCACACGTCATGAGTCATGACAAGCACAATAGCATACTTGTGTATTTGGTATTCACTCTTAATAGTTCGATTGTAAAAATTAGTGTCTGCTTGTTTCTTGTTATATAGATTTTAAGTTACTGATTTATTTACTATAAAAATAAAAATGTTAAGAATTTTTTTTTCTATCCAATAAATTTTTTTAAGGTATCAGAAAACATCAACCCGTGAGAGACTCTTGTAACCATTTTTCTTCTGTTGTTTGGTTCATCTTTTAAATTTAAATTTAAATTGATAAATTAAACTCTATTAAAATTATACTATTTGTATTCATAGGACTAGGAGACTTGGAAATATTTTTCCCCAATGAAGTCATCCAATGTTGTGTGTTTTGTTCCAAAAATCGAAAAAGGCTAAAACTTGAAAGTGTGTGTGTGCTTTTTTTAATAATCGAGAAGTTATGAACGTTTGGCTCAAAGTCGTTTTTAATAAAAGATTGGCTCATAGTCTTTTATGGACCAGAAATCATAGTAAGTTCATTCACTACATGTTCTTGCTACTTAAGATTTGAACTCAGGCGAATTTACTTTTAAAATATCAAAACTTTGTTTATTGTTAGAATATTAAATGTTCGCATACAGATTTTAAGCTTGCGAAAGTTTTGCGAATAAAGCATAAGCACGTTGACCAGATCAAGGGACGCTGTCCATTTTAGGCTTTAGACTTACTAGGAGCCTAGCAGGTGGGCTCGTACATTACCGTTTTGGGTAACCAAATAAAAAAAAAAGAAATTAGCGTCCACCAAAATTAATTTATTAATTCGTTAAGTATATTTACGCAATTGTTATATAATGTGCCATTATTTAAATGTTTAAACATTAGACTTTTTACCTCAAAGAAAAAGAGGTTCAAAACTGATCCATCGCATCCAAGATAATGCATGTTTAACAATATAGACAAGACCATGTTCTCAAAGTCTCCATATATTTTTGATTAATCCTCGATTAGATGCTAGATTGATTTTCATCTCGATTAATGACTAATTTCTTTGATAAATCAGTCACTCGATTATTTTCTATCTAATCCGATTAATTTTTGTCTAATCCAATTATTTCTCGCATAATCATACATAATCCGATTAATTTTATATTGCAAGTATAAAATAATTTTTGTTTGTTATTCATGATGATAGTTTTTATTTTTTATAATAAATTATGTTTAAATTTTAAATAAAAATATTTTTTGTCTTAATACTATGTTTTCATATGTTTAATATAATTTTGAAAACAATATTATTTTCTTAAAAAATCAATATAATGGATGAATATATTTTAAAATATTAAAATAACTTTAAAACTAAACTCTGTTTAATTTTCGATTAATCGGCTAGATGGTAGAACCACCCCAACCATCCGATTAACGTCTAACGATTGGTGTTCTATGTATAAAAAATATGTTACCTGATAAATTGTTTCATCCAATCAAACCGTTTTTGCATTCTCTTTGCAGTCTGTAAATTTACAGTAAAAATGATTATACTTCTTCTTAATTATTTGAGAATCAGATTTATAAAATAAACGTTCGATTTCATTTGAGACGTAAGCAATGAATTATTAAGGTTAATGATAAAATAAGAAAGAGTTCCACTTTTAATCATTTCTGTATTTTTTTATAGGATATAACAATATATGCAAAAAAATTTAACCCAACTACTATTTTCGTTAATTATTTGGAAAAATATTTGATTTCGATCGGCGAGTGAGGAGTCGGATCGTGGTGGTATGACAGATCCAATCCCTAATGTCTCAAGTTTCTCAATTTATAAAAAAAAATGACGTTTGTGCATATCAAATATTGCTATATTAGCCGTTGAATAAAATCCGCGATGGCTAAAAATATTTTTTTATATGAACCGATCTAATTAGATAATTTCCAATAAATATAGTGTTACTACAGTTGGTTTTTTTTTTTTGTCGAAACCACTTGGTTAGCTAGTTATATAGCTAGAAAATTAGAATTCAAAATGATTTAAACGGCATTCTCACAATTAGATCAATCTATATCGCCTATATGTAAACTATCATGGACCCGGATGAGCGTAAAATAATCTGGCCTACTCTAGTGACATGCCTGGAGGTGTTTTCTTAAACAATATTTGTATGGATTCGTATAGTTGTTTGTTACTACACTATCATTTGTACATACACGTGCTTGTATGTTAACAATAACAATAAGACAGCTGAGAGGGTAACCAAAAGTGGTCCTTGCCCAGAAAAAAAAAAAACAAAGCTGGTCCATTTTTTTATATGTTTTGGGGGTATGTAAAATTGGAAAAAAAACTCATAAATTATTGTTTTTGTTTGTTGAAGTCGTTTCAGCTTTTTTGTTTGAAAATTTTGGATAAGATGTTTCTATTAATAACGCCATAATTATAAAAATATCTACACTAAAAAGCCAAAAAAAAACATAGTAAATGATGAAAATTTCATTGTATTAGTTATGCAAATAAGAATTTTGCAAAATAATTCAAGTTACAAACTGTGATGACCTGTTGGTAATTGGTCCTCGCAAGGCACACGTGCGTCACGTAATATGATGAATCAAAAACACGAACGGCAATACCAAAAATAATCAAGACTGATAATTTGAAACCAAACGAGCAAAACTTTTTTTTTTGCGGCCCCACTTGGAGGCCATTCAAAGGGACCATTCGAACCTGAGTGCCAAGGTCAGCCAAATATATACTGAAGTTTGTCTTTAATCAAAGCCAACAAGTGACCAAGAAACATAAAAGAAGATACAATTTGTTAAAGGAATCATCCTAAAAGAAATGTGCCTTTAAGACCGTTCGGTGAAAAATCGTTTACAATGTAAAAGACAAACGAAGGGTGAGCTGTGTCTCGTATTCAAATTGTATTTTTTGTTTATAAATGCGCCATGGTCCATACTTATATATCGTAAAAAAATCAGGATACAAACGGTTTTTAATACTACATGAAAGGATTTTAGGTTACCGACTAAAACTTAAGAAAAACAATGACTTTGACGTGTAATTTATTAGGTTTGAAAATTAAATCATACTATATGTGTTTAAATTAGTTGATGGATACTTAAATGTCGCTAAGAAGTTTTGGTTTAGTCTTAATCCGAATAATAAATTCATAACAATCGAATTGACCAAAACTAAACATGACTCTGCCTTAGCATGATAATGTGATATGAAGCGAATCAACATAGCTAGCAGTAAATCTATTTCGGGTTATGTGTAGTTGTCTTCTTCTTAGTTTCTGACCCCACATATATCGAACAACACACTCGTGAATTCATCAAAATCTAGAAGTTCAATGTTTTCTGATTGTTAGATGAATTTCTAATATCCATATGCATAAATGAATAACATTTTTTAAAGCATGCATGTTGAGTCATTTTCAAACAAAATAAATATTATACTAAACTAACACACAAAAAGAAAAACAACGATGTCCGATTATGGAGCATTCTAATCTTAGCTATAGAATCTGCCCGATCGAGAATTAGCTTCTCATCAAACAAAATGTAAAAACTTTCCCATCGATTTAAAAAAATAAAAAATAAGTTATCTTGTTGACTCTGTAGAGTTTCATTGAAGAACTTTTATGATTGTTAAATATGAGCATTCGATAGACCGATTTCAATCTCGTTATAAAAATTCATGTATAACTTTTGTTTTGGTTCTTACTATTTAGCCGTTTTGTTTTCAAGTATGGTGAACTGAATTAGAAGTCTAGATGAACACACATTGTAGCTAAATTTAATTTCTCAGATTACTAGATACTTTTTTCTTTATGATAAAACATTTTCCAAAATTGGATTCTTGGAATATTCTTAAAAAACACACGACACTAACTAAGTACTATATTTAGATTCAGGTAAAGCGTTTATTTAATCCTTAACTGAAAATAATACACTAGTTGAACACTTGAACTACTTAATAATTTCTATATATAAAAACATGTAAAATTTCTAGTAAACTAATTAACTGTTTCTTGTTTATATAATCAAATTCATAAACCAATTAATGATGGGCAGCCACGAATGGTTGTATAAAGTATATACATAACAATAGTCAACCAGAGCGACGTAGAGAGAAAAATACGCTACAAAATAAATCAAGTCCACGAGGTTGGCTTGACCCACTTGCATTGAATTATATTTCCACACGTTCATAGAGAATCTATTAGGTCTACATTGAGAATCAAGTCTAAAATATTATTTCCTAACCATTTTTTTTTCTTAGCCTCACCATTATGTTTCCAAATTTTGGTTATAAACTTAAAAAGCTTTAAGTTACCGAAATTTGTGATTCGGACATATTAGTTAGTGATGTTTAATTTATGTGTGATATTGAAGTTATCCACGATTTTAATGATAATGTGCGGGTTGTAAAACCAAATTCTATATTCTGATATTTTTTTAACAATAAACTAATTTCATAATTCCAAATGAATTGGTGGTTGGGTTTATATAGACTCGTTGGCCAATTATGAAATTTGTCTTCATTATATAAATATCGACTAAATGCTAGTTGAATATAATATCCAGTTTTACTGTTCACTTATAAAAATTACACATATGTATTTATATGTCAATTCTCAAAATCTGTATTCTTATCCACTCATAAAGCTAAGTCAACAATTATGACAAAGAAATCAAAAGAAGTTGCAAGTTGAAAATTTGAAATCCTCAAAGTGAAGAATATTGTACAAGTTAGATTCAATTGAAAATTGCACCATTATTGACAAACCACATAATTCTAATTTTCCGGTACGAAATAGAGTGGTTTCGCTCCGCTGTCAAAGTAATATGAGGCTCGAGCCATTACTCGAGCAATAATTTCAACCTAAAGGCTTTAGATAATTTTTAAAATATTTCCACTTTTGTAAATAAACATCCACTTCACATGTCGTATTTAACCCAAAAAGAACAAACATGTCGGAGAAAATGTTGAAAATTACGTTATTGACGTATCACCGTATCAGTACAACTACAACGGCCTTTTGAGGTTTGACAAAATTTGCGGAGATGTTCTTATTGGGCCGAAACTGTAGTTAAGATTTGAACGCACTTCATATATAGAAAGCCCAACTAAAAGTTTGGTTAATAATTGGTACATCGAAAGAAGTAAAACAAAATTCTGGTATTTCCTGACCAGAACCGGTATTTAGACCAGGTTATTAAGGAGAGGTTTTAAACAAATTAAATGATTAAAATAATAAAAAGGTATGAAAGAGAAATCAATTAGTAAGAGTCAGTTTCTTAAAATAGTACTTTTAGAAACTTTGTTAAAAAAAAAAATAGAACCTCTCCTAAATGTGTCAGGTTATTAGTGGTTAATATTTATGTAAATATTAAATTTTAATCATATAATCTAAATATTCTAAAACTATTAATATTATATTGTTAAGAAACTCAAAATGAGTTCTTAACCATTGAACCTGCTCTTAAGGTTAACTTAAAACATTGTAACTTGGAAGATCATTCACTGAACCTTTTTTTCTTTGCAACATATGATTTTTTTTTATTGACGTCAAACTGCAACATATGATTCATTTATTTATATTTTAATCAAAAGAAACAGATAATTCATATATTACATATACAAGATGCATCAATTATCCGCATTTATTCTTACGATATGGAACCAACCTATGAAAGTTGTTTATTTTCATAAATGTTATATTCAATCACTTCATTAACCCCAAAAGTTTTTGTTTTTTTCGATGGTAATGAACTAATTGTTGTTTGATTCCATAGTTTTTATTCTTTTTGTCATAGAACCAAATTCAAAAGAATTGCTTCATTGTAAATCCTTCACTTTTCATTTTCAATGAAATATTTACATTTTGACAAAAATAAATGTTACATTCAAAAGTTAATTAACTCTGGCTGGGGCATGAATAACACTCTTTTCACTCTCGTTACCTTCGTTTTTCAAATCTTGAGACATGACATGTTAACTCCAAGTGATAAAATACCGAGTGTAAACTTTTATCTTTATAGATAGATTCTTTTCTTTCAGTTTGGCTTCCCAATTTCACATTTAGTTGATATAACATTTGGATGGACAAGAAAAAGTCAAATATCATTGGTATGTCATCAGTCATCAACTAGCTAGACTCAAATCATTATGAATTATATTGACAACAAGAAGCTTTTGATAATCATAAAAAATGAATAAAATTGTTTTTTTATTTATTTAAATTTACCTTTTAAAATTTGGTTTGTATTCGGAGAACTAAACCTCCAATTCACGATTCAATCTTATAACATTACAAAATAAAATATTATTCCAGAATTACTCCTACGACCTAAACTTAAGTGTAGATTCCAATGGTCAAATCCTGCAGCTTACCAACTAAAACAAGCTCCACTAAATCTCAAATTAAGCAATCTAAAAAACCAACATTGATCAGCAACCAAAGAAGAACCAAACTCATCATCAACGCAAATATACCGACATTACTCAAAACCCTTCAAATCATGGATTAATCAAAATCAAAATAACAACAAACGTGTTGAGTCTAATACATACACATTAACATTACAACTATTATTCAGATTCCAAATCTCTCCTTCTTCTTCTTCTTCTTCTCCAATGTTTACATACTACACACAGAGAGAGTGATAATAAGAGAATAAAACAGCACCAGAATCATCTTAAGCTTCTCAAAGATCTAAATTCTCCAATTGAATGTTGCTCTTAAGTGGTACATAATCTCCAAGATAACCACCAAGATGATCATACAAAGCAGTCTTATCAATCGTCTGAACCAACAAACCCACAAGATTAACCATCACAAGAACACCAACAAGCAACCCACCAACCAAAGTCCTAGTGAAAGTTCCAAACTTTCCTCCACCATGAACCACAATTGCTCCAAAAACAACTCCAATCAATCCACAAATCAAAAGGTAAACAAAGACTAACACCATAGCCATCTTAGTCTTCCCTTTAAGCAACTCATAGGCTTTTCTCATAGCAGCAATACCATAAACTGGTTCAAGCACAGAGATCACACTACCTAAATGCCATAGAGCAGTAAAGTAGACATGAACACCAAAATACAGAACAGAGATTATGATTCCAGCTATAATAGCTAAACCTAGACTATGCAAATCTAGAGCAACGATGAGAATCACAAGGAAAACGAAGAAGACAGCATTGTAAGCAAACATCAACAGAGCAACCCAAAGGAAAGTGACGAAAAGTCTTTTAAAGACTTTGGGAATTGCAGTGATGGTTGATGAGAAAGAAACTGGCTTCCCTGTGTAGAGTGAAGCTACCGTGAAGACTACGGCTGCAGTTGAGAGAAGAGAGAAAGCAAAGAGGAAGATTAAGTAGCTGAACTGAAAGATTAGAAGAACAGTCCAATCATGACGAGAACGATCTGAGTTTGGTGGGTCTGTTGAGTCGAGTTTGGCCAAGATTGGTTGAGTAAAGAGTGAGTGAGCAAGGATTGCGAAGGAAAGAGGGAAGATTAGGGATAGGGTTATGAGGTAGAAGGTTCTTGGTGATCGTTTCTTGATTGAGAATGATTCTTGAAGAAGATGAGGAATAGTCAAGAATTGAAGCTCTTCTGGTTGAAGATCCATGGTGGATTTGATTGATTGATAGGGAAAACTTTGAAGTCGGAGATGAATCAGAGAGGTGAGATGAAGAAACACCGACGACGGGTCAAGTAATGAAATCTGGAGAAAGATGATATTTTTATTTGCGGTGTGACCGAGACAAAGATGAAAAAATTGACGATAAAGACTTTTCTTGGAAACTTCTGGGAAACTCATATAACACGTTTTAGTTTTTTTTGACTACATAGTTTGTTTCTACCACTTTTTTTTTTTTTTACCAATTTCTTTTGGGTTATAATTAATTTAATAAAGGGAATTATATACTGTTATTCTATTTTTTTGCTTTATTTTATGGGAAATATAGTCTTGTTTCATGCTTTCGTTTTTGCTTTCTTTATTTTAATGTTATTGGTCAAGTCGTCTATATATGACTGAGTTGCATAGATGCAGAGACACAATCTTGGAATCAGGCTTAATTAAGACCATTTTTTGGTTAAAGGATATGGCTTAAGACTTTCTTCTTTTTATGGTTTTCATTTTTAATACCTATCTTTATTCTTATTTTAAAAACGTACTTTAGTTTTTGACAATCCTCTCGAGTTATATATACATATTGAGATAAATAAGTTCAAGGAATGCATTATGAAATATATGATTCATATAACTTCATTGACATATCAGAGTAAAGTTTTATACGGCCTTTACTAGAAAAAGGATTAATAGATGTCTTCTGAAGCTATGATACTTCAGTTTACAGGTCTGCATTTAATTATGGATAAGTAGAAACTGATTCAAGGAATAATGCTTTCTAGCACTGAATCACAGTTGCAGGGAAATCACATGGACCGATGGTCCCAACAGTTACCAGTCCATATCAACTTTATAATATAGGCGTCAAAATTAAATACTAATTTTCATAATTAATAAACTCAGTTATTCTTGAGATGATTATTGGACTTGGACCTTTTACGTAAGGAGCTAAGAAAATAGAACTTATCACTGTTTTTTTTTTTTTTTTTGATAAATGAACTTACAACTGTTAATCTGATGATATTTCTTTTCTTTAACAAAAAAATATCTGATGATATCTTTAATTTTAAGAGTGGATCAAATGTTGGTGGATAAGAAGTTAGAGAAATCTAAATAAATGGACTAAATTCGGTCCTTGGTTATACTTTCAACTTTTGTTTTGGTTTAGTTAAACTTTTAATTTTTCTTCAAAATATACAAGACGGATATGTAATAGTTGGATGTGTATGTGTGTGTGTGTTTTTTTTTTGTCTTTTTGACTGGTCGGGATGTTATAGACATATTACAAATCAGACTCGGCTGATCAGTGATCATACCATTTATGCATGTTACAAGAAAATAATAAAATGTGTAGGATCGAAATATTGAATAAATAAAATACCTTGCAAAATACGCATTGCAAACATAATTTTCAACGAGAATCAAATGACACTTTTTCCAAAACCTAGGCATATCTTATAATATAAACTTTAGTATTAAAAAATTATATTCTTATTTAATGAACCTTCTAAACCGCTAGGTTACTGTACCATTTATTTACCTTCAAATCTTTTAATTTATCAGGTTTATAGAATTATCGAAATTATCACTAAATATAAAATAGAAAGATAGAATCCCTTGAATTTTCTATTAACATCACATGCATATGAAAGTAGCATTCTATATATAAATAGCAATTGTTCATCTCAAGGTTTCATTTGCTAAAAAGAAAAATTCACCACCTCTCTCCCTCTAGTTTAGCATTCTCATGAAATTAGGGTTTTAGAAAGATCGATTGAAGATGAGGAAAGGTAAGATAGTGATAAAAAAGATAGAGGAGAAGATAAGGAGACAAGTGACATTCGCAAAGAGAAGAAAGAGTCTAATGAAGAAGGCACATGAACTCTCTGTTCTCTGCGATGTCCCCATTGGTCTCATCATCTTCTCCCATTCCAACAAGCTCTACGACTTCTGCTCCCAATCCACTAGGTTTTTTATATATCCATATCAGAGTGATCATACATATTTGTGTTCTTGTTTTCATGGAACATAAAAAGAAAAATGAATGCTCTTTTAATATGGACAGAAAAAATGAGTTCTTGATGTTATTATAACTAATCAATAACATCATCACTTGGTTTCTTCTTTTCTTTTTCTTTGATTTGCATTTTTAAATTGCTGTTCACTCGTACTCAAGTTTGTTGTGATTTTGGTCATCTATTTTTTATATCTATAAATTGGTATTATACCGTTTTAAGTTTTCAAGGATCGTTTATATATATATATATATGCTTTATTGGGTTGATTTAAATATATATATAATTTCAATCAATATTGAAATAAGAGAGTATCTTCTGTGAATTAAATAGGCATGTTCCAGGTTTAATTCTAACAAAAGTTATATATGGTCTTTATAATAAATAAATATATATATATATATAGTTTTATGATATTTATAATATTGATCGAGAAGAAAATTCATATTGATTTTTATCCATGAATTTACTCATTTTTATTACCATTCTTCTTCTGTTTTCTATTAATTTCCATTATTTTATTTTCAACATATCAGCATGGAGAATCTCATCATGAGATATCAAAGGGAAAATGGTCATACCACTGCAGACCACAGTTTCCACCCAGTAACTAAAACTCTTCCTTCCTTCATGAATTTATATTTATCTTCATATGTTTAAATTCATGGATTATATATCCGTAACAAAAAAAAATATTTCTAATATAGGATCACTCTTCAAATTGTATGAAGACGAAAGAATCAATGATGAGAGAGATAGAGAATCTCAAACTGAATCTTCAATTGTACGGAGGACATAGCTTGAATCTCTTAACCTACGACGATCTCCTTCGTTTTGAGCTGCAACTTGAGTCATCTCTCCAACATGCTCGAGCTCGTAAGGTATATGTATATGTCTACACTATACATATAGGTTTGTATAAACGACATATATATATATTATACGTATTTAATTTGGTGAAAACCCGATTTTATACACACACAAGTGCAAAAATAATTTTCCCAAAACCTTCGAGAGTTTTTATTTGTTATCTACGTAAAAAGAGATTTTAGAGTTTTTTTTATCACAATGTCTGACATTTTGCAGTTTTAGTCGTTTTATTACTTGAAAAATTAATGGTTTTTGTCTCTTGCTTATTAATTATGTAGTTTGAGCTCATGCATCAGCAGCAGCAACAAATGGACAACGTTACGGAAAAGAGCAAGGGAAAGGTGAATCTTTTTTTTTCTGATAATAACTAAAATGTATCTAACTTACAAACTATTACCATATTTTATGTGTACATATAATGTTGCTTCATAATCTGTTTATATTAATTATTTTGTTTAACAGGAAATACATATGGAAGAAGAAAGCCAACACTTAAGTCATCTGGTACATGCTTTTTTGTGTGTTTAATTATGTATTTGTCAATGTACGCTATGAGTCTATGACATACATATAAGTTTAAAAAAATAAAATGTATAAATGGATAGGCTAACATTTTATTGTATATATTTTAGAAGAAGGGGCAAGGAAGCTCTTGGGAGCAGCTAATGCGGCAAGCAGAGAGACAGATGACAACATGTCAAAGGGAAGAAGATGATGACGTCACACGCCGGCAAGTAAAAGAATTCCCTTTTTACGGTGAGGAACAACCCACCGGCGTTCTACAGCTCCTTCACACTCCGCTGCCATTGTCACCACAACTACCTTCAAGCCCAGGCCCAAATCTAGGCCTAGGATCAAGTAACAAATAACAAGAAGTTAAAGCGTAGTAGTAATGTAGTATAGAGGGTTGATCGGGTTTGGTTGATTACAAACAGTGAATTAATTCGGTTGTTTTCTTTGCTGATTTCTATTTAACAACACTCTTTATGCTTTGATAGCTTTCGGATTACGTTTAAAGAAAAGGTTCTCTAAAGTATTTTTAAAATGTTTCTAATTGTCTGTTGCTATGGTTGTGTTCTCTTACATGTCGACTCTATTGAAATAAGCACAGATCCTTTAAAAACACTAAACAATGTTAAGATTTTGAGGAGACAAACACTCTAAAATCATATTAAATGTTAATACTTATTTCTAACAAGAAATATGTAGAGAGAATTAATTCGATTATTGTAATTGGAAAATGGAAACTCTCTAATCTCTAGCAACTCACAACTGGATACATCAGACAATGGTAAAAACTTATAAAACCATAGTAAAGAGAATGGAATAGAGTTTGAACTTCTTGAATACCCATCGACAGCTCGTTGGTCGTAAAGTATTTTGGTTTAAACATGAATCTTTCATCTTAACCAGGTGGCCATTTCATCTGTCTGCCTCCGAGGATGTGTAGATGAAGATGGTAAACAGATTGGCCTGGATCAGAGGAAGTCTAAGTCAGTTAAGTGCATGATGATGACGAAGTTTGGTTTGATGGAGAAGAAAAGACTTACAGGCTTCAACGCCATTGTTGATAACCACACGGTAACCCTCGAGGATACCTTCTTTCTCAGCAACAATCTTTGATGCTAGTAGAAGTTGGCCAAGAACCTCTACATGTCTTGGTTCAGCCTGTTCCACCAAAATAAAAAACTACTTAAAACTCATTTTCATATAATTTACTTCATCACATGTTCCTTCTTACTATCGGTTTTATAATCATAGCCAAGCAAAAGATAAGACAGCATTTACATATATTGAACAGAAACACTAGCATAATTCTAGTCTTACTCGTTACATAACACAACAACATTGGCCACAAGATGATAGATTCTATGAGTATCTACAAGAACAGAACAAAGGAAGTTACAAGAGGCAATGGCAAAGACAACTCAAATGTGTAACCCCGAATCTCGATTAGTACTGCTACATTGAAACAGATGCATAACTGAATCACCTTGCTAAGCATGGTCAAGCCATTTCTGAACTTGGGGATGAGCAAAACATGAACAGGAGCCTGTGGATTTATATCTCTGAATGCCAAAACATGTTCATCTTCATAAACAATATCTGATGGAATCTCTTTAGCTATAATCTTGTCAAATCTAAAACAACAAAAAAAAAAAATATGATAAAATTTTGTCACAAACATCTAACAATCACATTTCCAAAATCCATCAAAATCAAATAACACAAACATGAATTGATTTGAAATTAAACCCAAAAATCAAGCTTCAGATTCCTAAACAATATATATATATATATACTTCCCAACGATTCTTCACAAAACATTACTAATCAATATGAGAAACCATACATGGTCGGAGCACCGGTGTCAGCAACAGACGCAGCAGCTTTCGCGGCGGCTTCTTCATTATGCACAGCACCAGTAGAAGAACAAATGAATCTAACAGAGCAATTAAACCAAATCAGCTCAAAATCCAATAATTCACACAACAGAAAAATGAGAAATCATAACCTTAGAGAACGAGTATGAGGAAGAACCCTAATCAATTCTCCAGTATAGAAGATTCTCGAAGTCGCTTTAACAGACTGAGCAACTCTTCCCGCCGTAGAAAAGTTCCTGAAAACAACAAAACCTCAACGCGGTAAGTAAATTAAACAACCAAAACTCCAAAGAGAGAGAGAGCTTTACCGAAGCAGCATAGACGAGGAGTAAGTGACAGCCATTGGAGGAAGAGCTCTGCTTCGTAAACCGAGTCGATCGTCTTTAAACGACGTCGTATTTGGAATATACGACGTCGTTTTGGGTCTTTATATTTCCTTTCACAATCAAATAATTTTTTTTTTTATATACATTAAATTGTTGAGATTTAATAAAAGAGGAGACGGCGAAAATGGCGAATATGATGCTGAGATCACCAATTAGCTTGAGGAGCTTCTCTGTTTCAGCTTCTTCTTCCAACGGTTACTTTCAGAAGCACTAATCCTTACTCATAACTCTGAAATTAACACGAAGCTGATCAGTCTCTGTGGTTGATTTTTGATTTTAGGTTCACCGCCGGTGATCGGAAGATCTAGCAACGGTGTAGGTCCGATGATAGTTGAATTACCGTTGGAGAAGATACGAAGACCGTTGATGCGAACTAGATCTAACGATCAGAACAAAGTGAAAGAGCTTATGGATAGTATTCGCCAAATCGGTCTTCAAGTTCCGGTTAAGTAAACTCGCTTTTTTCTTCCTCTTAACCAATTTTTTATTTCAAAATTTATTCGGTTCATATTCAATAAACTCAGAATCATTTGGTTTGTGTGTTTGTGACAGATTGATGTAATAGAAGTTGATGGAGCTTACTATGGTACTTAACTAAATTTCGTTTTTTCAGTTTGGTAATATTTGTAATCAAATGGTACATTTGTTGTAGGGTTCTCGGGTTGTCATAGGTACGAGGCGCATCAGAAGTTAGGACTCTCAACTATACGTTGCAAAATCCGCAAAGGGACTAAGGAAACATTAAGGTATATATATATTATATTAATTTATGTGTTCTTCAACGAAATCTTTTGGTTTTTTTGGGAAAATTTTTTGGTTACATTAAGCTTGTGTGGTTTTTACAGGCATCATCTTCGGTGAGAATGTGAATGAATGAAAGTGCTTGGAGAATATACTGAGGGTATAAGGATATATATATATATATTATATACGAACTATTTGCGCACTAAGTAGTAGAAATGTATCAAATGAAATGATTAGAATCAACTTCATGATCACTATAATATCATTTGGTTCCTATGAAACATCGAATTTGAGATAATAAACCGACTTACTATAATGTCAACTGGTTTTATGTATCTTTATCGATGAGCTAAAACTTTATACATGGTTTTTTTTTTATTTGGTAAAGGTTTTCTTTATAAAATTCGATATAGATTCATTATTGCGATCAGATTTTTATAGAAAAATGTTTAAGTAACAATAAAACCAAATCTTGCAAGCTGATTAATATTGTAAGAAGATAAGTTTTTATGCCGTTTTTCACGGAGATATTGTAATGGAGGTGAAGTTTCTTTCGAACCAAATCTTAATCATTGCCGAAGCTAGCCAGTGATGACCTAGTAGATCTTTTGGAGGAAGCTTTGTTACTTGTAGCTTATATCAAAAGCTTTGAAGACCGGCATTGAATAAATCATATTGTTCCGTAACAGTTCTCACACGATACACAAATCCAAACATATACAAAGCATACGATATTTTTAATTAGAAGATGTAAGGTTAAAGTTTTCATGTTTGATTTTTTTTTCCTTTATAAAAGTTTGTTTGCAGATATGTGATCAAAAGAACGAAGACAGGCTCTTGAATTCGTCGTATTTATTTATAACTACCAGCTTTCAAGTATTAACTAATTAGTATAGAACTCGAATGTATAATTATAATTGCTAGGTGGCAGATACAGATTGACGAAGACAAATAATCATGGTCGTTGATTTGGTTAAATATTTTGTTTTGAACATTCGATTTGGTTTGGTTAAAGAATCTTAATCACAAACTAATTGTCAAACCAAAAAAGCAGGTTGGGATTTTTCTCATCATACTTAATAAAGTCTAATTAT
Source organism: Nasturtium officinale (assembly GCA_963854855.1). NCBI lineage: Eukaryota > Viridiplantae > Streptophyta > Magnoliopsida > Brassicales > Brassicaceae > Nasturtium > Nasturtium officinale. The sequence goes on from OY978500.1 coordinate 9,166,566, forward strand.
TTTTCTGATTTCAATCATGGGAGACATTAAAACATAATCACGTTTCTATGGACCCAAATATTTAATTATTTACGTCAATTATAACAACGAAAACAATTAATGGAGTTATCATAGACTCGTAGCATTATACTTGTTTGCTTGTTTTTTGTAGTTATTATGAAGACACGTAATGTACATATATTCTATAGTGTGAAGATAAATATCAACTCTTAGTAATGCGTTCTATAAAAAGTTTAAACTAATAGATCTTAATTAAATCAAATCAATGTGGATTTCAATTTTCCATTTATGTTTGTAGGAAAAAAATTTGCATGTGTAGAGCAAAATTGGAAAATTATAGTACATATTTTACAGACAATTGGAAATGTAAAACACGAATCTTGTCATTATATGTAAAACACAAAGACACTAGAGATGACAAGGGACAACACACTACTCAAGACAACTCCATCTTCCAACAAATCTTGTCATGCCAACTTATATTTATTACAACTCTTTACGACATCCAATTAATACTTTTTTGTCACACCAATTAACAAAATATTTTTCCTAATGAACTGAAAAATACTATGAACATGGTCCGTTTTGTGATTAATTAGAATAATGATAAAACAATCGAATCGAACGTCGGTTTGTGCGTAGACATATGATTATTTACAGAAATGAAATAATATATTTAACAAATTCGGAATATGAAAATAGTTTTTTTGTGGAACTTTAAAATATTGTATTTTCTGTATGAGATTACAAACACACAGATATATATATATATTTTTTAAAAAAAAAGATAAAGTATAAACCATGTATGTTGGATGGTCGTGACCGAGAGGACAAAACAAAGAGAAGATGCAACAAGACAGAAGACGCGTGCAATGAAGATTTCGGATTCGGTCGTATCCTTTCATTTGTCTCGGCCATTAATCCCCAAAACCCTATCTTCTCTTCCTCACCATCCTTTTTTTGTGTGTTCCTATATATAATATATTTTAATATAATTACATGAAAATTTAATGGCTTTATGTATACTTATGTTCAGGTTATTCATTTGGCATTCGTGATAAATATAAAACGTTTTAAGATGAAATCGGTTTTTTGTTTTTGATAAAAAAGCGTGTTGATACTTATATCTTACGACAATAAATACATGATTTCATTTTGAATTTATGAATGCTAGTTTTACTAAGTGAGTTCAATAAATTGTTATTGTTTTCTGCTAAATATTAATTGTCCAAGATAAAATTGCAAAATTGATATTATCGTAAATAGGAATAGTAAATAATCATATTATCTAAAGTGTGCATTCTTCTAACATCTAGGGTAAAACATCCTACCATCAAACATTTAATAATAAAATATTGTTTCAAATAATAAAATATCGTGATCTTTATATTAAAGTTTTACTGTATAAAATAAATAAATACACATGTCGACAAAAAGATAAAACAAAAGAAAAATACACATTTGTGGTCCATTTCTCCAAACAAGCATCTGTATATTAATTTTAGTCATCTAATTAATTATTCAAAATTGCTGTTGTTAAAAAAAGTATTATATATATATGTATGTGCGAAGAAACTCATTTCAATTTCAGATATTTTTCATGTCTGTTTTCTTCTTCTTCTTTTCTTTCTGTTTTTTTGTTCATCTTCTCATTCTCTTCTTTAATTGATGAAATTCAACTATAGTGTTCATGTACGATTCGCATATCTACATGGATATATACTTATGTTGGTTTTTTGAGGCTGAAGCTGCCAGCATGATCTGGTCATTGCTACATACGACATAAACACACCTCTATACAATATACATCATTATAAACTTGCTAATATCACCTCAAAGTGATTTTCCTACAACATATATAAAGCGTATTAAACCTCTTTTCATAATTAGTGTTCTTTTGCTACTTATAATATATATATATATATATATATATATTACTTGTTTCCATTTTGAGTGTGGTACAAGATCTACATACCAATTTGAACCTGTTTAATATGTATAGGTGTATGCGTATGTGTGTGTGATTATAGTAGTATTACCAGGTCATCCTGCAGCTTCAGTCACTAAATAACCAACAATGGCAAAACGATAAACTTAATTTTCACGAGATAAGCGATTAACGCATTGACTTTTACAATTCCCTCTAGGCATTTATCATCATTCGAGGTAACAATACATTTACTACTACTTTTTTTTTTTTTTTTGTTATTCTCAGAGTATCATATCTTCATTCTCATGAACCCAAAAAAAAACAAAAATTATCTTCATCCTCCGTGATATACGGAATATATGAAATGTCCACAAGCTCATGTTTGTGGTAGGTACGCGTTTACATGTGACTATGTGTTTCTTTACCTAGACATATGCTAAGATTTATAATTAAACAGAGATATATATATATATATATATATAATCTAGTGACATTTTTATTTTTAATATATACACTAAAATACAGTGACATTTTCAATATATATATATGCGTATTCGTTTTTGACAAGATACTAATAACAAACTTTTTATACAAGAACTAAGAGATTTTTTACTAAAAATCTTTAACTTTTGAGTGAAAATTTAATACAATTTTAAAAATATATATATATATATATGTGTGGTTAAATTGACCAATTAGACTAGAGACGATGAGGGAAAAGAGAGAAATGAGTGATATTCAAGGTTTCCATCAACAGTAGCATAGATATCTTTAGAACGTTCAGACAAATCAAATCACTTGTACGTTACTCTGACTGATCTCTACTTATAATTCACATCATTAGTGAACCTTCCAAGTTATTGATCGAAGAATGTCGAACTCCCCAAAGTTAATCTGTTACTGTTGAGTATTTAGTCAGGAGTCAACGTAATTAATAATCGGAATTGGGACTCAAGAAGCTTTGCTGCGTTGATCAGCCACTCCAGTCTTTCTTTTCAATATCTGTAGTTTGGAAGCTGCGAGATGGATTATATTAAGGTTACTTATTCTTTTCATAATATAATCTTAATGATGTAAATTAAAATGCTTAGTTGGTTTCTAATGTTTTTTATAGGATTTGTTCTCTATGCAAAATGATCAAGCTTTGTAACGTTTGATACGGGATAATCTTTTATCCATAAAATGTTCACACCTTAATATAATATTGCACAATTACAGATGCATGACAATTGATATCTAACCTGGTATTAACAAATTCATTCTTGGAAAATTAATAGCAAAAAGCAATAAGACTAATCATAAAGTCATCCAACAAAACAATTTAATTGGTCTAAGCCAGTGGCAAGTAGTCATATCGGTAACCACTTCTTTTAAAGAACCTTGGCAAAGACTAAAAAGTCTCAAAACCTTTTCTACTTTTTAAGTTGATTTAGTAGTTTAACCACCACATGAAATAGACTAAAAAATAACAATTAAGAATAATAATTTAATCGAGCCAAGAGCCAGCCAGATAGTACAAGTGGGACGATTTTAGTTTTTCAGCACGATTATTTTGTTTCACGAGAAGATGACAAGGCTTTAACAATGATGGTAACTTTGTAAATTTGACAGATAACTAAACTAAATATATGAACAAAAAAAAAGATTAAGACTTGTATGTCATCGTTATCTGGCGATTTGTTGTTTGCTGCTCTCACCGGTGCGGACTATTATTATTTGTGGCGTTGAGTACGTTGCTCAAGTAAAACCATAATTTCACACCATCTTAATTACTTCTTGTTCTTTTGGGCCTGTAATTATAGGCAGAGATTTTGGGGATATTGGTAATCACAATATTGTCAATAAAATCAGTATGTGTTGAGAGATCTATCGAGTTACATTAATATATATATATATATTTAATATAAATTGATTAGATAATTAATTGTTCATATTTTTTAATAAACATAACCAATAAATGATAAGAAAAGAACTCCATCTCATTCTCTTTCTTCATTTTTATTACTTGTTTTTTTTTTGTATTTATGAGAAACTCACTTGAAATTGGGAGTCTCCCACTATTTTTTCTCTAACATTTCACATATATTAGAGCATCTGCAATAGTCTTATGTCCGATTATTTTAGAGGCATTGAATTATTATTTTAAAAGTTGAAATATTCCCATTGCATTATGCTATTATGTCAGATTGTTTTGGAGGCATTGAATTTTTCACATTTTACATTATTTCCAACTTGTTGCAATTTTTTTCCGACCGCATTTAATTTCCGAATATAACTAGAAAAACGAAAATCAAGTTTACCAACAATGTTATTATGGATACCTGAATTTTACTCAACCATGCCACTAATTTTCTCAATATTTACTAAAAAACTAGAATCTTGTTTGTCTCAACAATAATTGGCATTACGAAAAACTACTCTCTTTCGACAATAAATTTAATGGGGAAATATATTAGAAATAGCCACATACATAAATCTGTTGGACATCGTTTGTCGAAAATAACATTCAATGCCATCAGAAATATTATCCGAAAACTATTAAAAAAAAAAACATGTACAATTTTGGTATGTGATGATAATAAGTGGGCTTGATTCAACTAACTAAGCTAATGGGCTAAAAACTCATAAGCCCAAACCCAACCAATGATTACATCTTGAGACGTACAGATTCACCGGAGATAAAAGAAATCAGATATTACGATGAGATCTTGCGATCGGTTACAGGAAGCTTTGATACAGTGCCATCGTCGGATGCCGGAGGGGTTGGCAAGGAGATCCGGTTGCAGACATTTGAACAGAGCGTTGGCTGAGTGCGTTGTGGCGGAGGCTTGTCCGGAGGAATCTGAGGCGGTGAAGTCGCTTTGCTCTAGCGGCGGAACAAGTCTGAAGCGTAAACAATGCGAGAACGCTCAGATCTCACTTTCTCTTTGTCTTTCTCGCAATCAGCAACAGTTTGAGCACAGACGACGAGAGTAACCACGGAGATGAATTGGCCGGGTTTTGTTTTGTTGTCCTCGAAAGTCGAAAGCTTTTTGGATTTGGTGAGCTTCGTAATTGAGAATGTTGGATTTTGAGGATTGGAGATGTGATGTCTCTGGGAATTTGATTAATGGTTGCGGGAGATGAGAGGATCAAAGGTTGTGAATTTTGGTTAAATCTGTGGTGATTTGTTTATGGGTTTGATCTAATGAATTGGTTTCTCAATCTGCAATGGTTGAATCATTTTTCATTGTAAGTGAATTCAGTTCTCATCGCGCTGCTACTAAAGGATTTGATCAGTTCCTTGCAAGTTTTCTCAGCTCTTCTAATTACATGGATCATTCAGTATATGAGGCTGCTTCTGTTCTGCCTATAGTATACTAGTATCAATCAGCTCGCCAAGTGTAATCAAATAATAATCTCAGGTCTATTGGTAAATACTGTTAACACATTTTGCTCTCCATTTTTCCAAGAGGATGAACTAGGAACTTCACTAAATTGGAGAAATCAATCAATCATCATTCAAGTAGTGTAAATGTTCAGTTTTTAAAGATAAAAAAGTTTCCATCTTTGTAATATTTTCCAGATAATATTCAATAAAAATGGTATTTTTGTTCACTCTCTCGTCCGTCCACTCACTCAGCCACGTTGGTATATACATTTCACTGCTAATAAATTTTTCGATTTTGAGTAACAGAGAAAAAACTCTATTGAAAAACAAAATGGGAAGGTCTCTAGTTTTCTCAGGAAACATGTCAATGAGAATCTCTCACTTACCCAGATCATCTCTCCCGTTGACAAACCCATTTTCATACCAGACAGTAACCAAAAATTTCCGACATGGGTGTTCCAGGCTTTTGTCTAATAGCTTCAAATCCACGACGAGACTTCAAACAAAAGCTGTTCTGTCTGATCAGACGCATTATCCTAGAATTGGCGCTGAATCCACCGGACCTATATCGCCGTCACAGCTACTTCAAGTCGTTGAAGCCGCCGCTAAAACTGGCGCCGAGGTTCGAAATTTTGTGCCTTTACAAGAAAATGTCCGAACTTTTGAGTAATTTGTGAAAAAACTTTTGAAAAGACTCGAAATTGTGTTCAATGGTGCTAGAATCGAGTTCTTGAGGTTTATAGAGCAGAAAGAGAAGAAGTTTAATTGATAATTTTCACTTTGGTAGGTTGTGATGGAAGCTGTAAATAAGCCTCGGAATATCACTTATAAAGGCCTCAGTGATTTGGTAACTGAGTAAGGACTTCTTCAGTTTTTAAAGTTCTTTGCTTGTATGTATTGAGGTTTTATCTACATGTTCATGTTGACTTGATTGATTGAAGCAATGAAGTGGTAGTATCTGCTTAATTTTGCAGTACGGATAAAGCAAGTGAGGGTGCTATTTTGGAAGTAGTGAAAAAGAATTTTAGTGATCATCTTATTCTTGGTGAGGAAGGAGGTATTATTGGGGATTCGTCTTCGGATTACCTCTGGTGCATTGATCCGCTAGGTTTTGCTCTCTTTACAAATCCCATTGCGTTGTCTTCATTTGTATGGAGTTTCTAAGACTTGAGAATTAATCTCTTCCTTTTTTTATGCATAGATGGAACAACAAATTTTGCTCATGGGTATCCCAGTTTTGCTGTTTCTGTTGGTGTTCTGTATCGCGGAAAACCCGCTGCTGCTTCGGTGGTAGATACAATATATATATATATATATATATATTTGCACAAACTAGCAATGACTTGTTACAGTTCCTCTTCGCTGATTCTTTGGTCAATAGGATGATGTAAAAAAAAAAATTCATTCTGCAGGTAGAGTTTGTCGGTGGTCCGATGTGCTGGAACACTAGAACCTTTTCTGCAACTGCAGGTTCAAAAATACAATGTGACATGCTAATGTTTGGTTCTATATTTAAGTTTTGCCTAACTAGTTCACTTCTCAGGTGGTGGAGCTTTGTGTAATGGGCACAAAATTCATGTTAGTAACACCGATGCTGTAAGTACTTTATCTGGAATCTATTTTAATTTCGGCATGGTGCACGCACTACGATTTTGGTGTTACACATTTAATGTTTGGGTTTGATTTTTTTGTAGGTGGAGAGAGCACTTCTTATTACAGGGTTTGGATATGAACATGATGATGCATGGACTACTAACATGGAATTGTTCAAAGAATTCACTGATGTGAGTAGGGGAGTGCGAAGGCTCGGTGCTGCAGCAGTTGACATGTGTCACGTAGCACTTGGAATTGCAGAATCATATTGGGAGTATCGTTTAAAGCCATGGGACATGGCTGCTGGTGTTCTTGTAATCCTCTTCATATCCTTCTTGTTGTTCTCCTTACCGAACTTCATATGTTTTAGAGCTTAATCCATGTCTAAATATGGACACAGATAGTTGAGGAAGCTGGAGGAGCTGTAACTCGAATGGATGGGGGGAAGTTTTCGGTTTTCGATAGGTCTGTTGTGGTGTCCAATGGTGTTCTTCACTCCAAGGTTTCATGAACTAAATGTTTCTGTAAAATGCTGTTATGTTATGCATAGAGAGATCTGGTCCAAACATTTTCTGGTTTAACCATTGTAGCTTCTGGAAAGAATCGCACCCGCAACTGAGAATTTGAAGACTAAAGGAATCGATTTCTCGCTGTGGTTTAAACCAGAAGATTACCGCACAGAACTTTAAGACTTGTTCAAGATAGGTACCTTTTTCTTCAAGCCTTCTCGCTTTCAATTACATTAGTCTGATCTAAACTGTAAAGCTCGTTTATTTAGAACTTAATCAACGAAATTTGAGGTACAAATTTTGTGTTTGGATTATGAGTCGACATTAGTATGATCATATTCTCTTACAGTTCGTGCACAAAAGCTTCATGGATCAATAGACCAGTCTTCCATCGTCCAGTCCACACCTCATACAGACCAAACTGAAGCTTGGTATCTTGGTTAACCGTTGTGGGGCTAACTGAGATTTCGAACCGGCCATCAGACTCGTCAGGAATATTGACCGGTTCTGATCTGTCTTTCGGTTTACCAAAGTTCTGGTTAACGGATTTGATTCTTTTCCAAACAGTCTTGCCTTTCTTTCCGATTTTAGCAGACATGCAAAGTGGGGCTTGGTCCCAACCAGATGCGTCCGGTTTAAACGAGATTTTAAAACCGATTTGGTATGTTTTACCGGGCTCAATCTTCTCAAACGAACCGGTTACTTCTAACCAACTCACCATCTGCAGCTCAGCAGGGATCCTAAAACCAAACAAATCAAATAAATCAGTTAAGACTTTGGTGTTAGCAAACCACAGAGTTGGTTTATCGGTTCAACCGGGATGAACCGGAAGGTACCTTGGTTCTTTAGGGATAACCCAATATCTTGAGTCACCTCCCCAAACGTAGTTAAGACCACTCGGTTGGAAAATCCATGATTTTCTATTGGTCTGCTCATTGCTCAGTTTCACAAGAAAATGATAAGCAAGACAAAACAAATGTTTTTTAGAGTTTGGTTATCTCATACTATAGAAAAACGTTGTCGCAATTCATTCGAGTCTAACAAAATTCAATATTAAACAAAACAAAAAAAGAAATCGCTAGTATTCACAAAAAAAACTCACATCTTGTTCCATTTTGGAGTCTGCCTTATGGTGCGAACTCTTTTGTGAGGACATTTTCTTAATTTTTGTAATTTCTTAACCATCTCTCTCGAAAGCTTTATATAGACTTCTTTCTCAAGTGAACAGATTGAGTGAGATAGAAGAAGAATAAAGTTTGAGTAATTTACCCTTAACCCTGACTTTTCTTACATTGGAGGGACAAAGTAACAAAAATGCTTGAACGATCAACGAAACGCAAAGCATATATACACAACTTGATGCTCTTAATCTGAATAAGAATCTGAGAATCAACCAAAGCTATGTTTCTCAAACCACTTGACAATCTTCTTGATTCTCTTACCATTGAATCTCAAACTCACTTTCAAATGTCAAACATATTTTTCGCATACTCTTATTTTCGTGGCCTATCTAAACTCGTCATGTAGTCCAATGTAAAATATAAATTTTAAACATAATGAAAACATCAACGAGACATCGGGAAATCACTATTTTTTTAAGGTTACGAAAAGTCGAACTTTGTCTCTTCCACAAATGTATGTATTCAGTATTCACCAAGTAATTAACCCAACCGAGACTAAAACTTCAACCGAATCTCTGTGTTTTGAGAAAAATGTTGGATGAAAAAAGCTTCAAAAGAGAGTTTGGCCAATCTTGATTAATATTTCTCTGTTTTGAGCTCCAAAGCAAAACAACATCAGAAGCGATTGAAAGCTTCAAAAGCCCAAAAAAAAAGTTGAGCACTTACAGAGACAAATTTCATGGGCGTATTTTATCTTCTCTCAATCACATTCTTTCTCCCAATCATCACCCACTTGCGTCTCTTCCGGTTGTTTACCAGCAGCTTTTGAACTACTTGCCCTTCTGTCTGAGCTAGTGGCTCCATCGAAACACCCTTTTCAGGCTCGAGAATGCTCCAACGGTTTACCAAAGGAGTGATCAAAGTGTTATCCTTTGTTGATTTCCACACGGATCCTTTGATGGAGGAATCTTCAGTTACCCAAGAGTCATCTGATTCCTTCACAGCCTTATTCCATGGATTTCATCTCTGAACGGAATTGCCGGGTACTCCCCATGCGGTAGTGAGTGACGGAGATTGTTCTGGGTTCTGTACAGCGATGACGGCTCCTTGGTACACAGAACCATGCTCAAGCCTTCTCATGGCAGTGGCTGCTCGAACTGGGTCGTGGAACACAGCTAATGCATTCTTGTCATTCAACCAAACAAGCTCGCATTCGCCTCCAAACCTTAGAACCAAGGCACTGATGTTAGATTCCCTTGGGAGGTCAAGAAAACAAACCACAAGTCGAGGATCCATATCAACCAGTGGATTAAGGGCCGGTGCGTGCGGCCCGCCTGCTGAGGCAACACCTCTGATTCCGATAATCCGTGTTGGGGGTTTTGATTTCTGCGTAACGTAAACCACGACAAAGCCTTTTGGTTCCCAACCGGCATTGCTAACAGCAAGTTTCCACCTCTCAGCTATCAACCGAACTGCACTCGTTTATCCTTTTCCATTGGACTGAAAATATGGAGCTTGAGGGAACTACTTGTGCTACCTTTGGCCTTTCCAAGTACCAAGAACTTGCATCGCTCTTCGACTGCTAGCACCCAATTGGGATCACGTCTATAAAGATCTGAAATGATCTCAGACATGGCGGAATTCTCACCAAAATGTAAAACGTCTAAATTTGGAGGAGCGATATCAAATGCATCTTGAAGAACCTGCTTACTCTCTAGCTTAGCACATTCTTCATCACAAGTAAGCTTTCTCTGCCCAAGAGGGATTCTTTTCTCATTTGGCTCGACAGGTTGGAGCGGCACCGGATCATAATGGAGGATTCATAGATAGAGTCACCGTTAAAACCACTAGCATGTCCTCCTTCGTCACAAGGGACATTAGCTGTTATCCGACCACATGAGCAAGAAATTGTGAGTGGAAACTCACATCTCTGATCAGGACAAGGCGCAGAAGGGTGGCACATCGCTGCACAAGTGTATCTGCAGTCTCTTCTAGGAGCACCACACGTCTGTCCACATGTAATACGCAGATCAGTTTCAGATTCGTTACCGCCATTGTCGCAAGGTCCAGTGTGGCAAGTCCTGGCACAAGCATGCATGCCACAACGCCTTGTCTTTCCACAGATTTTGTTACATATTATGTCTTTTAATCCACAAGGTATGTTCCTGAGAACCACATGACCACCAATGAATTTCTTCTCTACGGGTACTGAACAAGGCAGGCAGTCTCCGAAATGGCAACCATGCGTAACGGAATGACCACAAGGCTGAGGAACTGAGCAAGGAAGCTGACAACTCGGGACAGGGGTTCCACATGGTAACGGAGGAGGTATGTAAGTTTTTCCACAAGCACATGCAAGATCAGTGAAAATCATCTCGAGACAAGGAGGAAATTGGCCACTGTGACAGAGAGTTTCACAGGAATGCTGTCCACACCTTAGCTTCTTTCCACAAGGTATTTGGCAAAAGCGGAGATCAGAATTGCCAGCCAGATTATCATTCTTTGGGAGGTTCAAGAGAGGGCAGCAACGCTCACTATACCTTCCACAGTTTTTCTTACGGCCACATGGTTTAGCGCAAATGAACTTATCTGTCTCCCAAACTGTTTTGTAGCATTCCACTGTCCGAGATGTTGACCCGCACAGGCATTTCTGGCTGACGTCAAGTAAACAAGGCGGACAATCACCTGAATGACACATCTCGTTGCAGTTATTGAGCCCAAAAGGAAGAGCCCTGCTGTAAATGTTTGAGCAAGAAGGAATCGGATCAAGGCAACTCTGCCTCTCCTCTTCCAAACTCGTTTTCCCACAATTACATGTCTTTACTCTACTGGGCAGAAACTCACAGTCCCCACGAGGCCCAAGATGGCAAACCTCATGACAGCAATGATTACCACAGTCAAGCTGCTTACCACATTTCAAATTGCATGAAAACACACCATCTTCTGCTTTCACCTCTCCCTTCACATTCGTATCACCACAAAAGACACTCTCCACCATTTGCTTGCAAAAGCAGGAGGCATTGACTGGTACCTGACAAGGATCACAAGGCCTTACATGACATGCCTGTTCACAATGATGACGACCACAATGGAGAATTTTATCGCAACTCTGCTCACAAGTAAGATTAGATTTTCTTTCAGAGCATCTAGTTCTGATCGTCTTCTTTCCACAAGGACAGCTACGAGATGGGGCAAATAAATTACATGGTGGGCATGGACCAGGATGACACTGCAATACACAAACATGAGGACAATTATTTTCTTCAGCCATCTCAGCTATTGCAAACACCTTCTCCAGCGGCTTCCCACATATATCTCCACAAGAGTGAGGAGTCAAATATGGATCACTAGGTGGGTCTTTCCTCTTTCCACAAAAGCATCGATAAAAAAATCTCCTTTGATGATGTCAACTGCATAAACTGACAACCTGGACATCTCCAATTACTACCTTGGTTTTTATCCGCCAACAAATCAACGGAAGTTGGTGCTCGGGCCCATTTCGTAATACAGTTGAGATGGAATATGAAGTAACAGCTGGAGCAAGACCAAATACTAGCAGACTGCCTAACCATGTCATAACAAATCATACACTCAATAGAACCTTTCATTAGCTTATCCTGTATCTCTTACAAAAGTTGAGGCAGATTTGGGTCTGTCATCACTTTATCTCCACTCTTTTCTTTATCCACCCTTGTTCCTTCATTCACAGTTCGTGGAGAGCGACCTTTAAAACCACCTCGCTGACGGTTATCCGGCCCAGGTCTGGAAGCATTATTCCGTCTTTGGCGGCTATAAGGAGGAAGGCCATGGACATTAATCCTCTGGTGCGGGTTATTGAGCAGAGGAGCAGACTCACAATGCTGCATTTGCTGATGAACGGGAACACGTCTAGCACCAGCATCAAGACTTCCAGAATTTGCATATGTATTAAAAGGAACCTGACTTTGCTGATAAACAGGAACAGGTCTAGCACCAGCTTCAAGGCTTCCAGAATTATTATTTGTATAAAGAGGAACCAAAGGCTCATTTTGAACCACAGAGGTTCCTCTTGGCAAACATGTTTGCTGAGAAGTTTGAGTATTGAATCTTGATCTTTCTCTCCGTTCTCTCCTGACTTGAGAGCTCATTATCTGTCACTCCACCAACAAAAGAACAATGGAATCCCTAATTTATGTATGTATAACAAAACAAATTCAAAAATTCTGATTCTAGTAACCAATGCAATCTCGAAACCTAAATGTACAACACAATCAATCATAAACTATCAAAGAGTATACAAAATTTTAAAGAAGATAATTTGCATTTTTCATAATAACAAAATTCAAAAATGTTTCTCATTCTTCGGAATCTCGAAAGGTAAAACAAGATAACAAATTCAAGCATTTGAATTACCTATTTAATGATCCAAAGGTGAGAAGAAAATGGCGAAGAAGAAACACCAAACGAACAATTTCCTGGAGAAAAAAACAAAAACAAAATCAGAGGTGACAAAATCAGTCTCTCGATTTCTCAGAGAGAGAAAGAGACTGTAGGAGAAAACCAAAGTGACGAAAACGAAGAAAATCTCTTTGTTAATTGGGCCGATGGGCCTTAGTTAAATACTGAAACCGTAGCTAATTAAATAAATAGCCGGTTTAAACCGGAAATTATTTAATTTTTATTCGGAAAAATTTGTAAGATAAACGGCACGCAATCGGATTGAATTATAGTAAGACGATACGGTGTTTTGTTTTCTCTTAAACCCCATTTATTTAGAAGAAAAACAAAAACAAAAACATTTCCGACAAAATCCTCCGGTTCTCCGGCGATTAAACCGTCGGGATTTTATGGAATCAAGGGTTTTAATCTCGAGTCAACTCAAATTCACGGTGAACCCACGACGGAATACCCGCGGAATCTCAATCGTTTCTCGTTTGACGCCTTCCCGGAATGTTCTCTCCTTCTCTTTTCCAAGTCCTACAGACCAATTTGTAATGAGGATTGTACCGATTATAAAAGCTGCATCGTTTGCTCCAGTAGTAGCTGAGGTGGATGGTTCCAGAGAGGGAACAAAAAGGAAGAAGCTTGCTGTGTTTGTTTCCGGCGGTGGTTCGAATTTCAAGAAGATTCATGAAGGATGCAGTGTTGGTTCAGTGAAAGGAGATGTTGTTTTATTAGTTACTAACAAAAAAGGTATTTTCTTTCCTCTTCTTCTTCTTCAAGTTTAGTTTCTGTTTATGTCTGTTGGTTCTTAGAGTTAAAGATATACATTGATTGATTTGAAGGAATCTGAATAGGTTTGTTTTGTGTAGTCTGCATCAATTTTGGAGTTTTGTTTTTCCTTGTTAAACTTATGTTCGTAAATTCTAGATTGTGGAGGTGCTGAGTATGCAAGAAGTAATGGCATTCCTGTTTTAGTATTTCCAAAAGTGAAACGAGAACCATCTGATGGACTCTCTTCTACAGAGCTCGTGGATGTTCTTAGGTTGTGATCTCTATACATATTTGTTGGTATCTTCGTCCTTGAAGTGGATTGTGTTAAGGCTTTGTCGAAATTTGTTTATGTCTCTTGACATTTACTTACTTAACAGGGAATATGGTGTTGACTTTGTTCTTCTAGCTGGATATTTGAAACTTATACCGGTTGAGCTAGTCCAAGCTTTTCCGAAACGGGTTCTAAATATCCATCCTGCGCTTCTTCCAGCTTTTGGAGGTAAAGGGCTTTATGGTATGAGAGTGCATAAAGCTGTTCTAGCATCAGGAGCTAGGTAAATTCGCAAACATAAACAGTGTTACAATGTATCGAATGTTTAGTTCATCGATTTTTCTTGCGTAGGTATTCAGGTCCGACAGTTCACTTTGTCGATGAGGAGTATGACACAGGGCGGATACTTGCTCAAAGTGCAGTCCGCGTGATTGCTAATGATACACCAGAGGAATTGGCCAAAAGGGTTCTTCATGAGGTACTAGTACTAAAGAATATTTTTGAACATTGTATTTCACAATTCAGAACATTTCATTTGCTTCTTCTTTTTTTTTTTTGCATATTGGGCTCAGGAACACAAACTCTATGTGGAGGTGGTGGCTGCTATTTGTGAAGAGCGGATTAAATGGAGAGAAGACGGTGTCCCTCTCATTCAAAGCAAAGAAAATCCTAACGAGGATTATTAGATCCTCGGCAAATGAGTTTAAACCACATTGGATCTCAGATTAGTTGCATTTTCAAAACGACATGTTTCAACCTAGATTATAGTCTTCAGCCTGTAGAATAAGTTTTTGCCCAAAGTATAGATTGAGAAATGTTTTGGTTGGATCGGCATTAAAACCAGGGGATAGCATTCCAATGGTTTGTGTTGTTGTACCATACGAAATACATTTATTCAAAAAATTTCCTATAATGTTTGACTTTATCTATAAGAATCAAAATCGAAATCCAGATACAGACTCAAGCTTGTAGAAACAGGATTGTGCCCTTAAGACGGAGCGCCAAGATAGAATGCAAGGCGAAGAATGTCACTGAAGATTCCACCGGCTGTGACTTGAGCACCAGCACCAGGTCCACGAACAATCAGAGGCTGTTCTTTGTACCGTTTGGTTGTGAAAGCGATGATGTTATCAGCACCCGAGAGCTGGGCAAACGGATGATCTTTCTTGTACGTTTTCAACTCGACCGTTCCCTTTTTCTCTACAGCGTCCACAACTCCTACGTATCTCAAGACCTACAACACAATCTAGAATGAGTTCTTTTCGAGACAAAGCATTTGGTGTTTCCAATGAGTTTTGCTAAGAGGCACTACTTACGTTTCCTGCAGCTTCAGCTTCTAGTCTTTGTTTCGACATTTCTTCATCAAACTGAGGTAGCTTCTCCATGAACTCTTCTGCTGATGCACAAGCCTGTGATCAATAATTAAATGACAAACTATTATCCTTATTGGTGATGTATATAATTGTGATTATACAGAGACTTACTTGTAGAGGCTTTGGCACAAGATTCTGAACCGGGAGGCCTTCAAGATCCAATTTTAAGCCTGATTCTCTGGCAAGAATAGTCACCTGCAGAAGTAGCAGTTACGAGAAGGTTCCATATCAACTGGTCGAACACAAAGTGCATTGACTCGATTTAATGAAAAAAAAAAGACCTACTTTTCTGGCAACATCTGTTCCAGATAGATCTTCTCGTGGATCTGGCTCTGTGAAACCTGCCTGCTTTGCTTCCGCTACTACTTCACTGAAGCTTCTGGTGCCGACAAAATTGTTGAAAATGTAACTTAAGGTACCACTGCAGGAAAGCATCAAAGCAAAATTTTAGTGCAAAGGTGCCACGATTATGTTATCTGAGGAAATTTCTCTGTACCAAGCCAACAGGAAATACCTGAAAATTCCCTCAATCCGCAGTATTTTATCCCCTGTTTCGAGAAGACCGCGTAAAGTGCTGATAATTGGAAGACCAGCTCCAACCGTAGCTTCATAGAAGTAATGTGTGTACGATTTTCTTTGAAGATCTCTGATCTTTAGGTACTGCATTCACAGGAGAGTTTTACCAACTAGTCTCTTCATAGAATCATGGAACCTCAATGGATATATACTGAAGAAGAACAGATCTGTAGCTTCCGATTCAACAGTCATTTAAGCAAATATCTAACACTTTACCTGATCAAGTGGTCCTGAGTTAGCCTTTTTGTTCGGGGTAACCACGTGAAGTCCTCGCAGCAACCAGTTATAATAACAGCTAGCAATATCAGCATCAGCGGTACAGTCAACCATAACAGAGTTGGGAATGAAATGATTTCCCTTGACATATTGGGTGAACTTCTCCATGTTAGTCGTCTCTCCCTCTTCTTTCATAAGTTCTCTCCATCTTGATAAGTCGATTCCTCTGAGAGATGATGATTGTGTAAAGATACAACAATAATGCAATTCACTAAAGAAAGTAATAATGTATTAAGTTTATTGACTTACGATTCACTAAGCAACATTTTACTTGAGCCAGTGATCCCTATAACACGCAAGTCAATTTTAAACTCTTCTTTGAGCACTGCAGCCTGTAAAAATAAATTCGAAGAATTAATCTTGATACGTATTTAACTACAATCTCGCATATACCCATCAAATATTCACCTGATCTCTAATTTGATCAAGTAAGGTTCCACCAATTAATCCCGGTCCTATGATTCCCATAGCCAAAGTGGTTCTCGAAAGGTAAAATCTTGAGTGCACTGCTCTTAAGGCCCTAATGCAATCTTCACGCTTGACGACCACTGTAATATTGAACTCGGAGCAGCCTTGAGCTATAGCACGTATGTTGATATTGGCCTGCAGGTATTTAGACAAGGCAATGTATCAGCATAGCTTCTTAGTAGAAAACATGATATGAAATTGACGATAGAACCGTCATCTGACTTTCTTGGCAACACTACACTTAGTTTACCTTAGCCAACGCATTGAAAAAAGTGGCAGAAACGCCCGGAGTGCTCGCCATTTTCTGGCCAACTGCTGCTAAAATGCTACAATTAGGGATGACTTCAATCTGAAAAAAAAAGAACAATTAAACCATAGTTTGAGAAAAATAGCTGAGGCATAAACAAAATCATTCTGATTTTCTACACAGGTGTTGGACACATGCTCATCTTCAATGGAGGTAAAAGGAATAGCTAGGTGATATCTTCGAAGAACAAGAGAGATTTCGGGGCACCTGCGAAAGGCGGCCACCAGCCAAAGCTTGACGAAATCGTGAGTTCAATGCTTCAGAAACAGCTTTCACTTCCTTCTCGGGTACAGCAAAGCACACGGAATGCTCACTACTAGCCTGCATTTATGAAATTTTATAAAGAAGAACTCACAACTGACAGGGGATAACATAACCGATGAAAAAAATCAGAAAGCTGAACTAGATGATTCAAAGACCTGTGAGATCATAATCACATTAGCTCCAACTTCTTTGACAGCAGAAAAAATAGCACTGGCAGTACCAGGAACACCAGCCATTCCAGTTCTACAAAAAGAATGCAAAGTTTGTATAAGAAACACAATGCGTAATGAGTGTGTAACACAACATCCACAATCAGCTCACCCTTCTACATTTACAAGAGCCAAATTGTCAATCGTTGCAAACCCTTTGACAGGAGCGTCTAATTTATAACCATCTTCATCTTCAATCTGCCGACAAATCATTGTTCCAGGGGCAGAGAGGTTGAAAATATTCCTTATTACAATTGGGATGTCATATTTCATCACTGGAATGATGGTCCGAGGGTGTAAAACGTTTGCCCCAAAGTAAGACTGCATAGACATATGAACATGAACTTTGGGATGTAGAAAACGACTCTGGAAATTAGGCATTCAAACAAATGCAAGAGGTAGAAAAATTACCATTTCCCAAGCCTCTTGATAAGAAAGAGTCTTCAGCACAACAGCTTCACTAACTGCATATTGACATATTCGTTACCATAACAATGGACAAAAAAAACTGAGGAACACACGCCTGTCATGGCTTAGCTAGCCCTAGCTATCCAGAAGTTAGATATTGGCAATGCTTACACATACCTTTCCTTGGATCTGCACTGTACACACCATCAACATCTGTCCAGATTGTGAGTTGGTGAGATCTAAACATTGCACCCATTATGGCTGCAGAGAAGTCACTCCCATCCCTCTTTAGAGTCGTTGGAATGTTCTGCGGTGTACTGGCTATGAAGCCAGTTGCGATAATAATCTTAGCCGAGTTCTGGGAAAACCATTTTTCCAGTCTCTTTTCTGACTCCACAAAGTCAGGATCGACTTGATTAGAGCTCTTAGGATTAACAACAAGAACATCCCTTGCATCCATCCATGTGCAGTCCAATCCACTCTAGAAGTGAAACAGACACAAGCATATGAGAAATGTAAAATGAAAGAACAACTAATTTCTTTCTTTTAAGAATATATCGCGACACGTCATATAGAACTTCCATACCTTTCTCACAACAGCAGCTAACATCTGAGCAGACCACAACTCTCCATGACCCACAACGAAGTCAGAGAAAGACTCTGTTGCATGACCAGCTGCAGAGGGATAGAAGAGTGCATAACAGAAAGAATAAGATTACAGAACAACATATACAATTCCAAATCAGTTACTTAATACCTCCTCCTAAAAATGTGCACTGAACATTGACAAAAGGAAAAAAAAGAAACAGTACCTATGTAAATGGCGCGAAGCATTGCTTTGAGATTGTTAATATCATCCTGCAACCGAGCCAAGAATCTCGCGAGTTCATCTCCATCAAGCAATTCAACAGCCGTTGCTCGGTGCTTTTCAAGAACAGCATCCAAAGCAGACAAGTAGGAATCATCTCGAGACTGTGCTCTATGAATGAGATCATACATCATATCAGTAACCTTCGCCATTGCTGACACAACTACTAACTTCCTCTCAGAATCATCCTTAATCACAACATCAGCAACCTCTTTAATCCTCTCAGAATTTCCCACACAAGTTCCTCCAAATTTGTGTACAGCCCACGAATCTCCCTTACGAAGATGACCATTCTCCACAGAATCATCCAATGCTAAATCTATATTTCGAAATACCAAAATAATGTAAATCACAAATCTACAAAACAATCACCAATAATATTTCCCAGATAATAAGAGTTTCAAACCTGTGACGGAACCTAGAACACGAGAACTCTGCAATTCGCTTCTTACGCTATGACTTATACAACTCCGGCGACTCGAATTCCCAAAAGAAACACGATTCGACTCAAGACGTTTCCCATAAATGAACGAAACATGAACCTTGAAATCTCCCGCCAAAGCAGCCGGATAAGTAACTACCTTACCCAGAGAAACCACCGGCATATTCTGTAGAAAGTTTCAAATTCGATTTTTACAGATTTAAGTCAAAACCAGTGTGATTACTAACTTCATACAACTACTAAATGTAAAGAAAAATGAAGAACAATCATACCGATGCCACAAGTAACAGCTCAGTTAAACACTTAACGGAAATTTTCCACCGGAGAAGAAGAGCCGCCGAGATCAGAGAACAAACAAACTCGAAAATAGTGGCAATTCAGTAAATCTTGAGATGACTTGTTTTGTTATATCATAACAACAATATGAAAATCATAGTGGAGTAATAAAACAGTGCCTCAAAGCTCGATGGCCGCCACGTGTACGTATTATATTGCCTCTCTTATGCATGGACGGTTGTAATTATTTTTTTTTATCTTTGTGAAAATAATATTGTTAAGAAAAAGACTGCATAAAGTGTGTCTATCCATGCCACACGAGAGTCAAGTTGCTTAAAAAGGCTTTACAAATAAATACATGAAATTTGGTGAATATAAAACACACATGGCATTTTTTGTTTTTCATAATCATATTTAATCCACCAACCTTTAGTTTGTTTATTAGATGTCATAACACAGTTATTGGACATCAAAATGTATAGATAGTTTCAATTACGTAAATTATGAAAAGATTGATAATGTTAAAAAAAAACTCGCTTTGTTGCAAACTATAGTGTTTTACCATTCATATATGCTATTTAAGAACAATTGGAGAATCAAATTAAGTGCAAACATATTTTTATCCGTCTAACCTACTACTCACTACATAGCGTTTATTATTTTAGAATTGTTATGACAAAGTTAGATATAAGTATATTTTAAATTTAATTTTATTAGAATTCTAATGTTAGACGGGTTATGCATTGTTACTTAGATATTATTCTATCATTATCAAACCAAAATAGATTTGATTGTTATTTTATTATTATTATTATTATATGACAAATATTTATTTCAAAACTTCATCTAATTAAAATTTAACATTTCCATCATCAAAAGGGGAAGGAGTTGGAGGTTTAGGTTTGTGTTTGTGATGATGATGTTTGCGATGATGATGCTTGCAATGATGTTTATTTTCTACAGAACAACTGCTCACACATTCTTGGTTGATTTCTTCTGCTGAATTTATCATATAAGGACAATCACATTCATTTTCCAGGGGATAAGTGATCACAAATTCTTGATTGGCTCCTTCTTCTGCGTTTATCTATGACATTTGCCTACTGTACATCCTTTAGAGTCCCTAGCCTCAATTATTATACTTTGATCTGCAGTTTGTTTTAAGGTAAACAAACATGTCAAGTTAATCTACTATATAATTCTCAAAAAAAAATTTAAACATGCTAATCAAATATGTAATTGATAATATCATGATATAGAAGAATCCTATTTTTTCAAAAATGTAATGAATATAATTACTGAAACATCTATTAAAATTGAAATAATTAGATTCAACTTAGGACACAATAATATTTTTGTTTAAGCTTTGAACAGAAAATTTTATCAAGAAAATCAAAAGACTAAACATAAAAATAATGTTCATAAAATTGTGTGATATGCAAAGTTCTGGAACCATTTCAAAAATTTATGAATAATTTACCAATAGAAATTCACCTATACTTACAAGAGAAAGACAACAAGATACAGAGAAGAAAAATCCTCTTAAAGCCAAGGTTGGTCATAGCTAACATTGTTTGTATATCAGCTTTAACAAAAGAAATATAGTTGTATATGATGGCTTAATGATTTTGGTTAAGTAAAAATTAGTCTTGCAGTCACTTAAATATATAGGGGATGAGGAAATAATGCTCTTTTTAACTTTAATTGAAAATGTACTTTAAATTTTAGATTTTGTCTATATATAAGATATTTGATCTCTTTATATATGACACTCATATAATGACCCAATATACATGTCTATATATAGCTCTCAAATCTGTTTATTTGTAACACATCCACAGTTTATTGTATTTCACTTTAACGGAAAAGATTAAAAACTTTTGTACACAAAAACAAAAAAAATAAGTCATCTTTGAAAAGGAGATATACCTTCCTTTGTTATATAAGAAGGTAATTATAATATTTTTTGTTATGATATATAGAATCATAGATCCAATAAACCTAACATACGAGCTGTAAAAGAGACACAAAGAGGAATACAATCTTAAAACTCGCAGGTTTCAAACTGTTATCACATTGTTTAATAGTTTTTAATCATCACGTACAAGCCTCGAAACCAAGATCTTGTTCATGTTCTTTTTTTTTGTCAGGAAAAATAATAATTGAAGGAGAAAAATGTAAACAAACAGAGTCTACACTACAAATTTTACGCAAGATCAACATTGACTTATATTGTAGAAGTTTTTATTTTTCCAAATATATACACCATATAAACCAAGGATTCCATCTGTCCGTTTTATTTTTCAATTTTTTATACTTGAAAGACAGAGACATTATAAGATGTTAAAAATAAGAAAGAACACATAAGGAAAAAAAAAAAAAGATAAGAGAAGAGAAGATACTTACATGAGAAGGCCAATAAAAAGACGAGAACGAATCCTAAAAAATAAGTGAGACATATCTAACAAATGTCTTTCCAAAGGACTAATGAAATATATAAGTTTATATACAAACTTATTTCATTTAAGTGCAAACATGGTAGCCAAAAAAATTGGTTGCATTGACGGTCGGTAGGTTATGTAACTATCGGCGGATCTAAACATTATTTGTATTCGAAACATAAATAAAAATATGATGCAAAATTATTCATTAATAAGAGAACATTATCATAAATCTTTAAATAATTAAGCCAATGTTTAAAAGTTATGGAGGCAAGTATCTCTCCCAGAACATATGTAGCTCCACCATTAATGTATGTAACACACACATTTAACATATATTAATACGCATATTTAACATATATTAATTTGGGCAATCGGGCACAACTTGTCCCTGTTTGCGACACACACATTTGTCTTTTATGCAACACGCCCGACGAAAATCAAAACATGTCACGTTTCCACACTCAAGATATGTGTCGCATATCCCTCCATGATTAACATCGTTGTTTTTTGTATTCATCCCTGATAACGCAAGACCTTCATTTCCTATGAGATAAGTGCTCATACGATCTTGATTGGCTCCATCAGCTGAATGTATCGTTGAAGGGGAAGGAGTCGGAGATTGAAAGTCCCTAGCCTCAGTTATTTTACTTTGATCTGCGGTTTATTTTACAAAAAAAAAATTGGTCAAATTAATCTACTATATAATTTCAAAATTAGTTATTTAGACGCGTTAATCATATATATGACTACTAATATCATGAATTTAATGACCACAAATATAATTATTGGAGCATATCTTAAATAAAAATAACTTAAATTTAACTTAGAACATAATTTTTTTTGTTTAATCTTCAAACTGGCAATTTATCAAGAAAGTCAAAGAGTAAACATAAAATTACAGTTTTATACAAATTTTTCATACGCGAAATCCTTGAAGCATTTCATGAATAATTTACCGATCAAAATTCACATATACTTACAAGAGAAAGACAACAAGAGGGAGAGAAGAAAAATCGTTCTAAACCAAAAGTTAGTCATAGCTAACAATTTTTGTGTTTCAATCTTTAACAAAAGAAGTATATAGTTGTATATAAATGTTTGATGATTTTGGCTAAATGAAAATTAGTGTTGCCTTCATTTAAATAGGGGAGGAGAAAACAATTTTCTTTTTCACCTTTTTAGAAAATGTACTTTAAATTTTAGATTTTTTCTATACGGAAAATACGTTTTCATATTGAATCAAATATTTGGAGTGATTTGAGTTAAAATGGTATTTTAAAATATAGAATCAAATCTGCTAGTATTAAAAATATTTTCATTATTATATTTGAAAGTTCAGTTAAGATTTCAGGAGATTTTAGTTAAAATATAAAAATCAAAATCTTATGATTTTAAATAAGATTTGAGAGAATTTTATAACAAAATTGAACCAAGTGTTCCCAAATTTTGCTAATCCTCAAACCTCTCTAAATAATTTATCCAATATTATACCATCTTTATTTAATGACCCAAGATACACGTCTATCTATAGTTATCAAATCTATTTAATTATAATACATCCACATTTTATAGTATTTCACTTTAATGAATTTTGTTTTCTACTTTTGTAGAAAAAGATATTTAGTTTTTTTTTGTCATACTTGAAAAGAAGAGAATGTATATTTAAAATACAGTGAAATCTCTATAAATCGATATTTATAAATTAATAACTCGATAAATCAATATTTTGTCTCAAATTTATATTTTGACTTAAATATCCCTTTTATAAATTAATATAATTTTGTAAAATATATTTATCTCATACTATTAATTTATTGAGGTTGTACTGTAGTTAAATATTATTACGGTGACTTTATTGGCTCATTCATTTTATCTCTTAGGCCTAACCTGAAGTCACAAAGAAAACTGGACGAGTTCATACAAAAAAAAAAAATTAGTGTCTACAAGTCCACTTATGTTTTCTAACTTATGGAAGAAGATGTTCAGGCAGAAACATTGAGAATAGAGAGAAACAGCAAGAAGTTGACACAGAGAAGTATAAGAGAGAGACAGAAGTTTGAGTCTCCGTCTCCATCTGCGTGATTAGTTTGAAACTTTAAGTTATTGGTCTTATCATTGTCTAATTTTTTTTTTTGTAAGTTTCCAAACCTGTGTCAAACAAAAAAAATCATTAGTGTTTGTAATAACTTTTGCTACATATATAGTGAAAAAATGTGCGTGGCGAATTTCACCCAAGGCGTACTGGTTTGAGCTAAATCAATCTATTGAACATTAAAAAAACTGTATATTTATTTGGTAAAACGATGATACTAATACAAACTATCAAACTACATACATTATTACGTTTATATTTAATTTATTTATTTATTTAATGGTAATATTACATAATTGTAAAAAAAAAAAATGTGTCACACGTATCACCAATTTTCAGAATCCATAATAATACATAACTCAATCTAATTTTTGTAATTTGATAAAAATTGAATATATCAATTGACTATTAGCCATTTTATATTAAAATTCATCTTTATTCAAACTAAATTAAATATGAAGAACTTCACTTGAATTATATCTCCTTTATAATATGATTGTTCCCGTCATAATCAGTAACACATATTGCATAGTTTAAGTACTCTATCATATAAAAGATGGTGAGCGCTCTCCAGAATATACTACATCAGCACATGAGAGAGTCCTGAACACATGGCAAAGTCTATTTCGTAAGCACTAGTTAGAAATATTTGCAATAGACAAGTTTCGTATTAGGGTTTTACATGTCCAGATAACTTTTGTTGTAGTTATGATATAAAAAAATTATTGGCATCCGGAGTCGAAAGCCGTCGAGCTCGACGAGGTTTATCTTACAAAACAAGGTTACTTGTCTTGCTTGTCAGTCGATATTTATTTTCTTTATTAGCTTTAAATTAATCAACACCGCTTGTAGGATAAAAGAGTTTATTTGGTGAATTGGTGTTTCATATGCAATTCTGTTGAGAACAATGGATTTCAAAAGATGATGAACAACTTTATTATTCAAACCATGTAATATGAAAACATAATAAAACATTATCATTTAAACGTCGTCGGAGTGCTAATGATTTCTATGCGTTGATTTCTTGAAAGATCCCTTTAGCCACCATCCTGCAGAAAACACATTGCCACCAAAAGAAACCATGTCAACACATATATACACATGCATGCATAATTGCATATACGACAACATAAACATTATACATACCGAGGGAGTACAGGTGGCTGATACTTCTTGCATTTTGTGCCTATACAATCGTGAATACACTGTTTTACACCAACAAAAAACATTTCGCATGAGTGCTCGCACCTGTTACAACAATCATCATATGCTTTATTTCCCATTGCCGGTGATGGTATCGTCGTCAATGCTATCATGATCATCATCATCAACATACACTTCTTCTCCATCTTTATGTGTGTGTGTGTGTGTGTGTTAGAGAGAGAGATTTTTTCTTTTTGATTAACTCGACTTACTATTATCAACCCTATTTATAGCTTTTAACTTTCTTCATGATTGGAAACATATATTTTAGTTTGACTATGTAATTATACAAACAATAAATTGTGATGAAATTAACGGGAACTAAGTATATTCTGATATTGGTGTCGGTCAACAAAATATTTTATAATGGTATACTATATATTTGACCCAAATTCAAAAACATATACATTACTATATAACTATTATTTATTTCCATTTACAGTAGTTGATTAATTTGGACTACAGGAATCTGTTACTAAAAAAAAAAATATTGACTGTAAATATAGCTATATGTTTGACGGTATTAAAAGAAGTATTGATTCCATAATTAGTATTTCTTTTTATGATATACATTTGCCTAAGTATAACGGGTTGGTGTCAATCGGTTTCGATTATTTTGTTCTACTGAAATTTTTGATGAAAGATTGATCAAAGAAAAGGACTCATGTTTTTTGATTTTTTTTTGTTGTTCACTCATTTTCAGTAGCTGCCTCAATGTATTTCTGGCTTACTGTTCCTATTTTTATGTATGCAGCCGTGGCTGGTTTTTAGTTATAAATGGTATGCATTAATGAAGTATTTACTAAAAAAAAGGAGAGAATACAAAAAAAAAAACTATAGCAGACAGTAACAAGAGAAGTATTGGGTTAGGCCATGTTAATTTGGGTTTAATCATCTCATGCTTGTATAAATATATATTGTAAGAACTTTTAAATATCGTCGGCACAACATTTACATAAATCATGGGCAAAAAAACATTTTGGACCCCAAACTTTTTTTAAGAAAAAGTTTCTTCGATTTTTTTTTTTTGTTTACTTATATAATAAAAATAAATGTAAATATAAAATATTTTTGGGCCATCTTCCATCTATTTTTTATGTACATATAATTAATCTACCCCTTGATTAGTAGATTTGGTGGGACAAGAGAGCATGTCCCTCTTCCCTTGAGCTGGCATTGTGTTTAAATAGTTAAAAACAATATTTTCTATAAATTTATATGATATTAAATTTTTGTATGTTCACAAATATATGATCAGTGAATCAAAAAGATCTCCAAATTTTGAGTCAAAATATCCTTTACCCAACCAAATGTGATATTGATGTTTGGTACTGAATAAATATTTTGCCTCTAAGATACATGCTTATATATAGCTCTCAAATCTTTTTATTGTATATCACTTTAACGATTTTTTTTAAAAACTTTTGTACATAATAACAAAAAAAATCATATTTGAAAGAAGAGATACGTGACTTTGTTATATAAGAAGGTAATTATAATATTTATTGTTATGTTATATAGATCCAACATAATATTATAATTTTTAGTGCAGGTTTTTGTTACAAAATTTTTATGATTTTTAACCTCTATTAATAATTTTTAAATCTTTTCATTTAGATATTCTCACTAAAACTAACTTCTATTAATTAATAAGATACCATATTGATTTTTCATTAATAACATTAATATATATATCAAATTATATATTAAGTTACATATATATATAAGAAAAGACCTATGCTATTCACCCAAAAAAAGAAGCTTATGACTTAAATAAAATTAATTCACCAGTACTGGTTGTAATAACCTTTGCTTTTAATCAATGTTATATATTTCAAATAATTCTTTAATATACATCAACAAATATTCATTTTTGTTTATTTTTATATATGTCGTGTTTATGTTTTTCTTTTGTATTGCTTATATATTTTACTATGTATGTTTTGTTTGAATTTTGTAAAAACAAATATTAACTTAAGAAACAAATTATGACGGCTCCTTTATAATATGATTTCCAGTCATGATCAGTAACCCATATTGCATAGTTTAAGTACTCTCCGGAATATACTACATCAGCACATGAGAGAGTCCTGAACACATGGCAAAGTCTATTTTGTTAGCACTAGTTAGAATATTTGCAATAGACAAGTTTCGTATTAGGGTTTTTGTTGAGATTGGTCTCTTTGGCTGATCCTGCAAAGAAAGAAATAACATCAGCAAGGATGAATCAAACAAAAAAGTGTTGAGAAGAAATTAGAAGAGAAGCATTGATATGCTAAGGAAGAAGGAAGAGAATATATCGTGAAGTCAAAGTCTGCAATTAAAGTAGTTGGGTAATATGTCAAATTGGGCCATCGGATTTACATTAAGGTCCAGTTAAGAAAATAGTTAATTAAGTTAGTTTCTATCTAAGTCGTCAGAGTTGTTAGGTCCTAAAGGTTGTCTGTAACCTTGTCTAAGAATAGTTATTAGAGTAGCTGCATAATCATGAATATCTAGTATGTAGAAGCATGTCTAAATAGTGTATGGTTAGTGAGAAACCATCTTTATAAGTTCTATTATGTATGTTGTATGAAAAAAAAAAAAATATGAACATGGGAGTTTAAAATTGAGTTTATCAAAAGAGAGAATGGAACATACCTGAAATCTAGTTGAAAAACAACATGGTATCAGAGCTACACTTATTCTTGGAGCCTGTTTGAAACAAGAAGATAAAGAAGATCTCTGAAGGAAGAACAAACCTTCAGACCAAGTCATTTTAGAAGAAATCTCTGATGGCGTTAAATCTGCAGTCTTCTCAGTTTGTTGCAGTCTTTGATGGCCAGAACTATGAATTCTGGGCTGCCAGAATGAAGACAACTCTCTTGAATAAGGATCTATGGGAAATTGTGAAAGATGGAATTCCTGAAACAGAAGCAACAGTAGAAGACAAGAGCAAGGAATCTGTTACCTTGAAAGCGTTAAAAGCAAAAGATATAGCTGCACTTCAAATCCTTCAACATGCAGTAGCTGATGTGGTCTTTGATAAGATTCTCTCTGCAACTTCAGCACATCAAGCATGGAAACTCCTGGAACATTCTTATCAAGGTAATGAGAAAGTTAAAACTGTTAGACTTCAGTCTTTAAGAAGGGAATTTGAAAACTTAAAGATGAAAGAAGAAGAAAAGGTTAAGACTTACTCTGATAGGATTCAAGTTGTAGCAAATCAAATGAGAGCTTTAGGAGAAAGTAAATCTGAATTTGATTTAGTAGTTAAGATGTTAGCCTCTATGCCAAGAAGCTATGCAAGTTTATCATCTTTAATGGAAGAAACAAAAGATCTAAAAACAGTTACCTATGCTGAGCTACTTGGATCTCTTGAAGCCCATGAAAAGAAATTCTTCCCGGAAAATGAAGAAGAAGCAGAGGGAGCTTTTCATGCAAGATTCAGAAACCTAACTGTGGAAGACAAAAACAAAGAAGGCTCGAGTCATTCAAATTACAGAGAAAGAAGGTGGTGTGGTTACTGCAAAAGAGATAATCACAATGAAGATGTATGTTGGATCAAGAGTGGAAAGATCAGACCTGATTTCAACAGGAACAGAGACACTAGAACATGTTTCAACTGTGGGCAAGCTGGTCATTTCTCAAGGGAATGCAGGATCAAGAAAACAGAGCAAGCCCAAATGAATCAAGAGGATAACAAGGAAGATGAAGAAGCATATCATATGTTTACAGCTAGACAAGAGGATCAAGAGTCACCTGAAGAAAATGCTTGGCTTATTGATAGTGGATGCACAAATCACATGACTTCATGTGAGCATCTCTTTATAACTTTGAACACCAACTTCAATGTGCCTATACGTGTAGGGAATGGAGAGGTTCTAACAACAAAAGGGAAAGGAGATATCCAGATTATGACAAAACAAGGAAGAAGAGTTATAAGAGATGTTCTACTTGTTCCAATGCCAAGAATCTATTGAGTGTTACTCAAATGATTGAAAATGATTATGAAGTTACCTTTGTTCACAGAGGTTGCACCATTCATGATTCAGCTGGAAGGAAGATAGCCGAGGTACCTATGATCAATAAGAGTTTTCATCTTAAAATGTCAGAAAACAATGAAGCAACTATGGTTGCTACAAAGGAAACTACTTGTTGTTCAGAAGTTAAAGACATCAATGATGGAACTCGAAAGCAGTTGATATCAAAAAAAAACCAAGCTGAAGCAGTAAAAGAAAAGGAAGTGAGTGAAGCTACAATGCAAAAAGATGGTGAAAGTAAGAAAGGTAAAGTCAAGAAAATTGATGAGACTACTCAAAGAAAATTCTCAGCTGTTACCAAGACCAAAACCATCAGCTCAAATAAAGACGAAAGCTCTTCTAAGATTGGGAAGGAACATAAGAAATATAGAGGAGAAACCAAAAAGAAAATCGCTGAAACTATATCCAAAGAAAACTACACGGAGAAAATCAAAAACTCACCTAATGTTGAGATGAAGCAAAAGAAGATTAAAGAAGAAACCTGCAAAAAGAGTGATGAGAAGAATCAAAGAAAAAAAGAGGAAAAGCACAAAGGATTTGGGTTTCAAATATTGGAAACTATTGCCAAAGAAGAACTCAATGATCAAAGGCAAATCTTTCAAAAGAAAGACGTAAGAGATTTACAGGCACCTGAAAGTGCCAATACTTTCAAGTTTGGAGATGTAGATTTCGGCTCAGGATTTCTACTAAGGCCGAGCAAACCTACCTCGGTGGAAACTGAAGCAAAGAAGAAGCAGATTAAGGTAAGTACCGCTGTAACAAAAGATGTGAATCCATATCAAAGGAATGAATTGGGAAAAACTGATGAGAAATTCGAGAGCATGAACGATGAACATTCAGAGGAAGCATCAAATTTTGCTGAAGCAAATCAAAAGAAAATTTCAGGTGAAAGGGAGAACTTGAAATTGAGTGTACCTATGAGTTATGCTGATGTATTGAAAAGAGCATATCCGATGCCACAAGCATCGATTCAGAAGAAGCCAAAGGTACCAAATTTTACTATCTTAAAATTAAATTCGGACATCAATCAAAGAGCCCAAGAGGGAGTGTTGAGATTGGTCTCTTTGGTTGATCCTGCAAAGAAAGAAATAACATCAGCAAGGATGAATCAAACAGAAAAGTGTTGAGAAGAAATTAGAAGAGAAGCATTGATATGCTAAGGAAGAAGGAAGAGAATATATCGTGAAGTCAAAGTCTGCAATTAAAGTAGTTGGGTAATATGTCAAATTGGGCCATCGGATTTACATTAAGGTCCAGTTAAAAAAATAGTTAACTAAGTTAGTTTCTATCTAAGTCTCAGTTAGAGGTTGTACTAAACCAGTCAGAGTTGTTAGGTCCTAAAGGTTGTCTGTAACCTTGTCTAAGAATAGTTATTAGAGTAGCTGCATAATCATGAATATCTAGTATGTAGAAGCATGTCTAAATAGTGTATGGTTAGTGAGAAACCATCTTTATAAGTTCTATTATGTATGTTGTATGAAAAAAAAAATATGAATATGGGAGTTTAAAATTAAGTTTATCAAAAGAGAGAATGAAACATACCTGAAATCTAGTTGAAAAACAACAGTTTTACATGTGCAGATAATTTTTGTTGTGGTTATGATACAAAATTTTATTGGCATCCGGAGTCAAAAGTCGTCGAGCTCGATGAGGTTTATCTTACAAAACAAGGTTACTTGTCTTGCTTGTCCGTAGATATTTATTTTCTCTATTAGCTTTAAACTAATCAACACCGCTTGTATGATAGAAGAGTTTATTTGGTGAATTGGTGTGTAATATGAAATTCTGTTGAGAATGATGGAATTCAAAAGATGATGAACAACTTTATTATTCAAATCATGTAATTTAATTAAAAATGAGTATATCAATTGACTATTAGCCATTTTATATTAAAATTCATCTTTATCCAAACCAAATTAAATATGAGTAACTTGACTTGAATTATATGTAGACATAACCAAAATGTAACTGTAACCTTATTTCGTACAATAACTGTATCTGTTTTTAATTGTAATCGGATTATAACTGTATGAAACGGTTAAAGTCTGTAACTGTAATTGTAAAATTATATAATTATGATTAATCATAAATTATCAACCGTGACCATATAAATACTATTAGTTAGCTGTATTTATTTTAAAAATAAAATAATCATTTTATTGTAATTTTATATATCGTAATTTTAAGTAATCATATTATATTTAATCGTATATAACCTGTAACCGTATATAATCTGTAACCATTTTAATTATATTCAAATTGTTAATTAAACTTAAATAAAAAAAATTAACTGTAACTAGTAGTTAATTAATTTTAATCATGATAACTGTAACCGTTATCATCTCTAATTATATCTATGATTGCTCCTGTCATAATCAGTAACCAATATTGCATAGGTTAAGGACTCTATCATACAAATGATGGTGAGCTCTCTCCAGAATGAGAGATTGATGAACACATGGCAAAATCTATTTTGTAAGCATTAGTTAGAAATATTTGCAATAGACAAGTTTCGTATTAGGGTTTTACATGTGCAGATAATTTTTGTTGTGGTTATGAAACAAAATTTTATTGGGATCCGGAGTCGAAAGCCGTCGAGCTCGATGAGGTTTATCTTACAAAACAAGGTTACTTGTCTTGCTTGTCAGTCGATATTTATTTTCTTTATTAGCTTTAAATTAATCAACACCGCTTGTAGGATAAAAGAGTTTATTTGGTGAATTGGTGTTTCATATGCAATTCTGTTGAGAACAATGGATTTCAAAAGATGATGAACAACTTTATTATTCAAACCATGTAATATGAAAACATAATAAAACATTATCATTTAAACGTCGTCGGAGTGCTAATGATTTCTATGCGTTGATTTCTTGAAAGATCCCTTTAGCCACCATCCTGCAGAAAACACATTGCCACCAAAAGAAACCATGTCAACACATATATACACATGCATGCATAATTGCATATACGACAACATAAACATTATACATACCGAGGGAGTACAGGTGGCTGATACTTCTTGCATTTTGTGCCTATACAATCGTGAATACACTGTTTTACACCAACAAAAAACATTTCGCATGAGTGCTCGCACCTGTTACAACAATCATCATATGCTTTATTTCCCATTCCCGGTGATGGCATCGTCGTCAATGCTATCATGATCATCATCATCAACAACATACACTTCTTCTCCATCTTTATGTGTGTGTGTGTGAGAGATTTTCTCTTTTTGATTAACTCTACTTACTACTACCGACCCTATATATAGCTTTTAATTTTCTTCATGATTGGAAACATATATTTTAGTTTGACTAGGTAATTTTACAGACAATAAATTGCGATGAAATCAACGGGAACAAGAATATTATGATATTGGTGTCGGTCAACAAAATATTTTGTAATGGTATACTATATATTTGACCCAAATTCAAAAATATATATTACTATTATAATATTATTTATTTCCATATACAGTTGTTGATTAATTTGGACTACACGAATCTGTTGCTAAATAAAAATTATTGACTGTAAATGTAGCTATTTGTTTGACGGTATTAAAAACAAGTATTGATTACATATTTAGTATTTGTTTTTATGATATACATTTGCCTAAGTAAAACGGGGTTGGTGTCAATTGGGTTCGATTCTTTTGTTCTACTGAAACTTTTGATGAAAGAATTATTGAAGAAAAGGAGTCATGTTTTTTTTATTTTTGTTGTTGATGATACGAATATAATTTTGCTGTTGAAGCAAATAAACGTGGAGCAAGTGGAAGAAGAGGTTTGAACGAGTCTTTAAAGTTAGAAGTTGCAGTCAATAATTGACCAATTATTACGGTCGTATTAGTTTCTATTTACTTGCTTAAGAGTAGGATTTCTTATTGTTGTAAAGGCTATTTAAGCCGATGATCTTTGTTAATAAGATAAGGAGTTTTTTTCGGAAATCTAAACAAAGAGCATTTGAACACAACAATTGGTATCAGAGCTCCGTTAGATCTTTGAGAACTGAAAGAGAGAAACCGCAGTTTCAAAACAGAGTGTAAAGGATGGGAAATGACAAAATGAAAATTCCTCAGTTTGATGGACACTGGGATCACTGGACTGAAGTTATGGAAAACTTCTTAAGAGCAAGAGGATTGTGGAGCTTGATCGAGATCGGTTTTGAGGAACCGGCAACCACAACAATGCTCACTGATGAACAAAGGATGCAACTGGACACCGCCAAGATGAACGATCACAAGGTTAAACACTATCTTTATCAATCAATTGATAGGGTAACTTTTGAGCAGATCCTGGACAGGAGATCATCCAAGATCATATGGAACTCAATGAAAAAGAAGTATGGAGGTAATGATCGGGTGAAGAAGTCCTTGTTGCAGAAGCTAAGGAGAGACTTTGAATTACTTGAAATGAAGGAATCTGAACATGTGGAGGAGTACTTTACGAGGGTACTTGCAATCACAAATCAAATGAGAAGTAATGGAGAGGTCATGAATGACTCTAAAGTGGTGGAGAAAATTCTGAGAACTCTCAGTGAAAAGTTTATGTATGTGGTGGTGTCTATAGAAGAGTTTAAGGATATTGAAACCATCACGTTGGAGGAGTTGCAGAGCTCACTTGCAGTGCATGAGCAGAAGTTCAGGAAACCAGAGAAGGAAGAAGACCATGCACTGAAAGTAACTTACCGAAGAGGAGCTGTAGCTAGAGGAAGAGGTAGAGGCCGTGGTAGAGGAAGAGGATTTTTTGACAAAAGCACGGTGGAATGTTACAAGTGTCACAAACTTGGACATTACCAATATGAGTGTCAAAAGCTGGAAGAAGAGGCAAACTTTGCTGACTTTGAAGAAAAGGAAGAGATGCTTCTAATGGCATTTATTGAGAAAGGAAACAATGGTGAGATGGCTGAAAAAATAATAATAAAAAATGCAGAGCAGCTAATGATGGCATATTCTGGATCTCAAGAGAACGTAAGGAAGAAAGCATGGTTTCTAGATTCTGGTTGCTCAAATCACATGAGTGGTGATAGAGAAATATTCAGTTTGATGAATGAGAACTTTAAGCATTCAGTCAAGCTTGGTAATGACAAGCAAATGGAAGTAGTTGGCAAAGGAAACGTAAAGCTGGTCTTCAATGAAGTCACATACACCATAAGTGACGTGTATTACGTCCCGGAGCTGAAGAACAACCTGTTAAGTCTCGGACAACTCCAGGAGAAAGACCTCACCATCATAATCCGAAAAGGAACTTGCAAGATTTTCCATTATGATAAAGGGTTAATAGCTGAGAGTAAAATGAGTATAAACAGGATGTTTATGCTTATTGATCAAAGCAGCAGAGAGGAGAAATCAAATCCGGAAATATGCCTACAAACAGTCTCTGAAGGTGTGGCGAAGTTGTGGCATGAACGCTATGGACACTTGAGTCATAGAGGTATGAAGACTCTGCAGAGCAAGAAAATGGTATGTGGATTACCAACTTTCAACACTCAAAATTTTACATGCTCAGATTGCTTAGTAGGAAAGCAACCAAGAAAATCTATTCCCAAAAGAAGCACTTGGAGAGCCAAGGAAGTATTGGAACTAATACACTCAGACATTTGTGGTCCCATCAGTCCCACAACAACCACTGGAACAAGGTACATCCTATGTTTCATAGATGATTACAGCAGGAAGGCGTGGGTGTATTTTCTCAAAGAAAAGTCAGAAGTTTTTAGTCAGTTCAAAATATTTAAAAAGAAGGTGGAGACTGAAACTGGAAAAAGCATAAAGTGCTTAAGAACTGACAGGGGAGGAGAATACACATCCACTGAGTTCTCTGATTTTTGTAAGGAGGAAGGTATTCGGCGACAACTGACCATTGCTTACACACCGCAGCAGAACGGAGTGGCGGAGAGAAAGAACCGCACTGTTATGAACATGGTGAGATCGATGCTGACAGCAAGAAATGTACCAAGAATTTTCTGGGCAGAGGCTATGAATTGGACATTTTATGTGTTAAATCGATGTCCCACATTGGCGGTCCTGAATATCACACCACAAGAGGCATGGAATGGGATAAAACCAAATGTAGAGCATTTTCGAGTCTGGGGGAGTATTGCTCACGTTCATATCTCCGATGAAAGACGAGGTAAACTCGATGATAAAAGCACTATATGTATATTGCTTGGTTTTTTAGAGGAATCAAAAGGATATCGGTTATATAATCCAAAGAGCAAAAAGATTATAGTGAGTAGAGATGTGATATTTGAAGAGACAAAAACATGGAATTGGGCAGAAGAAGAGGGTCAAACAGAATCTGAACTCACCTGGAATGATGATAATATGATATGGGAAGAAGGTGAAACAGAACACAATGACGAGGAAGAATCTGATGCTGAGACAGAACCACTTGAAGAAGTAGAGCAACCTGCAGAAAATACAGTAAATGCAGTCAGTGTTAATGAACAGCAAGCTGCAGTCAGAGAAATAAGAGCCAGACGACGGCCGCAATATTTAAGTGATTACCATACGGGGAATGAAGATAGTGAAGAAGAAGTTAACATGATGGAAGTTACTTATTCTGCGGATCCATCAACATTTGAGGAAGCAGAAAGGAGTTTGAAATGGAAAAAGACTATGGATGAAGAGATGGACTCAATTATCAGAAACAAGACATGGGAACTGATAAATCTACCAGTAGGAGCCAAATGTATTGGAGTAAAGTGGATTTATAAAACAAAGTTCAATGAGCAAGGAGAAGTAAGCAAGTATAAAGCGAGACTGGTGGCAAAGGGGTATTCTCAAGAGCATGGAATCGACTACACTGAGGTATATGCACCTGTCGCAAGAATGGACACCATTAGAATCATTCTATCTACAGCTGCAATAAAGGCGTGGGACATACACCAGTTGGATGTTAAATCAGCTTTCCTTCATGGGGTACTTGAAGAAGATGTATACATTCAACAACCAAAGGGTTATGTGATCAGCAGAGAAGAAGATAAGGTATACAAACTTCATAAAGCTTTGTATGGCTTAAAACAAGCTCCAAGAGCTTGGTTTAGCCGAATTGAAGATTACTTCATCAGAGAGGGCTTTACAAAGTCACAAAATGAAGAAACGTTGTTCATCAAAACCAATAAACACGGTAACATTCTGATTGTCAGTGTTTATGTGGATGATCTCATATATACTGGAGATGATGTTTCAATGATGAGGGGCTTTAAAGATTTAATGCAAAAGGAGTTTGACATGACAGATCTTGGCAAGATGAGATATTTTTTGGGAATTGAGGTTCTACAAACCTCACATGGAATTCATATTTCACAAGGAAAGTATGCTCTAGAGGTATTGAAGCGCTTTAACATGGAGGATTGCAATTCAGTTTTTAATCCAATGGTGCCTGGAAACAAGCTTGACTTAGATGAAGAGGGAGAGCGTGTAGATGAGACATTCTACAAGCAAATCATCGGAAGTCTCATGTATCTCACAACAACGAGACCTGACCTGCAATTCTCAGTAAGTCTCCTAAGCCGTTTCATGTCAAAACCAACAATCTTACACTTACAAGCTGCGAAGAGAGTTCTGAGATATTTGAAAGGAACTATGGATTTTGGAATCTGGTATAAGAGAGGAGGAATCGGAGAAATCTTAGTCTACACTGATAGTGATTTTGCTGGTGATGTTGATAGCAAAAAGAGCACATCAGGTTATGTTTTTCTCATGAACGGATCATCAGTTGCTTGGACTTCGAAAAAGCAACCCATCGTCACTCTCTCCACAACTGAAGCAGAGTATGTGGCTGCATCAGTTTGTGCTTGTCAAGCAGTTTGGTTTAAAAGAATTCTACAGGAACTAAGATATGATGTAGAAGAAAGCACATTTATTTTCTGCGATAACACATCAACCATCAAGTTGTCCAAAAATCCTGTTTTTCATGGAAGGTGCAAGCACATAGGAGTTCGTTTTCATTTCTTGCGGGATCTAGTTAAAGAAGGAGTGATTAGTCTCGAACACTGTGGAACACAAGAGCAAGTAGCTGATATATTTACAAAGCCGTTAAAGCGTGAGACGTTTGAAAATCTGAGGAACAAGCTTGGAATTTGCTCAGTTGCAGATAAACTAAGCTATGGACATCAAGCTTAGTTTAGAGAGGGTTTGTTGAAGCAAATAAACGTGGAGCAAGTGGAAGAAGAGGTTTGAACGAGTCTTTAGAGTTAGAAGTTGCAGTCAATAATTGACCAATTATTACGGTCGTATTAGTTTCTATTTAGTTCCTTAAGAGTATGATTTCTTGTTGTTGTAAAGGCTATTTAAACCGATGATCTTTGTTAATAAGATAAGGAGTTTTTTTCAGAAATCTAAACAAAGAGCATTTGAACACAACATTTGCTGTTTTGGATCTTTCTATAGACCTACGAAGTGTTTCATGAGAAAAACAAAAACAGAGTTTTCATCCTGATTTTAATCTTGTAAATGTTTGATCTACGTTCTTAAGCAAAATAAGTTGCCAGATTTGCTACAATGAAGAGAGTATTTTAGGACCTTTTACAATCTTGTAGTACTTAAATGTATTTTTATGTTTCAAGATGGTATATCATTAATTGATTTTTTTTTTTTGTAAACGTTGAACGATTGATCAAGCAAACTGTTCTTGAACTTGTAATGATTTAATAACTGGAACAAAAATGTTATTTACATGGACATTTTCTAATACTTTAAAAAAAACTGTATCAAGAATAGTCAATGCATGGGACCAGATTAGCTAGGCCATAGAAACTTCCAATATATAGAGCATTTTTTACCATTGTTTTATTGTTAGAGAGGTTCGGAAATCAGAAAACTTGTTTTTGACTATAAACTTACTTATCTTAAATTCAAGACCAATGAAACATGATAGAAGAGAACTGGTCCATGTCAAACTCTCTGCTCATGTCTGTCCCATGTTTTTCAGACCACAGATTTCAATGACTTGAGGAAAGTTTCAAACCCTTCATTTGATCGATATATACATACCCAAAGCAGAACAACATTTTCAAGATCATCAACAATAAGCAATCGAAGAAATTATATTTAAGCTTAAAATTCAATACTTTCAGATACAAATGGCTTTGGTTAGAGGTATATCTTTGGTGCAAAGACGGTTCTTGGACGTTCTATCGCAGCTTTAGTGGCAACAAGCAAAAACACTGTGGGTTGTTTTTATACAGGTACCTTTAAGATCTTCGAAAATTAACTAAAACACAAATGTTTATTAAAAATAAAGAATTATGAAGATTTGGTTGAAAAGTTGAATTCAATCAAAGTCAAATACTTTTTCAATCTGTAAATCCATGAAGTCAAGAAGTGTAGCCGAATCAAATAGTTGGCTCTAGTCTTTGTAAATGAGTGAAATACTGAATTTTCCCCTGAAACACTTAACTAATTGAATGAAAACCTGGGAAATACTGATTTTTCTAAAACAATATTTAACTTCTTAATTCGTATGGATTTTTACGAAAACATAAAGCCTAATGATGTGTGATAATATCAACGTTGCAGTACCATCCAAAATTAAATCCATAACTTTAAACAGGTGGCTTTATTTACATTTATTACCTATGGACACAAGAAATCCATTATTTGATGCACACAAAAAAAAAGAGTCAATAATTAAGTCTATTCTAGATTATCTATAAACATCATCAAGCCCACTTGGCCATGACGGACATGCCACCAGCACCAAGCAAAACAGCAGCATACGACTTGAACTGAAGTTTGATACTACTTTGCATTTTTTGACCCATAAAATCAGCGGCTAAAAGGTCAACTAGAGCCATGTAGATGAGTAGTCCAGCTGAAGAAGCGTTGAGTAACCCAACTGATATGAGCGAGTCAGGGCTATTTTCCTTGTACGTTTTAGATAATGCCATCCCTAAAGCCACCCCAAAAGGCGTTGTCACAGCGAAGAAAAAAGCCATCACAGCCTTTTTAATCCACCCGTACTCCGCCTATAACATGCATTCTTAAGTTTAATCAAATGATACAATTTCATTCATTCATGAACCTAAGCTTTTGGAGAAACTCACCTGAAGGATGCAGCCACCAAGACCCATGCCTTCGAACATTTGGTGAAAGCAAAGAGCAGCGATAAGACCTTTGATGGTGCAAGTATTATTAGTAGCTCCAACTGATAGTCCTATCACTATTGAGTGCACCACTATTCCTAGCTCCAGTACCTGTTCCATTTTTATTCATTTCAAATTCTCACTAAATTTTATCATAGTTAATTAATATTTAATACTAATACATATAGGGGTTTGAATAAAATCTCTTAGGATGAATAAAAAGGGGAGAGTTGGGCGGTGAGGGAATATACTAACGATGGCAATAACTCGATACCGAAGAAGCTGTAAATGAGAAACAGGCTCCTTTTCATTATCTCCATGAAGATTAAGACTAAGGGCATGCCCATGAGCATGAACATGACCATGGCCATGGTCATGATGGGATACCACACTCCCCATCTCTTGGTCAGGAGTCTCAGCTGATGCCACGTCAGCACTTGGATCTCTCCTGCCTGACTTGGTGAAGACACTGGTGGTAATAGAGTCAACCATGAGTGTGAACACGGCAGAGATCATGGCGACGAAGCCGGTGAAAGGGAACTTGTGCCAGGGGTTCTTATCAAGACAAGGAGATGAAAGCATGTCGAAAGAATCAGGCAAAACGTGCATGAAACCAGTAGAGAGGATGATCCCGGAAGCGAATGACTTAACGATGAGGAAGTGAGATTTCTCAGGCTGGAAAGCTGGAACTGATCGGGCAAAGAATGGGAGGCAAACTCCGATTAGACTAGTGATAAGGATACTGAAGATTGCTATGAGTTTAAGATCTAATGCTTTGTTTTTGTCGGTACATGTGTTGTTAGAATTTGGTTTGCAAACATTGTTAGATTGAGAGAGAGCTCCGGGAAAGTTGGATATGGAGAGGAGGAGGAAGAAGGCAATGGTGGCAGAGAAAATGACAGGAGCTTTAGTCATCTTTCTCGTTCTTTTTGTGTAAGTGTTTTTGAGTTGGGTACAAAGAATGTTTTGTGTTACATCTTATAGGGGCTTTAATCTTGCTAGCTTCGCTCAATCTATAAGTGAATATTGAAATTACTAGTTAATCAAGGTTATGCCGTCATTTTTTTCTTTATATAAACTTGAGTCGAAATGTTTCGTTGAGAAAATATTGATTGACACAACAGTGTAGACTAATTCTAAGATTAGTCACATACATATAAAAAATATAATATTTGAATAGTTAAGTAATCATGATAGTAGTTGTTTGTTAAAGATAGAGCTTTCTATAGAGATATAAAAAAAAAAGAATATACAACTTCAAATATATATGGGCCATCAAATTTAGGATTAAAATAGATAAATTGTAATGGGCGTTGTCATTCACTGTGTGCAGGAGGAATATTGGTAAACTAATTAAAGCTGGCTCACGATTACTACAGAACCTTAGACCCAAAAAAAACAACAAAATTGAACCCTTAAGTATAACTATTTAAAATATATATTTTTTTAAAAAGTTGTGTAAGGCCTTTTCGGTGGAAAACGAGAAATTAAATATTTAAAAATAATATTAGACGTACATCTACTATAAAAAAAATCAGATAATTGGTCCGATTTGAGTGATTTGGATATCTAATATTTCTATCCGGGTAAATGTCAACCAAATGTAAACCACACAAATTTCTTAACTATTTGACTGATTAAAGATGTTCTAACCAGTGGCAGATACAAGATGCCTAATGCTAAAGTGGTGTACATACTTAATCTTCTTTTGTAAACACACACATGATGATAGATTTTTCTAGATCGGCCACTGTTCTTAACCAACTTTTTTTTTTTTTCGATCTCATATTATTATTATTGATAAATTTATATTAACATACCGTCTTCATTGGATCATCTAAGAATTTTATAAATTTAAAACCAATTTTTTTTTTAAACTTCCATGTTAATCTATGTAGTTTTATAGTATTTTATTTTGTCGCTTAAGACATTATTATATGAAGAATGGTGCGGATAATGTTATATGCGGGGTTTTAGGAATATAATACATAAGGATAAGTTGTACTCCATTTCTACATGTACGTTATGTACGTTACTCTAACTAATTGCAATTTGACCTTATACAATAGTGAGAAAATTATAAAATTTTGTCATAAGAAAATTAAAACTACACTACGTTGACTTCTAAGTTGCTAATCCACGTGGATAAGGAATGTTTCAACAAGAAAACATTAATGTAACTGTGTTACCAAGACATTGAAGTAAACTAAACGCAAAAGACAAAATGTATTTCTTCGGATATAAAATGCGAATTGTATAAAGAAATTGATCACGGTTCAAAGATATGGTTTCCATGTTTTGATATTTGATTCCAGTTCTTGAAGAGTCACTTTAGAGGTTTTGACCGCAGCTTGATGTGAGACCAAGCCCTTATTAAGAGGTAAAATACTCGTGCTACTAATAACATTTTTTTACGTTTTCGTATACCCCACGTTATAAAATAAAATAAATTAAAAGGTTAGCTGATTCTTTTACAGATTTTGAATTTTTAAAGATTTTGGTTTGGAATCGAACAAAAAAATAAATTTATAGTAATCCGATAAACAGAATATTATTCGGGATCAGATGCATTTGGTTGACATATCAGTACGATT
The DNA here is from genome assembly GCA_963854855.1 of Nasturtium officinale. Lineage (NCBI taxonomy): Eukaryota > Viridiplantae > Streptophyta > Magnoliopsida > Brassicales > Brassicaceae > Nasturtium > Nasturtium officinale. The sequence continues at coordinate 9,208,461 of OY978500.1, forward strand.
ACGAATGTACTTCGCTGACTTTGCTATTAATAAACGTCATCGAGAATACGACATCGTTTTTAATGAAAAATATGACGGCTCTGTTAATTAGTCGTGTTGATTTCGAAACCTTGGAACCACCGTTGATAAGAAAATAATAATACAAAACCAGTTTATTCGTTGTTAAAGCTGTATGACTTTTTATTGATTATATGAATTAGAAGGGGACGTTGTATATTGTATTCTTTATGATAATATCTATATGATGAATGAGAAAAATATACGTAAAATGTATGACATAGTTTCAAAATTTAACCATATAAAAACAATTTTTGGCCCAAGTTGTCCCCATTTTTCCAATTTTGTATGTTAATCAGTTTAAAACATGTTTAATTAATCTTCTTTTTAGAAAACTTTCAGAAACAAGCTTATCCAGACACCAAGACGTAGATAATATGGTGGTATTTCCGTAGCTCCTCCAAACAAGATTGAACTTTTGAACCCTAGTTCAAATCTTGCTAGTAATAGAAAATAGTTAAAACCTAAAAAGACAAACTGATCGACCACAGACTTTGATCTTGATTTTTTTTTTTTGTAATCCTATCTAGATATCGAAGAAGATGATTATTACTTTAAATATTAGAGTTTCACCCATCTTCGTAATGAGTTATTCTTCATTTGGCTTGCTGATTTTTTTGATTACGTGGCGTAATATGATTCATTGGTGTAAAATAACTCAAACGTAATCTATATTCGAGATTTCGAGGTTGTCGTTTTTTTTTAATTGTTGATTGGTGTGGAGTTCATGAAACTCAGCGTGCAATTTCAAATTCTAGTTAGCTATTGATGTACAAAAAAAAGTTAGCTATTGATATAACCAATTTTGTTAAGTGATTGCAAAAACATTATAGCTTTTTAATATTTTGAATAGTTAGGGTAACTCTTTAGAATTAATAGCTATGGATTTACAGTTTTAAGTTTATCCGTACATACATGATTGGTTAAATGGGTTTGCATAGAATTTTAATACTAGTTAGTTTTACAATCTTACTCTACTCAAAGTCTCAAACACATGTCGCACATATATATTAAAGTTTTTCGGCGTGTGAGTCAAAATAAAATTTCTTTATAATCTCGAAGAATACATTTAAACTATCATATCCCAATTTCCAATAATGCCGCAAGAATCGTTAAAAGTCAAAGGAATTATTGGGGGATGAGATGAGATATTGTCGACTTCTTATACTAACTATCTAGCCTAGAAGATGAGTCATAAGCTATAAGTTCAAAATAAATAAATAAACCCTGGTGGAAAAAAATGAATATGTCTTACATCCAAAGTGTGAGTTTATTGAAACGTTAAAGATAATATAAATGCTTTATAAAAACTAAAAAAGAAATATAATATGAATGTTAAAGCCATATTTATGGTTGTACTTGAATTTGGTTCATATTTTGTCTTTCTTTTAGATGTGAGAAGAAGAAAAAACTATTGGTTAAAATTTAAGTGTAGGTCAGTTATTTGAAATAATCGTAAGAGGGCCTTAGAGCTTTTTATAACAAGATTGAAGGAGTAATTATTCTTCATATTTGTTTCTTTTCCAGCTCCTTAGTTCACAAAATAAAATAAAAATTCTAGAATACACTAGAAATGGTCTATGTTGTGGAACAAATGATATTAATGTACTTAAATCTAAACCAAGTGTAACAGCCAATAAAATACCCCAAAAACAAAGAGTTGCATTGCTTGGAAGTAAGGTAAGCCCTTCTTCTAATGTTCTATTAGATTTATAGATAAGAGTTTTTTTTTTTTGTTATTTGTGATTGAAGATGGATTGCCTTCTCTCTGGTAAAAAAAATTTTCGAACGAAACCAAATATTTTGGAGCTGAACCAAAATTTACAATCCTGTAATATCTCAATGGGGGGAAAAAAATTAAGTGAATTATCCAAATCTAACCTGAATAAAATCCAAATTTATGAAACCGAACTAAATTGACTAAACTAATTGAAAAAAGGAATTTAACAAAAGAAAAAACAAGTTAATGTTTTTTTTTTGTTATAGTAAAACAAGTATATGTTGAAAGCAAATTTATGAAACCGAACCATTTGTGTCCATCTATATGTTTCTGTTTCCTTAAATCGTTTTAGCATGTATATGATTGAATTAATTCCGTTCTCAAAAGTATTAACCATATATATATATATATACAAGTCATTCAAATATGCTTTCTGGCAACTGGCAGCCCGTAATTAAGTACATGCTTAATTAGTAGTTAATACTAGTTCGTTAAACAAATTAAAAAAAAAAAATCGATCTGAAGAATTAGATAGACTGAAACGAATAAGGCATGAAGCTTCTCATTATAATTATCCACTCACACACACATAAGTTATAATAATATATTTACGACCATAACAAAATTAATCCTTTTTATAAAACAAATGAGAAAATGGAAGACCATAACAAAATTATGGCCCAAGTGCAAATCAGATTCTTTAATCAAAAATAGGGGCCAAGTGCTAATCCGATTATTTGATCAAAGAATAGGCCCAAGTGCTAACTATATCATTTTAATGACATTTCACTGGCATTTCTACTGATCTAAGAAAATATTGTACATATGATTTAACTACAATTACATATGATTTAATAATTTTCTTAACATAATAGACAAACTTGAATAGAGGCCAATTTGTGTCACCATACGAAGTTAATAATTTTGTTTGGTTATTTAGATAATAATATTTTATTAATGGATTCTTTTCAAATATTGTTTGAATATAGATATTATAGTATTTATTTTATAATAGGAAAAAAATAATTTAACTACAATTACATTAATAATTTTCTTAACAAACTTGAATAGAGGCCAATTTTTGTCACCAGACGAACATGATAATCGGATCTTAACGCGAACAAAAAACAAAAGGAAATCAAATATATTCTTAACACCTAAATTCTTCAAAAAGATGTATTATTGATTTTTTAATAAATAACCAGATTTTTGTTTTTTTAAAATCTATTTTATATCTAAAATCAGAATGAGTAACAATACTCAGAATGTAAACTTTACGTGAGGGATTAAATTATAGAAACAAATAAAATTGATTTCCAGGTATAGCTTGTTTAGTAAGCAAATCTGCTGATGTGTTGTTTCTTCTTTCAATCCATTAAAAATCGAACTTGTTCAAATGTTTCTTTTTCCATTTATTCACTAGTTCACATAACCAATTAAAAATTCCGAAATTGATAATTTGACCATTCAGCATTTGACAAATAGTCTTGTTATCACCTTGCAATATCGAACGTGTGAAACAGGGAGAGGTCGTGGGCAAAATAATAACAAAACAAAAAAATCGTGGGGTAGATAAACATGAGATTTTTTTTTCTTTTCTTAATAATTTAAATAAATAAACAAAAATTAATACTAAAATTGTAATTAAGAAAAGAATTTGATGTCTCTAATTTTGCTTTGGAAACAAAACAAAAAAAAAACAAAAAGTTAAAAGACGTTAATAATACTTTGTGGGCCCTTATTCTACTTTTCGGTTGTTTCTAGGAAAGAAAGAACATTCGATGACTTTGTAAACTTGTTAGTATTATTCTTAACGCTTAAGCTAATTTCCTTTTTTTCTTTTTTTTTTTATTGTTGGACATTAAATAATATTCTTTCTTTTAAATACTAACGATTGGTTAGCTTAGCTCACAAGTTGAAGCAAACTACTCTTTTATTTAAAGAAAAACGAAATTTCCAAATCAGTCGAGTGAGTCTAACGAGAGTCAAGCTTTTTATTCACTCAGAGAGTCTCTTCTGTATTTTTTTGAAATCGTACTACTCAGATCTAATCCTAATGGAAAAAGGTGGTTACAGAGGAGGTCGTGGTAGAGGTGGCGGTGGTGGAGGCCGTGGTTACGGTGGTGGAGATCGTGGTCGTGGCTCTGAGCGTGGAGGAGGAAATCGTGGACAAGGACGCGGTGATCAACAGGATTTTAGAAGCCATAGTCAATGGGGACCACCGTCCGGTCACGGTGGACGTGGGGCCCAATTTCAACAGCCTCGGCCACAAGTGGTTCCGCCGCAACAATCGCAGACTCAGGTGAGTCACGGTGGCCGTGGGACGCAGCTTCAACAACCTCGGCCACAAGTGGTTCCGCCGCAGCCATCGCAGGCTCAGGTGACTCACGCCGCTGTAGCTGGAGGAAGCATAGGAATGGGAGCTTGGGGTCGTAAACCACAGGTTTCTTCGGCTTCGGCTTCTTCTTCCACCGTCGTGGTCTCCGAAACCACCGCTCCTGGTATGCTCAATACTCTAATTTATTCATATTCACAAAACATTTTTGGAACTTTGGGAATTGGTATTAGCGAAAATTAATTTATAGACATTTACAATTAGTGATTAGAACTTAATTCTGAATCATTAGACAGATTTCAATGTGAATTATTAATTAATAGCTTTGGTTTCCGTTTAATGTGATTTTTGTTTAACCTAACCTAAGTTATTGCATTTTTTAATTTGACAGTTTCTCAAGTTATGATGAATCCGACACCATCTGTTCAAATTGCTTCTACTGATAAGAAAGAACCAATCAAGCGTCCTGATAAAGGCGGTGTTGTAGCTATGCGGAAAATTAAGCTTTATGTGAATCATTATAGAGTTAACTTTGATCCGGAGAGTGTTATAAAACACTATGATGTCGAAATCAAAGGAGAAAATCCTACGAAGAAGATATCGAGATTCGAGCTAGCTATGGTCAGAGACAAAGTGTTTACAGACAATCCTGATAAATTTCCCCTTGCCATGACGGCTTATGATGGTCAGAAGAACATTTTCAGCGCGGCTCAATTGTCTACGGGGTCGTTTAAGGTGGATTTCCCGAAAACTGAAGAGATGAGAGCTCGAAGCTATACATTCACTATCAAACAAGTGAATGAGCTTAAGCTAGGGCAGTTGAAAGAGTATATGACTGGGAGTTCTTCTTTTGTTCCGCGTGATGTGTTACAAGGATTAGATGTTGTGATGAAGGAGCATCCTTCAAAGTGTATGATCACTGTTGGTAAAAGCTTTTTCACTCGTGAAACTGATGTTGACTTTGGTTTTGGTGTTGGACCTGCGAAAGGGTATCGTCACACTCTAAAGCCTACTGCACAGGGGTTATCTTTGTGTTTGGACTACTCTGTGTTGGCATTCCGTAAAACGATGTGTGTCATCAAGTATCTGAAGCTCTACTTTGACTGGAAGACTGATAGTGATTTGCGTCACTTTAGGAGTCATAGGCGAGATGTGGAAAATGAATTGATTGGTTTAAAGGTAATGGTCACTCATCGGAAAAACAAGCAGAAATTCACCATTGTAGGGTTGAGTAAGCAAGATACGAAAGACATCAAGTTCGACCTTATTGATCAAGAAGGTAATGAGCCACCGAGGAAAACTTCCATTGTTGAGTATTTCAGGATAAAGTATGGAAGAGATATTGTTCACAAGGATCTTCCTTGTCTGGATTTGGGGAAAAATGGTCGGCAAAATTTCGTGCCTATGGAGTTTTGCGACTTGGTTGAAGGACAGATTTATCCAAAGGAATCTTTGGATAAAGATACAGCCTTGTGGATAAAGCAGTTGTCTCTCGTCAATCCAAAAACAAGGCAGCAAAATATAGATAAGATGATCAAGTCTAAAGATGGACCGAGCGGGTATGCGTTCAAAGAATTTCACTTTTTTATCTTTAAAAGTTTTTAAAATTCAAAAGTCTTACCCTTTGTATTTGTATATATTACAGTGGAGAGATCATGGGAAACTTTGGACTGAAAGTGGAGAAAGAGATGACACCGGTGGATGGTCGTGTACTCAAGGCCCCTGTATTGAAATTGGCGGATAGGGGCAGAGCTGTCCGTGAGGAACCTAACCCAAATCAGAACAATCAATGGAATCTTATGAGGAAGGGTGTCACAAAAGGATCAATAATCAAGCATTGGGCTGTTCTTGACTTCACTGCATTTGAGAGGTCCTGCAGGATGCCTAATGACTTAGTGAAACAACTCATTCAACGTTGTGAGAGACTTGGGATACAGATGGAGCATCCTATTGTCTGCAAAACATCGAGGATGGATACGCTTCATAATGGTAATGCTCTTGAGGAACTGCTGCAATCCGTGATTAATGAGGCGTTACAGAAGCATGGTGGAGTTCGTCCATGTCTTGTTCTGTGTGCTATGTCAGGGAAGCACGATGGTTACAAGACTCTGAAATGGATAGCGGAGACCAAACTTGGTCTGGTGACTCAATGTTTCTTGACTCCTTCTGCCATTAGAGGACGTGATCAGTACCTGGCAAATTTAGCTCTCAAAATAAACGCAAAGGTTGGTGGAAGCAATGTCGAGCTGATGGATACATTTTCTTTCTTTAGAAAAGATGATCAGGTTATGTTTATTGGGGCTGATGTAAATCATCCAGCTGGTCGGGACAAGATGATCCCGTCCATTGTTGCTGTTGTGGGTACCCTAAACTGGCCTGAAGCTAACCGTTATGCAGCTAGAGTCATAGCTCAGCCTCACCGTAAAGAAGAGATAGAAGGATTTGGTGATACTTGCTTGGAGCTTGTCAAAGCTCATTATAAGGCCACTGGAAAACGTCCTAACAAGATTGTGATATTCCGTGATGGTGTCAGTGATGGTCAGTTCGATATGGTTCTCAATGTGGAGTTGCTTGATGTTAAGCTGACTTTTGAGAGAAATGGCTACAACCCGAAGATAACTGTAATTGTGGCACAGAAACGTCATCAAACCCGATTCTTCCCCGCCACAGAAAAAGATGGAAGTGATAAGGGCAATGTGCCTTCAGGTACTGTCGTTGATACCAAAATCATTCACCCGTTTGAGTCTGATTTCTACCTCTGCAGTCACCATGGAGGGATCGGGACAAGCAAACCGACTCATTATTATACTCTTTGGGATGAACTCGGATTCTCCTCCGATCAGGTCCAAAAGCTCATCTTCGAGATGTGCTTCACTTTCACTCGTTGCACCAAACCCGTCTCTCTTGTTCCACCGGTGTATTATGCTGACATGGTGGCCTACAGAGGAAGAATGTACCACGAGGCGAGCTCTCGGGAGAGGAACTTTAGGCAGCCGCGTGGAGCGTCGTCGTCCTCTACTGCTTCACTTTCCTCTTCACTCTCTTCTCTCACAATGGAGGACAAAGCCATCTTCAAGCTGCACACAGAGCTTGAGAACGTTATGTTCTTCGTTTGAAGAAAGGGATTTTAAGGGGTTTTTGTGTTTTGGGTCCTAAGCTGAACTTAAGAACTATAATTGAAATCGGAAAGCCCCAATAACGCAGTTTTACTCTTTTTTCTAGTAGAAAGGAGTTTGTGCGTGAATCTAATTGGGTTTTTTGCAGTGTGTTTCTTTCTTTGCTTTGGTTTGTTGTGTTGAAAACAGTCTTTAAATTTGTATTGTAATGCTCTTTAGAGCTGAAACTATTCTCATTTTATGGTATTGTGTACTTTTGGATTAAGTTTCATATATGCTGCTATCGTTTTGTAATTTTGTTTCTATGTTTGGTTAAAGCCTTGAGATCTCAGAGTTGAAAGAATAAGTTTGAGGTTTGTTCTATCTGTCTGCGTTAATAGGGTTGCATTTTCTGAATTATCTATTCATGTGAAACATTTTCTGAAATTTCTATTTATGTGGTTACGATCATACATCTCTGCAACATATGCATACAAAAAAACGCTATGGAGCTCATATACATCACTTTGTATACATAGCCACTGATTGGTTAGACGTTTTATGGTTTGGTATATGAGTATCTGGTTTTAAAGATTGAACACATTGGATACTCATTAACAGATGAAGTAATTTAACACTCTTTATAACCTTCAACGCAAGGACCCGCAGCTGACTCAGAAGTCAGAAGAAAATAAATGCATTTGGTGACTCATGAAGTTGTGAATGTGATGAACAATTCACCTTATAACCATGTTTTAATTGTCATTTCTAGTTATAAGATTATAGGCTGACCACAAACTCTCAGCTCCAACGGAACATAACTCTTATTGACTCACAATGCATGTTATATAATTCTCTTTACATATAATATATCCCTTTACCAACAAACTTTGTGATTCTCTAAATTTTGTTTTTAAGTTTTTATGTTGTGTGGATTTTGATTATAATATTATCAACAGACACTATACTTGATTATTATTCACTAAATTTTCTTTTTAAGTTTATGTTTTGTGGGTTTGATTATAATCTTCTCAACATAAATTATACTTGATTATTAAAATGTGACTCAAATTTTTTTGAAAGATATACAATTTAGTCAAGCAAATGTTTTACATAATTGTTTTTAAATACATGACAAGCTTTTATTAAAAAAAAACACTTTGAACTAGCTATAATTTTATAGAAATTATACTGATTACTAAAATGTGACACAAGAAATATTTAGAAAAACTAATTGAGTAACTTAATTTTCAAACGTATGTAAAACTTATCGAATACTCCATCTGCGTAGTGTATTAAATATGTAACTGATTTTGTCGAAACACGGTACTAGAAAAATATGACTTTAAACTGATAGTCTTTAATTGAATCTTTATGTTAAGTATTGTGTGTATTAAGATTTAAGAGTCATAACTTGTTTAAGGGTAGGTTTCTTATAACTTATAAGAGTCACAAGAAAAAAGAGTTACAACTCTTGAATTTCATGTTATTTCAAATCTATTTAAGATGTTGTTGTTTGTCTTGTAAACTACAGAGTTTCACATTAATAAAAAGTTTGTTTATTTTATATAAAGGAAAACTGTGTTGATCACAATCAAATAGTTGGTTCTATCCTCGAGAAAAATTGTTTGCTTATGCAGTCTGATTGTTATCATGTTGTGTAACATCATGTTGATATCATATTGTGTAACATCATGTTGATATCATGTATTTGTTTTTCGTATAGAGAAATCAAACCTTGAGGTATTGTAGGATTGTATGAAATCATTTCACTGGATGACGAAACATTCATATATTACTTCTCTTCGGTTCTTCCTTGCATATTTGGTACTAATTGGGAGAAGACGTCTCTGCTTCAACATAATGATGAGGTGTGTGTGAAGAAAATATCTAGAAACGTATGAGAAGTTATCTAAGAATGTTCCATCAACCAGTGGAGTGGTTTTACACAATTCTACGAAAATACCTCAAAGCTTGATTTCTTCATATGAACAACAAACACATGATGATGAAAGCTTCTAAAATTGTGACACAAAAATGTTTAGTACATGTCATAAGAGTTTCAAGTCTGCAATTTGATAATGTTCTAGTGATGCTTACTTCAGATAGATATTTTTGTTAAAGAAATAGTAGTGAAGAGAAGGAAGAATTGGTCCGAAAAAAGGAAGAAGAAGAGCAAAAATGTTTTTTACGTTTAAATCTGAAATTTGTATAATTAGAATCTGGAATTTGATGCAGAAATAAAAACATATTTACTTCTCCCCTGACTAATTCAGAATCTTTAATCAACTTCTCTAAAATTGAAAGCTCTAAATTCTTCATCTGGGACTAATCCACGGGTCCGGTCATGCGGAGAGCCGGGCGAAACATTCGCCTACGACCTCCATTTTTGTGAGACCCCAATTTAGGTTTATTTATATATATATGTTTCACTTGTAATTTTTAAATACTATAGTATTTTTTGTTTTGAATTGTTTTTGGATAATTTATGTTTTATTGTTGATTTTTTATTATATTTAAAACTATATTTTATATTTAAATACGTTTATCAGAGACGTTACTTTATATTTTGCCTAGAGACCCCAAATTTTCAGTTTGCATCTACTTTTCAAAGATATGTATCTGTCAAATGGACTTGAGAAACTATTCATCAAAAGAATAATGTGAATCCCATCAATAACAAAACAAATACCATTCAGATCACTAAGCAATTAACAAAAATAATTAACTGTTTTAATCAATTGTTTTGGTTGTTATCAAATTCTAAGGATGCTTGATAGTCGCTCTGATCAACTCTGTTTCTTATTAATTTTAATTAGACTAAAAAAACCCATCAAGTGATAGAATATAGCAAAATCAACCTTTAATCTTTTGCTATCTAAATAGACATTGATATTAGTGTCTTGGGTACACCCCATAGCGGATTTACTTGGCCTAGCGGGCGGATCATTTGATATATCTACTAGGCTTTTACATGTTATGATTTGTTGTATATGAAATTTCTTCACTAATTGCATTAATGGGTCTCTTGTTGCTTTCGATCTGAATCAGTTATGGGCTCTGTATTTTCTGATAAAACTTACAAATATTTTATTGGAATTATGAACCATATATGTTAAGTGTTAACTTAGTAAAGTGGATTTTGCACGATTTTTTAAAAGACTAGTACTACTGACTACTGAAATTAGAATGGGTTAAGGTTAACTAACTAGTTGTGCTGCTACAATTTTTATAATAGTAACAAAACCAAATTATTAATTTACAGTTTGGTTGGATTTGATTGTTTCTGTTACGGTTATTTTGTCCATCCTAACTCATGAGTCTGATTCTCAAAATTTCACCTATTGTAATTTTTCATTCACTAAATGCTTTTCATGGAAATTATAAAATCTGGCAAAACATTTTTTTTTAAAACTTCAGGGTATATATATCCCATTAATAAAATAACAACAAGAGAAAATAAATAAATAAAATGTACAACAATACTGAGAGAAGTGAATACAAAACCCCAAATGAAAAAGACATGGTAGTCGAAGTGATTCACACGAATCAAACTAAAATAATAATATTTATTCTTTATTTTTATCATCTTTTATTGTCACCTTCTGGTTCATGTTTCTTTGCTTTTTTTTTTTATCAAAAAACGTACATATATTTACTTTTCGTAACCCAAAAACAAACAAAAAAACTTAGATTCACTTTCATTTATTTTGTTTGTTTTCCACCCATTATTATTAACATTAAAATTTGGCAATGTATAATGAACTTTAATACCTAATTCTTGCCGTTAAAAGGTAATACATTTTAATTTATTGTTTTATTTGTTTTTTTAGTGCACCAGCTGTAGTTTTTTTTTTTTTTTTTTTTCCCTTAGATCAAGCGTTGTTGTTTTGTTTGTGTTGTCTTCTCCTTCACAATTCACATTGATTAAATCTAAAGCTTTTCCTTTGATTCTTCAACTCTCGATTTTACCCTTCTCTTTCTCACTCTCACAGTTTTCTCACCCGATTCTTAATCTTCCCCCCTTTGCGTACAACCAAATCTTCTGATTCAAATCAATCCGATTTGACTTCGATTGAATCCAAAGTATCGATTTTCTTCAATTGGGTTTTGGTAATTTCACTCCTTTTGTTTTCGATCTTCTTGCATGTTTCGAATCTGCATTTTGAAATTAGGTCTCGTTTCGTTAGATTCAGAAATTTCTTTAAAAAATTTGGATTTGGTGTATGTATGAGTATTGAGATTGATTTGTGAAAAATGGGGTTTTTATTTTGCTTTTTGAAGGTGTTGTGAAATGATGAGATAAGAGTTGAATTATAAAGCTCGAAGATTTGTGTATTAAATTTGCAATGTCGACGACGTCTTTGCAAACGATTGGTGCTATAAAGTCTTATCATCATCAAGCTCAACATTTGGTTAAGAATTATCTCTTAGCTGATCCTTTTATTCCTTACACTTCTGTTCTTACCGGAATTTTCCTTTGCAAAGTGGTAAGATTGGTTACTTTCATGATTCTTCTATAGATCTTGGGACAAAGATTGATCCTTTGTGATGATATTAGTTCATGTTCTTATGTTTGTTTTTTGCAGGTTTATGATCTTTGTCATTTTATCAGTAACTCACATTCTAAAACTTATATTATCCTCACCAAAATTCAAAGAATCGAATGGAATAACCGGTTTGTTGTTTGATGATTATGTAACTCTCTTTTTCTTATGTCTTGTGTGTGGTTGTTTGGAATCTTTTTTGACTCGTTTAATCTTGTTTGGCAGTGGTATCTCTACAGTTCATGCTATTTTTATCTCGGCTTTGTCACTCTACTTTGTCTTCTGGTCCGAGCTCTTTTCCGATAGGTGGCACAATGATCTTGTTGTTTTCAGGAGTTCACGACTTTCTTCTCTTGGTTTAGGGGTAAGCACTAGTTTAAGTGGATCTATAAGTTAATGTAGAGTCTTTGAGAGAACAAGTTTCAACATTATTACATAATTTATTTGCAGATATCTATTGGTTACTTCGTTGCTGATCTTGGAATGATCTTCTGGAAATATCCTTCTTTGGGTGGAATTGAGTATGTAAGTAACTGTTCTTGACCAAACACATTGCTCTCTCTAGTGGTTTTCTCTTCAAAGATATGCAGAATCCTCTCAAATATTCGGCATGTTGATGTTTCACTTTTGGTGTATCTACTTGTAAACCTCTGCATTGATAAACATTATCAATGTGTAAAGATAGCTTAGGCTAAAACTAAGATAGAGATTATATTCTGGTTTCAGATTGTGCATCACTCGCTATCGGGGGTAGCAGTTGCGTACTCTTTGTTTTCTGGGGAAGGACAGTTATATACCTACATGGTCCTCATCTCCGAGATTACAACTCCAGAGATCAACTTGAGATGGTACTTCCCTATTTTTCCATATAACATACAAGATTTATCACATTATCAATCTTTCTTCTAACAAGATTATGTCGGGGGTCTTATGAAGGTACCTGGATACAGCTGGTATGAAGAAGTCAATGGCATACGTTGTTAATGGCGTTTTCATCTTCTTGGTTTGGCTGGTACTTAACAAAATAATCAAGATTCAACTCATTTTGATGCACAGCATCTATATGTCTACTTATCATAACTTAAAACACTTTAATGTCAGATTGCTAGAATTCTACTATTCATATACATGTTTTATCATGTCTATCTCCACTACAACCAGGTAAAACTCATAATTCCCTACTCGGAATTTTCTTCACAATCACATGGTTTTGTTTATTATGTTGGATATGCAATCGTATCAAAACCGGGTTCTTTTGTTGTTTATGTATGTGATAGGAATTACTTTTGTTTTGTGGTAGGTTATTAAGATGCACATCTTTGGTTACGTTCTGGTATTTGGCGTACCAGCTGCACTCGGTGTCATGAACTTGATATGGTTTGGCAAGATTGTGAGAGGGGTAAAGAAAACATTAGCAAAGAGATGTGAATGTTGAGATTGGTGAGTCTTCCTCACAAAATACTTCATCATATCTTCTTCTTCTTCGTCCCTTTTGACATATGTCCACTGTCTCTCTAGTGTAAGTAGTTTTTGTCTGATGAAGAAAAAGAAAAAAGAAAATCTAAAAATGATAATGATAATGATACGATCCTCTGACTCTGTAAATGATCAAAATTCAAGTCTCTTTACGTTTTTCATTATACAATGTAATTTTGTTTTCATTACTTTAGTTTTGGGCTTTAGTGTTTAATTTCATTTCTGGTACATGATGGTTAAGTGAATATCGGAACAAAACTACCAAAGAGTAAAAAAAAAAGAAACTCTAGACTTTAAAAGTATGGTAAAGTTTACATTTGGAAAATGTAACATCGATGGAAGTTATTAAAGCTCCACATTCACTGATTCACCTAAAGATTGGCCATGCCAGAAATGATTGATTTCATTTCGGAACTTGTAGCATTCATAAAGGACAAGCCAACTATGATGATAGTATAATTGGTTTCCTTTGATCTTTTGTGTAGCCTTTGGTCCTCTGCTATTTCGCTTGCTCTGTTTCATGTTTTGCTAGTTAGTCGTCTACTTACATCAATTGTCATATTTATGAGGAATCATACTTTTAGATATGGACTGATTTCTTGTTTATGAAATTATGCTTCCATGTTTTTTTATCTTACTTGTCATGGAACCATCAATTTAAGTGTTTAATAGATTTGTGTTTACTGTTTAGTTTTCAGTTTAAATATATTTCTTTTAAAATACTAAAATGGTTGTTGGTTTGGAAATTTTATGTACTTATGTGAATGGAATATAACATGAGAATATTAAGATGAATAATGTGATATTCTAGTATTTTTTAAGAAACTTAGATTTATCTTAGAATATTTATATGTTCATTTTAGACAGTACATGTTTTGTATTACACGAAAGAAAAAGAAAAACTAATTTAACTCAAAAGTAGGAAACCCAATAAATAATTTAACTTCAGGAATACATCTGTTAGAACTCGGCTTGTGAGGCCTATTAATTGACTTGTTATATTGATTGGCTCAGAGGCCCATCGATTAACTAACTTCAACTTGAAGAAATAAAATAATACAATTGCTGCATTGCATAATGTGAATACACGTCTACAACCGACAAAAACTACGTAAATTTGTTTTCCTAATCATTTGTAATGTAGAATAAGAAGAAACCATTTATATTAAATTTTACATTTATATTTTAAATATACCAAATTGACCTACAGTTTAATTGTTTTTCTTGTTTATGTACATACTCCGACAACAACAAATATTAAATTAAATGTATATATTTATATATGTCACAAGAACTGAGTATTTGTAAGTCGGCATCATTGAGTTCTCTTGGTACAATGTACGGATACAACACAAAGCTTCGTAGTTGATTGTGAATTTAAACAGGTATATAGGAATCAACCTCCAAGGACCAAGTGAGCTAACTACAATCTATTTTCTTGTTTAAATTAAACTACTAATTAATCCCATGACAAACGTAAAGTTAATTATATACAATAAATTACGACTAAACTGTGTAGGTCTAGTTTTTTTTTTCTGGTCAAAGTCTAGATAGAGTTAATCGTATATATCAACCATATTATCTAAAGTTGTCTGTCTTGTTTTTTTTTTGTCTGTATAACAATCGCAATAAACCATTTTTAATCATACAAATAGATATTTAGATTTCATTTTCAGGTACAATTTGGTGTGTCATAAGTTAACATACCGCACCGGTCACTATCTTAAAAAAAAATATTAAAATATCATTATATCAACACAGCTCACTATCTCTGTAGAAAAGCTGCATCTGAAGGGTGTGGGGAAGGAAAAGAGAAGCACTTTTGGCCATAGAGTAAAACTCTATACACATTACATACATAACTTTTTCTCTCTTTCTAATAAACCAATATATATATATATATTTAAATTATATTATATTGATTCCCAAATTGGCCCATTGTAATTTAATGTCGTGACCCCTCAAGGGTTCCTCTTATTTCCCTTTTTCACTAACAAATAAAATATTGAACTATTGTGTTCGTAAGATGGACCTTACGTGTGTTTGTAGGATCTGCATTCACTATATATCTATATGAAGCATGGTTATTCAAGTTCAACTTACACCTAATTGTTTCCACTTTCCTTAAAGTAAATTCTTGGATATTGAAATCTAAGTAAACTTCATAATCATACGTGGCTTAAATATCCTACCTAAACCCACCAATGTAGGGCTAAAGAATTCGCGCGGATCGATCGTGTCTTATTTGTTTTTCGAAAATACTATGGGGCCGTTTCTTAATTTATTTTAGGAGTTTTTGTCAATGTTGGTATAGGTGTTATGGAACTGACTAGGTAAACCAAACGTAACGATTTTTTAAAATCCTTCGGGTGCATTCGTTTAAAGTACATTTCATGTTGATTTGGATGAAAAATGGTTTTATCTTCATATCTTAAGTTTCTCCTTATTTTTTTAAAAATATATATATATATATATATATACATATATAAATAAATAATGCGAGAATGATTGGACATCTATATATATCTTCATCAGAGTGGATCGTAGATAACTTATCTACCTAAATGTACTTATATTTGTGGGAAACACGTATAGTTTCACTAGTTAACTTCATTTGTGGGTAGGAAAATTGGATTTAGACAAAAATAGTCGAAGCCTCGATAAAATCGGATTACCATTAGTTCGTCTCGAGTGTAAAACAAACTGTATCATTTCGTATCTTTAAAATTTAATATTTTTCTTATCTTCAAAATTTAATATATAATATGTTCACATAATTATTCAAAAAAATCATTATAAATTGATTTCGACTAACCGAAAAGGAAAAAAAAAAGATTAACATATAAATATAATTTTTTCCAACAAACATGCAAGATATGAGTTTGATACCATGTGATGTATAGCTCATCAACCATGCACACTAACACAAATTAGTATAATTTATAAGACTCAAGATTTTCATAAACTATTTTTGAAAAGTTATTCTCAAAATGTTCTATAAGTAACTACTAACTAAATTAAATATGTGTGTCTGGCTAAACGGATGGATTTTGATTTAGTAATTAGAAAGAGTATAGAATTAGAAGGTTTTGTCACTATAAGCTTAGATTTGATGCATTGAAGAGAGAGAAGACTGAGACTGGTGAGAACGAACCAATAATAGTCAGTAGAATGGCCTCCACACTCTTCCCCTTCCTTTGACTGCTCTCTCTGCCCCCTTTGACCACTTTCTCCTTCTACTTAAATGCTTCCCCCACTCTCCTCTCCCCGGCGCGTTCATCTCACGCTCCTTATCCTTTTTAATTGCATGATCATGTCCATCATTAGCTATCCACGTAAACCATTGCTAATTGAGTGGCATTACTCAAGGATCATCTACACATCTGTAAAATAGTAACAATAACTTTGTATGACCTCTCTAATACGAATAGAATGTAGCTTGTGTTCATATGGTTTTAAATTCTCATACATATTTCAAACAATGTATATACAAACTTAACTTGATAAGCTCTTGTATTACCTATCTAATTAGCTAATTAAACAAGAAATGATCAAGAACCTTAATTTGGTTTATATTCTTCAGACAAAATATTGTTACCTCGTATGGATCGAAATCGAATACTCATCTTGAAACGTATTGCATTCTTGTGAAATATGAAGTCTGTGGTTTAATCATGTGTAATACTCAATTATCACATTAAAATTAATATTGCATGGAATCAACATATTCCTTTTACTTATACAAAAACATCTGAGAGTGAAAACAAGATTAAAACTTCAATATCAATTGATGTACCAATAAGGTCACCACTCCCTTAGATTAATCACTTCCCTAATCAAATTAACTACATAATTAATTAACAATTTTAAGTGATTATGGTGAACCTCCTTGATGCTGATTATTATGGCTAGAAGAAGATGAAGCTAAAGCGAAAATGGAGCTCGCGAGCTTATTAATGGCTTCCACTAATCCATTCATTCCTTCTCTGTTAATCTCAACATTTGATTCTTCGATCTTTAATCTCCTTTCTTGTAAACTCATCACTTCCTTATGTCTCCGATCTTGTCTATCCTCACTCTCCCTAATCGCGTTTGCGATCACTGACGCACTTCTTGATAACGCAACCGCTACTGTCGTTTCTTCATCTCTTTTACTTTGTCCAGCTTCTTCCGCTTCGACGGCGCCACTAGGACCGGCGGTTGTGGCCGGCACTGTTCTCCTTCGCTTCGCCGGAGATGTGTCTGAATACTCACTCGTATCAGAATCTGAGCTACTATCCTTCTTCAAAAAGATTATACAATAATAATTCGAACCAAATTCTTGTTAACATCAAGAATTATAAAATAATGTAATGTGTGTATTATCTATATATAAAAACTATTCCTTGCTATTGAAAATTATAAAGTGATCAACTATTAATTGTATCAAACAGAAGATTAGCTTAATATGTATTTCAAAGGAGTTTAAATTAATTGTACGACTAATGGGACTAATTGATAAATAACAATGTGACTAAATTTGTATTTGACAAAAAAAACATCAAACAAAAGAGATTAGCTTTATGTAGTCAAAACATTTCAATCTAAATTTTTTTTGTTTAATGGACTAATTGAGATAAACTATCATGTAGGTTTAAGATCAATTAAAGCAGCTTTGAATGTCAATATTTTTTCATAATTGGAAATAAAATCCAACTTAGAGCTAATGCTAATACTAGAAGTAAAGAAGAGAGAGAAGAAGGTACCTACTGTGGGCAGTATATGCTGAGCATGATAAAAAGAAGGCGGTGGAGGCGGTGGTGGCAGAAGTAACGGTCGTGGTGACGGTTGCGGCGGTTGAGACGGTGAAGGTGGTGGAGGAGGAAGAGGTAGCAAAACAGGAGGCTGAGTTATTTGTTGTTTAGGAACAACAAATCCTAAACCTTGTTGTATCACTTTTTGGATTTGTCCACTGCCCGAACCATTTCCACTTCCAATGGCAGCAGCAGCCGCCGCAACCGCAGCGCTTACAGCCGTTGCGGCGGTGGAAGAAGGCAAAGTTTTACTCTCAACCACTTCAAACAACGCTTGGTACGTCTGAGGTAACATATTACTCGGTAAGTTTCTCTCTTTCCTCTCACTTTTCTCCATCTTCCAATACGATGCTGTATCTGTAGCAGTAGCTGAAGATGATGAAGACTCAGTAGCAAATGACGATTCTACCCTTCTTCTCTCATACTCTCTAACCTTTTTGTAGTCTCTCATGAGATTGTCCCATTTGTCATTGCATTGATTCTGACTTCTCATACAACCTTTCCTCCAACAGTAATCTTCTATCCATTTCCACCTTAGTTCCGCCGGTTTATTACTACTACTACTACTCCGGTTATTTTGTTGTTGCTCCGGCGGTGGAAGACCGATGGACCGCCGCATCCGTCTCTCATCATCCATCTTCTTGGCTTCAATGAGGACCATCGTTTCATTCAAAGTCCAATTCCCTTTTCTGTATTCTCTCATCATAAACCCACCACTTTGGTCAGCCATGTCTTTCTTGAAAAAAAATCAAGAACTAGAGAGAGAAAGATAGATTAGTGTTAGAGAGGTGGAGAGAGAGAGAGAGATAGGCTTTTGGTAGGTGTTGGAGAAAGGGGAGAAGAAAGGGATTGTCATTGAGGTGGGGATAGGTGTAATGTAGTGATTGTGTGTGTTAAATTTTTTTCATGTGGGTGTGTGATTGAGAAGACTGGTCAAAATCTTTTTGTTGTAGTACTAAGATTGTCACCAAGTGCAATAAAAGGACAAATATTGCAAAATTGGGAGCCAAGTGAAAAAGAAAACTAAGCAGTGTATGTATCCAATTCATTCATTAAAATTTTATTTTATTTTGGCAACATTCATTCATTAATCAATTATATTGGCCCTTTATAATATCTTTTATTTTTATAAAATGTTTCTTCATTCATGTCTCTTAATTTCTTTGGGGACAGGAAATCTGAGGTGAATCTAGCATTTCTAATTATGTACACAATTTCATATAGAGGAGTAAATGGGTCAATGTTTCATAAAATCTACTTCCCTATCATTCCATAAATAAATAATTTCATTGTAAAATATATTTTTTCATGAGTAGTAAATGTGCTACATATTTTCGGAATTAGACGAAAAATTAGTACGTCTATCGAATTTTTAGTCATCGGTAGGTTTTCACATAACCAATTTTACATAATTAAAAACTAGAAATTTGTATTTTATGAAAGGTAAGTAGACCGAGCTAGTGATATATATACGACAAAATGTCAAGAAACCACAACTGAGAACAATGCGATTCCATGTTTTGAATTAGTTCCAGGACCACAAATATTTGATAAATGGTCTTATTCAACAAGGTAGATGCATGAGTGAAGTATCTGTTTTTCAAACTTACAAGAAATTAGAAGATTTTGGAGGCATCCTATGTAGATCTCGTTTCTATTTTAATAAAAAGAGATAAAGGGATACATACTTTTTTCAAACTTCGAAAAGCTATTGGCTTTGTATGATTGCTTCTCATACTTGCTGGTTTACGAATCTCTAATTCATGTGCACGAGCTACAAGTAGAATAATTACTTTTTAATAAATGTATTTACCTTCACCACCTGAACCTTGTTTATGCGCATGTATGTTTGTAGAATTCGTGAATGCTTAGTTTTCTCATTTACATAAGTATAATGGAATTGGAATTTTGTATGAGGCTTTCAAGAAAAAAATGGAAAATGTTTGTCTTTGGATTAAAAATTCACATAACTAGATTTTCAGCATAGAATTCACATTCTAAAAGGGACGTACACATAAATATATTACTACCCTCAACCGTTAATTCTTTTGTAACAGGAAGATCTTACATCAAATTTTAAAGTTTGCAGTAACTGAAAATGCGTCTGATGCAAAACCATTTCTGATCTCAGTCAACATGATGATTTCTAGTATTAAACTATTATTTTACGTTGGTTAAAATTTTGCATTCCATGGATATGAAACATCTAGAAAATCTTCTGAATATACTGTAGACACATTTAACTGTTAATTTCATAATTTTGAAAGTAATTAGATGTCACAGCGTGTTGCATAGCACCTTTTGTTTATTTTTTTCTCTATTGAAAATAGAACCGAAAAGTTTTCATCGTCTCCAAATTAAATGACTTTCTCAGCCAAAAAAGAAGAAGGATATATTAATGCATGTTTAGAAACAAATTTGTGTACATTACGTAAATTGCATTACGTGCATGGGGTATCATTGCATCGCATATGAAAATACAAATCGTTCATCATTGCGTGCAAAAAAGGACATAACTAATCACGCTTGCACGTTACAAATTTACTATACATATATAGTGTGTTTTTCAAAAAAGGCTCAAAACAAATGAGTTCTAAGGAACTTTTTTTTTGGTAACACAGTTCTAACTTCTAAGGAACTTTAATGTATTTATACACTATTAATTACTTAACGACGAATTTTTTGGAGTACATAGCTATCTATTGCTGCAAAAATCAAACTTATTATGTTTCTTATTAATCTACTATATAACCATCATCTATAATTTATATCCTGTTAGTAAATAAATTTGTGCATCCAATTAGATAAGTCGAACATAAATTGCGATCATTTGTGTAAAAACATTGAACTAATACCAAATGTTATTACTTATATAGTCATGCGAATGCCCATTTTTCTTTCATTTAAGGGTACATCCTAAGAAACTTTGATTTTCCAAATAATTTTGTGATATGTTGAAAGTCCACTTATAAATATCAAATATATATATGTGTGTGTGTGTGTGTGTGTTGGAAACAAACATTTTCAAAAGGTTTATTTCTAAATTCTAGATAGTGTAAGTAGATTTTCATATTCATGTTCAACACCAATATCTACATGTATTTATAAGTTAATTAGCTTAAAGTAACAAAGTCGATGATAGATCTATAAAATAAATAGAGAAATGAAATTAAACAAGAAAAGGATATCGAAACTTGCATGGAGGGAGTGGACTGAATCATATGAACTTCTGCATGCATGGATCATATGTTTTTTGTAAAGATGATCTCTTAAATCTTGTAAGTTTATTTACTTTAAATAAATGAATCCAATTTAATATTAAAAGCATACATTAATCAACTACAAGACCGACGTTACAACGTTAACAATCATTAGAATGATATGTCTCTATTTCTCTCTCTTCTTATTTATATTTGTTTGATGGTTGACATGCATGCCACTATAATTAGTCACGTCAAAACAATGAGACCCTAAGGTAAAAGTATTTCATTTAATTTTTTAAATGAATACTTTTGTCATGAATATAATCAAGCTACTGATATTTGATTATTTTCTAGTAATTCAAAATATGAAATCGGAATCTACCACTTAAACATAACAAAAAAAAAATTGAAAACTATCAACTACAAACTACTATTTGCAAGGTATTGATGGTTCCAATGAAAGACCGTACTAAGTCATGAATAAAATCTATGGTAGATATAAGACATAAGCCTATAAGGTGCGCTAATAATATTATAGTAGGTCTATGCGTTCTAATACCCATTTGTCGCTTCTTTGTTATGTTAACCTTTCAGTTTTTCAATTTAATTTCTTTTTCTTTTTTTCTTAGTTTTTCAGTTAAATCTGAAGTTCTATGTAGTGGTAAAAAGCCATTTGGTATTGCTTCTAATTTTGTTTTGAAGATCATGTTTTTGATACCAAACGCAAGAATCTATAAAACGTTTCTCAATTGCGTTTTGAAATTATGTGTTTGCCGCTTCTTTAATCGTACATATTCATTTTTGGCAATATTCAAATTTGGATTCGTTATATCCGGAATATTTAGACAAATAAAATGGTAATTATGATAGTGTTAATTCCATAATTTAATGATGAATATGATTAAGATTTATTTATATTCTGGTTAGAATGTCCAAAACAAAGTTTGGAGGTGCGATGTCCAGTTTAATTGTCTAATATATATTTTTTTCAATTTTTGGCACTTTAAATACAAAAGAAAATTGTTAAACTAGGTAATATAAAAACTATGTTTCTTTGTTAGAATTAGTTTTTAGTTTTCTTTGTTGAACTCTTTTCTTTTAACTGTTTGTTTGAAAAAAATGGGCTTAAATTCACCATTCAAATTCCTCAAAATTTTAGACATAAAACCGAGATATCCTATTGGTTTTTGCAGTTTTTCTCCGACTCAATAATGGATTTAATGTGGGTGGAGAGTGGAGAGTGGAGAGTGGAGAGGACAACGTGGTATTTTAATCCCAACTAAAAATTCTGAGAAAATAAACGAAAAAAACAAAAGTCCATTTCGTCTTTTAAGACAGGACACTGAAAAGCCTGCGTCGCCACGTCAGCGTCTCCTTTCCGAGTAATTTAATAGTGTGCCAGCTAGGACCAAAGTATTCGCTTTGACCAATCACTTTGTACTGTTACCTATTTGAGTTATATATATATTATGGTTATACATGATTTTTTTATTAAAGAAAAAACACATTATTTTTGTAACAATGTAGCGATTTTCCTTTTGATTTATTTTATTAATTGATATGATAAAACCATATAAAACAAGACCAATTTTTTTAATGAGTACTGTGAATTTAGACATTTAAGACTACTTCAGGATTATGGATATTTTCACTATTCAACCAACAAAAACCCTAAACAAGTTTTATAAACACATGACAATTGTTTTTATTCCTTGAAAGGTTTCTAATTGTTTAGTAATTTAAGAAATCCTAGTTTAGCGACACGTTTTGAAAATGCCCTTGCTAATTGCTGTCATTAACTTATATAAAAATTTAGTAAATTTGACCGATTTAAATTTTGTTGTCTAGTCATGGTTCCACAACCTTTATATGCAGATCAATGGGTTAGGATATGAACGGTCGAATGGAACCACTAGTTCGTCGACCTCCTGAAAAACAATTCTAATAGGATGTTATGAAAACCACCCAATAATATCAATGCTTTGTAAATTCGAAGTTTTTAAACAAAAACAGTTACGTTTGGTGTAGCTAGCTAGCTAAATCGTATATACTTAATTGTATTTTTCTAAAAAATATAAATTTTATTTACATAGTCATTGTAAAAGACGAAATCATAGAACGTAAGTTTAATGACTATGACTAACATCAGTTTCTTTTATTATAAGTTGTTGAAAACTAAAATGTAAACGGTACCAAACCAAACTAAACGCCATTGCACAAATTAGAACCAAAATAAAACCAACCAAACACAAAATTGAAGTACAAAAGAAACAGTTTTATCTTATTTTAGATTCAACAAAACCGATATTATCAAACCGGGGAAAAAACCCTGAAAACGTCCAAAAGAAAACTGTGATTGTAGACTTTGTAGTGTTGCTTACGTGCTTTACCAGTGAATCACTGATTCACAAGCGGGCTCCTTAAACGGATTTTGGAGTCTAGGCTTTTAAGCCCATTAAAGCAGTAATATTGATAAATGTATGATGAAAAGAAAAGCAATAATATATTGATAAATGTCTAATTTGTTTTCTGTCCTTTTCTGTTTTAAACATGCTGATTTTTCAAATATCAAACCTCATCAGCAATATATCAGATTTCTTACTGATTAATTTTACTAGCTTCCTTTTTGATTTTTAGATTAAACTAATAGCAAATGTTTTATTTAGCTTTTCTATTAGTATAGCACCATAAATTAAAACCAAAAATTTAGATCAAACCTCAGTTTTTACTAGTCAGACAAGACAAATTGATCATCATAAGTAGTCCTAACTATAGAGATATATTCCAATAAGTTTTTCTCGGTAAGTTAATTGATTTGGAAAATAAGCGGACCCAATTGAAACAAAACTAAATCGGTTTGGTCCATTGTTATATCAAATCTCGGTTAATAGAATTTTCACCCGGAGTCTATCTGGATAAGTTGAAGCCCAATTAAATTATAAAGGAAAGTTTGGGCCTAAACTTAAAATCCTTTGCGGTCTATCGATCGTCTATTTATAAAAATTGTACAAAGTTTTTTTTGTTGATAAAAAATTGTACAAAATTTAATATTCATGACTATTATTCGTTATTTCCAATATTTAAATCATCCTCTATCTTCCTTTTTAGTTAAGTATCTTTATAAAATAATAAACAAACATAAATGTTGATTTATTTAAAACATTTATTATTTACACGAAAAACATTTATGTATGTAAAGAATTATACAACTTTCAAATTATTGGTTGGTAATTCTTGCTACCCCCATTAGTATTGGACATTAGGTCCCCAAATGTTGGGCATGCCTTTTTATGTTTTTACTTTTAATGACCAAAAAAGTGTGATGAATCCTCACGGGTCCCAAACTTCCTTAAACAATAATCATACAATAAGTTGCGGTTATAGGTGAAAATGAAAATTTGTTTTTTTTAATCTTTTAAAAACTTGTTCTCGTTAATATGTTATTTTGTAAATACGAACTAAATTAATTTTAACATGTTAAATGTAAATATACCATTTAACTAAAGTCACATACTGATTTGTGGTTTTTTATACTAATGAGTATTAAGCATTTTAAACTTACGATCATGTACAACCAAGTGTGACCACTTTAAACGACTTGTGACATATTATATACGACATAAAGTAATACGTATGGTAATACTGTCATCCAAAAGATAGGTATATACTTTTCTTCTTCATCAAGTAAATCAAAGCATGGGACATATAGTAGTGGTTAATTTAAAAAAAAACATATAGTAGTGGTTCTGTAACTATTTAATTAATTCTAAAATATACAAAAAATCAAATTTCTTGTTGTTATGTGGTGTAAGCTGTTTTAGTTTCTTGATGAGTTAACTAAAAACACTAAGATACTCAATATATAGACTAATTTTCAATAAACAAAAGTTGTTTAACACTATCGGATTACCTAATCTAAAAGACTAATTAAAACCAAAATATACATTTGGAAGGAAAATACGATCGATTTAGTTTTAAAATTGCACATAGGAATTTTTTTGTGAAAGTTATGATGGATCGTGGACGAATAACAAAACTTATAGATCATTACAAATTTACTCAGTTGCCCTACACGTGGTAGAATAGAGATAAATATGTATGACATTGTGCACCTAACATTAAAAACCTTGACCATATACATTAATAATGAAAAACGTATCTACAGTTTTCGTGACCAATGAGATTAACTTGCATGAAGATGATTAAAACTCGACAAGACGTGAAAATAAAGAAAGATTTGTATATTTATTGTCGTCGATTCGTATCTTCTTTTCTTGCTCAAGATTGCAACATATTTGTCGGCTCGACAACAATAATTCCTCAGATAAAAAGTTCTTTGTAATATTTTTCGAAGCAATGATTTGCATTATTTAAATATTTAACGATTTGTTAAATTGACTTAACTTTGAGCATCCGATTGTATAGGAATTTATACAACAATAGTTGCTTCATGATTGCATATCCGATTGTGTACGCAATTTATCTGTATACCAACTTTTTATCCTTAATATATTATTTGTTTTATATAAATTTTGATATTCCATAGATTAGAAAATATCGTTGTAATATCTTGATAGTGCATGTGAAGAGTATTAATATAATTTATGTCTTATTTATATCACCCAGTGAAATTATATACACTATACTGATGAAGTTATGTAAAACAATATTCACATTTCATGGTGATCGAGTTGGACCAATTTAAAAGTCAGTAATATAATAGGAAGCGATTTCTATAGTTAATAACCGAAGTAGGAACAAGAAAAAAAATATATGTTAGCGTAAATTATTTTACTAACATTTTAAAATTCCTTTAAACAATTTAAAATTCGACATAGTGGACTGTCTTAACAAGTATTTTTTTAGTAAAGGTGATGCTGACCCAATTATTGTGGTAAGTACTTTATTGAATTGGGTTATGTTGAAAACTCAAAGTTTGACAATTTCATTTAATTTTCATTATTGTTGGTATTTTTTTACATTATGCTTAAACGACAAGGCACTTAGCTCTCCATGATGTAACCCTCCAACAATTATGTTTCCAAATCCCCCATTGCGGTCACCAAAAGCTAACTTTTTTTCCTCTATTATTTTCAATACTTAAAAAAACTTCCAAAAGATTACACTACACACATTTTAGGTATTACTTAGAAAAGAAAAAAAGTAAACTAGCGCAGAAGATTTTGGGGTTGACAAGAGTATGGGTTGAACGATAAAATTTTCAATTTTCAAACTAATTTGCTGGATGCATAATAACATAGTAGTGTGAGGAAACAGTTCGGAACGAACAATTAGTTTGAAAATAATAATAATCTATATATAAAATTAAAAAGACTCAAGTTCGGGTAATCTATAAATTTTGCCTAATAAGCAACCGCACCCTTGACCACTAGCTATGACTAAAGTAATACAAGATTTTAACTAGATCAATTCAATGTATGAAAGAAGATGAATTATTGAAATTTACTTCGTTCGACCATGATTTTCGTTTCTATGAAATCTGAACTAGTAATATTCAAGATAGATGACCAGGGCCGGTTCTAAATTTAGGTGGCCCAAACAATAAATAAAACAAAAAAATGGAGGATTTTTTAGAAAGTATTTAAAATAATGAATATATATATATATTATATTTGGTAATAAAAAAAATTAGAGGTCTTAGATTCCTATTTCATTCTGCTTGGTCCATGACCAGTGTCCAGTCTTGTAAATGATTTCCGTGAGTAAGCAAATATGTGCGCGATCAACACACGGGTAGAATGCCTGGGAGGCTAGGAGTCTAGGACATAAGAGTATTTTTCAATTCCAACACTCAAATAAGAATTTCAATATTATATAGGAAGATATGAAAATAGAGGTTTATACAAGAAAACGTCTTTGTATATGTTTTACGAAGAAACTGCATTTGGGAAACATCAAGTTTTAAGAGGACTATAAGAGATATGTGTAGATTTTCGGGCCCGGCTTTAGTGTTAGTGGAGTTTTCTCTATGTTGACGGTTATAACCATGTCATTAGGTCAACAAGACTACAACTCGTGCTAGAGCAAATTTCGCATGTGATGATAAAAATTTCCTACAAACGCATTTACGAGGCATGGAACCTAACATGTCATGCATATGATGAGCATGCGGACTCTAGTCAGTGTTACAAGCATGAGCATCCGTATTTTGGTTCTCAAAACTAAATGATGTATGCTCGTTGAGTTAAGTGTGTGGAGCCTTATAGAGTTCTTGAACGAATATATCTAGGAGATGCACGTGTGGGAAGGTCCTCTCGTGGGAGTCATTGAGCCTCACGTGGGTCTCTCTCTAATAGTGTATCCACATGTTCTTGTTTTTTCTGTTACTATATTATTCTTGAAAAAATGGAAAAACAAAAATCTTTATATTGATTAAGATGATTATATATAGGTTGATCACGAATTTGGTGAAGGTTTAGAAGCGGCTACAAGAGAGGATCGAGAGTTCATGTTTATGCAATTTTGTAAGTTTGTCCCATAACTTATATAATGGATATCATCACTTATATAACTCTTGTTATTCTGCATTGGTTCTCCTCAATGGGGTTGTCGTTAATTTTATTACAGCTTTGGCAATTGGCCTTATGAATGTATATTGTGGTAGTAGTGGATTCGAATTCAGTTTTGATGCACGACACAAAATTACTCTCAGGATACGTTTCACTTACAAGTTACAACTTCATAAAGCAGTGGTTCATGCTATGCAGCTATTTCATCCAAGGCCGGTCGCAGTTAAAAGTTTAAAACAATCGATTAATGAGATATACTTAAATTGCATACTTTTCTTTTTTAACATCTTGACTTTTTATCATGTATATAGGATTTTTGTTTCCAATCGTTCTCTTATATTTATTTTGCTAGATACTCCGGTTCAGAAATTGTATCTCAAGAATGTTCGTCTAGTAATCTCAACTATGAATCGATAGAATAACCAAGACGATGCAAAACCAAAAAAAAAAGTGTGACATCCACGAATATATTGCTCAGGACATGGTTATATTTATCAACATTTTGCTTACCAAAATAGCGAACGACCAAATATATTGATGATTACCGAACCATTGAATTTAGAAGAAGAAAAAGAGTTCCAACGTATTAAAAAGTTATTAAAACCTTGTACGCATTTGTAGGGACGAAGAATCAATAAAATGAAGTAGGAAACGTTTTAACTAGTTTGATGACGAATACGAAAAAGAAAAGTGTAACCAGAGTTAACGAATAAGATTTATATAGAGATCAATATATTATATTCTCTGTATGTACATTTTTTACATAAATTGTGAGCATTAATGTTGTCGACGAAAATCGCATTGTTAGGTAGGGGCCATAATGATATGGAAGCGATCTTCTTCTTAATTAATTGTTATTTTAAAATCCATGGCCAATTCTTTCATTGATAAATAATTTTTTCTCCAATCTAGTTTTAAGTTTTTAATTATTTATTTATTTAAATTTCCATCAACCGAAAGAACTTTTCTTTTGGATTGCTTTATTTCTTTTTTCATGTTCTTTCAACCGTCAAAGTAACGTCTCTACTCTCTACTCTCTACTCTATTTGACTATTTCAATTAATTACAGCCATCTACTCTTTTGTTTTTTTCATCGTTTCTCTTTCTGCATGAGCCTGAGGAACAAATGTCGAAAAATAAACTAAGGGATCTAACTAGAAAGAATCCACACACACATAAATAGTCATTTTTTATAATACAAATCGTCTGAAAACTATGTTAGGATATTGAATTTTAAGTAACAAAAAAATGTATATATATGATCAATAAAAAAAATTGTTTTCATACCTTGCAGGGGGTTTCTAAACTAGATTCAATAGATTATTTGATTGATTAAAAGGGAAACTAATTATCAATCCCATGCTGATTAATACTTTTGATCATGAGAGTTGCTTTTTGACTATATTTATAACTAACTACTACTTTCTTGGGATGACTAAAACGATAACAATTTAACTAAAAAATTTGTTTGGTTACGAACTTAGGAATAATATTAGAGTATTTGCATGCAATGGAAAAAAATGAGTGAAGTTTACAAAAATAAAAATGGGACAAGCAAGAAAAACATTTACTGTCAACTTTAATTTTTCTTGTGTGTGGATGTCTGATTTTTTTAAATAAATTAGAATATCGGATTTTCGGTTTAGAGTTGAGTTTTATTTTGATAAATTACACATTTATATTAAAGAAAACAATATCCTGTAACACTTAAATGAAGAATAAAATCGTATATAGCACATACTATTTACTTCGATTAGTTGCTATTTATCTTACTGTAAGTCTACCGATTATCATTTACCATTTATCAATCGACTGGTAAATAACATTAACACTATTGACTATTATTTGGGTTTAGTGAATCGGAAAGGAACATTAAGTCAAGGAGAGGTTACAAAAAGAAGCAATAATAGGTCATCAGTAGGCTTGTTGTAGAGGCATTCTTAACTTGACAAATTAATTAACTACCTTTGAGTTTTGTAATTCCAACAAGAGTTGACAACTTTACAAATCGTAATAATAGCATTCATGATGGATGTAAAAATTATATGCTACATGAGCAGTCTGTACATGAGATTGCGTAAAAAATGACTTATTCAAGGACCCCAGGCCGTATAATGACTTAACAACATTCGCATACTAAGTATAATTACGTATGTATGATTAGTTTGGCTTCTTCTTCCTTTTTTTGTATACAAACAATAGTTTATGCTATTAAGCTATCTTTCAATTAGAAGGGACTATTTAGTTTGGCCATGTTTGATCCTTATTCGAAAATACATTATATCCAGGGAAATGATATAGTATTTTGTAGAGATTAGTCAAATAGCATATATATATAATTATATATTTATTTTAGGTTCCTTAGGGCTTTAATACTACTAGAGTAAACCAGAGTGTAATCTAATGGCTTTGCCACCCCTTTTTAATTAATGCAAAGAATCATCCAAGACAAAAAAAAACAAAACAAAACATCCAGAATATTATTGTCATTGGCCTTATAATTGTATGGCTTATGAAAATTACCATGTTAAAGAAGAAAATTCCGATAGTTAATGTGTGTCAGTGTGTGTACATTTTTTTGCCAATTGCTAACCCGAAAATACTTCTACAATTTTATATAAATAAATTTAAGAGAAGATAATTAGAATAGCTACATGTACATGTTATTCATATTTTGGCTATCTACATTTATATATATGTTTACGTATAATCTTTTTTCTTGTCAAAGATTTTAACATATAATTCTAAAGTCTAAACTAATATATTGTGGATTTAAAATCTTAATTTTATCTATTTATGTTGCGTTATAAATTCTCCGTCTGAGCTCTATGTTGAACTAACATATATGCTGTCCATTTGTAGATGATTAATTATGTAAGATGGCAATAGTAAATCATTTAACAACTTGCCGATGATTTTCTTTTCAATTAAAGACAAATAAAAGATTTGGGATTGGAGATTAAGAGATCTATTGAAACCGACACATCCAGTCCAAAACATTTCATATCATTAACATATTTTAATGAAATACTAAAATACATAAATCAAGCTTTTTGTTTCGGTCATATTAATTTCTTACATCTGAGATCGATAAAATCTTTAAATTCATTTAATTATATAAATACTAATTCATCAGTGAACTTTAATTTTCCATAACCAATAAGGATGATGAGAAACGGCAAAAGTGGTTATTGAAAGAGTCGCCTGTTGTTATTTGTCGGAAAGACACTCCACCATATAAATACAAATCTTTATCACACTAGTGGAAACTGTCGAGTGTAGAGTTCTTTTCCTTCTAATAAAACAATATTATCTTTCTAAATTCTTCCAAAATAATTTTGGAGTTTTCATAGTTTTCTGTTGGTTTAAAATTTTGGAGTCTTATATCACCAATTAAAGTTCACACTGACAATAATATGCTCCAGTGAAATCCGAAAGCAAAATAGTTATATTACTCAACGCCAAAGAAAATTATAAGCCCAGAAAATATACATTTGTACAAAATTAAATTTAGTTTAATGCTAAGTTTTAATATGTATATGTAACAATAGTAGATCCCAGAAAAAGTAACACTCGAAAATGTTCTCTTCAAGATTATTTGTCTACTATCGTTCGACAAAAAGACAATATTCACCACAGTTCTACGTTCTTCATTTTCATGATATACAATTGATTTTGAAAGCTGTGGGCGTCTTCTTTTCTAACTTCTTTCAATCAATTGTTTTTTCTCTTTTTCTCTTCTTTTATGAAAATTAACGTATTATTTTTATTGATGTTTAAACTATGTAATTTAGTATTCGTATAGATGGACTATAAAAATGATTTAAACCTTAGATTATATCTGAAAACCAAAATAAATATATCACATATATACTTAATTATATGGATGCTTATAGAAAAAAAGAACATCATATAAATAAAAGAAAAAATACTTTAAAACCGTCTAATACATGTTTTTTTTTTTGCAAAAGATACCAAACAATACCTTTGTCATTTTCTTAAATATCAACAGTTAAATAACTGAAACATATAATTTCTTAAGAAAACTATGTGTGCAGTGTATACAATACGATAAAGCTTTAATCTTTGTTGATATATACTTCCAAATTTGACCATTCCCTCCAATTCTTTAGAGTTGCTTCCAAGAACATCATTTAACTCTTCTCCAAGTTTTATTTTTATTTTTTCGCATAATGGAAATTACGTTTTTTATTTGTTATTTACAAGTTTAATTCTGATTCTTTGATATTCTATGCGAATTGAGGGACCACGTAGAAAGTTGTGAGAATAACAATATAACATCAATACACAAAAGAAATAAAAACAATGATTACACGCACAAGCACGAGGCCACAAATTTCCTTATCCTATACTTATATTATATACACATTTACATAAAGATGAAAACATTCCAAACAGAAAACCTCCTTTACCTCTCTATAAAGATAACCAGAATAACTTCAGACAAGGAAAACATTATCAAGCTTCATGGATAATTCAAAACCAATTACAATGAATAAATTGATCTACGTATTTCTTTTATATTCTATTTGAAATTTCGGTTTATATTGGGTTACGATTCATACTGCTTCACGAATTGGGTAATTTTACTTTTAAAATCAACTATTAAAAACAGAACTAGTTTAATACTACTACAGTTGAAACTTTCAAGCCACAATATTAATTACAACTTGTATTAAGTGGTCTGTTCTATACTTCTAGCTAAATTATGGACGGGTTATTCTATGAATGAATAGAAGTAAAAAAAAAAAAAAAAAAGAACAAAGCAAAAGTAAAAATAATATTATTTCGGACCAATGATATTAGATAAGGAGTAAAAGACAAAAACAAAGATAAAATAAAATAAAAACAAATAGTATTTGGCGCGAAAACTAAATGGTCGTGTCACGTGATGTAATTTTGCTGTACGACCAGAAAAATCTAAAGTGTGTTCCAAATCTCCGGGTCCCACTCTCAGATGTGCTGACTTTTATTCTTTTATTTTTATTTTACTTTTAAATATTTGCATTTTTATTTCAACTAATTTAATTCATTTTCCCCACTCTATAAATCTCCACATATCCATCACACTTCTCTAAGACTCTCCATAGCTTTTCGATAATTGACCAATTTTTAATCCGACGGTCGAGATCCAGTCCAATAATTCATAGTCTAAAAGACACTGCGAGAGATGAAAGAAAGTAGCCGCAAGCAAGGAGCGGCGTCACCATGCGCGGCGTGTAAGCTTTTACGGCGGCGGTGTGCTCAAGATTGCGTTTTTTCACCATATTTCCCGGCGGATGAACCTCAGAAGTTCGCTAACGTTCATAGAGTGTTCGGCGCTAGCAACGTCAACAAGATGCTTCAGGTTTACTCATATTTCTTTTCTTTTTTTTAATAATTAAAACGTGCTTGATAAAATTTTTGGGTTAATTAGTATTATTTTTCTTAGTTGTTACGTTAGATAAGACATTGCTATCATCTCCATAACTTTTATTGGCACCTACTACATGGTCCGACGACCCATTTATATTATTATAATAGACTAATTCAAGGATTTTAAAACAAAATTTGTGAGTTTAAATTATATGTTATATTTTAATAGTTTTTGTGAAAAATTAATGTTTGAGAGTTGAGAAATATAATGATATTATCTACATTTGCTAGCTGATTTAAAATTCAAACCACTTTTAGCTTTGTTAGCTAGTGTTAATTATGACATGGTCTACATTTGTTAATTAGTCAATGTAGAATCTACATGTTTAGTGACTTAAATCTAATGGCTAATAAAGTGTTTTAAAACCTAACAGGAGCTACCCATCCACCAGCGTGGAGATGCAGTGAGTAGCATGGTTTACGAGGCTAATGCAAGAGTGAGGGATCCAGTGTACGGTTGCGTAGGGGCAATTTCTTCACTTCAGCAACAAATAGATGTGTTGCAAGCTCAGCTAGCTCTGGCTCAAGCTGAGGTGGTGCACTTACGTGTGCGCCATTCGACTAACTTCCCGAGCCATGGATTGTGCCCTGATAGCCCAAGTAGCAGTGGCTCACCATCGTCGAAGCAAGTGAGTCCAGAGGACAACAAGGGCATGTTTAGCCATATGGACATTGTTGATGAAGCTAGTTTGGGAGAGTCTATGTGGTCTTGCTAGTCAATGTTCACTTTTTTCCACTGCATTTTCCTCTTCTTTCTATTTGGGGAAATTTCGGGACTTATATATTTAAATTAGGTGTAGGAAATTAAAAAGAAAATACTCTGTTTTGAATACAGAGTGAGACTATTAACATGATATAGACAGATATGAATACTAGTATATTTTATATATTACTATAAATCTATATATACGAGTATTTGTATTTTGGGATTTCGTGTAAGACTTTTGGACCATGATTGACGAGGGTTATTTTGGTCATTTTCAACGGATGAGAGAACCTTTTTTCATTGCCCTTAGTGTAAATTTGTGTAATATATATTTATAATTATCTCTATATAGAAAACTTTATATATATATATGGTCATCAAAGTCTTGTGTGTGTCATGTGTGTGTCATGTGTGAGCATTATTGATCGTGTAATATTGGTCGTTTTTATATTGGCTAAAGTCTAGTTTAGCCGTTACCACTTAGCATTAACTTCTTATTTTCGAAATCGGGAAATTTTGGAGGACCCACAAGAAACACGCTGGTGTAATCCACGCGCCTCACCTATCCGATAATGCGTGCGTATCTTGTACTTTCATTTCTCGTATTTTTAAGTATGAATGGGCCTGTACTTTATTACTCAAGCTATCTTAGCCCATTTGTCTTTTTTTCCTTGAATATTTGTTAATTTCGTATTGAGGATAAGAAGGAAAAAAAAACAAGTAACTACGTATTGAAGAATAGGAAAAACTGAAGGAAAAACATTGATCCAAGCATGTAATTTTATGCTTTCTACGAATGTTTTCGTGGTTATAAACCGAAGTTGAAACTCTATAGCGTTTCGTACATATATAAATTGTAGAAGACAAACAAAAAATGAAAAGGACGAAAAACCAGAATTCTCAATTCAAGTATAATTGAGAAACATGTTTTTGAATGTTCTTTAAATATTATTAAAATTTCTATTATACTCTAAATTTACACACTTGTTTTATTTCTAGTTAATAAACTCAAATAATAAGGATAAGAATGACATGTTTAAAAAAAATATATGTAATGAAAACACAAAACAAAAACTAAAGTCCTACAACGAGGTAATACAATTTCCTAACATTTTTTAACCAAAAAAAAAACAGAGGTAATATTTCCTACATTTTTTTTTGTAAAAAAAGAAAATTTTATAATTTAATGTATCACTTGACATTTGCATTCAAGCAAATGCAATTGTTGTAAACTATTATCACTAACTAAATTTATTTATACTCTTCAACATAAGAGCTTGCGTTATATCATCCAAGTCCCTTTAAGCAATTAAAATTTACTAGAGCAACAAAGGTTTGACACAACCTCAACACCACAAAATCACAAATCACCTTTTTCATCCATGGTCTCTAATTCCGAATCCAAATTTTAAAAGTTTTCAACAATGCATTTGGTATTTTCAATAGATACAATGGAAGAAAACATAAGAGAAAGAGTAAGAAAGCAGAAAGAAAGGTTTTAGACATCCTTAGCAATGAGATCACCATTGATAAGCTCTCTGTAAGCAGCAACAGGCCAAATGAAACCTCGGAAAATGAGACGAGAAGCCAAAGGAACATCGATGATGATCTCTTTCATTGCAGGTTTCTTTTCATCGCTAATAGCTATTAAGTAGCTTCTTCCAACCCACCCGATCCATCCTGCAATGTAGAGGAAGAGAATCCCTGGTGTTATGAACTCTCCCCAATGCCGCTGGTCTCCGTTCACTATCAGGTGTGGTAGACCATCCGCACCACACAGCAGTCCATATTTCCCATAGTTGTCAAACCTAACAATCATTTTTGTATCAGAATATAGTTACACAAAACGACATTTTATAATATAATATCCATATGACCAAAAAATTAATAGTAACAATAATAGTCCATATGTTTAGAGAAATAAGGCTACACTTTATTTACATTGCTAGAAACAATAATATCAAGTCAATTCACAGTTTACTAAATAATCGGTTAAGAAGCTCCTTGATTCCGGTTTAGCAACAATAAATTTCAAACAGATTCAAAATTTGATAATTAACATTTTAAAGGATCTTGAAACTAAAAACCCTAACATCAATGAATCAAGAACAGAGAAAAGCTCTGTTTCACGAAGAAAATGAGATAATCTTAAACTACAGAATCATTCCAGAGACCTAAATGATTCGAAAAGTGAGAAGCAAAAATGGCGTAGAGAAGACGAAGAAACGAACCTGCGCTTAGTCTTCTCGATCTGAGCATTAAGAGCAAGAGCAGGAGCACTTTCAGGAGCGTAAAGCTTAAGAGAAGATTCAAGCTTCTTAATCTGTTGTTTCTCCCTCTTAGCGAACTGTTTAGATTCCTTGCAAGGAGTCAAACCTGAAATATCAGCAACAGCTGGCATGGGAGCTGAGAGGAGGATGGAAGATAGAGCAACAGCAGCAGAGAAAGCTTTCATGGACTGTGGCGTCGACGCCGACTTGTCATCGGAACAGACGAATCTTGCGGTGGATTTAGGTACGGATTGAGTGAGAGACTTGTTGGATCTTGGGTTCAGAACAAGATTCGTTGGGATTGAGAGCGACATCGCTCTATGATCTTGGGATCTTTCTTGTGTTCTGGAGTTTTGGGAGAAGTCTGGAGAAAGACTTATGAGTGTGAGGGAAGCAGAGGGATGAGCTTTAGATTCTTTAGAAGAGATTGGAAGAGGAAGATAAGAGATGAGCTCATGTAGTGATGATGTGGCGTGTTATGGTTGGTTTATAAGTAACATGTCATGGATAAGAGATTTTCCCGCGGATTTTTGTAGTTTTCTTATTTGATGTTCAAGATATGTGGACTACACACGACACGACTTATCTTTATTTTCTATATATTTTTTTTATAGAGAGGCACACAAATGTAATCAAATTTAGATACTGTATGTTGAAGATGTCAAAAAAATATATAAAATGTTGACGAAATAAATCAAAGTTTTACCGTTTCTTTCAAAAGGCAAGGAAATGGGTTGCTAAATCATACTATTTTTTTGTTGTGAAAAAGTAATAATCTACAGTCACAATTTCAACGTTCTAAAAAAACTTTTATCAAAAAAAATCTAAAAAACTAATAACCAGATTCAAAGAGTTAAGTTGATATATAAATGCTCAGTTAACTCAAGCTATTTTTTTTTTTTTTGTTATATTCCCATGGTTTCAAGTCGATTTTTTTTCGGTTTTCAGAGTTATACAGCATTACCAATCAAAGTCTTTTTAATTGAAAATACAGGTTTACACTTATATTTTCATAAATATTGTGGAATAATGGATGCAATTCCATTACGTGATAGGCAAACAAACACGGATAGAATTACAAATTCTTCCACCATTTCGCCGGAATTGGACTATATATCTTTGTGCAAATGACTTGAGACACTTTTTCTGAAATATTACAACCATTTCTTCTAATAATATCTCTTGAACTGAAATACAAATTAATTGTGGAACGTATGAATACCTTAATTATGAATTAAAATATTAAGAACATGTTCTTTTAAGTTCGCTCATTTTAAATTGTATCAATTATTAAGACGAACCTATTGTTTCTAGGCTAAAATTTTCCACCTAATAGGCAAAATAAGATTTATTCTTCTCATTTTTCCATATGTGTTATTTATTTAGAAAAAACCTATGTAATTTGAGCGGTTTCTTATAAAACTCATGTGTAAGCAAATTCTCATAAACCGAGCTCTTATTTGTATCAGAGGCATAAGAAAATACACAAGCAAAGATAGGAACATATCACAACAATTGACGACAAATCAAACTGAAGCACATTCCAATAGAGACTGAGAAAAAGAAGGAAAATTAGACGTTGTGAGAATTGTCAGACTTGGCGTGAGGAGATAACGGTGAAGAAGATGCGGCGATTGCACCGGGAGGTGGAGCAGGAGCTCCATAAACCTGAGGATTTGTATACATCTCACGACGGCCTCGAGATTTGCCAAGGAAGTAGCAGCCGAATCCAAGAAGAAGACAAAAGAAGATTAGAGGGAGAGATAAGACCACCACCAAACCCATTTGATCTTGAGATCTAGTTTCTAACACTATCTTCTTCTTCTTTCTTATTGAATATTGATTTTTCGTTTCTTGAACTCTTGGTTTTGCTTTGATTCTACTTCATATATATTTATATATCTGACTTTTGTCCGAGGCATTGGAACTATCCGATTCTGTCGGCAATGTTTATGTCTTGTAAAGCTATTAAATAATATAGCTAAACGTTCAAATCTTAACGGCTACATTTTTTTTAGGTAGGCCATTTCATATGTTTTCTTCCTTTTGTCTTTTTATAAGTACAATTAGAATTCCGATTTTTTTTAAAAGAAGTTTTTTTATGAGTCAAGTCATGGAACCAGCAATC
Organism: Nasturtium officinale; assembly: GCA_963854855.1. Lineage (NCBI taxonomy): Eukaryota > Viridiplantae > Streptophyta > Magnoliopsida > Brassicales > Brassicaceae > Nasturtium > Nasturtium officinale. The sequence goes on from OY978500.1 coordinate 9,246,757, forward strand.
TCAATTAGCCTGATCCGATCCAACCCATATAACTTAGGTCTCTAATGTCTTAGATGTACATATCTAGAGGCCTCTTCCTTGAAATGAAAAGACATTCATCATAAACAACTAGATCCAAATAAATTTTCAAAGTTATGATTCGACATTAAACATATTATTAGTTGAAATCACCCAATCAATACTGAAACAGCATAGTATTCAAAGCATCATATCCAAAATGCATTTCATTTTTTCCCCATAAACTCTAACATACTATAAAAGAGAGATTAACTTCTCATAGAAGACCAAAACCACCCCTAAGAGCAAGAACAAGATGAAGAACAGAGCCTCCTTCTATGCTGTAGTCTTTCGCCGTTTTGTCATCCGCTAGCTGTTTTCCGGCATAGATAAGCCTGCAAATATCCATGTATATAAGCATCCAATATAACAAACGTAGAGTATAATAGAATGATGACAAAAACATAGGAGAACAATACATAAGAAAGGGCACCAGGTATATGTTTTTGTCATTAAAACATGAAAATCAAGTCAGTAAACGGCAAACTAATTCTTATAAACCACGGACGAACCATCACAGATAGCACAATGGGACATCAACATAGGAGCTACAAAACAAGTACTGGGCATGAAAAGTCACAGAAAATAGCTACTCCTGTTCAAGAGGCTTCTCTAAACCCAAAACTTAAAACTCAAATATTCACATAGAAACATATACACAAAACCTTGCAACTTAAATAGCCAAAAAGGAGTCTTTTTTTTTTTACCTTTGTTGAACAGGAGGAATACCTTCTTTCTCCTCAACCCTTTCCTTGATTCGATCAATAGTATCGGTTGGTTCGATATCAATTTCAATTTCTTTTCCAGTAAGAGTCTTCACCTTAATCATAGTCCCACCTCTAAGCCTCAATACCAAATGAAGAGTAGACTCTTTCTGAATGTTGTAATTGTTAGTGTTTTGATGTTTTTACGGTATTAAAGAAAAACAGAGTATGAATGTAATCAAACTTATATTGACTTGATTGTATTACACTCTATTATGTTTCAAGGACTAGACTCAATCTACTTATACAAACGAAATGTTGTTTTGATAAGACACAACTATACGAGTGACAACTCGTGACTCTTGACTTAATAACCAACTTATACAAATGTGACTTTGTATTATACGAGATTTGATTATACTTCAACACTCCCCCTTAATCATATCTCGGTTTCACTCCAACCTTCCTTCTAAGATCTTCAAAACTTGAAACACTTAGTCTCTTTGTGAAGATATCTGCGAGTTGATCATCGCCTTTGCAATATTCCAGTTGAATTAGTCCTTTGTGCTCCGCTTCACGTACGTAATGGTACTTGATTTCTATATGTTTTGTTCTTCTATGCTGCACCGGATTCTTGCCTATAGCTATTGCTGACTTGTTGTCACATAAGATTGGAATCCCTTCTTCAAACTTTGATCCAAAATCCTCCATAAGTCTTCGTAACCATACGGCTTGGTTTGCCGCTGCACATACAACAACATACTCTGCCTCTGCTGTTGATTGAGCTACTGTTTGTTGCTTACTTGATTGCCAACAAAACATAGCCGATCCAAGGCTAAAAGCATAACCTGATGTGCTTTTCTTGTCTTCAATAGAACCACCCCAATCGCTGTCTGAGTAGCCTATTAATCTTGGTGTCTCCACACTTGTAAATGAAACTCTAAAACTTGACGTTCCTTTGACATATCTTAACACCCTTTTTGCTTCTTGATAGTGCTTTACACATGGTGATGACATGTATCTAGAGAGATAGGAACTTGCATACATCACATCAGGTCTTGATGCACATAAGTATAAAAGCCCTCCAACAATGCTTCGAAACTTAGTCGGATCTTCATACTCCTTGTCATCTTCTTTTCCTTTTCCTTGTGGTGTAAGTGGAGTGCTTACACTCTTGCTTTCCTTCATTCCAAACTTATCAATAAGTTTGTTTGCATATTTTTCTTGTGAAAGAAATATGCCATGATCATCTTGGTTTACTTCCATTCCAAGAAAGTATTTTAACAAGCCAAGATCTGTCATCTCGAATTCATTCTTCATATTTTCCTTAAATGTCTTGATGAGATGAATATTACTCCCAGTGATAATGATATCGTCAACGTATAAGCTAACGATCAACATATCTCTTCCTTGCTTCTTGATGTATAAGGCAGCATCATTCATACTTCTCTCAAAACCATTTTGAATAAAGTATGTGTCTATTCTTCCATACCATGCCCGTGGGGCTTGTTTTAAGCCATATAAGGCTTTGTATAGCCTTAACACCTTCTCTTCATGTCCTTCAATCACAAAACCAGGTGGTTGAGTGACATAGACTTCCTCTTTTAGTTCTCCATTTAGAAAAGCAGATTTGACGTCTATTTGATACAATCTCCACTTTATTTGAGCCGCATATGCAAGTAGAGCTCGTATTGTATCATGTCTTGAGACAGGGGCAAATGTCTCAAGATAGTCAACTCCATATTCTTGAGAAAATCCTCTTGCAACTAGTCTCGCCTTGTGTTTAATCGGATTTCCGCTTGCATCTGTTTTGATCTTGTAGATCCACTTCACGCTTATCACATTTTTCTCTTCCGGCTTGTCTACTAGTTTCCATGTCTTGTTTTTCTCAATCATTTCTATCTCTTCACTCACGGCTTTTCTCCATTCTTTATTGCTACAAGCATTATTATAAGTTTGTGGTTCTTCATGTGCAAGAAGACAAGCTTCTATTACTTGAGCTGCTTCATCAAGTTCCACTCTTGGTGCGATTCTCATGATTTCCACCATAGACTTGAACTTCTTTGGTGGCTCTGAAGTTTCTCCTTCTTCGTCATTATGGTCACCATGTTGAAAGGAGACCGGGTTGGAGATACTTTCGGTTTGATCAACAGAACCGGATATCCTTTCACTTTGATCTTTTAGTGCTTGTAGATCATTCATGGGTAGCACAAAATTTTTCTTGACTTCTTCTTGTCTATCCCAATCCCACTTCTTGTTTTTTTCAAACTCAACATCTCTTGATACTTCAATCTTCTCATTTTCCAGAATGAGAACTCTATACCCCTTGGATTGATTGCTATATCCAACAAAAATTCCACGCTTTGCCTTAACGTCAATTTTTTTCCGTTTTTCATCAGCAATATGTACGTAACATATGCTACCAAAATTTTTTAAGTGTGACACGTTTGGCTTGTGTCCACACCACTTTTCTATAGGTGTTATATCGTCTTCAATTGCCTTTGACAGTAAACGGTTCTGAAGATAAGCGGAGGTGTATACCGCTTCTGCCCATAACTTGAGCGGTAAACTTTGCTCAAATAACATTGATCTTGCCATCTCCACCAAAGATCTATTCTTGCGTTCTGATGTACCATTTTGTTGTGGTGAATAAGGCAACGTGACTTGCCTGTTGATTCCTTCCTTTTCACAGAACTAATTGAATTCTTGTGAAGTAAACTCACCACCTCTATCAGATCTTAATGTCTTGATGGTACAATCTGATTGTTTTTCAACCATTGCCTTGAATTTTTTGAACATTGAGAAGGTCTCAGACTTTTGCTTGAGAAAGTAAACCCAACACATGTGAGTGTAGTCATCCAAAAACAATAGAAAGTACCGGCTTCCATCAAGAGATTTATGTTGCATCGGTCCACATAAATCTGTATGCACAATCTCAAGCTTTTCTCTTGTCTTTGTTTGAGATTCGTTTGGAAAACTTTTCCGTGACTGCTTCCCAAGATTACACGCCTCACATACTTCCTTGTTGACTTTAAATTTTGGTAAACCATTTACCAAACTTTTGTTTTGCATTTGTTGCAACCGTTTGTTGCTTACATGACCAAGTCGTTTGTGCCATGTCTCCATTTCCACTTGCTCACTTGTATTCATAGCTTCTTCTTGTACTGAACTCAACTTGATTCTGAAACTTTTGTTAGTCATGGGAATGTTCATAATCTGCTTACCATTTGCGCCAAAGATGATGCATCTCTTATCTTTAAAACACACTCGATAGCCGCTTGAAATGATTTGAGGAACACTTAACAGATTTTTCTCCAAACCAGGCACCAAGAAAACATTTTTGATGACTCTCTTCCCATAATTTGTCATGACTGTAATATCACCTTTACCCGCTGTCATAACCATTTCTCCGTTTCCAACTTTAATTGGAACCTTGATATTTTTGTCGATCTTAGAAAAATATCTTTCTTCTTTCGTCATATGATTAGTGCATCCACTATCTACTAACCAAATGTCTTCTGTAACTATTGTTGTTCCTTCTTCACTTGCACTGAACAACATATGATCTTCAGATAAGTCTTCCTCTTCAAGGCTTACATGTGCTCTTTCCTTTTTCTTTGAGCGACATACATTTGCGAAGTGACCGATCTTACCACAATTATAACACTCCTTGTTACTTCTATGATTCTTGCCATGATCGCTTTCCTTTGGTTTCTTCCAACAATCATTTTCTGTGTGATTGTTTTTCTTACAAAACTCACACCATTTCTTTCCTTGACTAACAAGACTCTTGTTTTTGTTTTTGTTGAAACCAGATTTCTTTCCTTTGGTGTGAACATTAAATGCTCCTTCATTAGTGCTTTCTTCTCTTGCGGTTATCCTAGCCTCATGTGCTTTTAAAATACCGATCAGCTCTGTCATTGTTAGTGAAGTCAAATCACGAGTTTGCTCCAAGACACTAACAATACTATCAAACTTGGCTGGAAGAGAGATCAATATCTTCTGTATAAGTTGGTAGTCGGTTTTCTTTTCACCATGATAAGTTAATTGATTTTCCAAAACAATTAATTTATCGGTGAATGTCTTGATGTCGTCATTTTCATACATCTTCAAATTTTCGTATTCTCTACGTAATGTTTGAAGTTTAACCAATCTGACTTGAGTAGAACCTTGATATTCTGCCTTTAATGCATCCCAAGCCTCTTTTGACGTTGATGCTGCTGCAATTCGTGAGAAAACTTGATCAGAGACGGCAGTTTGCAAAATTTGCAAAGCCATTGTGTCATTTGACACTGCTTCTTCTCTGAGCGTTTTTGCTCTTCTTGTTTCAGGGGTTTCTTGCTCTTGTACCGGTTCGATTGGCACACCTTTTTCAACCACAGACCACAGTTTTCTGGTCCTAAAAATGGTTGCCATCTTGATGCTCCAGAAGTCATACTTCTTCCCATCGAATATAGGGATCACTTGGTGTGAAGAGCCTTGCATCGTTCCGTCTTAGTTTTGACTAACGTATGCGATATCTCCTGTTGCTTTCTCTCTTTTGCTATAAGTTGTAAACTAGTGCTTTCTCTCTTTTTGTCCTCTCAATCGTAAAGCTCTGATATCATGTTAGTGTTTTGATGTTTTTACGGTATTGAAGAAAAACAGAGTATGAATGTAATCAAACTTATATTGACTTGATTGTATTACACTCTATTATGTTTCAAGGACTAGACTCAATCTACTTATACAAACGAAATGTTGTTTTGATAAGACACAACTATACGAGTGACAACTCGTGACTCTTGACTTAATAACCAACTTATACAAATGTGACTTTGTATTATACGAGATTTGATTATACTTCAACAGTAATCAGCTAATGTTCGACCATCTTCTAGTTGTTTACCTGCAAATATCAATCTCTGTTGATCTGGTGGTATCCCTTCTTTGTCCTAATTAGAAAAAAATACCAAAACCAAAACATCATTAACAATAATTATAAGATTAAATTAATCATCTTTAGTTGGTAAAAACAAGAACTTTAATCCAATTTTTGTCAAAACTCAGAAAAAATTAGTATTTCTTAAGCATTTCACATATATCAATGAACCAGAAACACAATCCGAGAAGTAAAAAACCCTAAAATCTGTATCTTTCATACACTTAAACGCACAGTTCAAAACCCTAGAACCCTCAAACTACAGGGGAGATTAGAAGTCGAAGAAGAGATTAAGAAACCAGAATTTTGCTTTTGACATTGTCGATGGTGTCGCTGCTTTCGACTTCTAGGGTTATGGTTTTGCCGGTCAAGGTTTTGACGAAGATCTGCATTTTTTTTTTCCTTCTTCTTTGCTTGTTTTTTTTTTCTTTTTCTTGTTAAATCTTTTGCTCTTTGATTTAGCGTTTTGTGAGAATTTATATATATATATATAAGCACGAGAAAATATAATATTGAAAATGGGATATACTAGTTTTGAAATATTTGGAATATATTAATGCTGCTTTGAATATATTGAGATTTTTTGTATAGACTTTTGATTTTAATTTTAGGATTTTTAGGTTTAACTTTTTTTATTTTCTTAAAAAAATAAAGATTTTATATTAATTATCATCTGCATCAATTCAAACAATTTGGAATTATCAATAGAGCATAATATTGAAAAGGAAGAAAATTACCTCACAATATTAGTAAATTAGGTTTCTAATTGATCACATCATTAGTAAACAAAAATTATTTTGCTACATCATATGTTAAATTATTTAATATATTCAATGTTTATAAATAATTTGATTTATCTTTATTATTATTTTTTATTATTTAGACCACATAAATGTTTTCAATCATAAACATTTTCAAATTGTCTATACATTATCATACCCCCCAACTATAATATATCTCTAACTACATTTTCCCTAATGGCTAAAAGAACTTTTGTTTTCTTGTTTAACTGTGTTCAACTACTATATTTGGAGAAATCGAACTAATGAACGTCATGGTGAACCTCCTACATTGCATCCCACTTGAGAGTAAATATTGATAAATTCATAACCATAGCAATAAAAATATAGAATTATCTCAATTCATTATATGGGAGATCGCAAGTATGACATCGCTCTCGTCCGGTGGCTTGGTGCCCGTCATGTCCTCTAAGCAAGTCTCGTTCTAGCTAGTTTTCTAAATCTACTTTTAACTAGCTACTCTGCAAATATTTTTGTAATACAATTTTACTTTACAACAAAAACAAAATATAACCCAATGTGTTTTATGTGACTTTTTCCGTCAAATGTTTTCAACTAAGATTTCAATAGCTAAGGTTGAAATTTGTTTAGTTTGATAATCATATGATCTTTCTGGATCGGGAACGTGATTAGAGAAATGTTTTACAATAAACCAGATATAATTGAGCAAACCTGGTAAAATGTAACACAAAGAGATCTCTTATTTGATTTATGTAACACAAAGAGGTCTCTTAGTGGCCCAATGGACCAGATAATTTGATTCCCAACTCAAACACTCTTTTTCTCATTTCCCTCTACTCTACATGTAAAATTCCACATATTTATGTTGTTTTCGTATTTTTCTTTGAATTTAATCAATTAGGATTTTCTTTTGATTTTTTTTTTACAGGCAGATATATGCGCTTTTCTGAAAGTTGGGCTTATTCAGTTGAAATCAATTATCCCAGCCATGTATTATCCAGGCAACACCGGCACAACAAGATGCTACGAAAAACCAAAAATAAATTACACGTAAATGGATAAAATTCATTTATAACAGAACTTATAAATATGTTGGTAGTACAGTAGTACTTATCAATATTTTTGTATGTCGACATCTTTGATTTGCTTAATAGATAAGTGTTGTGGCTTGCTCTTGTTTCCTCCAAGTTGGGTGAGTCTCTTAACGTTGTAGCATTACCAATGGCTTTTACTATCACTGGTCACTTGTTAGTTTCGGCATGCTTTATCGATCTCCATGAATTAAGTCTATAAATCTCATCAAACTAAAAAAAAGTACTTAAAGTCACTTGATGAGTAGTCGATCCTCTATGTATTTTAGACACGAATACAATCTTATTTTATCACAGATGTTTAGTTTATAACATATTAGCAAAGTTGATAATATGTTGGTTCGGAAAATATTAGGCAGAGATTCAACATTTACAGAATCAAACAATTTTTTTTTTTGACAACTACATATGCACATTTAATAATAACAAAAACAACAACATTTTTTAAAAAATAAGAAAAAGCTACATCGTTGCACAGTTAACATTTAAAAATAAAAAATCTTACGTATGCCTTTCTTTTCTTTTTTTTTCCCCACGTATGCCTTTCATTTGCAGGTATTAAAAATAACGACAAGATGACACTTTCCACAGGAAAAAACTAGAAAGTAGTAATAATAATATTTAAAAAAGAGTTCCTTATAGAAAAAGAAAAGAATAATATCACGACAAAAAAATAACGTCAGCAAAAACCCGGTTTACTCATTCTGGGTAATACATGAACCGAAACCGGTTCAAGTCCTTTAGGAATTACTACGTTCCAAATCTTCGCCGGCTCCGTCACAACATCCACCATAACAATTCTTCCATCAACAGTTACAACACAAAGTTTTCCGGCAACCGCCGTAACTTGCAGAGCTCCTTTAAGCATCTCTTCTCCACTTTCAACCACCACAACTTCTCTCCACTCTCTCTTCTCTTCATCGTATTTTCTAACTGTTCCTCTCGTTTCATCCACTGAATAAAGAATATCTTCCTCCATCGCCGCCACCGGACCTCTCCATCCAACCACCATCTCTTCCGGCATAGTTTCCCAATCATCCAAAACGACGTCGTATATGACTCCTTCCTTGACCGCATCACCTTTTACATTTACCATTAAAAGCTTATTTCTCCATCCAACGGCGTCTATAGCTTCTCGACTAAACCGTAAGTCTCTCATTTCTCTTAATTTCTCCCAATTAAACCGCCGGTTATTACGGTTTTGATCGGTTAGATCTAATTTCTCAATTGATTTCGCGACGGTTGACGAAAATTGCGAACCTAATCCACTTGCGATGTAGATAATTCCGTTACAAGCTCCGGTGGCGCACCACCGTCTTGGAGATCCGATTGGAGGACCGGATGTCCAAGATGATGTAATTGGATCGAAAATTAGAGGGTGAGAGATCGCCGGAGAGAGTTCTCGGTTACTTCCGGCGATGAGAACGAGTTTTCCGGCGGCGGAGACGCATTGAATCGGTAAATTAAATGAAATAAACGACGGATGACGGGAAAGAATCCGGTGAAGAGGTGTAGCAGGTGGAGGAGGAGGAAGTGGATCCCATTTAGAAGAAACCGGGTCAAAACACATAAACCGGATAGATGGATTGATCCGACGGTGAATCGGAGCTGGATCTGAGCTAGAATCGACAAAAAGCGCGTAAAGAGATGAAAACGGAGGAAACACCGGTGAGTAAAGGAGACGGCGCCACCGTTTACATACGGCGGAGAGTAACGACGGACGGGAAACGAGAGAAAGACAGATCTCTGATATGTGATCGGGAAGTCCTTCGATTAAGGCGTCTTCATTTCCGGTATCTAATCTTCTTCGTTTCGCCGGCGGTGATTCCGCGGCGGCGATAGCCATTGATCCAGGTCGTTTCAGTTTTTGTCTTTTAACTGATTGTTTTGAAAATATTTATTTCATTTTGCTTCCTTAAGAATTAATGAGATTTAAATAAAAGAGGCGTGAACTAGAAATGAATGAGAGGGAAAAGTTGGATGTGTAGAGCCATATATCAATATCTTAAAGGTCAAAGTTGGAAAGTGCTCACATCTCCAACATAAATACGTAAAGCTAACCAATAAAAATATATATTTACAGTTATAGCATTTTCATATGTTAGTTAAGCAAAAAATAAAAAAGCGACGAAACGAGTTCTATACCTTTAAATCAACTCGACTAAAAGCACGTTTAACTTAGGGTTTAAATGTATTTTAGTTGCACAATTAGGTTTTTTTTTTTTACTTTTCAATTGCATGAGTTGTGTTTTTTTTATTTAACCCGAATTTTTAAATTTCTTAATATTTTCAAAATTAAATATTCTAATATTTTCAAAATTAAGTTAAGAGCGGGTGATTACGATATTTAATTTAAAGTAATTTTAAATGTGTTATTCTAGCAATTAACTTAAATATAGTATTATTTTAGTATATTAGCACTTTTTATTATAACTTATACAACCCATCATTTTGTGATAAACTGGATACAATTATTTTATATAATACTATAAAATATCATTATGAATGTAAATGGTTTATATAATAAATTCGAAAGGGGTTCGATCGCGGCCACCGATCACGTGAAAATCAGAATATACATGAAGTTTGCGTGATAAGCCGATGGGGGAACTTTCCTATTTTCATTTATTTTTTAATTATTCTATTATTAAATGTTTCTACCATTATATATATATACATATATATTTTTGACAGCAATCTTCCATTTGATAATAGAATAATTAAATGAGTACATACATTGAGATTTTTCAGACTTTCGATGCATCATGAGCCTCTTCTGGTTGGATATTAGCTTTTGGTAAGATTTGGTAAAATGTAAATTACCAATAACAAGGAATTATTATCTCTTTTCAGCTTAAACTTCACCAAATGAGTTTTGTTATCACTAATCATCATGTTTTAGTTTATTTTGGCCTTCATTGACATGGTCAAATTATATAAATCACATGTAGTCGTCTAAAGAGTAAATAAATTTATGGCCACGAATTCATCACATTACCTATAATCTCGGACATTTGAATGATATTTCTTATATTTAGCGTGTAATTAGATTTTGTGGTCCTCCCTTCACCTTAGAATGTCAAACTGAACAGAGCCGCTGACCAATCAAATTATATGTCTGATCAGTTATAAACTCAAGGAAATAATGTAATTTTCGACTGTTCTAAACCCAATAACATGTAAATAGCCAAACATTCTAAGAAAACGAGCATCAATTAGTACATCTTTCTAAATTTGTTTTTTCAACAAAGAGGAATCTTCGTTTATTTATCATTTGACTTTGACTTAGAAGCATATGATGTGGTAATTTCTAATGTGATATCTGAGTCCATAGTTGACTTAGTGACTCATACTATAAAAAATGGACTTAGTCCTACAAAAAATATTCCGTATTCTAAAAGACGTGTATAAGTGATGGGTTTTGACTTTATTGTAATGGTATTTTCGAGAAAATTATACATAGCTTCTTTTTTTTTAATGAAAAGTATACATAGTTGTCGTTTCTCTCTGAAGACTTCTTAAAATGTTATAACGTCTTACTACATCACAAATTAAGATATTTCTAAACTAGTTTAAAAACCTTATAGCCATTTTTCTCCTTTCTGTCAATCAGTTTTAATCTAGAAACGTATGATTCCTATTAGCATCGTCGTTAATAAATGAAAACTTATAAAAGTTACTTCCGTATTTGTTAAACTACGACGTCTAATGCAGTACAACGATACATGCATGTATTTGGATGTGTTTCAATTATATATTTTATTTGTTAAAAAACAATTTTCTGGTGAAGTTTGTATGCATTAAATGTAGAAAGCAGTTCCTTCCATGGGACATTGGGACATCACGTATTAAAATAGGATTATTGATAAATAGTTGGAAGAAGAAAAGTTGATTAATAAATAAAGATTGGTGTCAATGACAAAGACAAAAGAGTCTCGTCGTCTCTTCTCATTTATTATCTCATCCAATCTAGTGGCTCTGAATTAAAATGCTTCACTGTCGTCGTCTCTTGCTCTTAACTAATCTCTCTTATTTTTAGAAAAAAACTAATTAGTTTTTTTTGTATTTTATGTAGATATTTTTTCCTTTTCTTTTCTTTCTCTTCAAGACAAAGCTTTTTCTCATAAAGAAATCCAAAAATACTACGCATGTACATGATTATCAGTTTTGTGATTAATTTCGAAGATGATGTGACAAATAATTGAAGAAAAATGATATTAAAATCACATATTTATAGAATATATAAAGTCGAAAATAATACTACATGTAATTAGAGAACCCAAAAGACAGAATCAGTGAGATTTATCATATGCTAACAAATTGGTCTAAAATATACTTTAACAAAACTAACAAAAAATTTGTATAAAATATATTATCCGGCTTTAACTTTGAAGAGCGTTATAAAATATTGGTTATATATAATACATTTTACTTTCAAAATTGTAGATGTAAGAACTGTTTCAGCGATTTTATTCAAAGGATATATATATATATATATATATATATATATAGTGGAACGGTTGGATTTACACATGACTTATGTATCTGCTTTTAAATCTCAAAGTCTACGAACATAAAACCAAAGAAAAAAGGTCTACGTACAACGTACGTGTTGACTAAAAAGGAAAGGTAAAAAAGACTAAAACCGTGTCTTGAGTATTGCTTGTGAAGTTGTGATCAATTTTATATTTCTCTATGTCTTCAATGGAGTTTTGATTTTGGAATTCATACTTGGTCATAAGTGTTAAAAGCTTCAAAATTTCTCTTGATTAACCTCGTAGTATATATCGTAACAACAAACAAAAGCTAATCTCAACAATCAATCACTACTCCTTGATCAAAAATAATAGATAGTCACTACTTAAATTTTAAAAAACCGTCATATATAAGACGAAAAAGTGTTACGTGTTTGATAATATATAGTATATTACTCCATTGTATAAAACAAATTGTTACGTAATGGGCGGGGTAAGTCATGTTTGTATTCAAAGGGAATGTGTGGACGAGAGATGAACATATATACGTTGATGCATGTATGCCATGTATAGTGATATGAAGACGTAAGCATCGAATCGTGAAAACTAAGAAAGTGTAATGGACCGTCTAAATGACAAACAGAGTAATCTATAGGTTCAACAGAAAATGGTAAACTTATTATAAAGTTTGACAATTGAGTGTTGACTACCGATTAAATTGAAGCTTCTACATTTCTAAGTAAAAATATGTGATCCATGGCGGTTTTAGGTGTCGTACGTGCGTATGTAATAATTAATATTAGATTTTTATATTTGCTTTAATTTTGATATTATTATATTTGTGCCATTCTAAATCCACCCGTACCACATACTGTATTTCCATTGATCAGTCTTAAATTAACTAATTGGCATAGCAATTTTAGAGTAAAAAACTATTTACTTAGTTTTACTTTACACGTTGTAGAGAAGAAAAAAAAATTACAAAATTTGACTCCATCTAAGATCTAACCCATTAAACTCCCCATCTCTCCCTCTTAATTCCTTTTATACTTATTAATCCATTAAAACACCAGTCACACCTAGGGAAGTCCTCCAAACTATTAAAATACAGACACATATTATTAAACCAACACTATTTATTAATTTTATAATTAGTTGTTACGAATATTTAAAAACAATTTGAGCAATGAGCTTGCATTGCTGTATTACGTCAAACTGAAGTTAGTTTATTCGTGTCAATTTGATTCATAATGGATGATGACACAAGCGATGGCGTAATTGGAAAAAGGTAGTTTTGTCGTCTTGTGATTTTTGTGATATATTAATATTATGTAGGGGATTGAATGATTCGGTATGGATCGCAGCTTTTATTCGGTCCCGACAAGTTTTATAAGTTTGTTTAAATAATCGTAGTGTATCTTCTCTATTATTTTCTCTTGTTTTTTTCTTTCCTTTTTTTGTTTTGTTGTTTCATGTGTGGAATATTCTTTATAAATTTCAGAAAAGATTAATTTGGTGTTGATAAACTCGTGAAAATAAAATTAGCTTCTTCTTATTGAAATGATCGGATCATTTTAAACCAAATGGCAATGGCGTGGTGGTAAATTACATAGTATAACGTCAACTCAACCTCATCATATTCATAAGTTATATTTAAACTTATTAAAAATACGGTAATCATAGAGTAGTGTATTAGCTATAGAAACATCAGTCCAAAATTTGAATGCAAATTATTAAAAGTATGCATAGATTTAAAGTTTAGCCAGGACCAGGGGTTCAAATTCCATTCACATAATGAAGATCATGTGATAATAAGATAAATCATCAAACAAATTAGTTTTTTTTTGTTAATTGTAGATCATATCATGAATAATAAAAAAAACATATGATGAATACCAATTTTTAATTAGTAAGCTAAAGGGTCTCGTCATGATTTTTTTTTCCGAAATTTTCGTAGTATCTTTGGTCAGATCGAAGTATCGAACGAATCACATGATCCCTGCAAGCTCGAGTTCACTTTGACATCACTCATCTTCTTATTTCAGGAAATGATTTATAATTTTATAAAGTTTCCTCATTTTTCCTAGAGGATGTCTCCAAAGGGACAGATAAGATTTCCCCATTTAATGAATACTTTATACTTATCAACATCTACGAATACTTTTTCCACGCGTACTCGCTGTTTTGCAGCTTTTTGAGACCAAAATAATATACAGTACCGACCAATACAGTCACTTTTTAGTCAGTTAAATTACTGTAAACCTATCTTTTTACTCATGTTCAAAAACATATTATACGTATGTAAAATATATCAGGAATTTTTTTGTATACTTTACTCGTATTATAGATTTACAAACTTCTGATAAAGTAGTATAAACTGATGGAAAAGAATATAGTATGAAATTTTAATATCAACATTCCTTTTCGATATACATGCTTGAACCCATGGGAAATGGATCAATTATATCGTAATAAAATGATAATAGTTTTTTTTTCATATGCTCAAAAACATTTTCTTTTAAGGATAAATTAAAGCTTACGCCGAGCTATTCGCCAAAAAAGAAGTAGTAGTGTAAAATAAGCATAAATAATGTCTTTACTTGCAAGTGCAACACCAGAAATTAAACACAACAATGTTCTTTAAAGTTTAAAGAAAGAAAATAAAAAGAAAAAGAAAAAAGAACAAAAACAAAAGCTGAGAAAGCTCATAGCCTCATAGGCAAGAACAAAACCAGGCCGCAAAAGCCCACTTATACTATTGCAGCCCGTTTGAGGCCCATTGTGTTCTGTTTCACCTCTTGCTATGGGAGCGACGCCGACGAGTAAACACGCGGTCAAAGATTGATTTTTTAGGAATTTAAAATAAAGTTTAATAGTTAATATTAATAAATTCTAAACTTAAAAAATAATAATTGAAAGTATTTTAATTATTGAACTATCTACAAATGTAGGAAAGTGTTCAATATAAAAAAGAATGCATTTATTATTAATTATTTATTATTTTTAATATGTATAAATTATTTAGAAAACCAAACTTTATGAGACAAAATAAGTAATATATTATTAATATTCAGATTCTAAATAAGTTTTTATTTGAGAAGTTATTTTACTATTAATTTTGTTGGTGAGATATCAATTAAATTTTATTTTTAAAATCGTATTACTATATTTGTAAGATAATCGATTACTTTTTTTAATTTTTTTTCTAAAAGAAAAGAATGAATGAACATTTATGTTCTGAAAAGGTTCAAAACCATGAGATTAGTTAATAATTTAATATCATCGAACTTTATGAGATTTGGACTAAATATATAAATACAAACTATATATTAATATATTATATATATAATTCAGACTCTTAAACAATTTGTGTTCATTCATCTTCCTCCGTCTGATCATGAATAGAGAAGAAAACTCAAATTTTGTCCCGACAGATCTTATTCTTGAGATACTCTCGAGATTGCCTTCGAAGTCGGTTGGGCGGCTTCGTTCTCTGTCGAAGCTATGGGAGGCCATGCTTTGTGGTCCACATTTCACTGAGTTGTTCTTGACCATGTCCTCAGCTCGTCCACGTCTCTTATTTGCGGTCAGACAACGAGATTGTAAGTGGTGTTTCTACTCGTTTCCTCAGCCTCTGCCTTAGCCTCAGACTCAGCCTCAGTATCCATATGAGAAGTCGGCCCTTATAGTAGCCGCCGATTGTCATATGAAACTCGCAAGCCAATACACGTTTAGCTATTCTTGCGGTTTGATCTATTTCCCTAATATGTGGGTCCAAAAGGAGGCTGAGGTTGCAAAGCGTGTGATATGTAATCCTATCACAGGACAGTATGTGATCTCACCTGAACTGAGAATGGACATACATTTGCGAAGCTTCTTAGGGTTTGATCCGGTTGATAAACAGTTCAAGTTATTGGCCATGGACACTAGTGGTTGTATAGTTTATAGTGATTCATCTAATCATATTCTGACATTAGGAACTGATAAAGCGAGATGGAGGAAGATCCAATGTCCCTTTACTCATCAGCCTTTGGATGTAAGCATATGCATCAATGGGGTTTTGTATTACTTTTCTCGACGACTTGATCTTGAAGAAATTGATTTTGTGATAGTTTGCATTGATGTTAGGTCTGAGAAATTCAAACTTCTAAATGAAGAATGCTTTTGTGATTTATTTTTGAAATTGATAAACTATAAGGGTAAGTTAGGTGCGATTAGTTTCAAGAATCTCAATAAGACTTACGATAATGGTTTCATTAGAAAACGTACGTTGAGTATGTGGGTTCTTGAGGATGTTGAGAAACAGGAATGGTCAAAATATGTCTACACTTTGCCTGAGAATGAAGTTCTTGATTCCTTTGCTTTAAACGTTGTTGGAGTGACTGCTACAGGTGAAATTGTTTTGGCTAAGTGGAATGCATGTAACCCGTTTTATGTTTTCTAGTTTAATCCCGAAAGGAACACTCTCCTAAATGTTGAAATCCAAGGTGTTGTAGCAGGCCAAGAAGGGTTTCATTATAGCTTTTACGGATTTGTAGACCATGTAGAGGTTCTTAACTCTATTATTAAGTCAACATATGGTACAAAATTTATAAGCCCACCAGAACGGAAGCATAAACGCACGACGAGCACCGACGATGATGATGATGATGATGAGGAATTTACAAGTGTCAAAACCTGATTGCTTCCCTTGTTCCCCAAGTCAGCTAAAGACTTTTCTAATTTATGTAAGTTGTATTTATATTCTCTTCCGTAAAAATTGATATATATATATATGTATATATATCAAATAAGTTCTTACGAAATGATGTTATTATTAATATTCTGTCAGTTAACATTTTTCATTTAAAGTGATCTATGAGCTTGTTTTTGTCTGTGACACATCAAGAAGTCGCTTCTTTCGTTCTTTCTTTATTTATTTATGCATGCATTTTATGAAATACAAGTAAAAATTTTCATTAGCGACTGTGTAGAGAAACTTAATTAGATTAAAATTCAAGACTTCTTTTAAGAAAAATAGAAATGGATTAGGAATGAGTTTTTTTTTTCTTGGCTGCAAAGAAGATTCTTGGACGTGGCTGTAAGCAGGAACGAGGAAAGAAATTGCAGACACAAAAAAGATCTTTGGTAGTGTACCAAAAGAAGAACTGAGGAAGAGATACATTGTACCAGCCCTTTGATCATCTCTACCACAATGAAAAAGTAAATTGTTTTGTCCAACATGTTTTTATGTTTCCAACTACAATACCGAAAGGAACTAGACTTTTCTTCCTTAATTACAGTTTCAAACAGAAGCTGGTCTTCCAACAGCGTTGCCTCTGGTAAACGTTCCAAGAACTCACACTTAGAAAAAATCTCTGGAAGAGTAACATCTAAGACGAGGTTTGTTTCCAGTTTTGTTCTATACATGTTGTAAATTTTCCAACAATTAATTCAGCCATGCTCCTCAATCCTCCACAGGCAGCAATTTCCAACAACCAACAAATTTATCATTTCACAAAAAAAAAAAAAAAAAATTGTAACTGGCTTCTCACCAATAGAAATAAAAACATTAAGATAGTTTCTCTAATTAAACTTCATTAAAAATATTATATTGATACGAGGTATAATGGGTATTTCAGCAACAAAAAAAAATAAAATAAAGATAATTTTCTCCAAATGAAACTTTATTTAAAATATTAATATTATATTAGTGAAATATTCAATGAGTATCTATGCTCTGAATATTTTGAAATCTATCAGATAATTTATTATCATCTATTAAGGTCGAACTTTACAAGATTTTGGACCAAAGTCAATTACAAAGGTTTCCTTGTGTGTCGAAGTTATGGTGTCCTTCCATATTTCACCGAGTTGTTTTTGAACAAGTCCTCGGCTAGTCCACGTCTCTTATTTGTAGTCAAACGAGCCAGTAAGTGGTTTTTCTTCTCGTCACCTCAGGCTCAGTATCCATACGAGAAGTCCTCTATGGTATTAGCCGCTGACTTTCATTTGAAGTTCTATGAATACAAAAATCTATACTATTGTAGCTACACTTCAGGTTTGATCAGTTTCTCTAGTAGTTGGATCGATAAGGATGCTGTGCATGTGATATGTAACCCTAGGACTGGAAAATATGTTATAATACCTGAACTGAAAAATGTCAGAATTTGGAATATAGCTTTTTAGGGTATGATCCTATTGACAAGCAATTCAAGCTATTGCTCATCAACAGTAAAGGTTATAATGAAAAGGTTTATCATATTCTGACATTAGGAGGAACTGATGAAGTTAGGTGGAGGAAAATCCAATGTCCCTTCACCCATCAAATCCGTTTATTTATCCATTGCTGGAGTGACTACTACAGGTGAAATTGTTTTGTCGACTTATAGATGTAAACCGTTTTATGTTTTCTACTTCAATCCTGAAAGGAACACTCTCCTAAGTGTTGAAGTCCAAGGTTTTAAGAATGATAGGTCCCTTGACGTTTACGTCTTTGTAGATCATGTAGAGGATCTTAATTTTAATATTATGAAAATGACATATGATGCAACATCTAAAAGGTCTCTATTTGATACAAGTTGTTTTGTCTCTCTGTAAACATCTAATTATCAAACAAGTTCTTATGAAATTTAAGGTTTGATTCAAGTCTCGGCCATGGCTAAACTTGTCTTCATAATATTTCTAACCAAAAAAAAAACAAATTTCGTGTGAGCTTTATCATTCTGCTGGCTTAGCATTTTGTTCTTTTTGGTCCTAACTGTGTTACATGTTACTGGGGAGCACACTACTTTTTTTCTTATCCTACATTGAGTTTTCTCAAAACTCAACGTGAGCAAATGCGATCAGCCTCGCTCTTCATGACATGATAATTTGTTATAACTTCTAAGGAGAAAGATCAGAACTCAAATAAATATTTCTATTTCCACTTTTTGTTAATCTCTCAAATGTTTTTCCTCACCTCGAAGTTAAGCTTTGTCCTAAAACCTCGAACCCAAATCGAAACAATGTCCTGTAGTCTCTCCACAAGGCCAGGTCCTTGGCTTTGCTTCCTTACAGTATCAATCAGAAGCCGGTATTCTAATAGCGTAGCCTCTGGTAAAGGTTCCAAGAACTCACAATTGGACAAGATCTCTAGAGGAGGAACACCCGAGACGAGGTTTGTGTCCAGTTTTGTTCTGTCTTTTTTTGTTACACCGGGTTCTCTAACCAAAGTACCCTCAAGAGCTGAAGGAGATGCACCGGGAATCACTTCCCGCGTGAAGGGTAATGATCTTGCAGGTTGCAAGCAGAATTCTATCCACTGGTGAATTAATGGTGACGGGCCTCGCACTCGTCCTCCTATCTTTTCTGCTTCTTTACCAGAGTCAGAGAGAGCGGGGATCGCCTTTGAAAAACAATGATGCTTCAAAGGTTAGTGTCCAGATATGTGATATAGTAAGGCAAGAAGCATTCAAAAATAGGCTACTTACCCACAGATCAGCCCATAAGGTGGCACCTGACTTGGGAACAATCACCGTAACATTAGACATACGTTTTGCGACAGGGATAACATCGCTGCTCCACCCGACAGTGACCCAGACATCTCCAACATTGAAAGCTTTTAAATAGTTGGCACTGTCAAACAGTCTAATCTATAAGCAAAAGAGTAAACAAGATCAACCAACATTGTCATTCTTTCTCAATATCTATAGAGATTGCCTGAAACATGTCAAACTAAACTCATGTGTTCTGTTTAGGCTATGGAGAGATAGTAAAAACCTGTTTCATGAGTGATACTAGATTTTTCTCAACTGCGACTTTTCCACCAATAACTTGTGAACCCAGGTCTGTCGTATTGTATGATGCTCCCATGTATTTGAGAACAGCACCAACAACCTCTCTAGGAGAATTTACCATTGAGATCTTCCCTGCAAGCTCGGGTCGCCACAGATCAGCCCAGTCCTAAGTCCAAAATAGTATTCAGTGACATTCACTTCTTCTAAGCAGGCATACACAGGACAGCATTTCAACTTAGTCAACAAGCAAAAGGCACAAATAAAGTACTGTATATACCAACCTCTATTGGAGCCAATTTATACTTCTGAAATTTGCTCTTTTTGTATGCTATTACAATGCTTCCCCAGCGATATGGCACAGCCCACGTTTCACCGTCATAAGCCTTTTCTCCCGCATAGTTCCTGCGGAGATAAATCTGAGACTTTCTAAGCCACGAAATGAACCCTAAGAACACTTCCATGTTTACAGAGTACGAAAAAAATACACATGTAAGTAAGATCATGCCTACGAAATCTCTAAAGATAGTGTTATGTATCATCACCACATATCGTGGCTACCTTAAAATCTTTTTTCCAAAGGATTATAGTTAAACAACTCAATCTATTTGATCAATAGATACTGCAGCAATTCTTCACTGGCTGAGAGTTAATACCACTGATTTAAATTCTCACCTTCCATTTATCACTCAACCCTTTATACCAATCTTGTTCTTCTATCCCTTTCATTGGCTCAATCAACTTTTCTTTAATTGCAAAACTAAGCCAAGAATCACCAATACTGATCATATCAGCAGCTGCAGTTGAACCAGACCCCTTCTGATTACGCATTTTCGATAAATCGAAGAAAATTTCTTCAAGATTAGCTTGAAACCGAGTTTTTAACCTCACTCTCTTCCCTTGTGAGCTCATAAAATCCTAAATTTCAATCAATAGCATCCAAAAACATAAGCTAAGATCCAAATGATGCCCAAAATTTCTCAATGGAGCACAGAGAAGTGAAACTAAACCTTGATCCATAATGGTGGCACTGAACCACGCAGAGCAACGAGCTTTAATGGCACTGTCAGTGAGTACACTTTAGCTTTGTAAGCTTCTAAATCTGCATCTAATTTCTTCTCTTCAGCTTCAAAACATTCATAAAATCAAAATTCAAATCTATTGAAATCAAATAGTAACGAAATATTCAATTTCCAGTACCAGCTATAGTTTCTGTGTTGATTTCATTCTCTGATGCGACAATCTGCGGAGGTAGTAATCGAGCGGAGGCCGGAGAACAGACACGGAGGCAGCTTAAACCGAGGAACAACACAGACGAAGCGGAGAGACGAACTATACTCTCATGATACTGTTCGCCTCGAGAAAATTGAACGACGGCAATTCTCTTCCCTCTCTCTCGTCGATTTCCGCCGAAGAAGAAGCTCGCCGGCGGTTTCAAGGAAAGAGACGCCGCCGCAGCCATCGATAAAAACGCAGAGGTGAAAGACGATAACCAACAACAATGGCTTTCTAATGACGACCGGTTCAGTATGGTTTGATAAAACCGGTAGATATTTTAGTACGATGGGCCTATTAAATGGGCCCATTAGTAAGGATTCGACATTCAGTTTCAGACAATATAGAAAGCTAAGCTCTAGCTGGCATAATAATTGGGTTTTCTATAGTAGGAAAGCGTCGGTTGACACGTGTGAGGAGTCAAGATCGGCACGTGTGAGCCTCACTTCGTTATTTCTCTTATTGGTCGTAACTCGTATCCTTCAGAGAAAGGAAGCATCTTCACTCTCTTCAAACTCTTATGTTCTCTCTCTTCAATCTAACCATTAAATCAAACACACACACAAAGTCGATTCCTTTTTTTTTCTGCTCCTTAGTTATAGTTTTTTTTTGCTTTACAGCTCAATTAGTCGTCTTCTTCCTCTGTCTTCAGTTTTTCTTCATCCTCGTGGATCCATTTTTAAGAGGTTCATTTTATTTTACTCTTTTGCTTTGAAAGTTTTAACCTTTTTAGTCTGTTGGATATTAGTCGAGTTTGGATTGTTAGAGTGTTTGAATCTTAAGGTATTATTGTGTTATGTCTGAATTGGTATCTGAAAGTTTCGTAATTTAAGCTAAGCTTGAGCTGTTTGAGCTCTTGGTTAATGATGAATTTGTGATTTCTTGGGAGAACTTTGCTATTGCTTTTTGATTTTAGGATTTGGGATTTGGGTGTGATTAGTTTGAGATAATTATACTGTTCTGGGAAACTCAAAATGTATATGAGAGCATTCAATTGCAAAGGGTCGTGTGAGGGAAGATTTGCTGTGTAATTGAGTGCTAAAGTTGTTAATGGCTATGTGCTAAAGTGTTGTTGAACTTCTCAGGAATCCTTAATCATAGTAGACATCCAGGAGGCTGTTCTTTTTCAAATGATCGGTAGTAATTCTATTATGCTTGGACAGTGCCATGATGGGCATCTGTGAGATGAAAAGCTGCTACTCATGGCTTCTTTTGATCTCATTGCTTTTTGCACTATCAAATGAAAATCAAGCCATTAGTTCTGACGGTACAGAGATATGGATGAATCACTATATACCATTTTTAGCTTCCTGAACCTATTATAAAGCTTTAATCTTTGTTTCTTGCTTGTTACATTCTTCAGGTGAGGCGCTTCTTAGCTTCAGAAATGCAGTTACTAGTTCAGATAGTTTCATCCATCAGTGGAGACCGGAAGATCCAGATCCATGTAATTGGAAGGGAGTGACATGTGATGCAAAAACGAAAAGAGTTACAACCTTGTAAGTTTTGAAACTAACCGTTTCTTTCTTTATTATATGTGGTCTTTAATGTTTCTTGTTTTGCAGGAATCTTACTTATCACAAAATAAACGGAATTTTACCTCCTGAGCTTGGAACGCTAGACCATTTGAGGCTTTTGTATGTGCTCTTTAACTTTATTTCATTTGTTGCGTATGAGTATACTACTCTTATTCTGATAAAGTGATAATGTGTCTTGACTTTGTAGAATACTTCACAACAATGCTCTATATGGACCAATACCTACAACATTGGGAAATTGCACAGCCTTGGAGGAAATGTAAGTGTTTTTCCAGGATACATATACTGATTCCACATGGTTTCTAAGAGACCAAATCCATATTTCATGGTCATCAAAATTGTCTACCTGTTTTTATGCAGTTACTTACAGAGTAACTACCTCAGTGGATCAATACCAGCTACAATGGGAGATCTGCCTGGCCTTCAAAAGCTGTATGGTGTTTTTTTCTTCTATAATATATCAAATGCATCAGTCTTTGATCTCGACAATATCTTTTAGTTTTTGTTTCATTTACTTCTCTCACAATATAGGATCATCGTAACCTATGGTTGAATGCATACTGTTTTCTCATTCTACATTATATTTAGAACTAGTTATGCCTCTACTCTTGGTGAGCCTATATACCATATTTTGGAAAGCATGATAACTTTACTTTGATTTCACTTAATTCAAATAGTGTTGGTTCTCTCTCCCAACTAAAACTGACTTTCGATTTTTGTTTACTTTATTTTCTAGGGACATGTCAAGCAACACTCTCAGTGGAGCTGTCCCTGCTTCGCTTGGGCAGTTGAAAAAGCTTACTAACTTGTGAGCACCTTAATCTCTAACTTCCGCTGTAATTTATGATATTCCAGTGTCCAGTCCTCTAAATTTTTCTGTTCCGTTCGTTTTATGAAGCAATGTGTCAAACAACTTCCTGGTGGGGCAAATACCTTCAGATGGAGTGCTCTCTGGATTTTCTAAGAACTCGTAAGACAATAAAAACGCTTTTCTCCTTGCGCAGTTTAACAAACAATCAGAAGTTTCATTTCTATAGCTGATCTTTCAAAGCGTCGTTTATATTTGGGATGATTGTTTAAACCATAGTAACCATTTAGCTAGCTTGTATCACTGCAACTGAAAATTTATAAGATTCTGAAATTAATACATTATCCCTACAGCTTCATTGGAAATCTTAACTTGTGTGGAAAGCAAATTCATGTCGTGTGCCAAGATGATAGGGGAAACCCTTCTTCAAATTCCCAATCAGGTAAAGCAATTATGTATCATAGCAACTTTTTGGTCTAAACAGGTTTTGTTGTGGCTCTATCAATAAAGTTATGTATATTTGGTGTCGCCTACATTATAGGTCAAAATCAAAAGAAAAACTCTGGCAAGCTGCTTATTAGCGCATCAGCAACTGTAGGTGCGCTGCTTCTAGTGGCATTAATGTGTTTCTGGGGATGCTTTCTGTATAAAAAGCTCGGTAAAGTCGAGATTAAAAGCCTTGCTAAGGATGTTGGTGGAGGTGAGCCGTGTTGATTTCTATTATAGATATTATCTCGTAAAAAATATTAGAAATTTCAAATTTCTCTCTATCTCCTAAAGCTTCAGTGTGACCTTGTCAATTCAGGTGCGTCTATTGTGATGTTCCACGGAGATTTGCCTTACTCTTCCAAAGACATCATTAAGAAGCTGGAAATGTTGAATGAAGAGCACATAATCGGGTGTGGAGGTTTTGGAACTGTGTATAAGCTGTCCATGGATGATGGCAAAGTTTTTGCCTTGAAGAGAATTGTAAAGTTAAATGAAGGGTTTGATCGGTTTTTTGAGAGGGAGCTTGAGATTCTTGGGAGCATCAAACACCGATACCTTGTGAATCTACGTGGGTATTGCAATTCGCCAACATCAAAGCTACTATTATATGATTACTTGCCCGGGGGTAGCCTTGATGAAGCACTTCATGGTATGACCAATCTTCTCTTTAAGGCTCTCTTCAATAATATGAATGATATATTGAGAATGTTTGGTTCTTGCATTAGTAGAGAGAGGAGAGCAATTGGACTGGGATTCACGTGTAAATATCATCATAGGAGCTGCCAAAGGGTTATCATATTTACATCACGATTGTTCTCCTAGGATTATACATCGTGATATAAAGTCGAGCAATATTTTGCTCGATGGCAATCTTGAGGCTCGGGTATCGGATTTTGGTCTTGCCAAGTTGTTGGAAGATGAAGAATCTCATATTACAACCATTGTTGCTGGCACATTTGGGTACTTAGCTCCAGGTATGCCTTTAAAGAGTCTTCACTTACATAAAATATTGATCTTCAAGACGCTGAGAGACTTCCACTTAACAGAATATATGCAAAGCGGTAGAGCAACTGAGAAAACAGATGTATACAGTTTTGGGGTTTTGGTTCTTGAAGTCTTGAGTGGGAAACGACCAACTGATGCTTCATTCATCGAAAAAGGCCTAAACGTTGTTGGTTGGGTATGCAAATGAGATCCTTTTCAAGAATATTGATATTTTGTTTTGAAAAGTTTTGACTTAGAAATGGTTAATGATCTTTGCAGCTAAAGTTCTTGATCAGCGAAAAGCGGCCAAGGGAGATTGTTGATCCAAATTGTGAAGGAATGCAGATAGAGAGCCTTGATGCTCTTCTATCAATAGCAACACAGTGTGTGTCTTCCATTCCAGAAGAACGTCCCACGATGCATCGGGTTATCCAGTTACTTGAATCAGAGGTCATGACTCCTTGTCCCAGCGAATTCTATGATTCCAGCTCTGATTGAGTACATGAACCCACCAGCAGAATCCTCGAGAAAAAAGTAAACATAAACTAGGTTCTTGGGATCA
The DNA here is from genome assembly GCA_963854855.1 of Nasturtium officinale. Classification (NCBI taxonomy): domain Eukaryota; kingdom Viridiplantae; phylum Streptophyta; class Magnoliopsida; order Brassicales; family Brassicaceae; genus Nasturtium; species Nasturtium officinale. The sequence goes on from OY978500.1 coordinate 9,272,176, forward strand.
TCTTCAAATGCCCTTTGTCTATTCAAAATCCGTTTTTGCTCCCCAAGGAAACCTGCAAATACCAATGAAGAGCCAACAAGTTCCAGTAGTACTGGAACAGAGTCTTTGTATTGTGTTGCCATTTACTTTTGTCCACTCCAGTTTTACAAGATTCGAGTCATTCATTTCCAGCCCCTTCTTCTTTTTTTGTTCTGATTTTTGGGTAAAAAAACTTTTATTTGAACATGAAATTTAAATGTATAGTTGTGACCATTGTAGAAACATCACTCTCTGCCTCTATGAATTGTTCTTTGTAATAAACCATGTCTATTCAGCTCCTCCAGTCTCGTATTCAATCTTGATATCGATTTAAAACCAACTCTTTAGCTTATATTCACTTAGACAATAAAATAGAGAAGCAAATGTTGATGATTTACTGCATCAGTTAAGAGAATGTACAAGAAAGCTTCAACTTTCAATTTCTTCATGTTCCAAACTTGATATCAAATTTGTAGTTTGATGCAACATTGAGTTGATCTCATCCGTTTTTGAGTGAGATGATGGATCATCTCCAACAATAAATTCATTAAGAACACCATCAACCTCAATGGAGCTGCAACCAGGAAACTTTCTGATTCCTAAATCTTTCATTTTCCTTCTCACATTCGTTACATCTTCCCATCTATTATCAGATGCGTATACACTTGCAAGTAGAGTATGAGCACTCGAATCACTTACTTCCACTTCCTCGAGCTTTTCCGCTACCCGTTCAGCTATTTTTACATTCAAATAGTTCCGAGCAGCGCTTAGTAGAGAACAGTACATGGGAACTAGAGTTTCATCGGTTTCATTCGTACCTTTATCTATCAATGCCTCTGCTTCATCTAACAATCCAGCTCTGCATAGTAAGTCAATCAGACAGCTGCGATGCTCTGATTTAGGCAGGATTTTATGTCTTTTGTTCATTGAATAGAAAATCTTACGTCTTTCTGCAACAAATCCACCATGATTACAAGCTGTTAGAACTGAGACAAAGGTTATATCATCTAATCTAACACCAACATTTTCCATTTAATAATACAAGTCCAACGCTCTCCTTGACTTCCCGCTCATGGCAACACCGTAGATAAGTGAAGACCAAGAAGCCGTGTCTCTCTCCTTCATTTCATAGAAAACCTCTAGAGCTGTCTCAATGCAGCCACATTTTCCATACATGTCTACAAGAGCAGTACCAACTACTTTATCTATTGTAACTCTCTTCTCATGTATGTACCCATGGATCCACTTCCCTTGCTCTAGAGCTCCCGTCTGCGCAAAACCTGTCAAGAGAGAGACTAGCACGTAATTATCCGGTCTAACATGCTTTGCATGCACCTGAACAGTTCTAATGCCTCATTAAATCGGTTAAACTGAACATACCCATTCATCATAGCTGTCCACAGAACAACATCTTTTACAGGACTTCTCTCAAACAACTCTCTAGCTTCATCAATCCTACCATTACTAACATACCTAGAAACCATACTAGTCCAACACTTAACATTCTTGTCTCTCATCGAATCGAATATCGCTCTAGCCTTATCAAGAAAACCACATTTACAGAACATATCAACCAAAGCATTCCCAATCTTAATACTCATTTCAAATTCCATGACAACATGCTTATGAATCCCTTCACCAATTTCCAAATTCTTCAAAGCCGAACAAGCCGAAAGAGTGCTCACAATCGTACTCTCATCAGGCTTTAAATTGCTCTCCCGACTCATCCGCTGAAGAACAGTAATAGCATCCTCAAACCTCCCCTGCCCAACATAACAATAAATCAACCCATTCGAAGAAACAACATCTTGTTCAGGCATTTCATCGAACATTTTATGACTGACCTCCATTTTACCCAATGCAGCATACATTCCCATGAGTGAATTACATACATAAGGATCAAACTGAAGCCCAGCTTTCACAGCATAACCATGAACTTTCTCACCTTCTAAAACTTTCCTCAAACGTCCAATTGGTTTCAGAACAACCGGTAAAGTGAAACTATCCGGATACAAGCCTTGTCCTCGCAATTCACCGAACAAAGCCAAAACTTTCGTGAAGCTTTTAGTCTCGGCTAAAGATTTACGCATCTTGTTGAACATAATAAGTGATGGCGTATGTACAGAACCCATGTTCATGTCACAATACTCTCTTGACACACAATTGAGAGAACTTTATAATCTTCTGATTTGAATTTTTCTTTGTAGTCCAATGTGAAGCTTTTGCCCAAAAAGTGCTATAGAAATGTAAAGTTGAGAACTTTGTAGAAAAAACTGATATTTTCTGCATACCATTAATATTTATCGTTCGTCACCGAAACCCAGAAACAGAGTGTTAAGAAACTATAACAAAGAAGAAAGATTATTACAGCAGAAGCATAGGATCCATCAAACAACTTAGTGGAGAAATCTGACTCAAGAGTAGATACTATGATCATACATGAGAAGGAAGAAAAACACAACCATATCTCTTACATAGATAATATTAACTCATGGACACATATCATTACAATATGTATATGTATATGTTAAACGAAAGAGATCATTGCTGCTGCTTGAGGTTTGCTTCTACAATCTTGCTCGCTGGAGCTTTCTCTTGTTTCTCCACATAAGCTGATGGAAACCATCCGGCTTTGCCCTTGTATTCTCCTTCTGACCAGCCTGTTCCAGCTACCTGAATTTGTTTCATCAAACACACAACAAGATTGTTACATCGATCTTTTCCTCTGTTTTGTATGGTTTAAAAAACGATGGCGGGAAATATACCTGTCGCACGATTACATAGTCATCGACCGCGAGTGTGAGTTCCCCTGGGGCTTGAGCGTCAAACGGGTGCACAACCTGTCGAAACAATAAAACATAAACTTTTGTTCTCCGCGGTTCGTCTTAGTCCGAGACTAACCGAGTGTTTTGAAAGGCATTTACCTTTGCAAGAAAGTAGGAATCATTCTGACTAAGAAGTTGATTGTGATGATCATCAGTTCCATTGGACTTTTTAATCTCTTCTTGTGGACTATACTTGAGTTCTTTCTGAGGATTGGATTTGGTTTCTTCTTGCGGACTAGACTTCATTTCGTCCTTGGGATTGGATTTGGTAACTTCTTGAGGATCACACTTGTTTTCTTTTTCCAGGCAATTTGATTTGACCGCTTCCCGGGGACTCGAATTTGTTTCTTCTTGGGAACGAGAAACACTATCCTCTAAATGTAAACGTGGCGACTTTGATGATGATTCCATAGCTTCTTCCTCAGCAATCATCTGAACAAGAAGACAAAACATATCACGTGACTAAATTGTATCTAAAGTTTATCATAGAGCAAGTTACTAACCTCAGAATGAAGCTTATCGAGGATACCAAGAGCATTACGATGATATGATCTCTCGGCTTTGGTAACTTCCTTTCATCTCCAATCCAAGGAACAGCTGATAATCACGAGCTGAGATATAATTCAAAAAGAGATTACCAGAGTACGGAGGTGCTTATAAGTCGCGTTCTGTTGCTGATCATCAACTTCCAACATGGCCTTAGTAGCTTCTTTGCCAAGAGTTTTCATACTCGATTTGAGTTCAACCAATCTCGATTCGGAATTTTTAAGCTTCATGTAGGCTTCTTCAGAGATATCAGATTCCTTCAACTTTGTTTTTCTCCTCAATACATCAGTTGCCTGTTCAGGTAAAGCGGTATTCCCTCCACAAATCGTAAATGCAGCAAGAAATTTCAAACTGCTTCAAAACAAACCGATAGAGAAGTTCAACAAGACTTTTACCTGAGCTTCAACTTCTTGCCTCAGCCTGTCATAGTGATTCACTAAATGCCGAGCATCCTCCAAAGGCGCACTATATATCATTGTACGAATCGGCTCACAAACCTAAAACAAATCAAATTCTGAAGCTTTATTAAAAATGAACTTATAACTCTACTACCAAAGGTAAAAGAATAGAATGAAAAGTGTTCCAAATTTTTTCACCTGCTCACTAAGAACTCCGAGAAGAGTTTCCCTCTCACCTTCCACCGACTTGTAAGAGGTCTCAAAGTGATGAGCAACTCTTGAGAGAGGAGTATTAGCATCAGGATTCTCATCTCCATATTTCTTAAAATCTTCAGCAAACTTCAACCCTATGGATACCAACAACATTACAAATTTGATCCCAAGAAGCATTATATATGAGCATGACGTAAGAAACAAGAACTTACCTATCTCAATAACTTTCGTGCCTGTTGCAATGAAACCTTCAAGTCCACGAACAATATTCCTTTGCAGACGCTGTGAACAGAAACATTTTGATAAAAACCAAATACTAATGAGATTATTATTATCCAAGAAAGTCTAAAAAGAAAAGAACAAAAACAATATATATTAACCTTTGCAGCCTTAGTAGAGCTATAAAGATCTTGAAGTTTCTGATGACAATGAAGCTCTTCTTCATCAACAACAACAGCATCCGCATTAACATGCCCTAAATGCTTCAAAACCGCCTATACAATAACCGCAAGTTTTTAAACAAAAATACAAAAAAACATAACACAACTAAAACAATCTTGTCTGAAATTATAGAGTAAATCCAAAATCAATGCCCAAAACAAGCAAATTCACATACTTTTCACCTAAAAATAACCAATTCATACGTCAATAATCTTATCTGCCCCCAAGACTATAAATTAAACATCAACACTTCAAAGATTCCATCTTTACTGAAACCATTTCCACAATTTTTCTCAGTAACCAAGACAAATCTAAGAACACATAAATCTAACCAAAAAGCGAATTAAAAATAGAAAGAAACCCACTTGTTGTTGTCTCGCGACTTGCTCTCTGAGCTTCGCAGCTTGCTTTCGTATGGCTTCCATGGAAACGAATCAGACTAAAAAAACTCGAACTTTTTTTTGTTTTCCTACCTCATTCAAGTCGGTTTCTTCAGTACCAAAACCAATATAGATCGAGAGAAATCAAAAGAGTAAAACGATTGATTTCGGAAAAAACGGGTAGTTGAAATTTCTCAATTAGATGAAACGGAGAGAGAAAGATGAGTTTTTTTTGCTACGGGTTCTTAAACTCTTTAGAGGTAGTAACAACAGTCAGAAGAAACGAAAAGGTAACGACAATGGAAATGGAATGAATTATGTTTAGTGGAGAAAGTTGAAGCTAAACTAAACTTCTTGTGTTTCAATACTTTGTTTTTGAGTGGTCTTAAACTTTGTACTCACTATAACTATAATATATTTTATCGGCCTTCTTTTTATATATGCAAGTCCCTTAATCGTAAGCTTAATATTCTGTCCTTTTTAATGGCAAATATTTATTGGACCGCAACAAGAAAAACTATATTTATTTTATTTTGTTTATTCTACTGAAATTTCCTTTTCAATATGAGGTTATCATATATAACTTTAGTAAAATAAAATATACATAAACTTTAAACTAAGTGTAGTCTTTTATTTTTGTTATATGGTCATCTTTTTTTAGTTAAAAATAATTAGTCAATTTCGTCGGTCTGGCTTCACTTGAATGCTCTTTGTGTTCCAGGTACAGGTAGGTAAAGAAAATAGAAACTTTATTTATATTGAATATTCATTAAATTACTGAACGACATCGTTTTAGCTCACAAGTTCCCAGCGCAATCCGTGCTTTGAAACGACAACGTTTGACTTTCCAAGTCATAGCCAACGAGAAAATCCATCTGAACTAAGTTCCCATAGATAGCAACCTCAGTAGTCGGAATCATACTTAAACACACCATGTCTTCAGTCACTTTCACGAACGCGTTTATCGGACTCAGATTCACGTCGGCGTTTGTGAAATGCATTGTTATCTCCGGCAAACCGATCTCTTTGTCTCCGGCTTTGAAACAGTGTGTTAATATCCCTTGTGGATCACTCACACGCTTAGCTCCTGTCACTGATTCTTCCACCGCCGCACCAAAGTCATCGTAGAATCCTGACTCGAGAAGCGTAAGAGTTGTTCCGGAATCGATTATGATGTTCCCAGTGGTCTTCTTTGATTTCTCGAAACCATAATCTCCTCCGGTGTATGGAAGCTTGGTTTTGCCGACGGTGATTGCTTCGAGGGTTAAGAAATAGTAAGTGTCGGGGTCTTTTTGAACTAATGGTGTAGTGAGCACTGTGGAAACTTTGCTTGTCTTGGAAGGTATCGAGTTGGTTCCTAGGTTTATGACGCTTGTGCCGTTTGTTGTGGATGACGTGTGAGACAAGCAATACGAGAATTTCTTGCCTATAGAAGAACCAAGCTGGGAAATTAACGACAATGGACCACCTCCAAGCCCGATGATTCCTGATCCGGTTTCTTCAAACGTACCACCATTGTTGTAACCGCAACCAAAGACTGTGCCGGGAAAAGAAACCGGAGAGCCATAGGAAGAAGAATCAATGGAGATTGTTTCGGTTGCAATGTCTCCTTTAGTGAACGATTCGTCTCCATAAGAGTAACGATATTTACAGATGTTTCGTGATGCATCACAGCCTTCTTCGTGTTTGGACAAGGCGTGGCAAGTTTCGGAGTCGCAAGATTCAGTTTTGTAAGTGGAAGATTTCATCTTTTCGAAGATTGGACTGTTTTGTTTGAAACATTGTTGACATGGCTTGCATTGGATCCAAGTTAGGTCACTTCCTGTATCAGCGATGGCTAGGACTTTCGACGGTGGAGTACCGATTGATATACTCATGAAGTATTCTCCTCCATTGGAGACTAAACCGGATTGGAGATCGGTTTTGGATGTGAAATGGCGGGAACGGGAGATTGAACGGAGGAAAGCGGCGTTGAGACGGTCGGAGATGGTCTGGTGAGGGTTGTAAAATGGAGAATGGGGAGAGTCACGGTGGATGAGCTCGACGGTTAGGTTTGAAGAAGAGGGAGTGAAAAGGAAAATGATGGCTAAGAGAGAACAGAAGAGGAAACTTTGGTTTGTCATTTTTCGATATTTGGATAGTTTTGTGTGGAAATGAGTGAAGTTTGCGAGGGTTTATAAACGGCACGGAAGGGAATCCGGAAAGATTGAAACGGTAAGGAGTTTGGCGACGTGGTATGAAAGTGATTGATAAATTAGCTTAAGTTTTCTTAAAGACTGCTAAGTTATTAAGAGGTTTAGTGGAGATGTGGAATTATTTACTGATTAACTCTTAGGAGATAAATTTTAAGCAATTATTTTCTTTAAATGATCATCATCATTTTTCATAAAGATTTTTTTTTTTTTTTTTTTTTGTAACTGAACAAATTTACTAGTATTGATTGAATATCCAAAATTCATTAGAAACTAAATTGATATCACTAATTTGGATTATAATTTATTTATACTTCCGATTACATTTATATATATATATATATATGAGCATATCACGAAACCGGATAAACTAAAAACAACCAAAACACAAGTGAACCAAACCAAACCCAAAATTAGATAGCAACACCTCAAATTCTCAATCATCAAAATCTAATTTAGCAGAAGCCTTCTTCGTCATTTTGATAATCTCAGCTGCTTCTTTCCGCATCTTCTGCTGTTGTTTAAGAGCTTTCTTCAACAATTTCCTCTGATCTTCCACTGAAAACGCATTTAAATCGGATAAAAACTCATCGAAATCGATGTTTCTCTCCCGACCAGAAGAGTAAGCAGTAGTATTAAACGATTTGCTGCTTTTGAGGTTCTTCTTGTTGGTGGATGATTTCTTCGGTGAACGCCAAATAGATCCAATGATTTTCGCTGGAGATAACTTATCAAACCAAGAGGAGGACTTGGATTTTGATTTCTTTTCTGGTTCTGAATCCGAAAATGGCGGTGTAGCTAAATCAATAGAAGATAACGAAGATGCTGATGATGATACGATTCTGTGTTTTTCTTTAGTAAGCTTCTTTTTTTGTTTACTCTCGTTTCCATAATCCGTGAGATCTCCACTTCCATTTGAGTCAAGCTTAGCTTTCGAACCCGATTTCAGATTCGGATCTCGTTTGTTTCCCGAGAAAATACTCGAATCTTCATCAGATAAACTCACAGAGCTAGATTTTTCTTTACCTGGATTTCTTCGAGTTTCCGAGGAATTCCCAACCTCATTAGGGTGAGTCGCCACGCTTTTGGAGTGTGTGAGATGCTGCTGCTTGTTCCTATTCTTCAACGAAACCGGGTCGGGTGGTGGAGCTGGAAGAGATTTGAGGCGACGGAATCGAGACTCGAGATCATCGGGAAGAGTAGAGTCAGTGAATCCAGAACAATTGATTGCAGCTACTTGTTCCAAAGCCGAAAGTTCCTCTGCTTGTGAAACCAGTTCTTCAACAGCTGAATCATCTGTATCAGAGAAATACCCAAAATCCGCCATTTTTATTGAAATCAAGTTTCTTAGGGTTTTTTTTAAGCTTTTGGGGAATCAATAAGGGTGAGAGAGGAGAAGAAGAAACATGACGAAAGTCGCTACAACGGCTAATTCATGTTTTTGTCAGTTACTGCGACCTTTATTATGGGACCCACAAAATGCCTCATTAAGCCGTTTTTAATTTACTTAATTTAAGTTATACGAGAAGATTCCATTTTCAAAACATTGTAAACAAGAACTTTGTGTATAGCTTTCTTTAATTTGTTCCTCACTATCTTTCTGTGACCTACTTAAAAAAAAAAACAAGGGAAAGATTTGTGGTTTCTTGTGTTACAATTTGATTTACAATGGATCAAGTTCCTTGTATGTTGATGATGTTCTTGAAATCTGGTATTGTTCAAGCCGGTGATAAACTGGTTTGGTTTTTATGTACAGTAAGAGACTGGAGATGACGCCGAGAATAGACAAGCAACCCCAAAACACAAACGTTTTGAAGTAGCAATCTCTTCCTATGCAAACCACTGAGTCAGATACCATTGGTGTTATCTCTGGATTTGCGTTGCCTTCGTAAATGGATGCAGCAATGAAACCGTATAAGAGTGAGCCGATGGGTATATTTGTGATGAGAATGTTGTGGTTAACACCTACGCTATTGGCTCCAAACAGATCAGATGTTATGGAGACTGCAGCTGCGAATATGAAACCTGAGCTTAGACCGATTAGTGCGGTTGCCGTCTGCAATGCTGTTTGCTGTGAGGATGATACCGCTAGTAAAAAGAAAGCGATTGGAGTTGGCAAGAGTGCGATTGCAAACCAGCCGGTTCTTGTCAAACGAAATCTCCTGCAAAAAATTCTTGATGAGATTATATCCCACTTTCACGTTAGAAGTTCCCTAATCTAAAAAAATGAAACTTACTTGTGCATAAAATCTGGTGCGGCAGAGAGCAAACGACCAAAGAAGGAGAATGATGAGTAGATTGTGACGAGGGTTGTAGCGCTTTGTCCCAAAGATTGAGCAATCTGTCCCAAATTGTTGCTATAGACAAGACCAATTGTGCCACCACAAAAATACGCAATGTAGTACAACCAAAACTCTAATCTACTTATAAGCAATCGAAAAGAGTGATCATCACCAAGCCTAACCAAGTTCCCTTCCTTCATGTTATTCTGACTCGCAGAACTCATATGTTCATACCCGGTTTTGCTAGCAACAGATGCTTTATGGATCTTGAGCTCATCTATGTTAAGCATAACATAGCCAGAGTTGTCATGGTTGAAACGATGGTTAATACCAGGAAGAAAGTAATCCCGAGCATAAACGAGGAAAGGAGCAAACAATGGAAAAATCATAAGAGCAATAGCTCCAAGTAAATGCAAACGAGCTGATGCAGCAGAACTGGATAGGAGAAGGTGAAAACTCGTCATGACGGCTAAAACATTCAAAATAGCAAACACATGGGAGTCATGTCGTCGGGACTCAATCTCTGGACTAGGGTCTACAGATGGTTTAGTAAGAACCGGGAAAAGCGCAGCAAACGAAACAATAAGAGGAACCAAAGAGTTCAGCAGAAGGTATAAATTCGAAGACGACGGGTTCATTGCATTGAAAGCAAGAGAGTATAGTGCTGCACTGATCCCATTGAAGCTTACCGTTAAAGATAAAGCAAGAGCACGATTCGTCGGGAAATGACGAATGCAGAGTATGAAACAAGCTGTGTTGAACCAACATATACTTAATCCAGCTAACAAGCAGCAAAGAAACACCTACCACGTTAAAAAAGATTCAATCACTATTCTAACAAACTAATATATCAGTTCCACATTCAAAATTAAGATTCTTAATCTACAATTTCGTATGAATCTTTTAAATTCAATAGCAAAAAATGATGAAGAACATAGGTATACAAAAAATGTACCAGAGAATAAGGCAAAGTGATGATATTAGTGATGACGAGCCATTGAACACCATAGCCAACAAATCCCATAGCAGCCGCCGCGAAAAGAACGACGGAGAGAGGGAAATAACCTAAAGCGATTCCCGAGGACCATCCGAATGCTTTTCCCAAATCAGAAGCCACCGCGAGGTAATTCAACCTCACCTGAGAAATTCCGAGTACTGATTTGAGATGTGAAGAGTAAGCAGAGAAATCGAAGTTAGTTCCCGTCGATGCTTGGATCCAGATCGCCGCCACAAGAACAGTCCATTTCCGCCATCGACCGAGCATGGTCCGGAGTGGCGGAGGGTGTTTACGGTGAAACTTTGCTTCCCTGTCGTCGCCGTAGTCGAAGGAGGATCGGTTAGGTCGGAGTTTTTCAGAGGCATCTCTGATACGAGGTCTCATATACAAAGGATGATGATGATGATGATGGTGAAGTGATGTTGACCGATGCTGCAAAAAAACGCTTTAGTTGTTAATCTACCGCTTTTGATTTTGATTTTGATTTTAATTCAACAAGTGTTCTATTTTAGCGAAAAACAAATGTTGTATTTTGGCAACAATATTTATTTTACTCTGAAAGTTAGAAACGTCATTGTCAAAAACAAAGGTAAATGAAACACATAAAAAACGGAGAAATTAAGGAATCCTGATTTGATTTAGTTGTAATTGGATTATATTGTATTTTAATGTACTTTGTTATCTAAAATATGAGTAAATAAAATACCACCCTTTTAGATGTATTTTAAAATACATCTCAAATTAAAATACACTAAAATCATTTTAAAACTTAATTGAATAACACTTGTGTCAATATCATATTGTTAGATCAACAACCTTCTTATTCTCTCATTAGATGTACTGGTTAAGATTTATATGGCTAATCTGGATGAGATAACCAAACAGATGAACACTCATTAAAAAAAAAAAAAGAGGTTTTTTTAGAGGTTCCAAGTTTTACTGTTATCAGCATTTAACGGGGTTGGGAATTAAAATATCCATGTGGTTTTGGCCACCTGTCCAAAGAGATCATCTGAAACTTTTTTATAATAAAACAAAAGGAAAGAATGTTTGCAGTTTTTCTCAAAAATAAAATAAAAAATGTGTGCCTTATATTCGATTAATGTTAAACATTGGCTATTGTTGTCATAAGACAATAAATAATTGAGTATCAAATTATGTTGTGAATGTGAGAAAATTTAATAATTTTTTAAATTAATAATTTTTTAAATAGAAAAAATATGTTGAAAATTTAGGTTTAATTTTATTTTTTCTCAATAAAAATAAAAATTTATAGTACAAATGATTTCAATTGAAATTTATTTTTATTTATTATCTTATATATATAAAATATCAAACTGATAAGTTTTTGTTAAAATTAAATATTTTATCACATAAAATAAAAAAATATATAAAAATATATAAATAAATAATCCACGCAAAAATCTCTTTTCTTTAAATACACTTAATTAATAACCTGTAAACAAGACAAAATTGGTTCGGTAGCGGAATGCTGACTTGGCATCTACGTGGCAGTTGTTAAGAGATGACAGTACACACGCAACCGCTGAAGCAAGTTTTGGTCTCGCGAATATTCTTTAAACAAAACCAAACCTTCAATTTCGATTTCTCCCAGCTGTCACTCTTTCTTTTCAAACGACCTTTTTCAATTTTTTTTCTTCTTTCTAATTCTCTCTCGTCCTTTGGCTTTCATCCCAATCAAAAATCTCTCATCTTTCGTTTTTTTTTTGTTTCTGTTAATTCTCATCTAAAGCTTCCTCCTTTTTGCTCCTCTGTGTCGTGGTATGAGCTGATTATAGATTTTTTTCCCTTCTCTGTAGGGTTTTTGTTATTTTTTTCACCGAAGAGATTAGAAAACTCGTCTTTGATTCCAAATTAGACTTCTTTATTGTTCTCACTACTGGTTCAATCCAAATTTTGATGCTTTCTGAATTTTATGATTTTTTTCATCAGATGGAAGATAGAGAGGCAGGTTTAGGAACTTCAACGGTTAATGAAATCTCTCCGGATTTGTTAAAGAACACGCCTTCGAACATTGCTAGATTAGAAGATGTAATTGAGCAATGCTATGGTAGACAAAAGTATCTTGCTCAGACCACAAGTCCATCAGATGGATGTGATGTTCGTTGGTACTTTTGTAAGGTTCCTTTGGCTGAAAATGGTGAGTGTTAATGTATAAGGGCATTGTTTTGTGTATCTAAATTTCTAATGGTCGGATTAAAAATATGATATAATTTTGGCTGCAGAATTAGCTGCTTCAGTACCTCGCACTGATGTAGTAGGAAAAAGTGAGTATTTCCGTTTTGGTAAGAGAGATTCTCTTGCAATTGAGGCATCTTTCCTTCAGGTTGTTCTTATTCTACGCTTTTGTGGGTTTACTTTATATTTTTTTTGTTTCGACGAGTTCTTGACTCTTGGCTGTTTCGTTCAAAATTGGAATTGAAATTATGGAATATCTACATTAGAGAGAGGATGAATTGTTGTCACTCTGGTGGAAAGAGTATGCAGAATGTAGCGAAGGACCAATACCACAAGTTAATCCTAAAAGGAAATCGGTTAAGCCGTCAATTGAAACTCCTTGTGAACCTTCTGTGTCCACCAGTCTATATGAAGTTGAAGAGGAGAGAGTAGGTGTACCTGTTAAGGGTGGGCTATATGAGGTACTGCAGTTATTTTCAGGGATTTAAAGAATGTGTTTCTGAATTTCCTATAAGTTTAACATGTTGAACCATTGGAGTCCTTATACTCAATCCATGTCTCTGATCAAGGGAGTGGAATTATGCAGGTGGACTTGGTGAGGAGGCATTGCTTTCCCGTGTACTGGAATGGAGATAATCGGCGTGTGCTTAGAGGCCATTGGTTTGCTCGTAAAGGTGGTCTAGACTGGCTTCCAATTTCGGAAACTGTTGCTGAACAGTTGGAGGTTGCATATCGTAACAGGGTAAAATATCTTTCAGTGGAATACATTTCGATTTTATGATTATGGTTTGCCTAGAACTTGAAGCAGTTGATACGTTTTTGTTGGTTTGCTTTTGGTTTTGAGGGTTATAATTTCACAAGCTATCGCCTTTTACCCCTTTATCTCCCTCTCCCTTTTTTTTGTTTGTTTGTTGAGAATTCCTGAATTTGTTTTTCATATCTATTTTGATGATGTAAAAATAGCAGCAACTTAGTTTGGATTTCTTCACCCAGGTTTGGCGTAGAAGAAGTTTTCAACCCTCTGGTCTTTTTGCAGCTCGTATCGATTTGCAGGGTTCCAGTCTGGTATGTGTTTGATTTCATGTGTTTGTGCCTGCTAAATGGTTTCAAAAAGATAATATTATCTGAAGCTGTTAATGTAGGGTCTCCATGCTCTCTTTACTGGTGAGGATGATACCTGGGAAGCGTGGCTTAATGTTGATCCCTCTGGGTTCTCTGGCATTGTTGGGTATACTGGGAATGGAATTATGTTGAGACGTGGTTATTCGGGATCCTATTCTTCAAAACCTACGCAGGTTTTTAACTATTCTGATTTTTATTGTTAATTTTTCTTGACTATTCTTCCCATTTTATACTGGAAAATTGAATTAAGACTCACATTTATATTTTTATTGTTCAATGGTTAGAGTTCTTGTAGTTGAATCATATTTATTGTGCATCTGTTCAGGAAGAACTACGCCAACAAAAGGAGGAAGAAATGGATGATTATTGCTCTCAAGTATGTCGAAGTTCACTCTTTTGTATTAATTGCTATTGCATATAGAGCATCTGATCTCTGTGGTCGAGTTATTGTTAGAATCTCTCAAAGTTCAAGCTCTCTGGAACGATTCTGTTGTGTTATTGTGTCCAGGTCCCTGTTCGGCATCTTGTATTTATGGTTCATGGTATTGGCCAAAAGGTAGAAAAGTCTAATCTTGTTGATGATGTTGGAAACTTCCGTCAAATCACGGCAGCTTTAGGGGAACGTCATCTAACCTCTCAACAGCGCGGCATTCAAAGAGTCCTTTTCATCCCATGCCAGGTGGCTATATATAGTATATAACCCCTTCTTGTTTGATCTCTGTGTAGTTTGATCTTACTTCATCTATATTTTCTTTCTTTATTGTTTCTGTAGTGGAGAAAGGGTCTAAAGCTAAGTGGTGAAGCTGCTGTTGATAAATGTACTTTAGATGGTGTACGGCGTTTGCGAGAAATGCTGAGCGCAACTGTTCATGATGTGTTATACTACATGAGCCCTATTTACTGTCAGGCTATAATTGATTCGGTATTGCAATTTCCAAAATTTGATGCTCTCCGTCGTAAAAGTTCAAAATTAAAACCTCTTCGTGATTTAGTTTTAGAATTTTTGACAGCCTAAATACTGATTAGATTGTTACCGTCTATGTTATAATCATTGGTAATCTTGTCAAGTATGAAGATTCAGATTGGCTTGTAATCCTTTTCATTTTTCAGGTTTCAAAACAGCTGAATAAACTGTATCTAAAATTCTTAAAGCGGAATCCAGACTATGACGGAAAGGTGCCCATCTGGTTTAGTTGTTTCATTCATCAACCTGTGATTATTGTGAACTCTTATTAAATTGAAAATTCATGTGTGTTTATGGGCATTTTACAGATTTCCATTTATGGACACTCTCTGGGGAGTGTTCTCTCCTATGACATCTTATGTCATCAGCATAATTTGTCATCCCCATTTCCAATGGATTCAATATACAAGAAATTTTTCCCAGATGAAGAATCTCCTCCCATTCCAGCTATCGCTGACAAAGCTTGTAGTTCACATTCATCATCAAATCGTGAGCCAGAGAGTTCACATCCATCAACAAATCTTGAGCCAGAGAAATCTGACCAGTTGGATGACACCAAGGAAATCACAGGTCAAGATAATAACATGATGGCTAAAGAATCAACGATATTGGAGCATCACGATGTTATCCAGGAAGCTCCATCATTGATGTCTGATTCTGTTGTGGACAATGTGAGTTTGGAAAGAAGAGACTGCCAGGAAGATGACCATCACGATTCTGCTGGTGCTATTTCCTCACAGGATGGAGCTGACTGTAGAGCGCCTGATTCTTCTTCTAGTTCTGAAGAACAATCATGGGAGGAAAAAAATGAGAACTCAAATAATGAGGAGACACTCAAATTGTTACGAGAAGAGGTAAATATTGGCACTTTCAACTTTTCATTTTTTGATGAGATTGGGCAGTTTAGATTCTTGCAATCTTTCAACACTTGTGTTCACCGCGTCTGCTAGTTTTGTGTGTTTCTGTGGAAGTGTTGTCCAGTTTCTTTTCTGACTGACCAAAAACGAGAAAGAGTTTTTTTTTTTAATTAATAGTGGAATTTGTTATCCCAGGTTATATCACTGAGGTCAAAAGTAGCGCAACTGCAATCAGAGAATGCCAGAATATTGTCTGATGGTATTGTTTCTGACCCCTAGATTTGTATCACCTGCAAACTTTGAGCTGTGATTGAAAAAAATCTTTCATGGACATCTTAGTGATGATATTCAATGGTGTTATCAACAGAAAAAGCCAAGACATCTGTGGTGCCTGAGCAGCTCAACAAGGAGAAGGCGCCAGCTGAAGATGCCAATGTACCTACAAGCTTTACTCCATATATCAAGTACCAAAAGCTTGAGTTCAAGGTGTTGGATCGTTTAGTTAAAATATTTATTCCTCATTCGGAAACCACACTGTAAACAAATGCCACCCTAACTTCTAACTGCATATTCTTCTCAGGTTGACACTTTCTTTGCTGTTGGATCTCCTCTTGGAGTCTTTCTCGCCCTTCGAAATATTCGTCTTGGGATAGGTAATACTTGTTCAATAGAGTTTTCAATTTTTTTTGGTTAATATGTAACATTGGATTTGGGAAAAGAAAAGATCCATGCATAAACAATCAAAGATAACTGCCTCAATTCATATTTTTTTCTTTGCTCTGCTATTGAGTTGCTTTGTTTACATTTCTTTGCAAAGTCTCTTTATATGGTGTAACATGTGTTAGGTAAGGGAAAAGATTACTGGGAAGAGGAGAATGTTATTGAAGAGATGCCAGCTTGTAGTCGAATGTTCAACATTTTTCATCCCTATGATCCGGTTGCATATAGGTTAGTCTTTATGGAAATAATACAGTGTGTTGCTAGTTATGATCTTGCTGTCTGTATTACGTTCTTTTGCAAGTGTGCAGCCACCAACACTTTATGTTTCTCGCAGAGTGGAGCCACTCATCTGCAAAGAGTGCCTTCCCAAACGACCCGTTATTATTCCTTACCACAGAGGTGGCAAGCGGTTGCATATTGGATTCCAGGTAATTGTAATCTTGTGATTTGGTATTTTTTTTGCTTTCTCATCTAATTTGTGTTCTCTACATAATGTTCTATAGGATTTTAAAGAAGATTTTGCGGCGCGTTCTCAGAGAGTGATGAATCATTTTGTTTCAGTTAGGGTATGTGTTTCACACTTCTAATTAGTTTCTCTATGTTGTAATGTTGACCTCAAGTTGTTATCTTTTGCAATTGGTTCAGAAAGCTTATCTTTAATTCTAATGCAGACAAGAGTTCTCACTATTTGTCAATCCAAAAGCGCCGATAAACCAGAAGGTAAAAAGACATATGCTTTGCAAGGTTTTTCACCTCCCTATGATGTACTTCTAATGTTACTTGCATGTAATGGAATAGATACAGAAGAAAGTGATGAAGAAAAAGATGGAAGGTCATATGGTTCCTTAATGATGGAGAGATTAAGTGGAACTCGAGACGGGCGAATAGATCACATGCTCCAGGTGAAATTTTGAAGCATTTCCACCTAATTCATAACCTTTTATCATTCCGTTGCATTCACCTTTTCCTGCAGACAGTGATTCTTGGAAACAGGAATATGAGTGAATAAAAGAATAAACACTACTTGGATTTGGCTAAGCTACCTAATTAGCATTATATTAATTACTGAAATATTTGGTTGATGCAGGATAAAACCTTTGAGCATCCGTATCTACAAGCCATAGGAGCTCATACGTAAGTGGAACTTTTTGTTGATAACACATTACATTTTACGTTTAGAGCCAAGAACTTAAGACTGTTACATACGATGCAGAAACTATTGGAGAGATTATGATACTGCTCTTTTCATTATTAAACACTTGTACCGTGAGTTAGCAGACGAACCAAACTCACCCACGGAATCCACAGAAGGAGATGATAGTTCAAATGACTCAAGTAGAGGCCATAGCTGGATAGACAGAAGAGATAGTAATTATGATGATGAAGAGCTTCCTTTAACATTTTCCGACAAACAAATAGCCAGAAGCTTCTCCGCAGAAGCCAAGAAATATCTGAAGAAGCCTTAAAAGACTTCGACAGTAGGTTTAAATGTCTGTATCTGGCGAAAGCTCCCTGATTTTGTTGTTTATGTTTTTACTGTGCAGAGTAACATGTTGTGCAGAATGTGAAAAAGAAAGAGACCATGGTTTTGCCTCATTGTAACAATAATTTACAGATAATAAAGAAAACAATGAAAAGCCTCTTCCTTAGTGCTTGTTGTTAGCTGAGCCTTTTTTCAGGTCTGGAGTTGAAGATGTTTAGCAGACATTGGCTGAAATATCGATTCAGACTCTAAAGCTGCAGCGAGTTCAGGCCACACGATAGCAGAAACCGACCACGAGCCATCATTGCAGGCGCTAGGTCGCTGGTTCAGGTAAGCAACGCCTATTTTCTCAACTGTTGAACATACAGTTCCAAGAAATGGAGCACCAAATCCAAAGTCCAATTCAGCCACAGGAAACCGTCGTCCTGAAGATAGGACCAAAGCTGGTCCTTCTTGTCCGAGAACCACCCGAGCCAACATCAGTCCAGGTCGGTGGCTCTCGATCCAATCTATCAGATCTCTGAAATGGGTATTGTTTGTCACTTCGGTTATCGATTTATGCACTATGTTTGCTATCTCTGATACATGGTTTTGCTTCAGATTTTCAACAGTGGCTTCACCTACAGCTACAGACAAGACATTTCCTATGTAGCTCGAGGTAATGGTCTCGAGTCTTCCTCTACCATCAACAAGCCATCCCATCTTGCAAGTTTTATGACTGCTCTCTATTGAATCCACCATTTTCTTCCATACATAAGCGGAGAAAGCTTCGATCTTTGTCCTGCTCTCTCCGTTAACAGTAGCTAGAGCTTGTAATGCGTCTATGCTCGAAGCATCGATGTGATAGAGGCGCTTGACGAGTGTTTTAGGCGTTGGTATGTTCTTAATTTCTTCCTCGCTGCATTTTATGAATGTTTTGTCTAAGAGAACGTGGTATTGTGGAGGAGACCGTGCCTGGAGGCGATTTCTGTTGTGATCTGGTACACAAGAGACCGGCTGGTTTCTGGATATCTCTGACCAGGAGGTGAGAAATTTCCCGAAAGAGCTTGCATCTCCTAAAGCATGATCGAATGTGAATGTTATAGCAAGACCTCCACATTCGAACTGTGTTGCTTGAATCTGTAAAGCGAAATCCGGGTTAACTCGAACCAGCTTTGCTTTGAGAAAAGCGTCAAGATTGTAAAAATCCAAACTTTTGAGATCAAGATTGGCTCGGGCCTCAACGAGCAAAGCTCCATAGTTGTTGCAGATGATTATAGGCTCTTCTTGAGAGGTTTCGTTTGGAACAATCTGACCCGCAAAAGGATAGAAGTAGTTGAGAGTTTCAGAGAGAGAGGCTTTGAGGGATTTGACAATTGCCTCAAAGGATAGAGAAGGTTGCTTGGTGTAGAAGTAAAGGTTTTCATTTTTGAGTCTAGCAATAGGTAAACTCCTCAAGGGAAGCTTATGGTGAATGATGCTTATTTATAAACAGCATAGAAAATATAATATATATGAGCAAAAACAAAAAGAAAAGAAAATATTTTATTCTATTATTAGTGATATATATTCAAAAGGAATGATCATTATTTGTTTTGAAAAATCTTGTGTGTTTGGAACATAAACATTACATCACTGTCAAATTTTGGATAAAAGGTTACAAGAAAACAGAGTAGTACGACTTTATTCATAAACAATGGTTCAAATTATCGGTAAAGTTTGGGGACTGTAAAAAAAAAAGAATATTCGTTCGTACTAACAATTATCAATACGTTGGTGCGACTTTAGTGGTTGATATATAACATAAATCAGTTCTTACTAATATTGTTGCAACTTTATTCAACAATTTTGAGCGAGATCATGTTAATATGTCATTTCCATTAATTCGTGTGTTCGTTCTTTAAAATATTTTTTTTCTTTATAAATATAATGACGTTTCACAGCAGTAAATTAAAAAAAAAAAAAAGTTATCATGGGCTCTCAAGTCACTTTGTCCCTTATGCTTATGGCCCAGGCACGCTTATATTGGGCTTACGGGAACTGTCGTTGTAAGTTGACACGTGTTAATTTGAAAGACAACACGTCTGCATTTCCACTCGCGGACAAAACGTGCAATTGCACGCGCTACTTTTCACTGAGTTACTATGTTGTATGAGAGGCCAATAGAACAATACAAGAATAAAGTTGGTACAGTCCCAGAAATTGGTTTGGAGATAACCATACCGGTTTGATGCAAGCTCAAGACATTTTTTATTAGTACTTGGATTTGAATTTATTCAAGAATTTCATAAATATATGTTAATAGTCAAAACGTGAACAACTGAATATATGGATGAGAACTTGTAAATTTCATCTATAGATTGTTATATAAATGATAAAGTTTATAGATTGTTATATAAATGATAAAGTTCTTCAAATACTGTTGTTGTGTGTTTCACTGCTTCAAAACTTTCTAAAGAACAAAACTTTCTATTTCCCACTGATCTCAAACTCAGCTCCTATCGGTAAATGATCACTCGGGTGATGATGGTTCGGTAAGAAACCGACAACATCTGGAGATTCCGGTTCAGGTAGTTGGAGAATACTCACAGGTTTGATTAAGTCTGAAGGAGAGAAGAAGATGTAGTCAAGTGTGTTTGTGAAGCCAGGAGTGCAATTTGTGAACTTTGGCTCTCCTCTTGCCACTTCATAGACACTACACAGAGGAATTGGAGCTTCTTCTTCTTTTATCGTCTCTGCGGGTTTTGCATTACCCGATACCAGGTAACCATAAACCTGGAAAACAACAAAAAAGTATCAACTTTTTTACCACAGCAAACACAATTTTCTGATTTTCCAAATAGAGTGAATGAATCATTAGCTTAACTCAAGGTAAGCAAATGAATCAAACCTTATCCCCAGGAATTGAATTGAAGTCACCAGCTAGTAACAACGAAGGTGTACACTCGAATTCATCTGATATTAACTTTTTGAACTGAGCTAGTCGTGAAAGTAGATAATTGGCTTGAGCAAGCTTGACATCAGCCAGTTCTGGGTCCCTAGAAAGAAGCAAACATGGATATGAAACATATTGAAAAGATAAAAGATAATCTTTAATGGAGGACAACAAGTCTTTACCAGTAAAGGTGTGTGTTTGCCACGATAATGATGTGTTGAAACGGCTTGTTGATTCTAAACGCAGCCATTATTCCAACACAATCGCGTCTTAGTCTCACTAGTGGATCATTAAGGTCACGACTTTCTTTCAGAGAGTCTTTTTTGTTTGGGGAGGATTTGTGGAAACATGCTAAGAGAAGAATAGATAAATAAAGTTAGTAATGATGTTGAGATATAAAGAAACAGCACAAAGGATTTGCTTTCTTTTTCTTCTAAAGGACAAAATTACCTTTCGCTTTCTCATTACCTTTAGCTTCATTGGATGTCTCAATCTTCTTTTCGCTGCAGGAAACATTATCTGCCTTTAATGAGTCTACGAGATCATTATATTCGATCCGTTCTTTTGTGACCAACTCTGCACTAAATCCAAAGAAGAGTGTTGTTTCAATCAGTTAAGGTTTCTGCATTAAGTTAATCGTTCTTTGGTCACACTCTCGCGCTTAATGTTTTAATCATACCAGCTTGGCTTGTAGAAGATTGCACAACCATCACGCTTCCTCTGTCCAGTTCTCTGAATATAAATCCCAGAATAGCCCAGAGACTCCATGTTACTTCTGTAAAAGCTATCATACTCATCTACTTCCTGCGAACATAGTAACAATATAACTAACAAGTGGAGACACCATTTTGATACACACAATTTAGAGGTGTTATGAACAATGCTAACATTCATACATATCTGAGATTTTCTATTGGATTGAACAAAAGAGAAGGAGTTCTGTCTCCTTAGAAAAGGTTGTATCAATTCTAACCAAACACAAAAGGAGAAATTATACAAGACAAAAACCTGCAGACAAAAGAAATCAGCCTCTAGATTTTTGAGAACGCTGAAAATGGCATGTGAACGAGCTTTCCATCTGCAACACAAAAAAAAGGAAGACCAAGTCACACTGACTGCAAATATCATAATCTTTTAAGAAGCACCGTTGCCTACTGCTTCAACAAAAGGTAATCTATGGCTAAATCAAAAGTACATATTGGTTATTAGATACGTATTTGACCAACACC
Organism: Nasturtium officinale; assembly: GCA_963854855.1. NCBI lineage: Eukaryota > Viridiplantae > Streptophyta > Magnoliopsida > Brassicales > Brassicaceae > Nasturtium > Nasturtium officinale. Next base: position 9,293,956 of record OY978500.1, read on the forward strand.
AAATAGCTATATTCTTTCACACACAAGATTACGTTGTTGTTTTAGTACTTCGGCTTCCTCATAATGACCAAAAAGTGATTTCGTGAGGCAAATCTTGACTGAAGATATCATCCAGGCATTGATTACAATTCATATAAAGAACTCTCGACTAGTATGTAAAAAGTGATTTCGAAACTGAGAAATGTAGAAAAGATTTACTTGAGACAGGCAGGAGGAGAGTGTGGGAGAAGGGAGCTCTTCACATAAACCTACAAGAAAGATGAAGCTCAAAGAAATAAGAAGTCACACAAACGAAAAAGGAGAAAAGAACTGTCTTTATAGTTACATCAAGCCCAAGAAAACAAAATACAACAAACACAGTTTGATGAGAGATTATCTAGTTCATCAAATAGATAAGCTACACCATATTATAAATCATATGGGAGATAAAGAAACTTAATTTATTTATTACCTGAGCCAATATGTTATATGAAACGAGACGGAATCTGATACCTGCAAACACAAAATTCCCATTAACATTTGACTTCATATACTTAAAAGTACCAATTCTACTTGAACCTAAACATTTTAAAGACACAAGCTTTGTTTAGTAAAGAGTAATTAGCAAACAAACCATCAGATTTTCTCCTGGAACTAACATCAGCTCCTTCAACAGATTCGAATTTGCGAACTTTTGGCTCAATCGCAGGATTCGTACTCATCCTTTTCGAAATAATTTTCCTGCAGAATCGAGAACTGTTAGATAAAAATGTCAGTCATGAACACTAATATGTAGAAGGATCTACCATAACTTTTGTTAATAAGATTTGTAATTATGTTTAGGAAAGATCTCCACTTGAGTAAATATTATTTCTTTCAATCATAATCTCTCATCACTCTATCAATATTTAGTCGAATCCTAAACTTCCAATCCTAAAATTCCAATCATGAACTAATAGAGTATATTTATTAGGTTGAAATAAAGAGGATGGATTTAGTCATCATTCATTGCCCATAAAAATCCAATGAGAGCCCAGATAATATCGAGAATCAAAAGGGTTGATTCCAGTAAAAAGATGAGAAATTTCTCGCAAAGTAAACAAATTTGTTTCCTTTCAGAACGAAATTGCTCAATCACCATGAACAGAGCAAATCGACTTTGGTCGCATTAACTTGAAATTACAGAAACCAAAAAGTTAGATTTGGTAGAGAAACGAAGATACGGACCTGGTGAAAGAAGGGAGAATTGGACGAGGAAGATGATGATGCAGAGTATTAAACATCTATGCAGCAATCTTCACTTAACCCACTCCACTATACACACTCTCCTCAAGGGTTTTGCAAATAAAATAAATTAGTCTGAACAATTCGAAAATTATCATTCCGCCCTTTTATTTTAATTACAGTTTTCATTCTGTCTCAATTTTTGTAGTTTTTTTTTTCTCGGGGTTCTCTTGTATTATTTTATATGTCTAACAAAATCAAACACAACAGGTGTTTGAAAATTTAATTTGAGATAATTGTTAGTGTTTGGTATATGGATTAAAGCTAACTTAATAAGGAAGTTAGTCATAATATGACAAATGAAATACCACTTACAAAAACATAAATCAATTGATGCTTAGAAAATTATAGGTTTGACACATTAGTACCAATACAAGCAAAATTTCAATCTATCACTAGCTTCTTTGCCTCCAATGTTGAGCTTGATTTTGATTTTTGTAAACCAGCCAAAACAGACGTTTATACCCATCTTGTGTAATGGAAGTCATTACCTTATTTTTGCATCTTTTTATGTTCCCTTTAAGAAGTTTCTTTATGTAGTTCTCGAGAGAAATTCCTCCTTTAAGCAATTTTTAATTTGATTTTGATTTGTCTAAACTGAGTTTCTAAAATTGGTGGGTTCGTGGAACATGTATTCAAACTTAAAAACATAAAAAAAAAACTTCATAACATGCACATTATATAGTGGATGCAACCATCTCGATTAAGGATATGATTTGTTTATGTGAGTTTGAGTTTGAGTTTGCATTTGCTTTGCTTTTTTTTTTTTTTTTTCTTCTAAGAGTCGTTTGTTTTGCTTTTAAAAATTTAATAAGTACCATTACAATATAATTTAGTAAATGGAAACGGAGTAATGCAAATGCAATAATTTACATTTCTCAAACAAGAGTATGTTGTATACTTCATTTATCGAAGATTTACCTAAAGCAAATGTTACTTCTATTTGACAAAATGTTCAGTCAAGCAAAAAAAAAAAAAAAAGTGCTCCGTAACTAGATTTTTTTTATAAAGTTCTCTCCGTTTAAGTTGGTTTTGGCGAAACAGATAGAGAGATGACATTGAGATTCTCCTATCATTCCAAATTAGTGAGTCCACTAATCCACGAACACATTTAATACTACACAAATATAGTTTATTAAATTTTTACACACATATTAAGAATATTATCATATAACCCAATATAATTTGTTTTATAATTAATTGGTAATTATTTTTTATTTTAACTGCAAATAATAGGGTTAAAATAAGAAATATTTTTTGTTAAAATTAAAATAAGAAATATTACACAACTTTTATATTGAAAATACAAAAAAAAACACAAACATATATATATATATATATATGTGTGTGTAAAACATTTTTTACCCCGTGAAACATCTATCTTTGAGAAACGAAAAAAGAAACATTTGTAATACAAGGTTGATTTAGAAGTTTGTGACATAGAAATTTACTTTTACTTTTATTAAAAGTAAATTAAGAGACAATATTAAGATGACATCTTCTACAAGGTTGAACAGTTTTTTTCTTGCTTAACGTTAAAAGGAAAAATAAGCGAAATGAAATTTAGATTTCATAATGAAGTTATGAACAAAATTGCCTGTATTTCATACTTTTTAACTGCATATTAATACATTTACAACAAGTATATCAGGCTTCATAAATTTTTAAAACCCTCTAAATAAAAAGGAGAAGCTTCAGGTGGCACGCATCGAACTTAGTAAGAAGACCCTCTAAGTCAAGGAGAAGCATGAGACGGCACTTTACTCAGACACCATAATCTACTGCTTCTACTTGGAGTTGTATTCACTGAACTGGACTTAGCATCTGCGAACAAAAAATCTAAACCAGTCTCTGCCCCATCAGCTTTGTTCATGTCATCTGTTAGAGAATGCCTTACACGGGACGAAAGCAAAGGCCTCTCAGGTGTTCTACAAAGATCACGGGAGCTAGGGAAGCAACTCGGTGGCGCAGGAGAATTAGGGTTGCTTAAAGAATCTTCTTTCAAAATTTCTCCCATTCTTGAAAGAATCCGGAAGGCCAAATTCGCAAGTGTTCGAGAATATGCCTCAAGAACTGCATGACCGATGTCCTGAAAACAGAGAACAAGGATTAGATATCGAAAATCGATTGTATGGTAAAGTATAACATGTTCCAGGACATGGCAGTAAGAAAGAGATATGAAGATGTAGTTGGTTCTGTTTATTGTTTACCTTCCCATACTGAATTTTTGTGGCATCAAGAAACGAGTGAGGGAGATTGGGGTATATGGACTTAATCTGATCTCGAAGTGCTTCTGCTCGGTTCAAGAGGGACTCATTGCGGCCAATTTCAGATAATGGATCTTTAGCGAATGACCACGGTGCTCTTACAGGGGATTTGCCGCTGCTTCCCTGCTCCATAATCCTTTCTTTCCATGCAAATATAGCAGTCTCTAACTTATTAACTGTCTCGAGTGCAGTGTGTTCAGTCCTCAGCTTGAGAGATATCAAAATTTCATCAACTGTTGCGGATTCCACAGACAACATCCTGTACAGTTCATCACCCAGACTGTTCTTTCCAGACTGTTACAACACAAGATTTTAGAAATAGTTGTTCTGGAATTTACCTTAATGTTTATCACAAGAGATATAAAGTGTGCAGACTTACTTTGGGTATTGCTTCCTTGATAACGGTAGGTACTGGCATTTCAAGAAGAATGTTTTCATTTATGGCTTTTGTAGCTTTGAAGACTTGATAAATAAGTTTGCCATTGTCGAGCAATTTCTTCCTTCCTGAGTTAGAGAGCCCAGGTTTGGGCACTTGTGGCGATGGGAGCCACCATCTCTTGCTCTCGCTTGTACTTTTGTTCTTCCCCTCAGCTCTACTACCGATTTCCGAATACCAAAATTCTGTGTTCACCATAGAATCCAGAGTCTCCTATGGAGATTGTAATGAAACATTAAACCAGATTCAGAAAAACAAGAATATAAAAAAGACAACATTAAAGATTGGGATAGTCGCTTACAATTAGCATGGAGTCTAATTTCTGAAGAGCTGGGAGATTCATATGAATGTCTGCACGCACTTTTGGGGTCATTATCTGTTCAAATGAGGATTCAGTTGAGCTCCTTCATTTTGAGTATATCGATTTTAATGGATCACAGTAAGCTGCTTACCTCAAGTGATCTTCCATTGGCATCATTTTGCTTAGAAGGGACTAACTCAATCATATAGTTAGTTGGAGAAAGTAACCAATCCATTTCCCTTCGCCATTTCTGTTTTTTCTCCGCGCACAAGGGTTCCAGTTTCCAGAGCTCGCCAAATATTGAGTCTGCAAATCGCCAAGAAATTTAGTAGACATCCAAGAACTATAAAACATCAAAAGAATATGAAGCTCAAGTGATATGAGATAGTAGCACATACTAGCAAGATGTGTTACAGCATTTGATAAAGCCAAAGCTATTTGGACACCTTTGCATCCCCCAGTGACATCTTCACCAAGCAATAGCTTAGAAAATTTCTCCTTCATGGCTTCCACATCCAAATGGCAATAGACATAGCTTGGCTTTTTCTCCTTAGCATCAAAATGTTGGGACCTTCCAGACAAGCTCAAACCATCGCAACTGTGTTCATCATTCTTCATCGGTAACCATTTCGAAGAAAATGAGCTAGAGGCATCTTTGCTTGATGAACAGCTTGAAAATGCATCATCATCCAATGAATCTGTCAGGCATCCATCTCCTCGACTTGTTCCACTTTCTTCTTCATATGATTGATTGTTTATAATACAAGTTTCCAAGCCGTCGTATGTAATCATTCCTGAAAGAGCAGGTACACATTTTCATTAGTTTCAAGTACTATTATTCCCAAAGAGGATCAACATATGAGGCTGCAAATAGTGAAGTTTAAAGTACGCACAAAAAATATATTTAAGGCTGCAAATAGGAAACGAAAAATTCCCTTTAAATGATATTAAAGGAGAGTACAAAAAGTTCATCACCAATATCTACACAATAATCACACTATGTAGGAAGTTCAAAACATATACTTTTACCTTTATACTATAGACTAAAGCTCAGTAAGACACCAAAACTTGCACAAAACAGAGAGATATTGACCAAGAGAGGAATAAAGAAACGAGGGTCAGCAATAGAAAAATTATTAAACACTACATGCATAATCAAAGAGACCGTTCAGATTTTGACAATAAATAAAGAAAACCCCACCTCAACCTGGCACATTTACTTCTCGTCCCACTCATCAATTGGGAATCAAAAAAGGGTATCAGTTATACGTTGTTTATACAGACTAGTGTTCTACAAGAGAAACAAATGATAAATAAGGAATTAAAGTCGTTGTGTTCCACGCGTCTTTAATAGCTAAAGTCAAGACTTTTGTAAGACCCAAGACTGCTAACTTTTTTTAAAAATGCTTCCTTTCTAATAGAGACTGTATAAACAAAACTCAAAAACAAAGAGTTAGTATCCCCATGTGGTGGAAATTTCAGAAGGACCCACCACGAAGACTTTTATCACTTCAGTTGTCACGACATCACATTTTCAAACGTTCACGGCATAACACAATTGTTTAATCAAGGTATCAAACACTAGTGTCTAGTGATATGATTAAAGTATAGTATCTATACTTGAAAAATTAAAGAAATATGCACGTCGCATATGAAGCTGACAAGTGAAAAAATTCAAAATGGATATGGATTTTCCTCGTGAATAATATACTTTTTTAGTCTTAAAAGGACCATGTGAAAACCAATTAACTACCCACTCTTAGCCGTTTCTGAGATAAATATAATCAATGATTTCAAAAAACTGAAAAACCTAGAGGACCCTCACTACTATGATATCTAAACCCCACCTCCAAATAAAGAGGGTTTGGTTGAGATATGACAATGAATCATATAAAATGCTCTCAGCATCAAATTGAATATAGGCATTGATGTAGCGTGGAAAGCTACAGACTTCACGCCCTATTTATTACATGAATGACATGGTTGGTGTAGATCTTTAAAGGTCTGATTTTGGTCCCATACCAAAAACCCTAAACCGGTCACAAGACAAATGGGGTAGCCACTCACTTTAATTTGAAATCTATACATAACAGTTAGTTGTTGTCTAAAATATTCCATATCATGCCCATAAATGAAATACCTAGAAGCTAAGGTTACCTATTTAGTTTTTTTTTAAAAAATTCCAATTTGTTATTCATATGAACTAAGATTAAGTATCATTACTGTAAGAATGCAAGAAGAGAGAGTTACTACTTACTATCTTGTTCATCGAAATCGATGCTAATCTCTCTTTCCCTGCTACAACAAGCCAACCTTCTTCTCATAAGCATCATCCTTTCTTCTTCTTCTTTTTGTGATTCTTTGTTAGATCAGAGAGAACAATATGCAACTTCCTTATTCCTTCTTTATTGCAAATAACAAGTTTCTCCTTATCAATCAGATGATATTAAATATACCAACCATCTTGTCCCCTGTATAAATACACATTAAAGATAGTATTTAACAACCAAGTCAATAAAAAATTTAACTCATAAGGAAATGAATGTTCAGAACGGCAAAACACAATGGTGAAAATAGAAAGAGAATTAATTTACCAGGACCAATGAACTATGGAAGAAGACAAAAATATGCTCTACATTGTAGAATATTTAATCATACAGAAAGGGACAAGAACAAAGAATTTTTTTCACTGTACAATGAAGATAAGGCAAGACAAAAATTAGGTACAGAGTAGTTAATTTCTACTAATCATCTTTTTTGAGAGAATAATACGACTTTTAAGGAAAGGATTAAAATTTAAAAGCGGTAATGATGTAACGCTTTTACTAAAAATAGATGTTTTAGCTACTTAAAAAGGTAACATCTGTAATTAATTTATAAATTCTTTAAATTACAATTCCCAAAATGAACAAGATTTGAGTTAAAAAAAAAATCAAATAATGTGAACCAGAGAATCAGATCTAGCTGAAATTTAGACTGAAGAACAACATTACATAAACATTTAACTAATTGGCTGAACTGAGATTTAATTCAAACAAAGAAGATGAAAAATCGTAGTTTACCACTAACTTAACATGGATTAGGTTAATATACAGAACAAACCTAAAACTACACTAAGAATAAACATTGTTAAAGGAATCAGAACACAAACCTCAATTTCTGAAGTAAGTTTGTAGACAAGAAGACTACACACTAAATAAAGTAGATTCTGAGCTTAAAAAGCAAACACATTTGTCCGTACATCTATGGCTACAGAGATAAATCTGAAAAAATAATGATCGATTGAGGAAGAAGAAGAAGAAGAAGTAGCAGAGGAATGGGTGAGAGAGAGCACTGAGAACATTTATTGTGGAGGAATATTTTTTGTTGACTTAAATATGATAAAAATAACAAGAGCCGTAGGATCTTCATTGAGCTGATTATATGAATTTAGACGGTTGTGATTTATTGAAAGGGTTAATTTGACTAATGATAAAATAAAGTGGGTGATTTGCAAAATTTTAAAACCTATAAATCAGAGGGATTGGAATTCAGCGGGTATTATTAGTATTGCCGTTGGTGAGACAAAATATATTAAAAAAAAAATACTATATTAAATATCTTTTGAAGTTCGTGCAAAATAATATATAATGACATCAACGAAAATAAATGTCGTCTAATCAAATATATCACGAGATTTTTGTTCGTCCTTTAAAAACTTCTTTTGAATTATTTCAATTCAAAAGAAGTTTTTTATTTATTTATTGAAATGTTATAATTGAGGTAAAATGTTAATGTATAGTTAATATAAACATTCTGAATATATAGAATGTTTATGTATAGTTAAAAGCTTTTAATTAAGGCAAATTGAAAGAATAACAAATTGGCTTAGTGGTTAACTTTAAATCTAGGGTAGAAACGTAGAGGAACATGCATATTTCTAGCTGGTATTAGAAGTGTGGTGGAAAAAATATTCTGGATTTTGATAATATTATTCGTGATCAGCGCTGCTAAAAATTGTTTCACGAGTGAAACTATCCATGAGAATCCACTCGACTATATTATATCTTCACCTCAATTTGGATCCGGTGAAAATTATAGTTTGATCTGATCATTTAGGCTATAGACCTACATATCGCATAATGCCTAACTTCCGAGCATCTGATATAATTATCGAACAAATGTTAAATCTTTTATAATGAATAAAAATACAAATACAATATCTACAAGTGTTTGCCACAGTTTCGATTAAAAAATATTTGGAATAAAAGCTCATTTTTTTTCCTTTTTTTAAAGAGGAGACATTTTCAAAACTCTCCGCGACTTTCTCCAAAACCAAACACTGATGAATCACATCATCAGTCCTCTTCCATTGGTACTTCAGGAATGTCAAACCTGTCTTCTTTAACTGGGTTGTTGACTGATGGTAAGTTGCAGTCAAGGAGATAACATAACATAACTCATATTTAATAATCACATTATTAAAAGCAAGTCCAAAGAGAAAATTACAAGGAAACAAAAAAAAAAGGATATGATTATCCAACATAGGATCTGCTTTCTCTCCACGGTTTCTGCTACCCTTGAGCTCTCTCAAAATCTCAGGAGTAACCTACGATTAACTTATTAAAAAGCCGAATAATTTGTGATTTACAAAACCAAAATTTCCACCTTTTTTAATGCTACAAGAATCTTACAAGATGGTGTTTTTGTCTCTGGAGGAGAGTTTCGAGATGTTCTTTGTCTTCCTTCAGTATTTCATACTTGTACCTGTACATCGGCTTTAACAGTCAGCTTACGAAATAAGCTTTAAGGTAGACATGTATTTCTTGTTTCATCTGTTGAAAATCAAAGAAAGTTACCGTTGCACAAATGCAAGAAGAGACTGGTGCCAAATCACAGGCATAACTCTTATTTCCTCGACAAATCTCATAAAGTGAGCAACCAATGCATCAAGAACTCGATACGGCATACAGTATTTCTTCTCCAAAAGAAGTTTTATAAAGTAACTGCGTAACTAAAAATTATCAGCACTTACTTACAATTGAATAGGGAAAGACAATAAACCATCCAACTCTCTGTGTTCTAGAACTCTAAAGAATAGTATACGTTTACCTTGTTGTGCCACAATACTCCATCTCAGCCAGCTTTAGCAAGCCAACGCTGCAGGTCATATAAAGAAATTTATAATATGCAACGAATACTCTCAAAATCATAGAAGATGTTCTAATCAATTTGTGTAATGCATACCATGAGTGAAGCACAGGGATAGAACACTTTTCAAGAACACTACCTATAATCACAGCTTCTCTGAGATTCATTGTCCCTGACTAAATAATGAAAAACACCGAAGAAACTAGTAAGAAAACCGTCACATATTGTTTATAGATTGCTAATAAAACGTTACTGTAAACAGGTTGGTGTTAATTATGATGGAGAAATACCATACCTTACAAAGCGGGAACAGTATCCCTTGATTGAATGCAGTAGGTTTGTATAGTGCCTTTTTTAAAGCCTGGTAAAGAGCAAAATGTAGCCTCTTGTGCTTTCTAATATCCTCTCTCACTCGCGGAAGCAAAACATAGTTATAAAACCGTTGAACTTGTCTGTCTTTCAAGTTGGAAGCAAAGATTCTTGTGGCTTGATACACTGCGTTAGGTGACCATTTCTCTGGCTCGGTCAAGTATAATACATCCTCCCAGCGTTCCATTGAAGTGATAACCTTAAATGCTTTAGGCAATTTCCCAACTGTATATTCTTTCATAATTTCCCCAACACTGCATAAAGATAATCAAAAGAAGCATGAGAACCACTTGAAAAATTCTGTTAAACCTCTACTAAAGGAAAGAAAAAAGCAAAACATTACCCTTTATATAATTTAGTAACTGAAGCGGGCAAATTAGGATCAGGACGGTCTTCTGCAAAACAACGTATGAGCTTAAAAATCAGTAAAAGTTATATTAATCAAGCAAAAACACTTTATAAGCAAAAACACAAAGTAAAGATATATATCAACCTTCAGCTAAATCAGCATCATTATCTTTGATTTTCTTGATAATGATATCAGCAAGAGTACGTTGAGGAGGAGCATTCTTGGTAAAGAATGACTCAAACAACTTCTCATCATCTTCATTGATCTCTTCCTAATATAAGCAATTCAATCTTAAATCTCTAAATTTCATAAACACTTGAGTTGAGAAATCAAGGAACTAACTTGATAATTATCGAATTCACTCTGATTTTCAAAATTTCCATCAAAATTATCAATATCATCTTCCTCCTCTTTCACTCTCTGCTCTTCTCCAGCAGTCAAAGCAGCCGCAACTGCAAAAGCAGCGCTGCTAGGGTTAATCTCAGCGTTTTCTTCATCAGCGATCTCTTTTTGCTGAGCAAGAGCTTCCTTCATGATCTTTGAGCTCATACCAGCTTCAATCAACTTCACAAACCACCAAATAAAGATCAATTGAAGATCCCTAAAAGTTTGAAGTTGAAGAATTATGAAAGTTAAGAACACGCGAAGTTTTTTACTCACCTTCTCTTGCTTCTGATGAGTTTTGATCGCTTTTGATCGCTTTCTAGAAGAAGCGACGGAGGCGTCATCGGAGATAAAAGGCTGAGTGTTGACAATACGATCTCTCTTCTTCGCCATGGTTGTCAAAGAACGACGACGGCAGAGGCAAGGAATTCAAAAATCTTAAACCTTTTTGGTCGTTTATTTTCTTAAAACCCTAATTGACCCCAAAAAAAAAAAAAGACATTTTTCTTTTAGGCTAACATAAATGTATTGGATAATTGGGCCCATGGATCCTTGGGTCAGCCCATATGGTTGAGTCTCTATTTAGAACCCTCTCGACATATGAACTATTGATATTTCATTTGTCACATAAATAATCTATTCAGTCTTAAATCACTTTCTCAGTATTCGTAGGATTATACTAACAATATGCTTTCGAACTTAGATGGGGAAGTAATTAGTGGGAGACAAAAAGGAAAAAGCGTTTAATTAATCAGGTGAACAATTCAATCAAATTGAATTAAATACTATCGATTTTAATTAATCAGCTCGAAAATCATATATATTGACATTAAAAAAAAAAAAAACAAAGAAGTCGAATCTGCGAATCATATATATCAAAATCGATCTTTGGGACCCATCTAAATTATATGTACGGCTCACACATATTTTCGTGATTATGGTTTGGTTATTAACAATATCCTGAAACTCACTTTGATATCATTATCATCTATATATTAGATTCTTCGAACTAGAAATTAACATTTCTTAAAAAGAACACATTCATTTAGTATATTAAACGGAAAAAAAAAAAAACTAAACTTGTTGGGTTATGCTAACGTCGATTCTGAGATCGTTTCATCTGTGAAGCATGATTTGAAGCAAGACATACAAAGTCATATGATAATGGACATGAATCCTATAAACATAAAATCAAAGGAAAAACATAAGCTTTATTAATACTTCATTATCATAGAATAATTTTAACCTTTTTACCTTTTAAAGGTTAAAACTTCTTCTACGAGACCTTATTTAAGTTTATGCAATTTGAAGTTCTTTTCTTAGAGTAATCATTGATTTGTTATTCTTAACATGGTGATGCAAAAAAAAAATCATGTTTTAATTTCCTAACAACTTAACAATGTTTCATCTACCTAAATAAATTATTTTTCCTAACAATTTTGCAAACTAACCATTTTTCTTATTTCATCTTCGTTTGACTGGTGGAATTTGTTCTCATCTTTACATGAGGATTCCTCGAATAGGCCATTTAAGGTTGGCGTTTCCTTAAATGAAAAGAATGTCAGTGATGGTGTATTAGTATTACTGTTGAGTTTTCACTATTCATTTTTTATTTGGCAGCCACAATTCATTATTTAATGTCCGCTTGTTGTAGCCATAAGCTTTTTTTTTTTTTTAATTCTTATACATATGTAAATATGCCTTTATGTTTTTGGTAAGATAGATCGAGAAAGCTACATATATAAAGAGAGCATAACAGAAAACAAAATGGCAGGTTGAGTGGACAAAGCATTTTTCGATTTAAGAATAGATTATACATCTGATATAACACATGTCTTCCTTAAGTAGAAATCTTTAGTGTTATCATATAGAGAGCAATGCCATTTTTGGCAAACACTAGTGGGAGCATGCTCTTTTTCTTATTTCAAACTATCATCAAGTTGGCTTAAAATACGACACACAAATTCTATGTACCAACAACAACGATTCTTAATCGAATCATGGGCTTAAACAAAAACAACAGAATAAGAAAAACAAAAATAACATAGAACTTGTGGAGTCCTCCACTTTTGGAGCCTTCTTAAGGATCCCTCCTTCTCGCTTCTGTTGATGAGAAGAAACTCAAATCACTTCCTCTAAAATACTATTAAGTTTTAAGATTTAGTTTCTAAGTTTAGTGTTTATCTTTAAGTTGTTATTAACGATGGTGAACCGTGGTGGTTATATCGAGTCTTTAACTTTTATTCTGCTTTTTTCTTTTGTGTTACATTTGAACTTTGAAACTACAACGGCTGTGCGAAAATCAGTTAAAGTGTTTGGTCCGCCTATTCCTCTCGAGTGTTCACCTCCAAAAGAAGTTTTTGTATGGTTCAAGATAAACATATTCAAGAACATTGAACAAACCGCGTTCCGACCCACTGGTCCAGGTCCTAGCCAAGGCATCGGACACAAGGAGCCACCTAGTGCTCAGTGAAAAATAATCCGTAGCCATTTTGGGTTTGAAAAATCAGTGTTCTTGGTATTGATCCTTCTCTAGTTTGTTTTTTCTCTTCTTTATGCAAACAGTTTGTTTTGTGGAGTGGATATGAACATGAATCAATTAAAAGAAGGAAGGAATCCATTTATTTGCTTAGTTGTTTTTGTTTATTTGAAAATTGTTCGTTGTTATTTTTCTACATTAGTTTTTTTTTTCTTTCTCTAACCATATCACTTCAACCTTTAAGTTTTGATCTAGGTCAATACATCCTTTTAGGTTGGGGACTATCTTAGGTCACCACCGCTCGAAAATGCACTCCTAAAAAATTATTGATAACTAGCTTTAACATATCATTGATGAATTGGCTCTACTTCATGATGCAATGTAACGATTCGAGAAATAATAATGTGGTTTCAAATAAATTGGTTTTATATAATCATCATCTTCGTTGATCAACTAATCATTTATAGTTGTGTTATTTTTTTCAATATTTTGAAAAGTTATAAGTTCGGTATATTTTAGCTTATATATAATTAAAAAATCATACTTTTGGATTAGTTGATAGCTATAGTTATACGAAGTTTATGAAAAATGCACATTTTTCATTTTATATAGATTCTTGATTTCTAAACTTGTATTTCTATTGTTTTCTCTTTTTGGTTTTGTTGCAAGTTCTTATCTCACTGCAATATTTTCCTTAAATAAAAAGAATTGTTTTTAAAATTGTACACATATACCAAAATTGATAACTTTTAAAAACGTAACGGTATTGTAGATTACAGTTAAAGTCAGGTTTACCGAGTACTTTAAAACAAATAGTATTGTTAATCACTAGTTTAATAAATTAATTCAATACTGCAACAATTTAATTCATTATCTTCTAAACTGACATGATGTTGAATGACTTGTTTTAATCGTAGAATCCGGAAAAAACGAGTCTAAAACCGCTTGACCCAAAAAAAAGTTTCTTCTCTTCGTATTCTTTGGATCCAAAAAAAAATCAAAAAACTTGATTAACACAAAAGCAAAGCAAAGAACCCAACAGTCCAACCATAACAACAGTGAAAAAAATCCACTAATTTATAAACATACACAAATATATATATATATATATATGTATATACGAATGCAAACAAAAATAGTAATTCTTTTATTAGTGGAGTAAGCCTCAAGTAACCTCTTCTTCCCTCTCTGGGGAATCAAGAACAAATCAATGGAGGTTCAAGAACAAAGTACCAAGAATGGGCGACCCAGTTTTTCTCTATTTTTAATGTATATCTTTCTCTTTGGTCTTGCCGCATTCATCCTCTGCCTAGCATCTGAGTTTCAAAAGGCTAAGGTAATAAGTTTTTCCAAATTACTTATTACTCAAATTATCCATTATATATCTGGGGTTGGTTTTGATAAATGTTTCACTTATTTTTAAGGGGAAAGATCTGAAATCGGATGGAGAATCCTGTTATTTACCAGAAAACTAATTTAATTTACAGTGATGTAATTGCAGGGTTAATTTCTAGTTGATGGGAAAACGACATGATTAAAGGTAAAACGACATCGCACCCATCTGAACGCATAGATTTTTTTTTTTTTTACAAAACGGTTACAACTTGTTTATTGGCCCATAAACAACCAAGCTAGCATGTAATTATCCCAAAATCCACAAATCTTTCATGAAAGAAAATGCGTTCATTAACAAAACCAGTATCAACTAAGAAAATTCAGATATATGCATGGTTGGTTGTGTCAAGAGTTCAACCACCCATATATGCAAACTTAAAACACCGATCGATATTTGAGAAACTAGTAAGAGTCTAGTCATGTATAATGCTCTGTTCAGAACAGAACAGAACAGCGAAATGAAGGAAAGCATACGCGCGAAAGAGTTTGGTGAGTACATGAAAAAAAAAGGATCATATATGTGTGTAGCAATCAGCAATATGACTCCGATCCATGCATGTGCAGCAAAACAGATCGATCATCCTGAAGTGGATGATGCTGCATCACCAGGGTTAGTCTTCTCATCATCCTGAGAACAAAATAAAATAAAATAAAATGCATATGAAAACTTCTCTTTGCTTAAGATTCTCATTACTCTAGGTTTCAATTTTTACCTTGTAAGTAGTGTTGGACGATGATGCATCACCAGGGCTAGTAACCTTCTGATCAGCCTGTTAAGAAAATACAGTTGAAAACTTCTATTTATATATATCTCTTTGCTTAAAGATCGTAGTAATTCTAGGTTTCAGTTTTACCTTAGTGGTAGAAGATGCTGCATCGCCAGTAGTCTTCTTATCATCCTGTCAACAAAATGCATATCAAAACTTCTCCTTACTTGATTGATCCTCACAGTTCTAGGTTTCAGTTTTGACCTTAGTAATAGCGTTGGACGATGATGCATCACCAGGGTTAGTATTCTTATCTTCCTGTCCACAATATGCATATCAAAACTTCTCCTTACTTGATTGATCCTCACAGTTCTAGGTTTCAGTTTTGACCTTAGTGGTAGAAGATGCTGCATCGCCAGTAGTCTTCTTATCATCCTGTCAACAAAATGCATTTGAAAACTTCTCCAAACTTGATTGATCCTCACAGTTCTAGGTTTCAGTTTTGACCTTAGTAGTAGCGTTGGACGATGATGCATCGTCAAGGTTAGTCTTCTTATCATCCTGTCAACAAAAAGCATATGAAAACTTCTGTTTACTTGATCGATCCTCATAGTTATAGGATTCAGCTTTGACCTTAATGATAGCGTTGGACGATGATGCATCGTCAGGGATAGTCTTCTTATCATCCTGTCGAAAAAAACATATGAAAACTTCTCTTTACTTGATCGATCCTCATAGTTATAGGTTTCAGTTTTGACCTTAGTAGTAGCGTTGGACGATGATGCATCACCAGGGTTAGTCTTCTGATTATCATGTCAAGGAAAAGCATTTGATCAAACTTCTCTTTGCTTAAGATCCTCACAGTTTTATTTCTAGGTTTCAGTTTTACCTTAGCAGTAGTCATGTTGGTGGTGGTAGGAGGTGGCCCTGGCACAATCACCTGCAACTCCTGATTACGAAAATAAAACATATCTTAATTGGATGTACATATACGATGATACAACCATCAAATCGTTGTTATGTATGATACTAACCTTAACTTCTTTCAGAAAAAAATGGAAATATCCTTCGGCCTTACTGTAATTCCATTTCACCCTGGCACGCAATACTGTACGACCAAAGAGGCAAATCATTTCACACAAATTCACAAAACATGAAGACCATAAGTTACATAACAGTGCGTAAACCAAGAATGAGTATTGATGATCATGACAAAAGAACCAACAAAACACAGTAACAAATCAGTATTCCGCTCACAAACAGTAAGAAATCTGCTAATGAAACAGCAGAAATCGCAGAATACGAAGAACACACTGTGATTAATACAGAAAGAAAGCTCATAAAGAGTAGAAATCTGGAGGTTTTTCAAAGCATTTGTCGCACACATACGCATCATAAAACCTCACTATTCCAGTTTCGATTCCTCAAGAAAACAGTAGTGAATCAGTACATTGACATAGTTGCAGTGAAAACATTCAAAATCTCACTATTCTAGTCTCGCTTCCTCAAGAAATTTAACAGTTAGAGTAAACTATACAAAATTAGCAGTTTTTGAAACTGATGAGAAAGCGATCGGAATCAGAAAACCAAGTCGAACGATGAAGCTAATGATCAATAACGATGGCAAGAAACACCAACAGCAACACCAAAAATATCCATAAATCTCTGTATCTCACTAATCCAGCTTCGATTCCTCAAGAAATCTAACATTTTTCCGTAATCGCATCATAAAACACCAATTAGAAATCCCTAATTCCACAAAGAAATCAAAAGATTCGTGAAATTACCATTGTCGATCAAGAAACTACCATCCTCAGGGTTGACGAATTCCACCGTTCCCGTGAAGTACTCGTCGCCCTCCTTCGTTTTGAATTTCACCATTGATCCGACGGTCATCGAGTCTGGGAAGTTGTTAGGGTCTTCGTTCGCCATGGCTGCTCGAGAGAGAAGAGATTCTGTTATCGCTTTCGCTTTCTAACTTCTTCAGGAAGATTCTGTTAGTTCTTCAGAGTAAGAGCGTTGGATTTTTTTTGTTTTGCTTTGGAGGTGTTCCTTTATATAGGCCTTTGGAGGGAAATGAAATTGAGATTTTTTTTTGTTTCTCATGCAACATTACTAACGTCATTTATTTATTATATCACAATTGAGAGAACATAAAACATACTTGTATATGATAAAATGACTATTTTTAAATGATAGAAACTATACTTGTAATCCGCACTATATGCTGAGGCAAATTAATAATTATTATTATTTTCCGAGCAATTTTATAATTTATATTTAAAATACGTTTTCGAAGATTACAATGAATTTATAGTCTTTTTCGAAAACTATGATTCCTTTTGATATACGTTGTGTGTTGAAATCAGGTTTATGTGTATAAATGTTGCATTTAGGCTTTTAAAATATAAAATTACATTTTAATTGAAAATACACATGTGCTAGCTATTTTGTAACATATTTTTTATAAATAAATTTCTGACTTTTTAATGAATTGTATACATGTTGATTTTATGATAGATTTGTGGTAAAATTAAAACATTATTCTTTTACACTTAATCCTAGTGATAAATGATAACTAAATTTTAACCTTTTATATTATAATTTAATGTTTACTCTGCATTGTGACTGGTAAACACCTTCATCATCACATACACATACTCATTCCTTAACCTTGTAAGGCCATGAAAATTCATTCGTGGTTACTTATGTGATCTTTCACACTGACTTGTAATGTAAAGTCTTTCTTAAGGTTATTGTTAGTCTCTCAAAATAATTCTTTCTTAATGTCAGCTCACAAAATTTAACCAAGGTCTTCTTGAATTTTCACAAATACTGGCTTCAAATGATATTTCTGAGTTCTTATCACACAAATAGAAAGAGTATTTGATCTTCTTTTTCTCTGAGTAAAGTTTTTAAAGTGTTCCCAGAGAAAGAAATAGAATATCAAACAAAGCTTTTAATGTGTGTGTATGTGATGATGACATTTGATCTCTCTGTAAAACATCTTTGAACATCAAACACACAAAAACGAAACCATAATTTGAGAGATGTTCCTTCATTAACGAGACTCAATATACTTCCCCATGACTGACAAAGATTCACAACCTATGAAAACTCAAACACCAACATCTAATGAATAAAGGTCTAGTCAAGAACATTACTACTCATGTAACAGAAAGAAGAAGAGTAATATGACTAATGTCTAATCTCTATGTTATGTATATTCAATACATCTCGGTGGATCATATATTCATGTATGTTCTAGATATGATGTAATATGACTCATATGTACGCAAAGAAACAGTCTCATTCCCACGGCTTAGTGATCAAATCTAGCCTTCTTTGATGCATCGTTTCTATCAGTATTGTCACCATCCTGTTAAAACCATTTGACAAAAAAACTCCATTAATATCTTTGTTCTAAGATTATCAATGCACCATATTCTCTAGGTTTTTGATATACCTGAGTATCAGTAGTAGAGTCCCTGTTACGAGAAGATCCTCTCTGGCCATCATCAGCTAACATGGTGGAGGAAGATGATGCTTCACCCACATTACTGTTCTGATCATTCTGATAAAACCATTGACCAACTCACTTATCTCTCTTTATACTAATCTTTATCATAATGCCAAGATTATTCTAAGTTTTAAGTTTCAGTTTTACCTGAGTATTGGTTGGGTTTTCCAAGTTTTGTTCACCAGCTTGAATCACCTCAAAGTCCTTGTTAACAAAAGATACAATTTTTTTTTTTTAATTTACATAAAGAATCTCATACAATAGAACATGAAAAATCGATTGTTTGTAATACTAACCGTAGTTTCCCATAGCCTAAAGAAAAAAAGCTCCTTGGCCAGAAAAATCTCAGTTCCTCTCGTTACTGTGAAAACAGAGTCAACTCATTTCAACTAATTTAAGTGTTTATCCAAAAAAAACTTCTAAGAAACCACAAAAGATTTGTCAAAAGAGAAACCTTTCGTACAAAAACATCGCAAGAACCCAAAACTAACATAAATCTTGACTGTTCCGATTCGTTTTCGTAACATAAACATCAGAAATCGAAACCAAGAAATCATCTGGTACTACCGAGATTTCAATGAATATGGTGCAAGAACTTCGAATTCGATTGCAGAACCCCAAATTACAAAGAATGTCGAGCACAGCATTTGCCTAACTCGCATCAGGAAACGAAGAAGAAGGAACCAAAAGAACCCTAATCAGCACACAAGTAAAAAGGAGATGAGGAAATAACTAACCGTTGTTGATCATAAATGTAAAAGTCTCTGGATTGTAAGAGGATACAGTTCCTTGGAAGCAGTAATCAATGTTCTTCTTCTTTGCATTAAACTTCACCAAAGATCCCACTTCCAACTGTGGAGGATTTCTTGAGTTTTCGTTCGCCATTGATGAAAAGCTCTGTGTTTTTTTTTTGGCTTTGGGAGTTTTCTTGTTGAAATTTTCTATGGGGATGGAGATTGTGTTTGTTCTCAGAGTCAGAGAGCAGAAATGTGTTGAGAGGTGTTACTTTATATAGCCTTGTAGAGTTGATGAAAATAATAGTAATAATAATATATAGCCTTGGAGGGAAAAACGATTTTTTTTTTTTGTAACTGGCAAAATACATTTTTTTTTTTCTGCAAAACTTTAAACTACAAATACTAAATTACTAATGACTTAAATAATGTTGTGAATCGCATATGAATTTTCAAATCTCATTGAAGTTCGTTGAAAACTTAAAATGAAGTTGACGCAAGAGTAGTTTAATTTACATTATTTTTGTCAAGTATGAATTTTGTTTATTTTCAAATATTATTAATGGAAATGGAAAAAATGGATGAAAGAGAATTATCCCACAAACCGAATCAACCAAAATCGTAACGCCAATATTTCAGATACGAACTGAACAATTTTTTTTAACATATGATATTGGCTAATGTGATTAAATTCCGAACCAAATTGCAGTTTCTTTTTATTGTTGACATATATAAAACAAAAAAACTCATACCAAACCGAATCGAATAAATAAAACCAAATGCTACGGAAAATTTCCTAGAAACCAATACAAAACCGGATCCCGGTTAAACACCTCTAAATTTTACTGTTACACGTGTGTTGATTTTGCAATAGAGCTAAAGCAAATATACAAACAGAGACTCTTTTTTCTGGTTACTAAAATCTCTTCTCTTCACGTTTTTCTCATCTTCAATTTCTCTCTTCAGATCTGAGCTCCGGTGGACCAGAATTGTCGCCGACGCTCACGTGAACAAAACGTAAGAAGAAGCAATTCCATTTCGCAAGGTCAGATTTCCGATTTCTGATCGGAAAACCCCTAATTCAACCGTTGATTCATCGGCCACAGGAGGAGAAAATCACTGATAGAAATCGAAATTTCTATTGTGTTTGGTGTAAGGATTTGAGTAAGACGACGATGGAGCAGCTAAAGACAATTGGTAGAGAGCTAGCGATGGGATCGCAAGGAGGATTTGGTCAGTCGAAGGAGTTTCTCGATCTGGTCAAATCAATCGGTGAAGCACGATCTAAAGCAGAAGAAGATCGGATCGTGCTAAGTGAGATCGATATACTGAAACGGAGATTGTTAGAACCAGATGTTCCAAAGAGGAAGATGAAAGAGTACATTATACGACTCGTTTACATTGAGATGCTTGGTCACGATGCTTCTTTTGGTTATATTCACGCTGTGAAGATGACACACGATGATAATCTTCTTCTCAAGCGTACTGGTTACTTAGCTGTGACGCTGTTTCTCAACGAAGATCATGATCTTATTATACTTATCGTCAACACAATCCAGAAAGATCTCAGATCCGATAACTATCTCGTTGTTTGTGCTGCACTTAATGCAATCTGTAGGTTAATTAATGAGGAGACGATTCCGGCGGTTTTGCCTCAGGTTGTTGATTTGCTTAATCACCAAAAGGAAGCTGTGAGGAAAAAAGCAATTATGGCTTTGCATAGATTTCATCGCAAGTCTCCTTCTTCTGTTTCGCATTTGATTTCCAACTTTAGAAAAAGGCTATGTGATAATGATCCTGGAGTTATGGGTGCGACACTTTGCCCGCTGTTTGATCTCATAAGTGAAGATGTTACCTCTTATAAGGATTTGGTTAGTAGTTTCGTCAGCATTCTTAAACAGGTCACTGAGAAAAGATTGCCAAAGAGTTATGATTACCATCAAATGCCTGCACCCTTCATCCAGGTTTTGCATCATATGTGTTCATCAAATTAATTTCCCCTTACTGATCTCAATTTTTGCAACTGGTGGTAAGTAAGTGTTTTGTGTAAAAAAATTATTTTTAGATCAAGTTGCTGAAGATAATGGCGTTGCTGGGTAGTGGTGATAAGAATGCGAGTGAAATCATGTCTATGGTGCTTGGAGATTTGTTCAGAAAGTGTGATTCCTCTACCAATATAGGAAATGCAATCCTTTATGAGTGTATTCGTTGTATTTCCTGTATACTTCCAAATCCGAAGCTGTTAGAAGCTGCTGCTGATGCTATCTCCAAGTTTTTGAAGGTTTGTTGTCTTCCTGACATGCATGCAATGATACTCTTGCTAACCTTGTGATTTGTATATAAATCCTGGGAAAACTATTTGTAGAGTGATAGTCACAACCTGAAGTACATGGGCATTGATGGTCTTGGTCGATTGATAAAAATAAGCCCAGACATTGCTGAGCAGCACCAACTTGCTGTGATAGATTGTTTGGAGGTGAGTACCCATGAGGGATACTTTTTTAGCTGTTTGTTTTATGTGAGCATTTTACTTGTTTTCTTGCTTAATTTTCTTTCCGTTGCTACTGTCTAACAGGATCCAGATGATACACTAAAGAGGAAGACATTTGAATTGTTGTACAAAATGACCAAATCCTCTAATGTAGAAGTGATTGTCGACCGAATGATTGATTACATGATTAGCATAAATGATAATCATTACAAAACTGAGATAGCATCTCGTTGTGTTGAGTTGGCCGAACAATTTGCACCAAGCAACCAATGGTTTATCCAGGTAGCAAACCAACCTCCCTTGTATATTGTGTACGTATATTCTCTTGCTTTGGTTGACAGAATTTTAAATGTGCTCATACTGCAGACCATGAATAAAGTCTTCGAGCATGCAGGAGATCTAGTAAATATTAAGGTGGCACATAACTTGATGCGTTTGATTGCTGAAGGGTTTGGTGAGGATGATGATGATGCAGACAGCAAGCTTAGATTATCAGCTGTATGTTGTTTATTCCATTTTTTTCGTTCTGCATTTATGTTCAAAGAGATTGGTAGTTTTTTTTTTCTTTTTTTTTTTTGTAATATGTATTATTTTTTAAAGAGGGAAATGAGTTAGATATCTGAAAATTGCTATCTGAAAGTTAGGATTGAGTTTCTTGTCACCTTTATTACCTCCTGATTTTGTTTGGTAGGTTTAGATGCAGGGTTTTTGTGTTGTGCTTATGAGTATGGGCTTCTTGATGCAGGTGGAATCATACTTGCAGCTTATTAGTGAGCCAAAGCTTCCATCCCTGTTCCTTCAGGTAGATTTTGTTTTCAGATCTCTCCACGTAAGTTGCTTTTCTTTTTTCACATTGAATTTATGCATCTTACTGTTGGATTTAAACTCCAGGTCATTTCTTGGGTCTTGGGAGAATACGGCACAGCTGATGGGAAATATTCTGCCTCGTATATTAGTGGAAAGCTGTGCGATGTGGCAGATGCATACTCAAGTGATGAAACTGTTAAGGTAGCTCTTCAGCATTCAAATATTATGCAACAAGAAAAACTTTGGCCTGCTTAGGTGTTCTAGGCAATTGATTCTGTGTATGCTGTAGCTTTTTGTAACACTCGACTTGTGTTGTTAGTTGCATCAGTACAACATGGTGGAGATTGAATTTCATGCAAATGTGACTTTACCCATTTCATCCTAACTTGTCTTCCTAAAATGTATAATTAAGAAAGATAGTCTTATCCGGTAGATTTCTCATCAGCATTATTTGCTAGTACATGCACATGAGATAGTGCTAACCACAGACTCAGTCGAGTTGCTTCCTGTATAACTACTGCCTAAAATGGTTATGGGTTCCTCTTCTTTTTGAAGGGTTATGCTATTTCTGCACTGATGAAGATCTATGCATTTGAAATTGCATCTGGGAGAAAGGTGGATGTTTTGCCAGAGGTCTGTATCTTTAGACTGTTCTGAAGTAAAAAAAACTCAATCTGTAGTCTGCTTTGTCACGGACTGACTGTTTTTTTTTTTTTTAATGTAGTGTCAGTCTTTGATTGAAGAGCTACTGGCTTCACATTCAACAGATCTACAGCAGCGTGCATATGAGCTTCAGGCTCTCCTTGCTCTAGATGCCCGTGCTGTTGAGACTGTAATCCCTTTAGATGCTAGTTGCGAAGACATCGAGGTAATGTTCTCTCTTCACACGTGTCTCCTTTGAACATGGATTTCTTGAATCTTATGATCCTTTCTGAATTAGGTTGATAAGGATCTTTCGTTTCTCAATGGCTACATCCAACAAGCTATCGAGAGCGGAGCACAACCTTATATTTCTGAGAGAGAGCGGTCGGGGATGTTTGAAACAACCGATTACCATTCCCAAGACCATCACGAAGTTCCATCTCATGCTCTTCGTTTCGAAGCCTATGAGCTTCCAAAGCCATCAGTGCCACCACAAGTCTCAACTGAGCTTGTTCCAGTACCGGAGCCTTCTTATTACAGCGAGTCACACCAGCCAATTTCAACATCTTTGGTGTCTGAACGAGAGTCATCAGAAATCAAGCTGCGACTCGATGGAGTTAAGCAAAAATGGGGTAGACCAAGCTATCAATCAACTACATCATCTTCCTTTACTACTACTCAGCAAGCAGCAAATGGTACCACTACACACTCGGATGGAGGAGCTGGCTCATCTAGCTCAAAGCCTCGAAGCAGTTACGAATCAAGGGAAGCAAAGAAACCCGAAATCGATCCCGAGAAACAGAGACTTGCTGCATCCTTGTTTGGTGGATCATCGTCAAGAACTGATAGAAAGTCATCTTCTGGTGGTCACAAACCCACAAAAGGAACAGTCAACAAACCTGCAACCGCCCCCAAGGAAAATCCAACACCTGTTCAACCGCCACCAGACTTGCTCGACTTAGGCGAGCCAACTGCTACAACAGTTACAACGATGGATCCTTTTAAGGAGTTGGAAGGGCTTATGGATTCTTCGAGCCAAGACGGTGGTTCAACCGACGTGATGGGATTTTACTGGGATGCAGCACCTGTGACCACAGCCACAAGTGTTGATTCTCTCTTATCCGAACTCTCTGATAGCTCCAAAGGAAACACACGTACCTACCAATCTCAAACCTCGAAAGGACCAAACTCAAAGGAAGCTCTCGAGAAGGACGCACTAGTTAGACAAATGGGTGTGAACCCAACAAGTCAGAACCCAACACTGTTCAAAGATCTCCTCGGCTAGACGAATCATTCTGCAACCAAAACCATCCATTCATCAACTCACAACTTCACCATCTTCACTGTCCCATATTTGGTAAGGTATTGTGAGATTTTGGGGATAAAGTATGTTTCCAATTCAAAAACAGGTGTTTGTTGTACCTAAGTCTCTTCTCAATAGGAACTTTCAGTTTACAAAACACAAAAGAGATAAAGTCGCGCATCGAGATTTTTTTTATTTTGGTTTCTCGTTTAATTTTGGAGTCACAGTTAATGCCTTAACGGTGTTGATTTTGTCTTGTTGTGTCTATAGAACATTTGTTTCATCTTTTCCTTCTTAGAGGTATTTAATTTTCTTTTATGTCAAAGTCGTCGTCTCTGTTCGCTAGTGTTACCATTGGCTTTCTCGTCTCTGTCTCCCCGCCATTTGGTCTTCCTCCTCATGGCATTCTTCTTTTTCTCATATCACAGATTTAAACTGGCGAAAGAAATGGTTGAAAAGAAAGCCGACCAATATTCATAATAGTGACCCTTGGGAACAATGCTTTTATGTGTTTAATCTTGAATTGAGTTACACATCTAACTCATCTAAACCTCTTTGATTTTCTAGTCGGTAAGTTTTTTTTATTCAAAAAATTCTCTCCGTCATGGCAACCAAACCTTATGGCTTAGATATTCTCCAATGGTTGGTTCTATTATTTGTCTAAAAATAGAGATCTTCAAAAATAGAACAAGAGTTCTCTCCAATGGTTGTCTCTAACTTTTATTTAAAAATAATATTTTTAAGAAGTTATTTTATTAACCAATTTATACTAAAACCTTTTACTTTTTAATTTTACAAATTTGACCCAATCATTTTATTTTATAACTACAGTTCAATAAATTTTGAAATATTAAGTCACTATTTTATGTTGTGTTAAGTATCTTTTCTCTAGGAGAACTTTATTTCCAGTTTTTAGTTTTTAGTTTTAATTTTATGTATTAGATTTGTTGTTTATTTTATTTTATCATCTCTCATGTCATTTGTATTTGTAATTGATATATGTTATTGTTGCATGTTATAACAGTTAAATATCTTTTATTTTTCTTTTATCCTTTAACAAAAAGTACAAATATGAACAAATAAATTTGTTAGATTATGTAATAAATACTTATGTTAATTAAAAACATCATACTGTAAATAGAAAAAAATATGACTCTAAAAATAGAGAAATGAATAATATAGAGCCACACTATTCACTTCTCTGTTTTTATAGAGCAAAATTAGATAAGAGCATCTCCAAGCCCACTCTAGTTTTACCTCTAAACTCTATTATAGAGTAAAATAAAATAAATGGGTCAAATTACAATTTTGATAAATAAGAAATATTTTCTAAAAATAATAATTAAGTAGAGAAAAAATAAAATTGAAATACTTTTTATAGTAATGTGTTAGAGTAAAACCAACTCCATTTAGTGTTACCATAATTTAGAGTAAAAATAGAATAATAGGTTCGAAATGCTCTACCCTATTAGATGTTATATATTGTATTGATGTTCCCAAAGCAGAGCAACGAATAAAACGTTGAATCTAAATTTCATTCGTTGTGATCGAACTAGCTACTCATTCTGCTTTATTTTCCTGTTTTACAATGTTTCTTGTAGTTCTTCACTGAAGTAGAATACTTGGAGAGAAAAAATCCAAAATAACTTATTAGAAGTAGTTCTTTTGTTTATTAAGATCGCCCATAACTAACAATGGAGGACTAATTCCAAGGATCAAAACCACCTAAATCCTTCGGAAAGAAAACATAGCAATACCTAATCTGAAAGAAAAAAAAACTCCCTAAAACTAGAAAGGCCCTAAACTCTTTAAAAACAAACTAGCAAATAGCTTCAACGGCGAGCCTCTTAGCAGCAGCACCACCACAGTCCGGTGCTCCAAACTTGGCCTCGGATACATCAACAGAACACTGTTCTTTTCCAACACATTCCTTAGTGAGGATAGCAGCGGCATCATTACTTGCTTCACAAGTTCCTTTCTCAAAAGATCCACAGTTGCCTCCTGGATTACCAAAGGAAGCAAACTTGATAGCGGAAATGGGTTTGCCATTGCAAGAAAGCTCAAGAACGTTTTTCTCATAGACATTTGCACACACGTTTCCAACTCTAATTGTCTGAAAATTGACAAGTGATGGGTTTCCTCCAGTCTCTTCAAACAAAACCAGTGTGTTGTCTCCTTCCGAGTTCAAGAAAGAACGAGGAACATGGTACCTGATAAAAGAAAAAAGAAACCAACCCATTTCATAAGTTTTGATTTTGAAACAAACCCAACTCAAAAGATTAGATTATGAAACATAACAGATTAAGAAAATGAGTACCATCTTTGAGTAGGTTCTCCACATTGTGTCTGACATTTCTCAGCATAGTAAGCTCCTCTATAGTCACATCCGGCTGAACAACCATCAATACCTGCCAAAAAATCTGGCCAGTAACGTCCAATGTTGTTTCCATTGATCCAAGCTGTTCCTTTTCCAAGTCCCAAAAGATCGACAACCACTGGTTCATTTCCCAAAGGAGCCTTAAAAGTAGTCTAAAAGATACATAGAAAATTATATGATCAGAATTTAAATCTACAAGTGTCTGGTTAGTTATTAATATTAATATCTACTTACCTTGTACCATGTCATGGTTCGGTTGAATGGTACACTTTCACCTGACCATGTAGAAGGTGATTCCGAACTAAAGAGTTGGTTCTCAAATCCGCTTAAACCGGTTTTATAGCTCCACTTATGACTAGACAAGTCTTTTACTACGGTTTCATCACCATTTCTTCCAATGATAAAAACAGGTCCAGTGATTCCAGCCGGTACGTTTTCAAAGAAAGCACCATAGTTCTAGAAAAATATGACAAAATTTGGTTAAATATTAAACTTCAAAAGAACGATTTCAAGTTAAGAATATATTAACTTAATAAGATTTGAAACTTACCGGAAGGCCTACGGTTATGCTCAGGAGAGTAATAACATTAGCTCCACGGTTAAATTTAGCGTCTTGCTCGAAAACATAGTGAAACTTTCCATTTTCCACACGGTAATTTCCTAAAATAAAAGATAAAACAAAATACATATGAATATACTTTTATATGCATCAATGTTGTTGAAATTTTTATATGTATCATTTTACTTACCAATATGTTGTCCATTGACAAAAGCATGAAGAACATGAGCAGTACTGTTAACACGAATAGACATGTTTTTCCCCCAAACCGGATCTTCCTCTTTGAGATTAACAGTAGTCATGTACCAAAGGTAGTCACTTTCATCGTTGCTTACTACTTTCTGATCAAATAGTTGGCTTACTGTAGATTCCCCTTTTCCTCTCAAGAGAACACTGTTCACGTTCTCTGGTCTCCATGACCATTTTAGAGTTGATGGCTCATTCTCAGCTTCATTTGGTTTCTTAACCATCACTGAAGTTTGAACATTAATCTGAAAAATCAAAGTCCACGTAAACCATTTTGTTAAAGATTATGAATTTTAATGGAACAATGATTGTTAATATGAAAAATAACATTTGACAATTATTACATAAATTGAAACTCATTAAAGACAAGTGCAAGAAGATTAAATATTACTTCGAAATGTAATAGCAAATGCAAAAATATCTTAACTCTGGCTGTTATAATGATAGCTGTTATGTAAAATGGATATAAACTGAAATGTTGAAAAACTTAGAGAAAAATGCATATACATTTAAAAAGACAAACCTTGGCAGTGTTATAAGTCTCTGTTTTGCAATCCGGTATAATGCTAACAGACCAAGCCGGGACATCATAAGATGTTCCTTGAAAATTGATCGTTGCATCGGAAGTTTCATTTACGTTTCCAATGAAGCAGCTTGATCCATCTTCTGTTTTATAAACCGTTGCCTATATGATATATTTTCATAAACAAGTTCAAGAACAATATGTATATTAAATATTAACTGATCTTAAACTATATTAAAATGGTAATATTACCGTGACTTTGTTTCCAAAATCAACCGTGGAAATATTTCCGTGGGTAAGAATTTTCTCCATAGAATGAAGAACATCATGAAGTTGTTTCAAGTGTCCGTACTTCGGTTGGTTTAAATTACCTAATAATTTTTTATATGTAAGTACTAATTTTTCAACAAAAATATCTCAAATTATTTTAAATGTATAGATTATATTTACCATATTCATCAAGAGGAGCATCGTAATCATATGAAGTTGTGATGTACGGACCACCAGCGGTTCTATCAAAGTTGGTGCCTCCATGGTACTACCAAAATAAAAATAAACATTCAGTATATATATATATAATGATAATTTATTTATATGTTCATTTAACCATATAAAATTTAGAGCTTTAATATTACAAATATTTTACCATGTAATAATTTTGGAAAGTCCCTCCTCTTTGAAAGAATCTTGCAACAGCAAATGCAACATCCTCGGTTGTTCTATGAGGATTTTTGCCTCCCCAATTCTTATACCTATTACGGATATAAAAGAAACAATATTTCTTTGCAACAATAAACAAAACTAATGAAAAACATCTCTTAGTGTATATACATATATTTTTGTTTATTTATGAACAACATAATTATAATAATTATAAACACTAACCAGCCAGTCCAATTCTCGGTCCACATTTTTGGAGTGTTGGGGTTGTTTGGTTCAAAGTTGTCACAATAATAACCATTGCATGTATTCAACTATAAAATTAAATGATTACGAATAGTTAGTCTTTATAAATACACACAGTTTATTTTGAATAAAAAACCATAAATTAAATTAATTTAATTACCATAGGTTGTGGAGCATCATCTTGTTGACACATTATCCATGGAACACCAATGTCAAGAGATTGAGCCATGTTTGCACACCACTGAATATATGCTTTACCTGCTGTTCCGTACGATCCAATCACATTTCCGTACTCATTCTCAATCTTCAAATTTTTTTAAAAAAAAATCTCAAAATTGTTAAAATGTTTCTATGTTAAATTATCAAATGAATATATATGATGGATAAAATGGTGTTAAAAATTTAATTACCTGGGCAAGGATAATTGGACCTCCTTGTGATGCAAACAACTTCTCTTTCTTTACCATGTCTACTATCATAGTTGTGAAGTTTTGCATCTCATTCTGCATATAAATTATAAATTATACAAATCTTTTTAGTAAATACATAAAATTTGATTAAAGAAATGTGGACAATCGAATTCAGATTACCATAAAAGCGGTGTTAGAAGTTCTGAATTCCATTTCGGGCTTGTTGTGCAACCACACTGGAAACCCTCTATATTAAAATGGTAACATCATATATTAGTTAAAAGAAAAATTTAAATAAATAAATAAGATAGAGCAAACAAAAAAAACTAATATGATCATTAATAAATGAAAAGACTAAAAGAGCGATATTTATATTTAAGATGAAGGTAGTTAATTTATTTTATTCTTAGGCTTACATTGAATTTGTTCCATTTAAAATTTTTATGCAGTAATTTAAGATGTACAGAAGGTCAGTATATTTTATATACTTTCCACTAGAAATTAAGTCCACATTAATATTTTAATGTACATGTGATTTAAATTACATTTTTATACGATACATCAGAAGTGACAACAGCATTAATTATAATGATTAATCTAATATTTAAATTCTTGTAATGTTATTATTAATTTGTAATAAGGGTACATCTTTATTATAATATTTCAGTAATATTGATAGTATTAAATAATTATGTATCTTTTTATTAAAATACATTAATTGGAGATTAGTTGAAATGTAAGCCGATGAAACCTAATTGAGCTAAAACCAAACCAAAGTTATTTGTTAACGTCAGGTTTCATATATTATGACAGTTAACAGGAATACAAAATTGTAATATAGATCTAAGAGGTATATTTTAAGCTGAGATTTTTTATGTAATCAAAACTGAAAAATCTTAAATATTTCACCCTTGTAGGTTATTTAAATTCTAATCAATGAATTCGTAAAGGATAAAAAACTTTTTGTATTTTAGTTTTGAAAAATATACTTAATTATTTGAAAATCAATTTTCCTAGAAATAGTTTTGGATTTTTTCGCAACAAAAAATATTATGGTTTGTTTCCTTTGTGGTAAAAAAAATTATTATACACCATAACTAAAATCCATACCAGCCAAAAAAACAAAATTAAATCTAAACAAAAAAAAATTAATGATTTAAAAGAATAAATAAGTATTATTTTAATAAAATTGATTTCATTAGCTTTTTCTCGTTAATATATTAGCTTAATTATTACCCGTAATTCCATTCTGCACACACATATGGTCCAATGCGAAGAACTCCATACATTCCTTCATCTTGAATGGATTTTAAAAACCGAATAAGATCAAGATTTCCAGAAAAATCATATTGACGACGAGTAGATTCATGCGCATTCCAGAAAACATAAGTTTCTATCGCATCAAGACCTCCTTCTTTGCCTTTCTTAATGAGATCCGGCCACATCTAAAAATGAAAAAATAAATATAACTTAAAAATATTATTCATATATTGATATAATTTATGTTTAATTACCTCAGGTGTACTTCTAGGGTAATGGATGGAACCGGACAGAAGAACTCGTCGGTGACCATCAATGGTAATAGCTCGACCATCATGAGAGACAATTGTGGCGTATGCACAACTAGTTACTAAAAGAAAACGTAAAATAAAGTGGAGAGAAACCATTGCAGAAAATGTTTTGAATGAAAGTAGAGATGAAAACAATAGTATTTATAGATGTATTTTTTTAAATGAGTCTTATTTTTTTATTTGATTTTTTCATTAGAAAAAATAATAAAATCAATTAGCATAATGATATATCCGATCTGTTTTATCCGTTATAACAGATAGGAGTAGTTTGATTTTCAATTTTTTCAGATATATATATATATATATATTAAATTAAGAGTTGATATTTTTGACCGGATAAACACAAAAATAAAATAAAACATGTTTAATTCCAATAAAACTGATTTGATAAGACTGATTCGATTGTAGTCACACTTTAAACTGATTTGATCTTTAAAAATATATTTTAAAAATTGTAATTCACATTTTATCTTATTTAATATGTACTTATCTTCCACAAGTTTTTTTAAAACAATCAATAACACAATTTATATTTTAATCATATGTCTGTTCAAAAAAAAATCGATGGTATTCATTCAGAAAATAAAATTCAAACATGGATTCGTAAGGAAAAAAATCAACCAATCTAAAATTATTCTTTCGAAACAAAAAAATTGCAACAATATTCTCTTTTAAATATAACATTGTCTGTAAGAATTCAAATCTGTACCAAAAAATAAAAATTCATTTAAAATTATTATCATTCATAGCTAAGTAAAGTAAATATTATTTTAACCAAATATCTCATTTAGTGTTAATAAATTTAACTTTGGATGACTCGGTAAACATAAAATCAAACAAAAATTAAATATATTACCACTAAATTAGATTTATCAAAGATTATCAAAAGATAATCATAAAAATCGTTTTATTTCAGATTATTTTGGATATTACTTTGATTTTATTCAGAAAAAATCGGCAGGTAATTTTAATTTTATTTTTATCGAATTTAGTGGTAATATATTTAATTTCTGAGTGGATGACTAGATAAACACAATATCAAACAAAATATTTGATTGTAAATCTTGTAAATTTTATCCTATCGTAACAGTATAAGTACTTTTCCCACAACGTTTTTTTAACTGGATGTCTAAATCAATGGTGTTAAAACAATTTCAAAATTATACATCCTCTATATTAAATTATAATTCTACCCAAAAAAACCCTTCCACAATTCAACTTTTAAACGAAATGAAATCACACATAGATTAGGCTTATAAATATAAGTTGTTATGTATATAATAACATATATGTAAAGAGGAATAATAATCATGGATCATTTCCACTTCCTTCGACCGAACATGCCATGCTTGCCTCGTTTGCCACCGAACATGCCATGCTTGCCACGCTTGTGCTTCCCTCCAAACATGCTGTGCTTACCTCGCTTGTACTTTCCTCCTCCGAAAAAGCCTCTCTTATATTTTCCGTGGTGGTGGCCGTAACCTCCGTGATGACCAGCGTGGTGACCTCCCATTGCTGCCGCCGCTGCTGTTGCTGCTCCTGCTATCAACCCACCTACTCCTCCTCCAAGCCCTACTCACATGATGAACATTTAGTTAGAGATTAATTGGAATGTAGGCCGACCAAACAGAATTGAGCTCAAACTATACCAAAGTTATTTATTAACAGTAAGGTTCCATATATGTATCTCTTATCCAAAACTAAGTAATGTTGACTCTACTTAGAATTGAAAGGTAAAACAAAATTAATTTGAAAGGGAAAACAAGAGTGTAGTCTAGATTTAAAGAAAATAATTTCGTAAGCTTAATTGCTGAACATATCATTCGATAAAAAAACATAGTTTAAAATTGTTTTGATTAGGCCAGTCCGAGATTTTGGTGTAACTCAAACAATCAATGAAATCTTCAATGGTGAAAATTTTACTTTACAACAAATACATAGAAAAGTTTGTGCGTGATTCAAGTAGTTCAGATCACAAGTAAATTATTACCATTCATGGCCTCGGTGAATTAATCTAATATCGATGATTTTAGCAATAACGATTTCTTCAGCCTTTTTGTTTTTCGTATTTTTCATGTTAAAATATCCAGTTTTGCTCCCATCTACTTTTGGAAATATCACATTGCTTAAATATTGGACCATACATTTTGCACCTAATTCGAAATTTGAGTTCATGTTCCTCTCAAGTTCTCAATGTATGGTTTAAGAATAATTTAAAAAAAAAATGTATGGTTTAAGAAAGTATTCGCTTGGGATTAAATAAAACAAAAACAGAACCATCTATACATTTTTCTTGTAATCATATTTTTAGTATTAGATAAACTTCACCAAAACCTTACAACTATAACCTATCCGACAAATAAATATGCATATTGTTTTTGTTTGATCTAACTAATCTTTCATTTCAAAACCAAAACAACCTTAACTATTAGATATAAGACAAAATTTTAATTAAAACAAAAACCTGGACGATGAGGACCAGAGGGTCCGGGGTAACCAGCGGGAGGATAAGCACCGGGAGGTGGTGGATAAGCGGCAGGTGGATAGCCATGAGGCGGTGGTTGATAACCTTGCGGAGGGTATGCTCCCGGCGGAGGATAAGCTCCTGGTGGAGGAGGATAAGCTCCCGGTGGAGGAGGATAAGCTCCCGGCGGATACCCATGACCGTGATGATTATGATGTGAGAAGAATCCTTTGTCTTGTTCGTGGTGCTTGTCTTTACCCATCTTTAACTACTTAACATTTCAAAAATCAAATTACATACGTAAATTCAAAAAAGGAAGAGATTAATAAGCTATACAGATTAGACTTTTAATTACCTGGATTTCAAATCAAGAACTTGAGAGATGAGATTATATGAATAGAGATAGAGAATGATAACACAAGGTTTGGTTAATAACTATATACTATGTTATGTTTAGATACACATTTGCGTGTGCATATTGGTGTGTGTAGCGAAAATAACTCTTAGCTATTGATTTAACCGAAATGGACGCGTTGATGCTTGCTCGTTTCAACAACGCATTCTTCTTCCTCCTTTGATATTGACACGTGTAACCTCAATTCATTTGCAATTTAATTACAATAACGAAATCCAAATTCATATTTTTTTTTTGTGCGAATTGTGTTGCTTACACGATACATTACATCATCCACTTATATCCGTTAAGAGTACATATTTGATTTTTGCTATAATTTATAATCCCTCTGTTTTAAAATATTAAATTAGATTAAATTCACATCAAACAAACTCAAAATACAAAGAAAACACTACTAAAACATTTTATCAAATGAAACGAATTTTCCCCATATTTGAGATTCGCAAGTTCATAAGTCAATCATCAAATGACTCATACCCAAAAAAAAGATTTTACTAAATTAGGAAAAGTATGTTCCAACAAAAAATATTTTATTACTCTTAAATATTTTGAGTGTTTTTCATATACATCACGACATGAACCAAAAAGATACTACTTAAGGAAACATCACCAAATCAGACAGATTTAAGAAAATGTGGTGACAAGAGCTTCATGACTTCTGTGATTCCAACTATGTCTTTCCCATCGAAGATCGTCTTCAACTTATCATCACAATGTATCTCCTTCTTGTTCGCCGGATTCTACAATGAACCAAGAATTGAAATCAAAACATTGTTTACATTTATCACAATGATTCCAAAACACAGAAGCTTCTAGTCACAAAGCTGACTTAAAGACATCTTTATGTTGGCATTAAACAAATCAAATTTACAATTTAAGCAAGAAATGAAACAAATGCTTAAACAAGAATTCACAATCTCTAACAGATCTATAAAATATCCAAAAAAAAAACAGAGGAGCTTATAGTCACAGAACTCAAGCTCCATTAAAATAGAGATTTTTCACGATTCAAAGACCAATGCTTTCTTCTACAAGACAATGACCAACACAAAGATCAATTTTTTTTTATCTAAAATTTCACGAATTCACAACAAAACAAGATAAACATGCATTGATTCAGAATCTGTGTTTATTCAACATAACAATCATGTAATTTTCTCGAGCAGAGTAAAAAGCCCTAACCTGGAGATTGTGAAGCTTAACATACTCCCACACTTTCTTCACAGCGCTACTACGACTGAGTTCTTTTTCTCCGGCGAATTTAGCTAGTGGCTGCGAGACTGGAAAAGTCTTAAGTATTGCTTTTGCTTTTCCACCAGCTCCGGCGACGGTAACTTTCGTAGTAGTCGCCGCTTTCGCCATCAGTATCCTGTATCCTCCCAAAATCCTAGAGATTCCCGCCATTTTGTTCTTCACACAGTCTGAGATTTTTTTCTGAGAAGAGACACAGCTTAAACCCTAGAAACTGACAAGTGGGAGACACTGAAATGACTTTGTGATTTTGTAAGAAGGTACCTTAACTTGTTTTGGGTTTCGTAATTAGGCCTACTTGGGCCCTAACACATTGTGGAATATAATTGAAACGAGATCGTTTTCTAAAGGTCATATTCCGGTGTCTTTCTTCAGTCTCTCCGGCGACCCCACATGCCGGACGCTCCGCCGCCTATAGCAAACGATGAGGTGAGTAGAAACTCTAATTAACATAAGTGGATGGTTAATTTGTGGTATATTAAGGGTAAACTCTAACTAATTTGTGGTATATTTTCAATTTTCATCATTACTTAGATAATATTTTTGATTTGAGCCAAGTGTAGAAGTTAAGCTGATAAGTACACGAGTTTTTGTAAGGAGCCTATCGTTATGTATGAACATGGTTTTAACTTGTAAGAGGTATTAATATTTATGCACTTGGACTTAATCATTATGGATGTTGAACATTTTCTTGGTTGATATAGTTTATGTTGAAAGCAAGTTAATTAAATTGTAAGTTATAATCTTCACTAACCAGATTTTTGGGCTGATATGCAATTACAATTTGACTCTCTTCTCCGTATAATTGGCATGTATTACTGCTAGATTTCTATGGTGAGTCACTCCTCGCTCACTTAAATATAATGGTGAATGACAAGGCGTTTCATGAACTTGGTTAACATCTATGACCTAAGAGATTGCATTTTCTCATCCTTCTCTGTTAGTTTATGATATTTTGTTAAGGTAAAGAGGCTTGTGGTTAATTGTTAGTACATTAAAAATAGCAACTAGTGTACTTAATATATAGATAAAGATCATATATATGATCTATTGCTTTCGTATGTAAATCACTACAAGGATGGTCTAATTAGGTCTGAGAAAGCAGCTTGAGTTAGTGAATGACGTTTCTGGTTTTTTACTTGAGTTAGTGAATTAGTATTGATGCAGTTATTTAATCATTATGAATGTTGAACATTTTATTGGTTGACAGATTATGTTTATTAGGCAAACCTGTAAATTATAATCTTCACTTACCATGTTTTAGATGCTAAATGCTTACCATTTGGCTTTTTTGTTTATCTAATGATAATTTATTATCGCTAGATTGCTATGTTGCATCACACCTTGTTGATCTAAATGACAAGGCGTTTCACAAACGTGGTTAACATCTATGACTTAAAATATGACATTTTCGCATACTCTCCTTTAGTTTATGTTATCTCGTTAAGGTAACGAGAGTTATGGTCAATTCTCTTAACTTAGTACACTAAAACCAGAAACAAGTGTACTTATAATATAAGTATAAAGGGAAAGAGCATGATTAGATCATACGATCTCTTCCTTTCTTATGTGTATCACTACAAGGATGATGTATTTAGGTCTGAGAAAGCAGCTTGAGTTAGTGAATGACGTTACGAGTTTTTACTTGGGGTTTAAGATGGTTCTTTTAGGTGATGACAATGACACTTGACAAAGTAGGGACTGACAAGGATTTCTCTTGTTGATGTCTTTATGTTTTGTTGTTGCATCAGCTTCCACTTGACTAAAGTGAATCACGTTTTAATGTGTAAGCATATCTTGTGGGCCTTGTCATCCAATGATTTGTTTATCTTTCCATAATTTTCATTATTACTATAGCTCATATATAGCCTGTGTATAGCCTTCCCACTTCTTTCTTTTTGGTTATAATTATTTTATAGCTAACGATGTGAAGTATAACAGCCATTTAAAGTTTCTTCAATTATTCGTGTATTTGTTGCGAAAGCGAAAGCGAAATCTCATTCCTTTATCTATGTTGACATATTAATGATGAAGTTAAATTATTTCTGCTTTTTTTGAAAAAGAAATATAAAAAACTACCACTAAATAACTTGAGATAACAATGAGAGCTTATGGTCAAGTATGTTTGCTTATGTCCTGTCTTTGTTACTAGTTGTTTTAATTCTTATCTCATTGATCTTTTTTTTTCACTAGTTGATGCCCTTGTAAGTGACTACTTGTAAGGTGCTAGAGATAGAGTAGCCCTTTTGAATTTGAAGGAACCCCACAAAGATCATTCCTTTATCTATGTTGACATACTAATGATGAAGTTAAATTATTTCTGCTTTTGTGAAAAAGAAATATAAAAATTACCACTAAATAACTTGAGATAACAATGAGAGCCTATGGTCAAGTGTGTTTGCTTATGTCCTGTCTTTGTTACTAGTT
Source organism: Nasturtium officinale (assembly GCA_963854855.1). Taxonomy (NCBI): domain Eukaryota; kingdom Viridiplantae; phylum Streptophyta; class Magnoliopsida; order Brassicales; family Brassicaceae; genus Nasturtium; species Nasturtium officinale. The sequence goes on from OY978500.1 coordinate 9,331,682, forward strand.
GTTTTAATTCTTATCTCATTGATTTTTTTTTCACTAGTTGATGCACTTGTAAGTGACTACTAGTAAGGTGCTAGAGATAGAGTAGCCCTTTTGAATTTGAAGGGAACCCCACAAAGGTACAACAATCATCTCCACAGAGGAGTGGACTGAAAGATTAGTCACTTTCATTTTACTATTTTGCAAATGGGAATTAGTATATACTTTGCTTCCCAATCTTATCTCATATATTTTTATCTCTTTTTTTCTCAAACTTAGTAGTCTTATCATCTAGCCTAAAATACAAGAAAGTCGTCGGATATATCTCGGATACTTGAGCAAAATCGACCAAAATTCGACGACTTTTATATTTATCTAATACTAATATTTATTCCTTGGTATGCAGTGGAGAAAATTTTCTTTGGAGCTTCTTGAGAGTTACTTAGTTGTTATCTCAACTTCACTCGATGTAGTGCCATGTAAGCCATGAGTCGATAACCAACCAACATCACTCCCATAACAAACACATCGATCCACAAGTTGTTCAACCCCATTGATTTGATTGCTGGGAAGTCTCCAACTCTGCACCAGACACCCTTTGAACACTCATAGTAGTCGTCATCAGTGTATTGAATACCCAAAAGAAGCTTGTAACAGTAGTAGCTATAGCTTAAGTACTTGAGCCATACGATGAAGGGAGGAATATGTTGAACGTAATACCCTCCAGCTATGAGAAACACTAGTGTAGTAACAGATGCTAAAGTTGTGGCTTGCTTGATGTTCATAAGCAGAGCACCAAAGGCTAAGCCAAGACCTTGAGCAACAAGGACTGAATAGAGAACAACCAGTAGTGAGAGGATAAATGTTGTGGGGTCAGGTTTAAGTCCACCCATCCAGTAAATGATGAACACAAAAGCAGTAGGAAGGGCAAGTTCCAAAGGCAAGTCCCCAATGTTTCTAGCCATGAAGTAGGAGGAAAGGCGGTACATTCCCGAAGAACGCTCTTTGATTAGCATTCTTTTCTCTTGGGGAAATGTGAAAACCGCGTTGTATAGCGGGTAGAAGCCCCAGAAGACTGAAAAGAAGAAGAGCAAGGCAGTCTGCACCATTCAGAATAAATGTACAGTGATGGTTAGATTCAAATAATGTATGTTGTGATGATTCAAGATGATCATTAGCATCAAGAAGAAGAGCCTTACTCTATCTTGGATGTGAGATTGTGGAGTACGCCACCATAGAAGGCCACCAAGAATAGCAACACTGATGACTTGGAAAATTCTAAGCTTGTTGAAAGATTCAAATCTCCTCTCTCTGACTCCTCTTTGTAGCAATACAATGAACTGGTACCACCAAGTTGTGCACCATTGTTCTGACTTGAGATTTTTAGCTGTTCCATGTAAAGAACAGATAACATTAGATTGTTAGTGATGTAGAGGAGCAGAAGCAGAATAAAACAAGAACTACTTCGAAAAGAAAAAAAAATTACCAGCAGCTTTGGTGTACTCGTAGCTATGAGAATCAGCATTGCAGAGTTCAGCTTTCAGTTTAGTAGAAATGTTCTTCTCATAAGCTGAAACAAGAGCTTCCTTTACTGTCTTCTGTTCTATTTCCGAGGTCTCCTTCTGAGAATCAGGTGGGACTCCTGAAGTTTTCAAAGTTATAATGAATTAAAAAAAAAACTTACTTCCTTTTTCACTTTTCATCATTTAGAAGCTTAAAGAGAAAATTATTTTACCGTTTGCTAGATCAAGTAAAAGGTCAGCTGGGTTAACTGTCATGGAAGTAGAGAATCCAACAGAACTGAAATATTCCAGAGCAGAAGAAGCAGAACCATAGTAAATAGGACTTCCTTCAGACAACAAAACCACTTTGTCAAACATATGGTATATGCGGCTTGATGGTTGATGAATGGTGGTGACAACTGTTCTTCCACCAGAAGCCAACCGTTTGATTGTGGTCACAATACGGTGAGCAGTTGTGGAATCAAGACCTGAAGTTGGTTCATCAAGAAGAAGCAAGCTGGGATTGATTAACATTTCTTGACCAATACTAACTCTTTTTTTCTCCCCTCCAGATATTCCTCTGAACAATGGTCCTCCTATCATGCTGTTTGTGCATCGAGTTAATCCTAGCTCAGCTATAACTCGGTCTACATGCTCTGCCTTCTCGTCTCTGGTCAAGCTACTTGGTAGCCGTAGAAGCGCAGTGAAGAAGAGGGTCTCCCAAACAGTGAGGTGAGGGTACAGGACATCATCCTGAGCAACAAACCCTGTTCTGCGCTTTATGCAACCGGAGAAAGGCTGACCGTTGTACGTGACTTTACCTGAGAAAGTTTTCGAGAGACGGCCTCCGAGAGCTGAGAGAAGAGTTGTTTTGCCACTTCCTGATGGACCTAACATGGCTAAAATCTCTCCTGGACAAACCATTCCACTTATCCCATTCAGAATCGTTTTCTCTTTGCTACTCCATGATCCAAAACACTGACTAGTTTGCTCTATCTTGACCTTGTAGAAAATCTCCTCAAACTGTACAACCACAAAGCAACAACGATAAACTAACAAGTTGGAGGAAGAAGAGAAATGTATACTTCTGATGAGATTTGTTGCAGGTAAAAACTCAAAAGCTTAGCAAAAAGTTATAACAAGAAGTGTACAAGACAGAGAGAGGGACACACACCTTGAGAGTTATAGGGTACATGGCCAGCTCAAGACCAGGTTGTGACTTGCTCTGAGCTTCTGACATGTCTGTCAAACCTTGTACAATGACTCCTCCACCATCTTCTTCAGGCCTTGGTGCTATGCAATTCTGATGCATGATGGCTTCTGAACTAGTTTCTATACTCTTATTCGTCCTTATAACTGTTTCAGCCACCGTGATGCTCTAATGGAAAGCTCTTAATGGTCCTAAAGGTATCAGAGTTAAACAACAAAGGTAAGAAAGCTTTAAAGAAGCAAGTGCCTTTCAGCTTTGGTAACTTTCTTCTTGATATCCCTCAAAGGGAAACCAACTGAGCACATGAATATATAGTAGTATGGAAAACACACCTCACACACTTAGAATTTACTTCTCTTTTTTTGGTTAAAGAATTTACTTCTCTGTGTTGCAAAAAACATAAAGAAGAAGACGCAGAAAAAAAAAGCTTTATTTACGATGTTGGCCGATCAATGGTCTATCGTGGGTTCCCACCTTTACTTTCTTATAGCTTAATTTATTCTAAAGCTAATTTCTTTACCAAATATTTATACCTATCTCTTCCTTTGTTCCATTTTATCAGAATCTTACCTCATTCTTTTACTTAATTAAGATTAAATATAGCCACCCTCGTGAGTCTTGACTCCTGTGGATTCTAACATTGCAACTGTCGCTTTACAAAAAAAAGTTATTATTTGAAAATTTCATCAGCTGTTGTTAGGTCTTTGGAGGGTCTTAACCGTTTGATGTGATTTAAGATTATCAAGTCGTTAGCAAGTTCTGAAAAGAATAAGTACTAGATGCCAATATGCTTTAATCTATATATATTCAGACTTGGTAACTTCTTGAACTTTTTTTTGTTTTTTAAACAGATGATTTAAATTTTACGTAAAAAAATAAGTGGAAATGAAAAGGAAGAGACTTTGCGGCTTTTGCATAATATATGAATAATAATTATGCTCTCCACCATTTTCAAACTCAAAACTGCATATATCACAACATCCAAGTGGGAAGACCCTTTAAATCTTCAGAAGACTAATATTTTTTTAAGCTGTGGAATTTATCTATATAATAATAACGATCTCAATAAATGCATATGTTGCTTATAGTTTTATATTTTGAAAATTGTGTATTCATTATTTTTTATGAGTTGTGGTCGTTCACTATTTAACATTCATGTATTTTTACTTTTATTTATATTTTTCCTTTTAGATAACTAGTAGTTTTATTATTTATTTAAAATTTAGTTTTATAATGAATCCAAATAATTTGTATTTTAGTAGCCAATGTTATTCGATAAAGAAAAGTTTCCTATATATTTATTTTTAATTAATAAATTTTAGAAAATTAATTAAAAATGTAGAAAAATTAACCAATTTTAAACATAAAATTTAAATGAAGATGCTGACTCTTAGTGAAGAGTTATGGTTGAGAGATGCAATCTCTGACAAAAATAATAATAATAATAATAATAATTGGCATCCAAGGATTGCATATTTTAATCATAACTCTTCAAGAATTGGAGCAAATGTAACTCTTGGGGACAACGTTGTTGCTAACAACAATAATATGCATTTGTCTCTTGAGCTCACTTTTGGGCTTAATAGACAAATACCCAAAAACCTATCTATCGATCTTTCTTCCCTTTTTCCTCATAAAACAATGCTAGCTTATGTTTTTCTTCATTTGCTTATTAGGTAATAATGTTTTTTCCCAAATGAACAATGGAATAAAGAATAATAATTCTGAACTGTATTATATTTCAAGATTGAAATAAATAAATTAGAAGGTTGTATCACATTTTACATTTTTGTTCGATGTTTTTCACTTAGAATCACGTTTCTTCAATACAATTTTTTCTACTCTGCAATGATTGAATCTCTTTATTATAGCTTTTTGCATTTAAAGTTTTTTGGAAGGTTGCATATACTCATTGTGATTACATCTCACAGCCATAATCGTTTAGAACTATAGTTATTAATTTTACTAATAGTAGATAAATTAGTTCTGCAGAAGTGAATAAATGAGGAGAGGATAAAAAGTACATACCTACAATGAAGGAAATCAACGAGACGGAAAATAGAGAATTGTTCAAAAGAACCACGATCGAGACTGGTGAATAAAAAGACGAGATCAAAACCATTGCATAGAGGGTTGGTGGCTAATGTTAAAAATAAAATAAAAACAACGACAAAAAACGATTCCGTAGATATAAAAAAGGTTGGTAACAAAGGAATATGGACTATAGAGTCGACGTAAATTGACGATAATCAAATAGTAAAATTAAAATCTATAGAATGAATAAGAAAAGAGAAGCAGGAAAACTGAAATCGTTAAACAAACGAATTCCAAATATAGAAAGAGACAACTTAACACACTTAACAAAGAAAAGCGTTGATTTCGTATGAGTTTTGAAAGATCTAACTTAATTAACAGGTTTTACAAGAAATCGTTGATTTCACAGCAAACAAAAAAATAAAAGAAAACAAAAGCGTTGATTCGAGAAAAACAAAAACAAAATTTGGCTTTTCATTTAATAAATTAATAACATCAACGGTTGACAAACAGAAAAAATTACGTAATAACACCACCAACTCATCAAAGGCAAGAAAAAAGTTATCCGTTAGATGAGAAAACAAAACAATTTCAACGGTTGGATTAAATGTTTAAAAAGAAAGAAAAAATGACAACAAAGTTCAAATCAATGTAAATCAATCATAACACGAAAGAAAAAAAAAGCTAGAACTGGACTTGTGTTATATATGAATTTCCCCTATATTATTGATCAAATCAATCTAACACTAAAAATTTACTTTTTTTCGGCGAAAATTTTAGATATATCTCACTGTCATCTCATTTAATTGCTAAATCTCTGCATTATCAAGCTTTCATGTGCTGATGTTGTCTGCATGTGAAACTTTTAATTTGTTTACTCCAAAAAAAAAATCTGTCTTAAAACCATCACACCGTATAAAATAGTAAATAGATCTGGTGATCTGGTTATATATACTCGTCCTTCATTATCAATTTGAGAAAACTCAACATTGAACACATTTCAACAGTAATTTTATGATAAAATTCTCTCATATCTTATAGGAGTTCATATCACACATGAAAAAGTTACAGCACCCGCGACACAAAACCAAAGATCCTACTTTTGAGATAGCCTGAGAATCTTTACCATTATTCTTGTGTAACAACCAGATAATTTATATATGTGGTAACTAACATATATGTCTTATCTGGACACGACTAAACAGTCTAAACCAGTAACGTTAAGTTCGTTTGATAGAGGAATTGTTTAATGTCTGGTTAAACTGTATGGATGGAGACATATAGAATGATCAGGCTTAACTTCTAGTGAATTCTCCATCATCCAAATAAAAGACAGTATCTTTTGCACGTTGTTCTTGTTGTTTATTTATACAAATTGGGATAATTTTCAGACAGAAGTTGACACTATAGGCATCTTTTCCAACGTCACATTACCACATCGATTCTCTGTTTTTATTTGATTTTAATAATATGTACCGGAATTCTAAGCTCTTTGGTTCATTTTATAGATTCAGTTACAATGATAAGTTTGCTTACGAACTTATATAAATACATTTATCAGAAATTAAAAATATTTACATGAAGGCAACCTTTAATATTTACATAAAGTATAGATAAAATTTATCCCATCCCTAATTAATATGAGCATGATATTTTTATACAATTAATTTTACTCCTATCATTGCAACCTTTTAAAGACTAGAGGATTGATATTATAATATATATATATATATATATATATATGAGAATTTACGATGTAAGTTGCTATAAAATTTACCCCACGTACTTTTAGTAAGATAATTTTTTTTTATTAATTTTATGAATTAAAAACAAACAACCAAAACAATATAGAGGTTTGGATAAAAAATCATCATAACCCCCTATTTTATTTCATTTTCGCATGTTTGAACTAAATAAAATATGTTACATAATATTTTCAAATATTAACTGTTTGAATCACTTAAAATTTTGTATTCTTTTAATATAGTTATAGAACAATAATTATATATAATCTAATTCACAATCTCAAATGTAAATACGTATTTGATTCATGGTTAAAAACTACAATTAATACCCCATGGCGGAGCTATTAAGGTTGAAAGGTGGTCATATGACCCCCCCCCCCCCCAATATTGCTAAATTTTATTGATTTGTATGAGAAATATTATTAGATTAGGTTGATTAACGGATAAAACCCACTCTTTACATCTGCTAAAATTGTTTTGTTCTTATTACAATAATATACATTATTCATTTATATAAAATGTTGACCCGTTAAAAATAATCCTAGGTCATCCACTGTTGATACCCGAACGATAAAAAAAATATATGATTATTTCTACGTATATAGCACGTACATGTATTTTACTTGCACAATTCCGACGAAGCAATCATGAAAATGAGGTCGTAAATTTGCGATTAAAACAACGTGTAGAGGTCATCTACTACTGTGGCTATAAAGGATAAATGAGAATCTGATTCTGGCAATAGGTACCTTCTTGGCCATTGAATACAAGAGCCAATACATAAGGCCATGTGGAGCTATAATATAAGTTTTCTTTTTTACTAATTGCAGTAAATTAGAATATTATAAAACACATTCCTTCTTCTTTTATTTTCTTTGTTTATTCTCTTGATTTTTCAAATTTATTCTATTATTCTCTATGTTTGTGCATTATTTTTCTCCAGGCTCTTTTTACAGATAGACAAAGGTCACAAAGCCTTAATAACTAGCTAAAATTTTTAAATATAATAGTTTCAAAAATTAAAAATTTATACGCATCAGGCGGTAGCCCACTGTACGTTATATGGTGAATTTTTTTCTGTGTAAATTATGTGTTAAATATTTTTTGGAAATACATATATATATATATATATATATTTATATTCATGTCGTGAGTCATTAGCTAATTTGCTTAGGTTGTGGGCCGGGTTTGCACGTCACCCCTCATTTTTTTTTTGTTTAAGCATTTGTTGAGACTTTTGCAAGCACCTTAAACGAGATTTCAATCTTCATTAACGATGGAAAAATATTTCTTAACTTATATTTACTATGCAAATCTAACATGCCCCTCGCTATTCATCAATTCATGTTGAATATATGCAACCATGTCTCAGTAATTTTCTATATTCTAGTTTAGTTAAGGATTTCAAAAAGATATTATAGCTGAATTTCATCTATAGGTATCTTAGCGCTACAATTACTTTGATCCCATAAGGCATCAGAACTTAAGGTCATGTGCAGGTAAGATTATTTAACGAATGAAAGTTGATGAGAAGAAGTATAGTGGATACATTAAAATTATGTTTGTTGTATGCTTTTATCATTTTCGTAGGGCTTTTAGAAGTATATATGTTGTATCCTCAATCCATATACCTGTTTGGACTGGATTAGCGTTTAAAATCTAGGTTCGACAAAAAAAAAATGACAGGAGAAGCCAAGCCGGATTTATGTAGAAAATTTGTTTCCTGCACTTGGAGTCGACAAATTCGATTGAGATACCTAATTGAATATTAATGTGTACATTAAGGTATCATATAATATGGTTATTTCGTTATATTTAACCAAATGTTTTGGCAATTTTACAAATGTAACCATCTTTGCATAAAAGATTGTTCACTTAACTGTGTTTTTAGCAATTTTATTTCACAGATATATTTCTTTTTTGCATAATTTTATGCTATTCTGCATTGTCATATCAGTTGAGATTGCAGTCATTTTTTTTTTGTTAGGCCTATAACTCTATGGTCAAAGTTTTATGTAGAATAAAGATAAAGATACATTTACTGTACTAATTGTTTTGTTTAGAGATGTCGCGTTGCGTTTACGAGCATTGAGAATTTGTTTCCTTTTTCGTTTTTTGTTATCCCATAAGAATAATTCCATTAGCAAATATTGTCCATATTAAATTATAATATCTAGGAAGATTGAGAATTAAGACATTTAGAAAAGGATATTTACTTATGGTATTGATAGTCAGAATACGATCCTCCTCATCTTAATTCCCTTCCGTGGAAAGTTCCCCGATAAAAAAATTCGGATTCTTTTATTTCTTATATAATTCAAATGTAACGAGTAACGACATTCTTCGAGTTATATAAACTAGATTTTTATTTCGAATATTAGAAGATGCCAGAATTTACTATTTTTCCTCGTCAAAGATGAAAGCAACTAACCACACCAAAAAAATGTAGATATTTAAGCTAACCAGATGGAGCCTATTTTACTATATGAAGGCGTGTCTAAACATCGATATACATATATAGATGAACTAGTATGTGAGATTTTTTCCGTGAATAAAGGGTACTCCCTATGTTTTATTATAGTTGTACTTTAAAGCTTTTATACAGAAATGAAGAAAATAATAAAATTTATCTTTTATCTTTTATTAATATATTAAAAAATTCATTAGTTATTAATTATTATATTAAGTAACAAAGGTAAATTATATCCAAAAACTACATTGGAAATACAAAAGAACAATTATCATAAAAAATCTAAAATTTTTAAATAAAATAGAATGAATATTTAAATACATAAACTGTATGTCCAAAAATACGTCTGTAGACATCATCAGAATTTGTAACTTCAGATTTTGATAAATCTAAACGGAAAAGGGAAACCAGTTTATAACGTCAAAGTAACATAATTAAAGCCACGTTTTTATATATTAATAAGGTCATAACTAAAAAATGGTGAATACTGAATACATATACCGTATATTGTATGTCCAAATAACACAAGAAAAAGGTTCAAAAATAAGAATTTTGGTTAGGACTACTGAGATAAATGGATTAACCTAGCTAGAGAGTAGAGATAATCTTAATTAAAGCTTAGTCAGCTCAGCTGTATTGTAATATTTCTAATAATAAGTTACAACTATTTCCAATCATAAAGAAACCGATCGAGCGGTTTAGATCTCGGTCTATTGTTTCACTCTTAAATCTGTACTCTTAATTTTTTTTAAAAAAAAAAGAAAAGAAAAAAATCGCCTGCACAACATGTAACTTTGATTAAAATATATAATATAAATTGTTTCCTTTTTCGTTAAAGAAAATCTTGGTGAAAGAGACTTTATTCTTTCACTTTCAACTTCATGAGTCTCTTTAACAACCAAAAATAAAACTTCAATCGTGATTTCCAGATAAATTACCTCAAAAAGAGATACCATCAGTATGAAAATTTGTTAATTTCATTTACTAGGACTGATATCTCATTACTTTAGTACATAGCATATTCGTATATATATATATATTCATATATAGAAGACTCATCTGTTACATAATTATTCACCTTGTTTCATTATATAATATGTTTTTAACTTTTTATATGTACTGTAATTGATACACACACGGCTAATATTCATGATTCTAACTTCTAAGTACCATACATTGTTAGACTTTGATTTTAAACGAACATCTCTTGATTGCTTTATACGTTGATTTTAAGTAAACAGATAATATAAAGAAAAGAGCATATAATTATCTTCAGCGAATATTGTATATATATATACATTTATATAAAATAGATATCTATGTCAAATACTAATGGATGATTTTGGGGCATCGCCCAAATTTGAAAAGAAATTAACAATATGAAATTGTGTCAGAAAATTTTAGTAAATAACCATGAACTCACATGTTTAAAGAAGTGTAAAATTAAAAATACCCAGATTAAGAGAATTAAGCGATACGCGTGATTAAATAACATATCACACATCATTTTAAAATAACACAATATATATAAATAAGTCAGTGGTATATAAAAAGTTTAGTGTGATAATACAAAAATATGAAATTTAGAATAAAACAGAATAAAAATTCTCATGAAAAAACAAATAAATATGGTTAAATAGGTAAATTTAGTTGACATATCAACACCCATCATATTAAAATAATATTATATATAAATAAATCACTTTTATGTAAAAAAATTAACATGGTAATACAAAGTAACATAAAACTTCAGAGATAAAACAGAAGAAAAATTCTGGAAGAAAAAACATTAATTTGGTTAAACTAAAAAAAAACAAAATAATCATCAGTTAAGAAAAATAATATGTTATATACAAATAATATTGTTTTATTTCAGTATACGTTAAAGACGGTAACGATATTATATTGTTTTACACAGTGTAACAAATATAACGTGATTTAAAACAAAAAATACTATAAAATAAAAATGAATAGCATGTCATTAAATAAAAAGAATAGCATGTCATAAGATAAATAGGCTTTATAGTCTTTTTTACATCTAGTCTGACTTAACTCTGATAGTTATTATTGATCAAAGGTCATTTTCTTAATTTTTTTGAGTCTTACAATATTTAGTATAAATTCCAATACTAATATATATGTACTATTTCCAGTGTTCTAAAAAGCGGTCTAGCTGGCCGCTTAGACGATGCCTAGACGTTACGTCCCCTTAAGCCGTCCGATTACCGTCTAGACCGCTTAAATTTTTAAAATATCGGTTTATATTATACGGATAGTTAGATTTAGCAAAATATGCGATAATTAAATAAATTAAATGTTAATTATATAAGTTATAAATTATGTAAGAAATGCGGATTTAATAAATTATTTAATATCTATGTTTTTATAAAAATAAAAAATAAAAAATGTTATTTAAAAAACTTAAAATTACAAAACATTGATATTTTCACCTTCTTATAATTTAAAAAATTTAAATTATTCAATTTTATAATTTTATTATGTTATATTATATTATGTTAATATATATATGTGTTTAAATATATATATTTATTATAAAATTACTTAAACTGCCTAAAATCGCCTAGATCCCGACTAGACATTGTAGATGCTAGACGGAAGGTCACCACTAACGCCTGCTTTCTTGAATATTGACTATTTATATCATCGCCTAGTATTTGATATTTTTGTGTATGGACTCCAAGTGGAGCCAGACGGTCGTCACCTTTTATTTCTCTTCTTTTCAAAATTTTGTTCTGATTATTAATATTTTAATATATTTCACTAATTTAATCGTTTCATTAATGGTATAACTCTTTGGTTCGAATCCTCTCCGAGGGCACCTCCTTTTATATGTACTATTTCATATCATCGCGTAGCATTTTGTGTGTGTGTGTGGTCATTCTCATTCATCCACTAAATCCATAGTTCATCTTCATCTGCTCAATCTGCATTCATTCTGGTTTCATAAACTGTCACAATTTCTTAGTATATAATCCTCATCGGAGTCACTGTAAGGTGTAAGCGAAGTATTGTGATGAATAAATAATGAGTTTATATAAAATTGTATTCAAAGAGAGGATTTGAAATGAGATGGAAAAAGAAAACAAAAACACACGCGTGGAAAGTGGGAGTAATGGTGGGAAGCCATCTTCGATGTTTTCTAAGAAAGAGTTATAGAAAAGAGTTATAGAAAAAGTTAATATAAATAAAATGAGTTATAGAAAATGAGATCAGAAATTGTTGGACACTCTCACCCATCATCGTCTCCTCTATCTTTCTATAACTCATTTTATTTATACTAACTTCTTCATTTCACATCATATATTTTTAATGGTTTTTTCCTGTCGTAAATAATTGAATCATGATGAATGTTAAGAACTTAAGAGTAGTTACTGGCTGTGAAAAAATTATCTTAACTTATGAACGATGCTGTAGAAAATGACTGTTTACATGTAAATTAACTATGATATGAGAGGAAATACTGAGGATGCTTAGTAATCTTTTAGTATAGTATTACTTTCTATTGTTGATTTTTTTTTTTGTTGAGACTTTTAGGTTAATATCTTGATTCTTGATTCTTGAGATTTATTTTTCGAAGTCAATTTCTTATAAGCTTGGCTCGAATGATAATAGATAGGGAAAAAGTACATAAACCAGGATATATATATATATATATATGTGATTTGTAATCACGACATGATTGTGTATAAGTATGTATACGAAAGACAAGATCTTTCAAAGTACTGTTTGTCTCTTCTCATTTGATTTTATGCCCCCACCCCTTACCCTATAACCAATAAATTTTAATTAATTAAATTTAGCTGTCTTACATATATATAGGATAATAGGACCAAGTAAATCACTCCAATAATTGTATATTTGATATTTATATTTCAATTAAAGTAAAAAAAGACAATGGGAGGGGATATATATGCACATATATTCTCCTTGAAAACAAAAATGTCATTTTCAGTTCATACTTTAAAAAAAAAATTTGGTTACATTTTAATAATCATATTTTCGTTCAACTAAAAATAAAATGTGGTTATTAATTAAATTTTTAAAAAATAAACACTATTATTTGCGGCACAAAACAGTAAATATATAATAAAATATTTTTCAAGTTATTGATCTAGCTCATAAAATATGATGCATTCATTCATATAATTGTTTTGAGTTAATCTGAAATGTGTTTTGTCAAAAAACAATTCACTAAAAGTACATAATTAAAAATATATTGTCAAAATTTGATGATATGTAATTATCATATTTACTATGTGTTTACTCAGAGGCGTGCCTTAGGTAAAAAAAAAAGCAATGCCTTTGACCTCTAGATTTTAATCATATTTCAGGGTCCCTAAATTTTTCTTTAATGTATTAGTAAAATAGGGGTTTAATGTTATTTATTTATTATAAAATTAGATTTCACATATTAAAATAGTATTAAATATTTTAAAATTTTATTTTAAACTTTATCATTCTATAGATTAAACATAATGTTAACTGAAAAATATCACAAAATAAAATAAATTGGTTTACAATTTTACATAGATTCTGAAATAGAGTTAATTATCTCTAAATAAGAACAAAACAATATTTTCATGTAAAAATTTAGTCCTATGTATTTGGAAATGAAAAATGGATTTTTTTTTCTTTACGCCTGTACAATTTTAGATACGGTTGTATACTTGTAATTACTATATAGTTGTCCGTTTGTTTCCATCGATTATATTAGGTCGATTCGAATTAATTTATTTAAAGATATATCTTGAAATAAATACTATATAATATTTTTGGACTATTTTAATGTATTATTTGGAAACTGATTAAAGGAACTAATTGTACTAAAAATATTTGGATCGGATCAATTGTCTATGAACAAAAAAAATTAAATTATTTGTGTGAAAATAAAAATTAACACGTTTGACACGTTTTAGTTAACTAAAAGTGAGACCAACATTATTGAAAAGCATGATTGTGAGTTAGCAACCGATGCCTTCTATATTTTGTTTTCGTCAATTGATGTTTAACAGTTATTCATATTATGCAGAAATATTGGTTGGTAAATACCAAAAAAAGTTGTTTAACAAAAAAAAAACTGCAAGAAAAGTTTTGACTGAATATTGGATGTGGAGAGTATTGGAAAATTCTGTACTACCTAATTGCTAATCAGTTAATCACCCTCGTATGCTATTAAACTTATTCAATTAATTTCTCTATTAATAATATCCAAAGAAATCGACAACTAAATCAGAAAACCCCCATTATATCAGATTCGTATTCATCGTGACAGTGTAAAGCAGCCTTTTTTTTTTCCTTGTGTGGGAAACGTATATGAAAATAGTCTACTGGACAAAGCGTGAGAGACCGATCTTTTAAATGTGTCTTTGTTTGTCTTTTTTTCCCATCAACTTATCGTTGGATAATCACTAGCTCGCACGTGATTATTCCTTTCCTATCATTATGTACACCAACCTATAACATTTATTTGTCAAAATTATAACAATAAATAAGAATCCAGTATTGATCATGACAACATGAAAACCCATATGTGGTTATAATTTGTCGGTCATTTACAATATATAGAAGTCTAGTTATATATAGATATATTACAATATACTGTTCATCAAATTAACCCTCAAAGTGTCCACTCCCCAGTAACAAATCATTAAATTTATAAAATGTACGATGAGTTTCTCTATCTCAAGTTTTTAAAAACTTGGAAAACTCGACTAGTCGGACTATTAACCTGCAGGCCAGTAATTCGATCGTATTAATCTATAAAGCTTAATTTAGTCCTGATTATTTTATTTTTATTTTAATTCCAAATTAACGACTTGTCTATTATATTACTGAGAATCCACAGAAAATGATTGTAATATATATTACTGAGAATCCAAATTAATTGATTATTCATCTCAACCACTAGAATTAACCCCGATTATCCGATATAGAGGCTAATCCCTTCTCGGTCTTATGCATTAATTAAAATGTTGTCCATTGGTGAATTAAAACTTGTATGGCTTTTGTTTAGTTGTGTTTGTGTTTATTGTTAACATGTTGAAACAATACACTGTCTTCAAATAAAACAATAACATTTAAAAGAAATTATAATACAAACGCAAACAAAGCAACCATAAGAATACTTTTGTTTATCATTTGTAAAGAATGACAATAATTTAACTTTAGATGCAAACACAAATATCTATTGACGCTCAAATGTGCATTCCAGCTCATATGATTCTTTTTTCTTCAATTCAAAATTGAATTTTCTAAGTTAAGGAATTCACGAATGATATTGCTTCAAATCTTTTTATTTTTTGTTAATGGGTATGCTTCACATATTTTCAGTTAATAATTAATTTTTAAATGTACACAAGTATCAAAAGAAAAGAAAAATTAACAAATTATCTCAATGAAAGATGTATATTATATTTTTGTGTGTCCTGAATAGAACGTAGCATCTTGAACGAGTTTTTCATTTTTGACAAATCAATACTAGATGAATCCTTAGCTTGATTTTATTCGATTTTTATTTTTCACTTCCTTTATCACAGGGTTTTTTCATTATTATATTTCTTTTGCTAAAAGTTTTAGAATTTCAACGAAAAATATACATAGTTAGCACAATTGCTAATTCACAGATGTACATTGTATTTCTGAAAATCCAAAAACGTATAATATAATTAGGCCAAATAAACAAAACAAACTTTGAAGAGTAGAATAATAATAAACCTCTGCAACAAAAAAAAAAGAATAGTAGAATAAAATAAGAAATACGGTTTAAAAGAAGAAAACCTTAAAACTAGTTTAATAAAAATAAATATTAAATACGATTTCAGACAAATTTATTGAAAAAACCTTCGGCTCTTTTAAAAAAATAACAGCCTTCGGTCGCAAACTATTTAATACTAATCGGCGCACATTATTATCGAATATAAAACCACGAATAAAAACGGCGGGAAATACTACAATAGTTAAAAGTCATTACTATAAAAATCGTGTTCAATGATTAATAGTTAATTAGTTACTAGAACAATTATATATGTGAGTGGAGAAAAATAATGATACAGTTTCCGAATCATTGTGAGGTTGACCATCTTAGCATATCAAATCATTGTGGAAGTGCGATGCACACACACAATAACAAAATATGAATATATATATATATATAAATATGTTCGGTTTCAACTGGGATTCATAAGTAAAACTTTATCACTTTAATATCTTTTTTTTTCTTTTTCAAATATCACTTTAATGTCATAACTGGTTTTTTGTTTGTCCTTTAAATTATATGGATCCTTTTGAACATTTTTCACCAAATAAACATTAAATAACAAGGCATGACCGTTTATAGTTTCCAACTAAATGAACAAGGTTAAACCCAAAATAAGAAACAAATGTAATTGACGGTATCAGTGAGTCAGTGACAAGCCTAATAGGCTGTGAAATGAAATCTTAGACAATAGACTGTATAAGGCTTCAAATGACAATAGTTTTTCTTTTTAATTAAAGAGTTTTAATTTTTGAAGATATGTGATGCTATAGTAAGCCTTAAGACTGATAGTTTAATCTTTTTTTCTATAACCATATTTTAAATGTTATATATGCCAACCATCAATAAAATTAGTATATGATTGGAAAAGTTGTACTATTATTGTTTTTTTTTTTTAAGTTTACCCTCTATAATTTGGATAGGCTTTGAAATATAAGCCCTAATAAGTCGGCCAAACCCCACTGACCAAAGTAAAATGTACGGAATTTAACGTTTTTTGGGCTGGCGGACCCGAGACTATGATTTACGTGTAGCATGCGGCGTTGCTCCCTTTGAAAATTTACATTGATCGATCCTCATCGTGACCATGAATGCGATACATCAAGGAAAAACACTCGTGAGATAAATTTATCAAAAATCAATAAATTATCTACGGTTTACATTGATTTAGCTCGTGAGATAATATTTACATTTATTTGTATTTATCAAAAATCAATAATTATCTACCGTTTTATGATCGTTATCCGTGAATTAAATTTGTACTCATCAATGACGTTGAAAAACACTCGTGAGATGACATTAATTCACTGTCCCGGAAGATAAATACACTACCAACTGTTGAATTTTTTTGGGGTCAACTATAGTTTATAACTGTAGAATGGTTTATTATACAAGCCTTAATTTAAATCGATCTAAAAACATAAGTTGATTTTTTTTTTGATATCTGATATTACTATGTTTAGTTTTGTGGTAGACATTTAAGTCACTGATGTCATATGAATAAGCTCTCTAAAATCTTGTTTTTATTTGTCTGCCAGAATCTTTTTCATATTTAAATATGTAAATGCCTAATTAGTCATATAACTAGACATAGGCGTGTGTTATTTCAATGATATAATAGAACATCTTGGTCGGGCCCGTAAACCCACTTGGAGTTTTTACAGCCCTAATCATTATTTGTCTTAATCATCATCGTCTGGTGTAGCTTTAGCACAACTCGTCCACCATTGTTTTTTTTCCTTTTCGCCTTTGTAGACTAAATATTATTTTTTTAACGTCTAAAAACTTTATTGACTTTAGAATAAGTTTACATAATCGTTAAATAACACTTTCCTCAAACATATAAGAGGATTAAAATAAATTCGACAAGTATGAGTTTGATGAAATGATATCTTACTCAACTTATCAGCAACCATATTATTTTCTAGAGGAACGATCGACAAATTAATATTAAAAATTTTATCAGTCCAATTTCGAATATCAATCACTATATTTTCAATAGATATAACTATTCTTTTTAGTGATTATATTATATAAGAATTTACAATCTCTTTTAAAAATTACCTTTCGATAACCTCTACACCATACCGATTGTAGAGTATGGAGTAACGCTAAGGTTTCAGCTTGTAAAGGCGAAGTTGCTTGAGTTAATTGAGAGCTTCCTGCTAAACAAAAAAAACCTTGATTGTCTCTGATAATCCATCCCGCCCCAGAAATATCATTCATCATAAGATAGCTTACATCTACATTAACTTTAACATGATGTAATGGTGGTGGCTTCCATGTAGGAATTGGAGACGTTGTTGTTAAAGTAGAATTGAAATTGGCTCCATTATAGGGTAAATGAATTCTCTTGACGTCCAACCTCATCCTTTGCTTTATTAACAATGTCAATAGGTTGATACTGAACCTTATTAAAAATAAACTCATTTCTCGATTTCCAGATTTGCCAACAAACCCAAAATGGAAGATGTTTAATATCTTCTGTGACTACTGCATCATATCTTGACACTAGAAGATCAATGGTATCCTCCAAATAATTTGAAGCCACTTGTGTCGATGAAAAAAATCATGTTGGATAATCTCCAGATTGAGGTTGCATAAGGACATTGGAATAACATATGGTTTATTGATTCTGAATCAAGATGGCACCATTGACATGGTGGATCAATTGGTATACTTCGTCTGTTTAATTCTGTACCAGTACTAAGAGCTCTAGACAACACTCGCCAGAAAAAAATGCTTTAGTTTGGGTGGTATTAATGTTTTCCAAATCCGTGTCTTCTGTATAACAGATCTCACTGGCGGATTAATCTGGTTTGCTTGATCCGGCCAATATGTAGTCATCCAATATCCTGATTTGACAGAGTATTCCCCATGTTTTGTATAATACCAGATTATTTTATCCTCTTGCGAATGTTTGAGATAAATATATCTTCTTGACTAAATTAGCATAATCCGGTGAAAGAAGTTGATCTAGTTTCTGGGTAGGAACTTGAAAACTTACAGGTTTAGGTGGATGATTTGGGTATCCAATTGTCTGATGTTGGATTAATCAACAAGCCATTTCCAATCTGAAACCGAATACCTTTTGTGAGTAAATCTCTACCGTGAATTATTATAGTCATTGGCCCATTGCATAGACTTTAATAAGACTTCCTTTCCCGCCTCCGATAAATATTTATTGTGCCAACCTTGAGTTCTTTCTCTTATCTTCTTAACTATATAATCAAAGATTTCACACTTTTTTCTTGTAATCTCTTCTGGTAAACCTAAATATTTACCACACCCTCCGCTATTTGTAATATGGATATGTTCACGAACTTTATTCTTCTTCAAAGCAGACACACGTGCACCAAAGGTAATTGACGATTTGGCTATATTGATATATTGACCAGAGACTTCACTATACTGCCGTAAAACCATGGCTAAAGCTTTGCTATTATTAGCATTCGCTTGACAAAAAAATAGAGAATCATCTGCAAATAATATATGCGTAATCGAGGGACCATCCTTTTACACTCTTATACCATCCTTAATTAACTTTGCACCGCCCATTACTAATAAAAGCAATCAAACGCATTTGATATGAACAAATGTACCGCTTATTATAGGCTATAGGTAATAGAGGGTTTAGGGTTTAGAATATGAAACCACACTATATTTTTTTTTTCTTAGGTTCATTTTAGTGTATCAATTGGTTTCTTCCACTAATAACAAAGAATTTGCGTCAGAACAGTCCAAAAGACACACAGACTAAACAAAATATCAGGATCAGCAATTTTTTAAAAAAATACCACTTATTTTATTTTATAAGATCTGGACCTGGAAAACCCCATCCAAAATGGTTTGGTATAATCCAGAATTTTGCATTAACCAACAAACTAACAAAACAACTTATTTTAAAATACAAAAGAAATATATATAGTCTTAGTGAGAAATTTTGCTGCCACGGGCCTCATTCTCAATATATGTCAAATATAATGGGCCGCTTTAATAAGCCTATAAAGTTAAATATATTTTGGGCCTAACTTACTGTTTTTAGCCCATAGAATCATATCAGATCCGACCGTTCAGGGGAAACCATCAGCGATCGGAGAAGAAGAAGAAGAGAAGGCAAATGCTCGGAGATCGTTTGTAGAAGGGAACGAAGCAGAGCAACAATGGCTTCCACGGTGGGATTAGCACCGGGAATATCTCGGAAATTGAAGAAGGTACTGGAATGTCGTACAGATAGTCCAGATCTGGTGGCGTCGTTAAACGCTTTATCCTCTTTCTACGACGAGAACAGTGCTCATGCGCGTCGGAATCTCAGATCGACGATCGAGAAGCGTGCGCTTCAGATCAATAGTGAGTTTCTAAGCGCGGCTGATTCGACTCAGATCGCATTGGATCGTGTGGAGGAAGAAGTGAATGCTTTAGCTGATTGTTGTGATAAGATTGCGGCGGCGCTAAGTAGCTCAGCAGCTACAACAAGCGATATAATTAGTACTACTGAGAGGCTTAAGCAAGAGCTTGAGGTTACTAGTCAGAGGCAAGAGATGGTTAACTGTTTTCTTCGTGATTATCAGTTGTCGAATGAAGAGGTGAGCTCTTCTGGAATTATACTTTAGTGGTGATTAGGTGAAATATATGAAATGATTGTTGCTTAATTGGTGAAAATTTTGGCAGATTAAAGCGCTTAGGGAAGATGAATTGAATGAGAATTTCTTCCAAGCGTTGTCTCATGTTCAGCAAATTCATTCCAATTGCAAATTACTTCTTAGGACTCATCATCAGGTGAGACTTTTCATCTTTTCATTGTGTTTCGAAATTTTTGTATTTGTGTTTTTTTCTTTGTGTGTAAAATGGATATTTGTGGGTTAGTGATTGAGTGTATGGGACGTGTGTGTGTGTATGCAGCGTGCTGGGTTGGAATTGATGGATATGATGGCTGTGTATCAAGAAGGAGCATATGAGCGCCTTTGCAGGTACTTAATATCTGTTTTTTTCCAAGAAAGCTTGTTGGTAGAAACTTGTGTGTTTGGATATTAGCATGAATTCGTGATCGCTGCTTTGGAATTTTGATAGTTTGGTGTTACCTGGACTTCTCCGCAATGTTTCTTTACCACACTTGTTAATTTGCTTTCTTTTGTTTAAATTGTGCTGGAGTTATGCATCGATAGTAATAAAGTGTAGTTTATCCGTGCAGAATGTTTTTGTCTAAATAGAAACAGAGCATCATATTAATTTGGAATTTTGGATAATTTCCGATCCAAAAACTTTCAAAACTTACAATGGGTGAATTTAAAGTGAACCTACCTTTTCCTAATCCTCCTAGGGTCAACAAGAAAATGCAGGGTCGACCCTGTCTAAGAGGAAACTTAAGTTTTTTTTTGCTGCGAGCCTATTGTTTCGTAGAAGTTTGAGGTATCAGATATAACCAAAGAAACCTTAAATTTTCTAGGTGGGTTCAGGCTGAGTGCAGAAAACTAGGTGATACCGATAACCCAGAGGTGAGTGAGCTTTTGAGGAACGCTGTTCGCTGTCTCAAAGAAAGACCCGTGCTCTTCAAATATTGTGCAGAGGAGGTTAGTCGTTTGACTTCCTGAAGTCAAGTCTCTGTCAAATTGTTATGATATGGGGCATGTTAGACTGAGATCCTTATGAACTATGTCGAATCATACAGGTAGGAAATCTAAGGCACAATGCATTATTTAGAAGGTTTATTAGCGCTCTTACACGTGGAGGACCTGGAGGAATGCCTAGACCCATTGAAGTTCATGCCCATGACCCCTTACGATACGTGGGAGACATGCTTGGGTGGCTACATCAGGTTTGTCACTACATTTTTCTTCTCCTATGAGCCTCACATTTAGTCCTCATGCGACTGATTTCAAAATGGTAGTTAGCTACACGTGACAATACATATAGCATATTGATAACTTCTGTCAGATCAAGTGTGTGAATTGAGTATTGGATAATCATGAACAATAGACTAAATGTCCTGCTGTTGTGTATTTTTTTTTCCTAATGTGAATTTTGTTTCGGCTGCAGGCTTTGGCTTCAGAAAGAGAATTGGTTCATGCTTTGTTTGATATAGACGCAGCAGATCACAAATCAACCGCAAAGAATACCTCTGAGAATAATTTGCTAAAGGCAGCAGAATCTAATTTTACATTTGTTCTGGATAGAATTTTTGAAGGAGTTTGCCGACCATTTAAAGTAAGAGTCGAACAAGTTCTGCAGTCGCAACCAAGTCTTATTATTTCTTATAAACTCACCAACACTTTGGAGTTCTACAGCTACACTGTGAGTTCAATTTAGTCCCTTTAGGTGCTCGTAGCTATACAGCTTATATCATATATTCCCCTAAATGGTTTCATCATTGGTTTCGTTCTCACCTACAGATCTCAGATTTACTTGGGCAAGATACTGCTCTGTGTAATACAATTGGGATGGTAAAGGATGCTGCACAGAAAACCTTCTTCGACATTCTTAAAACACGAGGGGAGAAGCTTCTACGGTACCCTCCACCTGTAGCCATTGATCTCTCTCCACCTCCAGCTGTCCGAGAAGGAGTTTCTCTAACTCTCGAGATAATCGAGAACTACAACGGCATGATGGTCTCCGCTTCAGGAGAGAAACCGGCTTTTGATCCTGTCCTTTCTGCACTGCTTGATCCTATCATCAAGGTACATGAAAGTCGGAGCAAACATATAATAATATGAATAAAAACATGATGTTAAGCATTCAAGCAACTTTTTCGAATCCGCAGATGTGCGAGCAAGCAGCAGAAGCGCACAAATCAAAGATGAGCGGGCAATTACCCAGAAGAAGCAGAACAAGTATCGACTCAAGTCAGTTAACCTCAGTTGATGCTCTACTCTCTACCAGCCTGTCCCCACCACAGGTATCATTTGACCAAAAACAAAAAAAGTTTGCATCATTGTTCCTAAGATTTAATTTCTTATTATGTTCCTTTTGCAGAACAATGAAACACCGTCTAAAATATTCCTCATCAACTGTCTATGCGCGATCCAACAACCGTTGCTCAGACATGACGTTGCATCCCAATATGTAACCAACATAGGATCAATGATCGAGAACCACATAAACCTCCTCGTCCAGAAAGAAGTCCAGACACTCCTTCAAAAATGCGGTCTTTCAGACAAAATGCAGATCTTCCAATCTTCCACAACCGAACTTCCCTTGTCTGAACGACAAGACACTTCACCCACCATGCTATCTGAATGCCTCAAGGCATTCTTCAGCCTCGTATTGGGAAGCGAAGGCTCTCTTCCGGAGTTCGAGCAGATACAAGTCCCTAAACTCAGGTCTGAAGCTTGTGTCAGAGTCGCTAAAACATTAGCTGAAGATTACGAAGTTATATACCGAGCTGTAACAGATCCACAAAACAGATATCCAGATCCGAAAGCTCTCGTCCGACATCCACCAGATCAGATCAGAACCATTCTTGGTATATGAATATACGCCTCTCCTCCGATTTTCCTTCACTTATCTTCACGAAATCAATACTTTGTAAACCAAACCAAACAATCAATTTATCTTTTCACCTAATTTCACTTTTCTTATAAATATATAGTATTTACATATCAAGTTCAGCATTTTCTTTATCTATTGTTTGTTACAATTGAATGTGTGCTTCGTTCAATATAGCACGTCTTGTGCTTTGATACCAGTCGCTTTCATCTGATAGAGTAGCTTAATAGCTTCAATGTAGAACCCATTCTGCATATAACCCTCGACCATAGCGTTCCAGCAACTACCACTTGTCTCATCTTTGTTACTCTCGAACTCCTTTTCCGCATCTTTCACTTTCCCATACTTCCCATACATCTCGATTAGCCTACATCGGATCAAACAATCTGATTCAAACCTGCTCTTTATAGCATTCGCGTGCACTTGTTGCCCGCTTCTCCCACCATCACTGACCCATGTGGTTGCTTTTATAACATTAGAGAACACTGAGATGTTCTTATTGATCCCATGCCTACCCATTTCAATGAAATCGCGGATCACTTCTTGAAACTCCCCTTCTTTGTAATCGTTAGAAACCTTCGCTGCCCAAACAACGGTACTAGCATTGGAGAGCTGGTTTAACACAAGATTAGCATCTTCCAAACACCCAAATTCTCCGTAGAAACGTATTAGAGAACCTGAAAGATATGAATCTTCTTCGTCTATAAATCCTAGCTTCTGACACAAGCCATGAACTTGTTTTCCTAACACCAAGTCTCTGTTCATAGCACAAGCTTTTAAAACACAACCCATGATCCAAGTCGGAATCTTGAAAGCACCATTCTGAGAATGTTTCAACATCGAAACAAAGAGCAAAGCTGCATCTTGATAATCACCCATTTCAATACAACCAAGGAAAACAATTGCCCATGAATGAAAATCTCTGTGAGGCATTTTATCGAACATGTGGCGTCTAATATCTAAACGCCCACACGAAACATGCAACAAGAGAAGACGATTGATAAAAGTCGTGGTGGGTCTTACCTTGGAGTTCATGACATGGACTTGTAACTCATAAGCTCCATCGCGATCGTTTTCTCTTGTTGATTCTTTAGCAAGACAAGAGTAAAGATCTTCGTTTCCAGGTAGAGAAAGAGAATCCATTAGTCGAAGAATATCAGAAGTCGAGCAACGAGGATTTTGCTTTTTGCGTCTGAATCTGAGGTTGAATAACAACGACGGGTTCTGAATTTAGTTGTTTTGGTTTCCTAAGTAAAAGTTGAACATCGAAGTTAGTTCTGACTTGATTTCCAACGCTTCGTGCGGCGGAGTTATAGTTTAAGGAAGGAACTAGAGATGCTGGAGATGGTTGTAAAGCTAATTCCAGAGTTCTCATAACAAAATTTCTTTTGCAGAGAGCTCAAATTAGGAATTTACAATATGAAGAAGAAGAAGAGCTTCAGAGAACTTTTGCAAAGTTTGATGCTTTGTATATTTACAATCGAGAAATTTTTGTTTCTATCAAATCTCAGAGGAACCAAAAAAAAAACAGAGCAGCTGTTATAGTTTGGTTTCAGTTTTACTTTTACATTTTACCAAAGCCAAGCCAGTTGGGTTCAGTCTGATATTAATATTAGGTCCGGTTTGGCTCCGGTTTGTGGGTAGCAAATAAGCAAGCCCATTTCATTATAAGACTTAAAACCAGACCCCATTAACTGGCGGCTAAAACTGATGAGTGACATATATCATACGCGCATGTTTAGCGCGTGTAAATCACTGTTTTTTTGTGCCTTTGGGAGGCGCGTGTGTTTGTATGTGTAATGTGTATGTAATAAACATGTTTATGAAAAAAAAAATCAAACTATAATCCTTGGAGATTTACACTTAAAAAAGACAATTAATAACGACAGCAAAAGATAATGCGTATACGTTAGTAAAATGCACACGTGTCACATCTTGTTCTTGACACTACTACTCTGTTAAAAAAATCTTCCCTCTGTTTTTTTCATAGTTTTCTCAGTTTCTTAGCTTAGTACGAGCTCTCAGTGCTCTGAGGCTTTCTCCGTTCCGGCGGCGTATGGCTTTGGCGTTTCCTCTTTCCTATACTCCAATTTCCGGTAAACCGGTGACTTACTCTCGGAGACCGAACTTCTTAGTTTCGGCGTCGAGTGGTAATGGAAGAGATCCATCTGAGGAGGATAAGTCAGAGCTTAATGGTGTTAAAAGCATCGAGAAGCTTCAGGAAGAGAAGCGTCGTGCTGAGTTATCTGCTCGTATTGCTTCTGGAGCTTTCACTGTTCGAAAATCTAGGTGAATTTCCAATTACCAATTTTAAATTTTGTTCTTTTAAGGTAATCAAAATATTTATAATTAATTTTTTTCGTTTTGGTTTCAATGTAGAACTGTATGAAATTGATACAAGAAGCGTGTATTAGAGATTTGAGTTTATATCAAGAATCATCAATGATATAGTCCTAATGTAGCATTCGTTCTTTGATTTCTGGTTTTGGTTTTGGTCTTTTTTGTTCTTTGTTGAAGTTTTCCATCTACAGTGAAGAATGGTTTATCTAAGATTGGAGTTCCAAGCAATGTTCTTGATTTCATGTTTGATTGGGCTGGTTCTAATGAAGACTACCTCAAGGTTCCAGAGGCTAAAGGGTCGATTCAAGCTGTGCGGAACGAAGCTTTCTTCATCCCTTTGTATGAGCTTTTCCTTACTTATGGTGGAATTTTCAGGTTAACCTTTGGGCCAAAGGTTTGTTTCTGTTTATCTTGTGATCTTTTAAAGCTAAGGGTTAAAAAGTATTGGTCTTTGAGTATATTTGTAAATCCAAATCATTTTTTTTTTCTGTTGGTAGTCGTTCTTGATTGTCTCAGATCCTTTGATTGCTAAGCATATATTGAAGGACAATGCAAAAGCTTACTCTAAGGTAAAAAAAAAACACTAGAGGCACAAACACTTTAATCGATGAATGTTCTTGTTTTTTTTCTTTTCCTTATATATATCTACTTGTAAATCTTAGGGGATTTTAGCTGAAATTCTAGATTTTGTGATGGGAAAAGGACTTATTCCTGCTGATGGTGAGATATGGCGTCGAAGAAGACGTGCCATTGTTCCTGCATTGCATCAAAAGGTAGCCAATTTGTCAAAAAAGAATAAAAAGTTTGATTCTTTCAAGTTGGAAAATATACTTCATTGATCGCTTTTTCTCTTGTTTTATAGTATGTAGCAGCTATGATCAGCTTATTTGGAGAAGCTTCAGATAGGCTTTGCAAGAAGCTTGATACTGCTGCATCTAAAGGGGAAGAAGTAGAGATGGAATCACTCTTCTCTCGTTTGACACTTGATATTATTGGCAAGGCGGTTTTCAATTACGATTTTGACTCTCTTACTAATGACACTGGTGTGATTGAGGTTCTCTCATGATTTACCCTCGTCTGCTTTTGCCTTTTTGTGAGTTTGGATCAGCACAAACGAAAGCTTTTTGTGTTCTCTTTTGTTAGGCAGTTTACACTGTTCTAAGAGAAGCTGAAGATAGAAGTGTTTCACCTATTCCTGTTTGGGATATACCAATTTGGAAAGATATATCCCCACGCCAAAGAAAAGTTGCTAGTTCCCTGAAACTGATCAATGACACACTTGATGATTTGATTGCAACATGCAAGGTATAACTTTGAATCAAGTCCAAGAAGAGCTGTTCATGCTCTTGGATGCTTATTACATTTTCATGTTATTTATTTTCTTTACAGAGAATGGTAGAAGAAGAGGAGTTGCAGTTTCACGAGGAATATATGAACGAAAGAGATCCTAGCATCCTTCACTTTCTTTTAGCTTCAGGAGATGATGTAATAGTCTTTCGTTTTGTAAAATCCACTAGTTTGATAGTTATCAGCTTTATCGTATCTTAATTGATATGTCTTTCTTCTCAACTTGTTTCAGGTCTCTAGTAAGCAACTTCGTGATGACTTGATGACAATGCTTATAGCTGGACATGAAACGTCAGCTGCAGTATTAACATGGACCTTTTACCTCTTAACACAGGTATAGAGTGGACATATTAACTTAAAACAAACAATAAATCTGCTGCCAAAAGAAATTTTATAACGTTCGTTAGTATTGTAGGAACCAAGTGTAGTTGCCAAACTTCAAGAAGAGGTATGGATATATCATTCTTGTATATGATCTTACAAGAACATTTCAATCACATGTTAAAAGGAAAAATTGTTTTTATGTAGGTTGATTCTGTTATTGGAGATAGATTCCCAACCATAGAAGATATGAAGAAGCTGAAATACACTACTCGAGTCATGAATGAGGTAAGCGGCAATTGAATTTACCGGTTGAGGAAAATACTCTTTGGATTTACCTTTTAACTTTGTTGTTGTGCAGTCATTGAGACTATATCCACAACCACCAGTACTAATCCGTCGTTCTATGGAGAAGGATAAGCTTGGGCCATATCACATAAAAAGGTTATGAAGTTTCAACATTGTGGTTTTTGTTTGTTGTAGTTCAAGAATGTAACTTCTAAGTTCTGATAAAAGATTTGTGTTTGCAAAACTATCAGGGGAGAGGATATCTTCATCTCGGTTTGGAATCTACATCGAAGTCCTCTTCATTGGGATGATGCGGATAAGTTCAATCCCGAGAGATGGCCTCTAGATGGACCAAACCCAAATGAGACAAACCAAAACTTCAGGTTAAAAGAAAGCCTTCTTTTGCTTATCACTTCTCATTTCAGTAGATTTGATTATATCAGGTAACTTTTCTTCTCCAGTTACTTACCATTTGGTGGAGGACAACGGAAATGCATAGGCGATATGTTTGCTTCATTCGAGGTAAAGATTCAATTGACATCAATACTTGTTACATATGAATACCTGCTTCAGATGCTCTTGTAGTGACAGAAACCTGTGTGTTGTAGAATGTGGTAGCAATCGCAATGCTTATTCGAAGATTTAACTTTCAGACTGCACCAGGAGCTCCTCCGGTATAGCATCAGCAAACTCTTCCTGTTTAATCTCAAATACGGTTAGTTCTTTTGTTGACATTCGTTTTGTGACAGGTAAAAATGACTACCGGAGCTACAATACACACCACAGAAGGATTGAAATTGACTGTAACTAAGAGAACAAAACCTCTCGACATACCATCAGTACCAACACTTCCAGTAGAAGCTCCTCAAGATGAAGTTTCATCTGCTCTGTCTTAAGTCTTCATTTTTGCATTACTGAAATAAACGAAGCTCAAAGAAGATGTCGAAGAGAAAGAAGCAATTATCTGGTCTTCAAACAACAAATGTAGAACTTGGTAACCAATGCTTCTGATTATTTCTCTGCATTATGTTATGCAGAAAGATTTATTATTCTTTGGGGGAAAAGAAGTTTTTTATCTCCATAGTGATGATAGATAATATAACTTTTGGGTTCTATAAAAAATTCAAAAAAATTCTAGGACATAAACACAAACCTTTAATTTTACATCAATGAAGTGAACTAAGATAGTTTACAATTCCATCTAAAAGAAGTGGTCTACTTGGTCTAAGATCTAGGAAAGATCTCTGCTCTTGTTCGGTATGTGCAACATCGAGTCCTATATATAAAGCTTTCATTCATCTGAAAACCTCGGGTCTTTGGTTAAAGACCGATGTTTATTCATGTTCTATGTCTATGAATCTGGAGGTTAAACTCGTTGTCGTTATCGTTATCGTTATCAGGGATGTCTTTTTTTGTCGCTGACTTCTCCTTCATTGCTTCTTTCTCCAGTTTCTTCTTATCAGCCTCGGCTTGTTTTTCATTCTCCTCTTTAGATTTGTTGAACGTTTTCATGAAAAGAGTCAGAATCTTGGTCACTGCAGATAGGAACAATGGTCAGAAGAACAATGAATAAGTTGCATTTGTCCCAGGATAGCTTTAGACAAATCTAGAAGAAGAGATTTGTGCATGTACCTTGCTCGAAAGGACATCGAGCTGGATCCTCACCGAAGTAGTGGGACAAGGAATCTGCATTTCTTCCCTGTGAATTACAAATTAATATTAGGATCAAAACACGAGTTCTAATTGCATGTCCAAAAGGGTGTATGATTAACTGATGTGTTGTTATATAAAACTCACCACTTCTGTATATAACAAAGCAAGAGACTTTACTTCCTCTTCAGCAGTATGAAGAAAATCCTTCAAGACCTGAAAACATAAAATGTGATCTCATTTGAAATAGCTAAGAAGATTCCGTGCTACTTATCATCTGTCTAAGAATTAATCAAGATGCACATTCCTGATACCCATATGAACAAACTAAGAAACATCTTTGTCACGTATAGCTCACCTCTCGGAAGCCCAGAGAAATCACACCATCATTTTCTGAAGCCAAGAGTTCTTGCGTAATCTTTTCAAGGCCTTTAGTCGCCGCTTGCATTTCTTCAGCCAACGTTTTCAATTCAATCTGCATTTTTTTTGAAGCAATTAACGCAAATGCAATAAGAAGGTAGAAGCTCATAGCGTTAAGGTCATTAACAATCAGCATACCTTCGAGGCAGCTTCCAAGTGAACAAGGTCATTAGCGAAATCCAGCAATTCTGGCATTTTCTCACCAACAAGCTAAACAATTAAAGAAATTAAGGCATCACATTACGTCTTCAAACAGCAGCTTAGGCAGTTAACTGTATAAACAGTATGACGCACTTCTAGCACAAAAATGTGATATAAAAATATTGTGATACGAAAAGTTAATAGGGCTAATTCTACCTTGCATAAGTAATGCATCAAAGTCATTTTGTTATTTCTTGCACGAGTGTCAGATAGTTTAAGAAGACTGTCCAGTTTGAACCCAACAGCAGACCCTGCAACAGATAGGCACTACATCATCAACAAAATGCTTCCGGAAATATCCTTAAACTGGGAATTAATAGGGAGACATGATACCTCTTGCAGTTCCCTGATTTAGAGCATTCCCCAGTGTTAAAATTGTTTGCATTATCTGACGTAACTTTGCAGACTCCTTCACCTGGTACATAATAATGATTATTACCAAAATGGAAATGTGTTGCCCTCTACTAACTACTATACCTCTTTAACAGCAATGTTTATTGTATTTAGGCAGCTTTTTAAGTCTTCCGCCTGAAAAGAACCCCAAAAAACATCAGTTACAGCATGTCTGAAGACAGGAGCGACTAAATTCAGAGAGTTTGACATTTCTACCTGAGAGGCAAAGGTAATCTTAAAGGCAAACACTCGTAACTTTGCTTCTATACGTGGAACCTTCATTAGTTCCATGAAAAACTGGTAGTTTGCGAAGTTAAGAGTCAGAACATAGATTTTAAACAAGTACCACCCAACGCTTTAAGAACTGGAACAAACCTGTTCACACTTTCCAAGCATTTCTTTATCACCATTATAGTTCTGAAAACGAAAAAAAGCAAGAGTTAGCGTCAGGCAATAAGGAATTGGGGAAAGGAATAAAATCAAAAAGATATTTCTTTGGTTCAGAGTTCTGATAGAGTTTGCTGGTTACAAAAATCACACTAGCTTTAGAAGGGAAAGAAATTAGGCTTTTAATGCCAAACAGAACCTAGGAACCTGGTACTATAGAAAAATATGACAATTAACTTTAAGATTACCCTCAACAATTCCATCTCTTCCTTGGTCGGACAGAATTTGATGAGATTTTCAACCTGGTCAATGTCCAAAGCTGATGAATCTAAGGCTAGAACTGCGCTCTAAGATAAGATAAGAAACATTTCTCAGATAGTAGAAATAAGAAAACATGTTGTAAAGGAGATTCAACCAAGTAAAATGTTAGATAAAGATATGTAAACATTTAAAAAACAACTTGTATGTCTTTTCTCTTTAAATATTTATCTAACATTATCGTTTCAATTCTTAAATGATGGGCAGAAAAGATACTGACAGCAAAAACTTACAAGCATATCTGGTAGAGGAATCTTTATTTTCGTAAGCATTATTTCACAGTTATTTGCTCTTCGCAGATCAACCTGATATAAACATAGAAAAAAGTTAGCACGAAAAGACAAAAAAACACTCTATAAGAGTCAGGAAATCATAATTGTTTTCTTCTTTATAGACTACCCATTTGACGGAAAAGATGGAATTTGCAAAGTATATCAATTCTCAACTTTTTCTAGCAACCCAAGAATGGAGTTAACTTTAGATCATCAAATAATCATCTGGTTAATGCCCACTCTATAGCTATAGGCGATACCTGCTAAATTAGATCCCACTCTTGGTAATATTTTGCATATTTTACAAAACTGGCATTTATAGATTACAAACGCTAGATATGTACAGAGATAACTGAGCTGCCTCACCAGTTGAACTTTCTCAGGTTTGCTAATACTCGAACCCCGGCGACCTGTGCTTTTCTTAGCAGCAGTATCTGAAACTGCAGAAAATAGACTCTCGAGCTCTGATATATCAATCTCAGGGGCCCTGTCATCAAGATTCAGAAAGTTTATCTGAATAGTTCAGAACAATAGCAGCTAATGGGGGAGATAAGCAAATTTGCAATACTGTACTGGAAATAAGTTTCATTTTTGCTTTATAATTATCAATGGAATTAGTCAGAGACTATGACTGTCAAACTAGAACATCTAAAAGAAGGAATATTCAAGAAGAACCCACCGTGGTTGATTTTCCTGTTTCTGAGTATCAGCCCACAAACTACCTTTTGCTGCCCGAGTAACTTTAGACCAATGCAAAGGCTTTAGCATGGCTTTCTTAGGTGCAGTAGTAGGCACACTCACACCTCGACCTCTTCCAAGTCCTGAGGAAGGTCTGCCCCTTCCTGCAGGAGGAGGTGGTGGCGGTGCATTTGAACCTTTTTCTCCCAGTGGTGGTGGCCCACTACTTGTACCACGACCCAGCCCTGGTGGAGGAGGAGCAGGGGTCTTGGATAGAGGTGGTGGAGGCGGAGCAGGAATCTTAGATAATGGTGCTGGTGGAGGCGGAGGGGGAGCACCCAACTTTGCAGATGAAGGAGGAAGTGGCGGGGGAGGAGGTGGCATGGAGGCATTGGAAATACTAGCCTTCGGAGGTGGAGGTGGAGGTGGTGGTGCCGGAGGTGGGCCAACTTGAACAAGACCAGAATGAGATGTAGGTCGAGGTGGAGGTGGTGGTGGTGGTGGTGGAGGTCCACATTTAGCAGCTGAAAATGCTTGGATTGGAGGTGGAGGAGGAGGAGGTGGAGGGGAAGGTGGTCGAAGCGGTGCACATTTAATAGCAGGAAATGCTTGTATTGGAGGAGGAGGAGGAGGAGGAGGAGGAGGTGGTGGAGGTGGTTGTGCCTGAAGTTTATTTCCTGTGCTCCCAAACATTGGTCGTGGAGGTGGCGGTGGCGGTGCTGGTGGTTGAGCTAAAGGTGGATGAATGATTCTAGAAAAAGGTGGCGGAGGAGGAGGAGGTGGTGGAGGGATTTTGTTGAAAGGCTGATGTGATGTTGTCAGAGGATCTTTATTGCTGAAACTAGGGAAAGGTGGTGGTGGTGGTGGTGGCGGTGGAGGTAGGGGTGGGGCTTGGGCTGAAACTGAGAGTGAGCTCATAACTTTTTTTGCATAAAAGGGAGGGGGAGGAGGTGGGGGTGGCGGTGGAGGCAGAAATGTGACATGAGCAACAGAAAATGGTGGGTCTGATGGAACAGTCAAAGGGTGGACGCTGTCTTTCCCCGGACCTTCTTGCTTTTGGTGATGAGAGAATTCATGAGGCTCCTCTGAAGATTCAGGAGCGAAAGATAAGGGAATGTCGTCTGTTTCATCATTATCAAATGATATAGGAATGTGAGGTTTCTGAATGGCGTCAAAGCCTTCATCTGAACTATCAGCAGCACTAGATGTGTTGGTCTCCTCTTCAGAGTCGGGAGAATTAAAATAAAAACTCCCTTTGTGTCGAAATCTTGAATACTCTTTTGAATCATTTATTACAGCAAGTTGTTTCAGCAACCACAAAGCAGCATCATCCCCATTCTCAGCCAAATCAACACCGCTAAACAGTTCTTGAACTTTAGAAAAGGCTTCAATGGGCAATCCACCAGTCTCATCACCATTAACTATTGGGGTTGGAGCTTTCTGAGGCAAGGCATTCTCAACTTCTCCAAACAAAACCTGAATACATAAAGAATGGAGTCAGAAACTGACGCTGGTATATCTTAGAATGAGTATGAACTATCTTTCTTAAGCCGTCTAAGGTTAATCATTTTTGCGTTTTATTTCTCCTTTCTGCACCCATGTTCTCTCATATCCAACATAATTACATTCGTATAAATCAAAGAGATCGATAAAAAGGTACATACCTCTGCTCGAAAACCTTTTGGGTAATGATCCTTGGCCTCCCAAAGAATATCCAAGTTGTCTGGGTTCAACATTAGTATGTTGGACCTGATAAATGCAGTATTGAACATCACACGGAACATCATAACCTCTCGTTCTGGATTTAAATCCATATGCACACACTCCAGTACAACATCTCCTTGCACCCAGCACTGGATATCAATTTTGATTACATCACATTCTGCCTGCAGCCAGATTGTAGGGATTTACATTACTAAGAAGATTGATACTCTATAGAAAGTGGCGAAGAAATACACCCACCTGTCGGTAATGCCGAAGGGTTTTTTTCTTACTAGACATGTTATACACCATCTCCGTGGAAAGACCAGATGTGCTACTAAAATTTCTTCCAAAAATACGTATAACTGGTCTGCAGCCATGTTGGGAGTCAAAGTTTGGGATACCTCGAATAATCAAGCAATCCAAAGAAAGTGCTCTTTCAGGAGGTGGCCACTCAGGATTTATGTTTCTCCTAGCTACATATTGAAGATAACGAAGTTGAGACGGGAACGGATTCAAGGGCGAAAGCAGCTGCAAGAGACCCTTGGGAGCCTCTCGATGCACAATCTCAAGAGTTCTGCGCTCACCACTATGAACTTTCCTGAAAATCAGAAAACTAGCTAGAATAAAAGCCAAAAGTGGCCAGCCTCCTCTTTCGCAGTGAAGAAGAATAACATCCTGACGGTTCCCACGAGCAAGCCAACTCTCACAGACACGGAGAAAATGTTGAATCAACGATAAAGGAAGCAAAGGGCAGCCTTCATACTGCCTCGGATACTCAAGGACGGTAACATCATATTCACAGAGAGTTTCAGCAAACACGCTTCGTTTATCCCCTTCTCTGAAATTAAATGCTAAAAAGGATGATTCCGGGAACTCTTCGTGTAAATCATTGATGATTTCATGCAAGAAGACTTGATATAAGCCATTCTCCAACACCTCCGTGCAAAAACAAGAATCAAAAACTGTCCAATTACACAGATTTGCCTACATTAGATATGGAAATCCAAAGAAACTAAACTGTAATCTCTCATTCATGAAGAAGAAAGAAATGGTGATTACCATAAACTCTATCTGCAAATTCAAGCAATCCATCTGGTGGTCTCTTGTAAAAAAACCTACTTAACAGAGACATTTAGGCTAATCCGTAGATAATAAAGCTGCGATCAATCAACAAGCTGGAACCTGAACAAAAAAAAAAAAAAATAGAACTGCATAATCAACTAAGTCGTAAGTTACGAGAAATCAAAAGCGAAATGCTAGAAAGAATTTTTATGGTCATCAAAGTCAAAAGCTAATCGAATCAAACCAAAATGTGCAAAAATCAACGAAATCGTAATCAAATTGGAAGTAATCTTAACATGAGCATCAAAACACAAAAATAATTTAAAAGGATGTAGTGTTAACATGAACACTACGACTGCTTAGAACCCTTAGAAATTAGGGTTTTATAAGAGGAGAAGAAGAAGAAGAAAATGAGTTACCTGTTACAATGGAAGAAAAGGGTATGACGACGGGTGGCTATTTACAATCCCCGATGCAGCTGAAACGGCGAAGGTGACGTTATTGCGGCGCTAAAAAGCTCCGGTGGAGAACACAGATGATGAAAATCTGGAACGTTTGGTTTTCAAATTTTGAATGACAAAACCAAAACCAAAACGTGATTTGCTTTTTCGGTTTATTTTAAAATTTGATCATCTCTTTCATTTCTGATTTCACTGTTTCCTAATATAGTATGTTTTTTTGTTCCACTATAAAATTACAACTTTATTTCATTACAATGTTATTAAATAAAATTGTATGTATTATTATGTTACCAAATGTTAAGTTTCCTGATATATTTTCTTAAATGACATTTACTATTTTATATATTATCTGATCTTTAATCTTGATAGTATTAAATAATTTCTAAGGCTTATACAGTTAATAAATAGCACATCGGATAGAAAAATAATAATATCGGTTTAAATGGAACGATTATATCTCTGCTAATCTGAATGTTGGAATATAAAGTATTAAAATGATGAAATGATTGGTTTTAAAACTTGTAGAAATTTAACAGATGGCAATAGAAATAATATAACTAAGGCGATGATATGATCTGAAAACTTTAGAACACTAGAAACCAAAACCGATCTAGCTGATGATTCATGTAAATAAAACGAGTGGAGGAATTCGATTTTTGGGAGCTATGAACTAATCTTATACTATGATCTATGAAAAGATAATGTGAAAATAGCTGGCGTTACAATTAGTTATTTTTGCCACAAATTTGTATACTTGGATAAGCTACATTTCAATTTAAAAAGATACATAAATATCACGGACGGACCAAACATAACCAACGGTTTTAATTTGCATCAACATTCTTCATTTAAAGCACATACAAGAGATAACCCAAACCATCAAGGTCACAAAATAGAGAGATAAATAATGATAGAAACACAAGAGCAAGAACATTGTCCTATGCTATGTTATTTGAAGATGATTAAAAGATAATATGACTGCAGAGGAAGGATTGATGAATCCTAATATTTCATCAGGCTCAAGCTTTGGCTGCAGCTTCTTCCATGAGTTGCTTGACCTTAGTGATATAGTCATTCATAGCTTCTTCCGTTGATTTTCCTATAATCATAAACAAAAACCAAGTCAACGAGTCAAATTCTACTCTCAAATCACAGAAAAGTTTTGAACTTAGCAATTCAATATGACATATTTTAAAGAACTTCATCATCTGAGTTTTGTAAACCTTCAATGGCCTTCCAAGCATCCCACTTCGCTCTCTCCTTCATGCTGAACATTCCAGGACGAGCTTTGAATCAATCAATTAAAAAAAGTTCATTAACATAACAAAAGTTGAATGCAAAGATCTCAACATGAAGAAGCTTTTCAAGGTGTATAAAGAGGAAAATATTAACCGGTGTCCACAGGCCCGAACTTGGCTTGCTTGAAGAGTGCGTAAAGGATGAGCAAATCTTCGTTCGATGGGCTCTCAGTGAGCGTCCTTACTTTCTCAGCATGCTCCTCAAATTCCTCCTGAAGATATATAAATCAATCACAAACAAACAACACATCAAGAGAAAAAGAACTCAAAGTATCCTATA
Source organism: Nasturtium officinale (assembly GCA_963854855.1). NCBI lineage: Eukaryota > Viridiplantae > Streptophyta > Magnoliopsida > Brassicales > Brassicaceae > Nasturtium > Nasturtium officinale. Next base: position 9,368,296 of record OY978500.1, read on the forward strand.
ATTGTGTAAAACATCATCAAACATATTACTCTACTCAAATCAAACTCAACACCATAAAACAAAAACCAAACCTAACTCATACTCAAATCTTATTGCCATCTACAAAAAAAAATAAGCTTGATCAGAATAATTGATAATTCAGTTCCATAAAAAGACCACTCTTAAGACCATAGAAACCTCAATTTTGTAAATTGAAAAAAAACATATTTACTTTATCTTAACTCTTTGCCCTGTCTCAAATCGTTAACAGAACAGCGATTTAAGGACAAAGATTCACGAAAATAAGGAACACAGTTCATAAAATACGATATAAGTCTATTTCCGGGGGGAAACTGCATGGAATTGAACAAGTCTAATTATGAATCGAAGAATCATGAACACAAAACAACAAATCTGAAAAGACAAAACACAACTAGATCCGATTAAAAGGCGAAACTTATATGGATCTGACAGTACCTTCAAACCCATGATGAATAATAGACGTAAGAAGTTGAGAGAAGCAGCAGAATTAAATCAGTGTCAGACGGAGAAGACGAGGAACGACCCTATCAAATATATAATGCCGAGACCTTCTCAGGCCCATAACTATTAAATATTTTTATATAGAAAGAAATCTTAAGAGATATATAATGTATACGTGGACTCAGGCACCTCGCTGATTGGCTGATTCCAATCAATATGGGTACGTACAACTGTCAAGAACAACATGTTCTCTGTTTTTAATATTATCGAATCTGTTCCTTTTCCATTGGAAAGAAATTTTATTTTTGCTTTTCTATTTCATCCAAACAAAAATGCTGAAGGCATATCCTTTGTACGAAAAAAAGAAAGTTTTTGATTACTCGGTTTCTTTCCACAACAAAACTCTTCTGTCCTAAATCAAGACATGTTAAGGAATGAATCTTGTAATTATAAGAAATCTTGGCAGATTACCTACCAACTCAAAGGATTCGAAATGTAAGATCAAATTATATGAAGACAAATTCCTTCACAAGTAAAAAACTAAATTAATAAACAAGATATTAAGGTTAGATTAGAAAATTGTACAATCAACGCAAAATTATCTAAATCACTTGCTTTTATATCATCACATAAACAGCGACCACCATATCAAGTGTTTTTTACACTTGATGTTCAGTACAGAACATTGAACCACAGAGTATAGACCTCTTCGACCAGAGATCCTCTTATCATCGATCGCTTGCATCCTCTATAAAAAATCGTATAATACATATTACCAATAGAGATGCTACTGAGGATAGTACGGTGGCAGGTATTGAGGTGGCAATCCATATCCACTATAACCATTTTGCTGATCATAAAAGACAGGTCGAGAAGCTAGAGCTGGTGCTGGAACCGAGCCATATAGAGCCAAAGCGTTGCCATATGGAACAGCAACACCAGGTAGTGCAGAGCTCAAAAGACCATATGGGTTCACTTGTAAACTGTGGTTAGGAGTAGATAAAAATGGCGGTTGCTGACTCGGAGGTGGGATTGTCATATTGTATTCCGTAGTTCCACCATTAGAAACTCGAGGGCGTTTATTATCGACCTGTTGTTGTGTTTGTTGGGTATTAGCAGGCGAGACAAACTTACAGTCACGCCTCCTTTGAGCCTTCTGATCCTCCAACTCCTTAACACATTCTTCAAGCTTCTCTTCAAAAAACTCGAATTCCAGGTTTTTCTCTTTCACAACTTTGATCACTGCTCTCAATGCACTAAGCTCTTTATCAGTAGCTTCGTTCTGCGCCTTGAGAGAATACTTCCCTTGAGCGCAAACTCTCTTAGCAGCTTCTCTAGAGTTCTTCAAACTAGTTTTCAAAATCGAAACTGGTTCGAATTCACCACTCATCTCATTCTCATAAATGAATTTGATAGCAACAAGTAATCTCCCAGTATACAAAAACTTCTGAACAAGAATTCCGATTCGATTCCTATCTAAACCAATCTTCTTACAAATCGTTGTTGCTTGTTTACACTTAGAGATCAAGAAAACGTAATCACAAAGCTCATCAGCACTAAACAAAGATCCCAATTCAAAAGCTGCAACCAAATGCAAAAACCCTAACGCTTCTGATGGTTTGTTACCTATACTCAATTTCCAATCATAAGCAAGAGTCCTAGCTCTTTCTCTCAAATCATTCGTGAGATTCGCATTGATCTCAATCAAAGCTTCTAGTAACAAAACGAAGATCCTTCTTACACCGATCGCTCTCGCTGAGGACGACGACGATGGTGAGGAACAGTGGTAAGAACCTTCGATCGCTTCCAGAACCAACGCTGATGGATTCTCCGAGCATTGAATCGCTGCAGAAATTTCCAGATTCATCGACATACGCTTCCTCGAATTATCAATCATGTACTTTCCCAATCCATTTCCGTCCATTTTCTCACAAAACTTTCTCAACTCCGGCCAAACGACTGGTGCCTCCGTCGTATCCGCCGTCGAAGCTTCGACTGCATCGGAATCGGGAGGGGGAACGGATGATTGGAGGAGGCGGAAGCGGTTAAAGAGTGAAGATTGGAGAGAGGAGAAGTGAGAGTCAATGTCAGACCAAGAGAGATTGAAAGATGGTGAAAGGAGAGATCGGTGAGCTTGGAGATCATCAAAAGCTTTCTTCAGATTTTGTTTCTTCACATCAATCTGATTAATCGATGCGGCGATTGATTCCGTCGCCGTCATTATCAGAACCCTAGAATGGTATTGCTTCATCCGATGTATTGGTTTATTAATCTCTTAATTTATGAGTTTTTTTCAAATATAATTCTCTTTTGCGACATAAATTTTGACGACGAGAGTTAAGTGGCGGTATAAAGTTTAGTGGCAATGTATAAATTGCAATTTGTGATTTATTACCTTTGACGAGACTTACTGTAATTTGCTAGTTAAAAAAAAACCAACAAAAGAGACAAATTGCAAATAAAAGGTTTCTACAGTGACCAAATTGCAAACAAGAGAAAAAAAAAACCTGCAACAAGTTTTATGTATTTTTCACACCCGACGTTTCCTTGGCAATCTGCAACCATTATGAGCTTTCCTAGTAGTGTCCTCAATGTACACTATAGGATTCAGATCAGACCTAGAGTTGGTAAAGCCATCTCTAAACGCAATAATGGCTTTCTTCTTCTTCCCGAAATGCGTAAATCCATTAACCTTAACCACAACAGATTTCAATCCCATAGCCTTAGCTCTTCTCCCAATGTTTTCAGCAGTTGCATCAGCTGTGTAATTCGTCATCTTCCTTCCACCTTTCAAATCAGGTAAACTACCAGACGTAGCTTTGCATTTGACGTTTCCTCTGGAATCAGTGACCGTGACAAAAGTGTTGTTCCTCAACATCTTGATGTGAATGATATCAGCATTCGTTTCAAGGCTCGGGCGGTAGAAACTCGGGAATTTCTCTGAGGTTTTCCTTTCTTCATCTGCTATTACTTCTCTAACAAGGTCAAACTCGCTTGACTTCCCCCCTCCACTGCGAGAATTCTCATTGAGAAGCGAAGATTGAGTGAAATTCTCGTAGCTCGATGGACTAGGAGCCGAGAATCGGCTTCCTCCCGTGTTTGGTAAGCCTTGATTCACCTGACCGAATTGATTAGGTAGAGTGTTTGGTAATCTTGATCTCATTGACGTTTTAAAAGTAGGAGGAGCATTGGGAGCCGAGAAACCTCTGTTTAATAAGCTTGATTTCATATCACTGAAAGATTTCAAAGTCGAAGGATTTGGATCCGAAAAGGAACCGATTCTTCCTGCGTTGCTGTTTTCAGCATCTCCCGGAATTGGCTTTTGCTCTCTGAATCTCCCTCCTGTTTCAAGAATCCATGAATGACAAAATCAATCTATACAGAATACATTTTCTTTACTAAACACTATAAGCTTGTTCCATAGAAACAACTGAGATTGATAAGTTTTGTTGTTGCTTGAGATAATATTTCAACTCCTCGCTTTGTACATTAAGCAAATGTTAGAATCCATCGAACGAATTCTCTAGTCACAAAACTACACATTCTTAGAAATCAGATAAAAATCCAGAAAGATTATTCCCGATTCAATCACTATTTAGCAAAATTACTCAAAAATTTGAAGCAGAAAAATCAAGTAAATTCCCTTGTTCGGATCGGAAGAGATAATAACGAACCAGAGAAGGCATCTGATTGAGACGAAAATCGACAGATCGGGTTAATTCCACCATAGCTGCGAATCAAACAAGTAAAGGAAGAAGCTCGAAGATGACGAGAAAGACGATTCATTTTACTTCTACGCACGAATTTTTGGGGGGTTTAGGGTTTTTTTTCTTTTCAAACCGATAGATCTGAAAATGAACTCGGTTCTACTTGTTGGGCTTTTCATCAAAATGGGCCTCTCTGATCTATAGACTCATTAGTTCTAGTGCTTACGTTTCGTCATGAAAATTTTCATGAGGGAGATTCAATCCCGGACTCATACCCGATTAATATGCGATACGACTAAACGAAAGAATAAATAGCATTTACACTTATCTGATCTTACACAAATGTCTAGCTTAAGAAACAAAACAAAAAAACGGAACAAACAGTTACAAACATAAAATAGATGAAAAGTTCGTTTGACTATGGATTCCAAGATTTTAGTAGTATTCTTAACGTAACAAAAAATTCTTCACATCTCTTCTCAGTTCTCATCAATGTGTGGTTTAAACAAGGTCTCATCAAGAAACCAACCAATACCATCACAAAACTCACTATAGCCACTTTGACAGTAGATAAAACAACAACAAAACAGATCAGTACAATGGGAGGAACACACATCAAAACCGAACCAACAGTTCCAACAGGTATCTTATACGGTCTTGTTGCAGCAGGATATCTCATTCTCATCTTAACAAATCCTATAAACTCCAAGATCTTTCCACCACAGTAATGCAAATTCTCAGCTGCTACAATCTCTTGAAAGCTTAATCCAGACAATAGTAAAACACCAGAAGCTGAAAACAGAATCCCTAACAAAGGCGTCCTGTAAGGCGATCTTTTCGCAAAGATCTCGGGAAGCATACCGAGTTCAGCCATTCCAAGAAGTTGAAAAGAATCACTACTCATTTCATCTAAAAACATTCCCATGTTTGATGTAGCTGCAGCCACTTGAACCCATAATCTCAACCATCCTCCACCGATAACTCGAGCAACTTCAGCTAAATAACCATCTATCCATAACTCGCGATTGAACGGTATAGCCCCGGTTCCAGACAAAAGAGGAGGAAAGTTCGAATGCGTGACAAAGATCACACCATAACACAAAGCCTTAGGAAGTGTTTTCTTCGGATTCTCCACTTCACCGGCTAATGTACTAACCGAATCCCAGTAGTTTAAGTTCCAGAAAAGAGTATTTAGGTACAAATTCCAGTTCACATTTTCTAAACCCATCACAAATCATCTCGAAGGCTCGAGCTACGGAATCGAAATCAGACTCATTACAACAAAAAGAAGCATAGCGAAAGCTCCCATAAATACAGCAGTCCAACCAACAATAGTTAGTCCTCTATAGTTTAAGTAAGTAAGCAATAGAGTCAAGATCAAGATCGATGCAACTCTTGGTAAACCGGTAGCTAAAACCGGTATAGCCGATTTCAAGTAATCCTACCAACCTGAACCCCCCCCAAAAGGGTCTTAAAGCAGAGGAGCCCCAAACCACAAAACCGCCGTTTATTGGGAACATAGTGCTCATCTCTGCAGTGATGAGTGTCTCAGGGATACACCAAACGAAAGGGAAGATTATAAAACCTGAAATTGCTAAGAATGGTCCTGCTCATTTACACTACCTTCAGCACAAAAGGACCTCTATGAGGAAAACTAGTGGTAACATTGAAACTTTCTGTATCGTATTGGTTGATGCTTTAGGTGATGGAACAAGATTAACATAAGCAAGATCATTGTTGTTATGGTCTTCCATTCTGATGACTGATGATGATCCTTCTTCTAGTGAATTAACAAAACATTTACAAGAGATGATTCTTGAAAACTTGATTAGAAAATCTAATCATTTACAAGAGATGAAGAAGCACGAACCGTGAGAGAAAACAGGAGTTGTCTGGAGAATATTTTCTCGTTTGTTTGATCAGTGAAGATTTGCAAGGGTTGAGCTAGGCTTTAAAACAGACCCAGATCTTCAAAAAAACATAATTTCTTGGAAAAAAATTAAAAATGTGGTTCTCTGTTTTGAAACTGTCCATATAAATCCCTTACGATTTTGCTTTCGAGCAAGAAAGGAACAAACACTGATACTGATCGAAGATCCCCACTTGTTAACATGACATTAATTTGTTCTATAGTTAAATTTTGTATTTGAGAGGTGAAAGATTTAGAAATTCATCCCAAAGCTTCCCAATCCTTATTTTACATAAACACAGATCACAATGGCAACGAGAAAAAAGAAGAAAAAAAAACATTGCAGATTTTATTAAAACCGTATTTAAAGATGACCTAACTTTACGGAAAAAAAACTACTAAGACTTAAGAAGAAAGTTACTGTGAATAGAACAGAACAGACCATGAAAATTCAAGTTTTTTTTGGTGGCTATGGCTTCCAAGCTCTGTACACAACTGCTACCGTATCAGATTTTCTTCACACTCTCGAGTCTGCTGCTGAAGGTCGGGCAAGTCAGAACTAATGGAGAATTTGAGCCATCTCTTTCGATCCATATGGTTCAAACAAGGCTGTAGTATGAAACCAATGATCAGCATCAAAAAGCTCACTGCAGCTACTTTAAGAGAAGAGAGTGCTACAACAAAACAGATCAGTATGGTTGGAGGAACACACATGAGGATCGAACCTACGGTTCCAATAGGTATCTTGTATGGTCTTGATGCAGCCGGGTGTTTCATTCTCATTCTAACGAAAGCTAAAAACTCCAAGATCATTCCAACACAGTAGAGTAAGTTCTCTGCAGCTACAATCTCTTGAAAGCTTAGCCAAGACAAGAGCACAACGCCTGAAGCTGAAAATAGAATTCCTAGTAGAGGTGTCCCGTAACGAGATCTTTTGGCAAAGAACTCGGGAAGCATACCGCGCTCAGCCATTCCAAGAAGCTGAAATGAGTCGCTACTCATCTCTGCTAAAAACATTCCCATGTTTGATGTAGCTGCAGCGGCTTGAACCCACCATCGCAACCATGACCCACCGAGAGCTTTAGCCACATCAGAAAAATACCCATCTGCCCATAACTCACGCTCTAGCGGGATTGCCCCGGTTCCACTCAAAAGAGGGAAGATGTAAGAAAGCGCGACTAATATCACACCATAATACAAAGCCTTTGGAAGCGTATGATTCGGATTTTCCACTTCACCAGCTAACGTACTGATCGAATCCCAATAGTTTAGATTCCAGAAAAGCGTGTTAAGATATAAATTCCAATTCACATTCCCTAAGTCCATCACAAGCCATCTTGAAGGCTCTAGCTGTGGAATTGAAATCAAACCCATCACTGCAAACGGAAGGATGGAGAAAACTCCCATAAGCACAGCAGCCCAACCAACTATAGTAAGTCCCCTGTAGTTCAAGTATGTCAACAAAAGCGTCAACACAAGGATCGCTGCAACTCTCGGCAAACCGCCACCTAAAGCCGGGATTCCAGATTTCAAATAATCAAGAAACAGAACAGGATACAATGCGTTATCGATAACACCACTCAACCATTTCATCCAACCTTGCTGAAACCCCCAAAAAGGTCCCAAAGCAGAAGAGACCCACACAACATAACCACCATTCTCTGGAAACATAGTCCCCATCTCTGCAGTGATCAATGCCTCAGGAATACTCCAAATGAAAGGAAAGATCACAAAACCTAGAAGAGCTAACAATGGTCCAGCTGCATTAACACTATCCTCAACACCAAAAGGACCTCCTGAGACTTCATAGAATATGAGGAAAACAAGTGGCAACATCGAAACTTTCCTAGTCTTATCAGGAGCTTTAGGCGATGGAACATCATCATCATCGTTAACATTTGAGTAATGCACGTCATTGTTGGTGTAGTGTGTCATCTCAATAGACGCCGTTTGATTCACAGTGAGAATTCTCCGCTTCTGCATAACGTTATCCAGATTTTAAACGATTAGAAGAACTCTTCCACATCCCAAAAAGGTTTTGACTTTTGTTATCTGCAATAAGCCTTTATAGATTACTCAAATTTGCTACAGAATTAAATCTAGGGTTCGTCTTAATTGAGAAAAAGATGAGTTTTTTGCTTCTTTTCTGAGATGGGTGTCTTTAAAACGGATCAACAAAATCCAATAGATACTAGAAGGAGCTTAGAGTAAAGATCTCAGAACTAGATAATTAAAAAAACAGAGATGATGAACGATGACGAAAAGTTTAAACCTTTACGAGAGTAGTGAAGAAGTACGAACCGTGAAAGAATCAAGGGTCGTCTCGAGATCTCCGTCGTTTGTTAAAGCTCCGTGACTTAAGTGAAGCTATGAAATGATTCACCGATGCTTGAAGAAGAAAACAAAACTAACCCCTATTTGAATAAACCCAGATTTTATGAAAAGAATTGAATTAAATTATTTATATATTGGAAAGAGATTATTTTTATGTTATCGATCGAGTGACTTTGAAGATTGTTGCATCTTGTAAGAATTTTAATTGTTTTACAATGGAGAAGAATCATGTGCGAGATTATAAAGATGAATCTGGATCTCAAATTTGCGCATGTGTTATATACTTTTTGTTAGTCTTGTAATTGATGGAGGATTTAAGCAGTCTTTGTAAATCTAAGTATAAGAGTCTTTATAATTATAAGAGTCTTTATTAGTTAGTTAGTTGCAATAAAACTCTTCAGTTATGTTTTTTTAATTTATTTATTTTTCCTGTAACTAATTTGTTAGAATTGAATTCGACCAAACATGTGGTTTAGAAACTTCAAACATATGACTTTATTTTTTGTGTTTAAACCGAATACTGTATGAGAATCTTTATCAAACATTTTAAATAAACTATATAATTTTGTAAGAGAATTAAATACCAAAAAAATTAACAAGCCGAAAAGGTATTTCAGGCAAAAACATTAGATTTTTGTTTTTTAACTGATGGGGTCCCTTGCTTAAATTGGACAAGGACAACACGTTGTAAAATAGATTCACGTGTTCAAAGAGCAATTCATATGCGTATCAGTGTTGATTGTAATTTTTGTACTCTTTTGTTATGAGCTTTGAACCATGCAAATGTACCATTATGTCAAGGTAAATACGGTCTGATTTTCTTACCAACAAAACAAATGTACAAAATTTCATATATTTCTTTTCTGTTTCGAGCCAATTAAGAATCCTATTAAGGAAAAACATCTTCCATCATCTCACGTCATCATGTGAATTGATGAAAGAACCCATCAGTTGGTTCATGTTCAGTCCACAACAACGTTATCACTCCGTGGGAGTCATCATCTTCAAACATCTTGGTGAACACCATCAGATTGGTAGTAGATAAATAATCACATGAAGAAATATTAATCAGATAAGTGAAATAAAGATAAAAAAACAATAACCTTTTGTAGTTAGGTTTATGCTTTGATAAGAAAAAAAAATCATTTAAAATTCTTCTTCTCCAGCTTTTTGTAGTTAGGTTAATGCTTTGATAAGAAAAAACCAATATTAGGATCTTTAAGATTCTTCTTCCAACTAGCAAGTTTGCTAGTCAGTATGAATCAAACTTTGTCAACCATTCACCCAATCAAAATAATTAATCCATCAAAGATGTGGTCTCTCTTCTTTCATTTCTTCTTTCTCAGGTACTATGTAGATCTCAGTGAATATATTTTCATTGTTATGAGGATAGTTAACATTTGTGTATATCTCAATAACTTGATCTTTATATAAATAAGTTTATTGGCTAATAAATCAAGATGACTGAAACTATTATACTTCTGATGATTCAACTGTCGGGTATAAACGTCATTTATGACTTGACAACTCGGGTATTACAACTGAGTTTTCGGGAAGATGTTAAGAGATATCGGGATTACGAGATCAAGTTAAATATAATTTCTCAATATTATTATGTATATTTCTTTAATATTAAATATTTACATTTACTATTATCAGACATGTAAAAACTTGTTATATAAATTATGATCTTCTATAAATAAACTTCTTGACTAATGAATAAAATGAAATAAACTATTTTACTGTACTTCTTAATTTTTTTCCATATTTATTGGAATGTAAAATATAAATTTTTAATTTTCCGGAATTACTCATTTAAGCTCAAATTATTTTCTTTTTCATCTCACCATTTTAAAAGTTACACAAAATCTATAACAATCTTTTTTAACAGAATAACACTAGTCTTTTTCCCATAACTTAGAGGCCAAAGTCAGTTTATTTATGGATAAAAAGCCGGTTTCTAGTTGATATTTGTTATTAATATTTGGAATCTGTTCACTATTTGAAATAACTTTGTTTTTCATACGGTGCAAAATTTCTCCACTGATTTCTAGTGTATTATATCAGATATATAGTAACAGAATATATAATTCAACAAGTGGTCAGATAACTTATAGATCAAATCCTAAAACACTAACTCCATTTTCAAAGTGATGTTGTTCAAGTCCTAAATTGTCCTTAGTAAAGAGAAACAATCAACTTTACTTGCACACATATTTTCAGAAAGGAAGATTTCAAAAGTAATAAAAATTGACATCTTGATATTGTGAGAGAACTAATGAATCAGAAACAATGTGGAACCGGCGCTAGAGATTTATGTAAAACAGTAATAAAAATTTGAGTTTCTATTGGGCTGAACCATTTAAGCTCATAGTTTTATAATGAAGTCGTAATTAAGGAGAGAGAGAGTGGTGAACATCTCTGTTTCCGCGGGTATGGGGTAATCGCTCATATGCCCCTCTGATCAACAAATCAATCTTAAATAATTTTTTCTGATAAAAAGACAATTTTGTACTTAATGAATTTTGAAAATCTATTAAATATGTATATATATATAATTGTATACGATATTAAGAAAAACACGATAAGCCAGTGGTTCGGGATCTCCCGTGTGCGTACGCGCGACCCGGGTTCGAATCTGGGATTTGGGATACAACTGATACGATTAGGGATTTATCGCGGATTTAATAGTCAGTTGTACCATGTATCCGGTACGACTGGATACAAGTGGGTACGACTAGTGGATATTGCGGGCATATTGGGTACGACTACTAGTCAATTGTACAAAGTATATGATACGACTTATCATTTCATATTGAGGGGCATAAAAATTGAAGAAGGGTATAAAGATTACCTCTCAGGGCATATGAGAAAATCGCCCGCGGGAATGTGAACTCTGTGAAACAATGTTTCTTTTATCTTTATCGTCGTTACAGTTACGCAAGTGTTTCCCGTCAATTTTCTCAGTATTCTCGAGAGTAAACAGTCTGAAACTTCGTGGGTTTTCGTCTGATTCTGCTAAATCCCTAGCCACCAATATCTCTAGAGCAATCAAAGTAGGTAACTTTAACCTTTTAGATTATGACTGCAGCGCAAATTTGCAACGAAAGGAGACGAATTTGGTACTTCTTTTGCTTCAATCAGATCCCAATTCTGCTATTAAGTACTTTAGATGTGCAGAGATGTCTGGAAGAGCTCCTTCTTTTCTGACCCTTGCTCTTGTTTTGATCCGCAATGGGATGTTCGATGTTGCAGATAAGGTGTTTGATGAAACGATTGTTAATTGTGGGAAGGATTTTGACGTTCTGGGTGCGGTTCGGGATTGTTCAGTAGAGATTAATTTGATTCACGGTATTGTTTGGAGGTTTTTGATCGAATGTTGTTGTAGATATGGCATGGTTGATAAGGCTCTGGAGATATTTGTGTATACTACTCAGTTGGGTGTAGTGATACCGGAGAATTCTGTATATAGGATGCTAAATTCTTTGATTGATGCTTCTCGTATTGACTTAATAGGTGATCATTTTGATAAACTATGTAGAGGAATGGTTGTGTCTGGCGTGAGTGCTCAAGGAGTTGTGTTGGATGCTCTTTTTCGGAAAGGAGAGGTTACAAAGGCTTTAGATTTTCACCGGCTAGTGGTTGAGAGAGGTTTTCCTGTTGATATAGTTTCTTGCAATAAGATGTTGAAAAGTCTTTCAGTTGATCAGATAGAGATAGCTTCTCGGTTGTTAAGTTTGGTGTTGGATTGTGGTCCAGCACCCAATGTGGTTACTTTTGGAACAATGATTAATGGGTTCTGCAAGATAGGTGATATGGATAGAGCATTTGAGCTTTTCAAATTAATGGAAAAGAAGGGAATAGCGCCAGACTTGATCGCTTACAGCACTTTGATTGATGGATACTTCAAAGCAGGGATGTTAGAAATGGGTCATCAAGTTTTATCTCAGGCATTACAGAAAGGCGTGAAGTTGGATGTAGTTGTTTTCAGTTCAACGATTGATGTATATATTAAAATTGGGAATTTAGCAACGGCATCTGATGTGTACAAGAGAATGTTGTGTCAAGGGATTTCCCCTAATGTTCTCACCTACACCATTCTCATAAAAGGCTTGTGCCAGGATGGTAGAACTTACGAGGGTTTTGGTATGTATGGTCAGATCTTGAAACGTGGTCTGAAGCCATCTGTTGTAACTTATACCAGTCTCATTGATGGATTTTGCAAGCGTGGGAACTTGAGATCGGGGTTTGCTATGTATGAAGTTATGTTAAAGATGGGGTATACACCTGATGATGTCATTTATGGCGTGCTTGTTGATGGCCTTTGTAAGAAAGGGCTTATGCTCCATGCTTTGAGATTCTCTGTTAAGACTCTAGGGCAGTCTGTCCAGCCCAATGTTGTAGTTTTTAATTCCTTAATAGATGGCTGGTGTAGGTTAGATCGTTTTAACGAGGCTTTGAAGATGTTTAGATTGATGAGGATATATGGTATAAAGCCTGATATAGCCACATTCACCATACTTATGAGGGTGAGTGTCATGCAAGGTAGATTAAAAGAAGCATTATTTCTATTTTTCCGGATGCTCAAAATGGGCTTGGAACCTGATGCGGTAGCTTTCTGTGTCCTAATGAATGCATTTTGCAAGCTTATGAAGCCAACCATTGGGCTTCAGCTATTTGATCTTATGCAGAGAAATAAGATATATGCAGATATTGCAGTATGTAATGTCGTCATTAATTTGCTTTTTAAAGCTCACCGCATGGAGGATGCTTCTGTGTTCTTCAATAATCTTCTTGAAGGAAAGATGAAGCCTGATATTGTGACATATAACACAATGATCTGTGGCTATTGCTCTTTTAGAAGGTTAGATGAAGCAGCGAAGATTTTCGAGATGCTAAAGTTTACCCCTTTTGGACCCAATTCCGTTACTTTGACTATACTTATCCATGCGCTCTGTAAAAATAATGATATGGATGATGCCACAAAGATGTTCTCTACAATGATGGAAAAGGGCCCTAGACCGAATGTTGTCACATACGGTTGTCTAATGGATGGGTTTTCAAAGTCCGTTGATATGGAAGGTTCTTTCAAGCTTTTCGAGGATATGCAAGAGAAAGGTATTTCTCCAAGCATGATAAGTTATAGCATCATAATCGACGGTCTATGCAAACGAGGAAGAATTGATGAAGCAACAAAGATCTTCCATCAAGCTGTAGATGCGAAGTTACTCCCTGATGTTGTTGCCTACGGAATTCTTATCCGTGGCTATTGCAAGATTGGAAGACCCGTTGAAGCTGCATTGTTGTATGAGCAGATGATAAGAGACGGAGTTAAACCAGATGATTTGCTGCGACGAGCCCTTTCAGGATATAAACCCCTAAAATGGTTGATGAGCAAAGGGGTCAGAGTACACGACAAAACGGGGCCTGATTAGGGGAGTGAGTATGCTTCATTCTACCCAACATTGCAGGTAAAATTAATTACAAGAATCTAAGCTGTTAAAGTCATTTTCTTCTTCGGACAAGAAATAAAGTTGAAAACTTTCTTAATCTGCTTTATCATAAATTGTGCAAATCAAAGATATGGAGGAACATAACAAAATACTTGATGAACGTCTAGTTGGAAAAAGAGTTGTTCTGGCCTACGGAGGACGAAGGAGGGGTAAAGCACTCTACCATCACCTAAGCAGCTTAGGTAAACTCTTTAACAATGATTTGTTTTATTTGCAATCTTCCCTTTTTAATTCATATATACAATGACCTCACTTCAAATGTATACCTCCTGTAGTTTGATTTATCGACATAGTCTAGTGGTCTTCAGGTTTCTACGTCGCCACTGTGAAATTCATGAAACAATCTCAGATTTAACTGAAAGAATAAGAAAAAGAAAAGGTGATTATTGTTGTAGCAAAACTGTTTCCATTCTCAATTTCTCATCCAAAACAGATTTATATACCAAAAAATCAACTCTATGTAAATATCAGGATTCATCAATCAAACTCTTACAGAAACATCATATGTATTGTTTTTTTTTTTTTTTTCAGGAGTTTCTTTCTCATCATCAATCGTTAAGGTTTGTCTCTTCTCTGCTCAAAAGTCAAAACAAAACAGTCACGAAACGTGGGGATGCGTAAGTGAGACTCGGGTAAGCTTTTCAAATAAATAGAAATCTGGTTTACAGAGGAATCAAATGTACGATGTTGTCCATGAGAGGTCGAACAAAAAGAATTAAGTAATTATATTTAGATTTGCATTTAGTCAAATCTACAGAAAGAGTTAGGTAAGTAAACTACTAATCTTATATACGAAGGTCAAATGGTTAAAATCCTGACATACTCACGTGGCAAAGTTTGAAACTTTAAAGCACATTGTCATGTTACTTCGTGCGATTAATTGATTAGTAACGACTGTGCCATACATAACTGCGTGCCAAATCTTTTGGCCCGGTTTTACTCAACAGATTGAGACCGGTTTAGGATCTATGGTAAACTGAACCGGAATTAGGCCGTGTCAGTTTGGATTTACGTGGATATATGGTCTGGAACTTTGGATTCACTAATTTACTCGTTATTTAACTAACGTCAATGTCTTCGTTTGTTAACTAAAGAACCAATGTGTTGACCCAAAAAAAAAAATAGACAAAACTCTTTTATTTGTATTTTTAATTAAATATAAAATAATTGTACATATTCATTTATGTGTATTTATTATTTAATATTATGTGTATTAAGAATATAAATACGTTTTTTATTTATCAAACACAATGATTAGTCATTCAAAATAAACAATCACCATTGGTATTAAACTATTAATCATCCATTACAAATGTCATTGTAGATGTATGACAGTTTAAGTGTATATATGTCCGCATCAAACTTTTTGGCTTAAAATCATGTTGAAATGTTGCATTTTTATGCTACAGGTCCCATAAATTATTCCATCCAACGTAATCATTTTGATATCTACGTTTGGACTAACTTCCTATAATTCAACAAAATCATATACGGTCCACTAAAACAAATAAAGTATCACTTATGATTATTATCAGAGAGTTAAATTATTAACTTGCAAAATACCTATAAATATAAGACTATAAACAGTAAATGTATCTGTTAGGTCAAAGATACATTTACGTAGACACAATATTGCATACCCCATTAACCACAAAAAGAATAGAAAAATAATTCTAACAAGAGAGCGAGCGAGAGCACACAGTTTTTTTTTTTTTTTCCCAAAGTAAAGAATAAAGGTAGATGCATTCTTCTGTCGGTGCTCTTTTATCCCTCATCCGACAATTTTAAGTATTTAATTATATTTTATTTAATTGATTCAACAGGTAGTAATTTCTCTTTCTATTCAATTTTTTTTTTGCAAGCCTCGAAAAAAAAAACTAGAGCACTGAAGACTACAAATTGCATCGTTACAGAAAATGTGTATTGGCGCCATTAAAGAGGTTCAGACTTTTTGTTGGTATACGTGTTATTAAATAATTGGTTGCTCTGAATCATATACTATACATTTATCCCACTATCCCATGCACGTCTTTTTTTTCCTGTTCTTGTTTTTTGTTAAAAAGCTTTATTGACCTTTTCAAGTATTGCAAATATAAATTTATTTTAAATATACGTGTATAAGTTGTAAATAACAAATTATTTTACTTGTAGTATAAATATTTGGTAGAGCATATAAAACTCAGATAATTACTTTACTTGATTTTTATATTATTATTAGATAATGCATATTACTCCAAAATCTATCGACATCACTTGTCTTCTACTCTATGTAATTTAGTGATTTTTAAAATTTAGAGACAAAAATTAGATGGACAAGAAAAAAAAAATTAATAACACGCGGTCCCAGTCTCCCAGACCTCCACTAGTGGAGGTTCCATGCATCAATGATGAAGAAATGGGTTATTTCAAAGAAGTATCACTTAGTGCTAATCATTCGTTGCTATTGCTATATTAGAATCGAAATAATTATAATACTTAAAGAAAAGTATACATCTTTGAGATGTTGTTACAAATTTATCAAAAGTATACATCTCGGTTTACAAATTTATCAATAATATATAGTGGTATCATACTAAGAAATTTTTTGATGATTTGCTTCGTTCATGATTTTGTCTCATCTTCAGATTCTATTATAATCATGAGGATCCCATCCCATGGCAATGAAGTCGAATTTCGACTAAAGGATCTTGGTAATTGGTTTTATTTATATACACTTGGAAAATATTTACAATTGTGTTGATACTGTAATCCATCTTTCCAGCTCTCGGTCTATTATTTAGGCACTGGATGTTTTATAAACCGGTTTGTACATGTAACCCTTTGCTAATCTAGCTCTCGGTTTATTATATAGGCTCTGGATATTTTTGTAAACCGGTTTGTACATGTAAGACTTTGCTAATTTAGCTCTCGGTTTGTTTTTTCATTGATATTGTTGAAGTTTGAACATATATAGATAAACTAAATTAAACTTGACGAGCCCACACCACCAATGCACTGTCGGTAATTATATTTTAAATATATAAAATCATAAAACGCAATAAAAAGAACATTCTAAATATACCATACGTTTCAGAGTATGTATATATATATAATATATTTATTCTTTTCCAAAGCCTATTTTAAGAAATAAGAAAAGCCAAATGGAGAAGTGAGAAACAGAAAAAGCAGAAGTGAAAAAGATTTAATAATTTGTCTAAATTATTAAAAAAGGTAAGTCTTTTACCTCTGGCTCTGCCGCAACAAAAAAAAAACTACTAAACAAAAAAAAACAGAGAAATACGAATAAAGAAATAAATTAGGAAAAAAAAAATACTGAGAGAGAAAAAGGAAGAGATGGGGACGAACGAAGGAAAGCGAATGAACAACTGAGGAAGAAAAAAAATTGAAGATATACATATAAAGCTTTCTCTATCTATTAAGTTTCACTTCTTGTCCAAAAAAAAACAGACTTTGAGTGTTTGTGTGTGTTAGAGAGATTGAGAGATCTACGGTGATCGTCTTCCTTCTTCTTAGGACTCTCACTTCTTATCTCAAACCTCTGTCTCCAGATTTTCCCAGAAATTTCAATTCTTGTTCTCATCCGAAGAATAAAACAACAACTCTGCAACTAAGTAAGCTCGAATTTTTTTTCAACTAGTAGTTATATAGTTCTGTTCATATTCCTCTGTTTTGTTTTGTTTTTTCTGCATCAGATCCATTTCTTTAGAGCTTGTGAGTTGTAATAAGACTTGTTTTATGTTGATGGGCAGTACTAAACCCTTTGAAAGATCTGATCTTTTGATTAATTTACTTCAAAAACCTTTTTCCTCCCTAATTTTATAGAACTGGAAATTTGTGTTGTAAAGTTTCGATCTTTGGATAAAATGATAAAAAAATCCGTAGTTTTTTTTGGGTAAAATGTTAAGTATTTATAAAAATCCGTATTAGTTGAATCCTCAAAGCTGTAGATGTGGAGAGTTTATTTTTAGCATTAATACAAAATGAGTAGTTGCGCCTGATGTCTTCTGAGTTCAACTTTTTGACCTAGTGGGATGCTTTAGGTTAGCCTTTAGTTTTGGGGACCCATTAATCTTGTATGTGAAAATGCGACAGAAGTTACACTGTGCTGATAACTGTCCATTCAGATCTCATCGACTCCATTTTTTCTTAAATCTAAATCTTGTTCATTGTATTCATCAAAGATTCAAACTTTTTTTTTACTGATCCAGCTGTTTCATTCTTCAGTTAGGCTCAACAAAGTCATATATATGTTGTTTCATAATGATATAGTGAAATAAGAACTCTTTTGTTTCGCTGATTTGCTGAGTGTTTGGCAAATTTTGTTTGATTTGAATCTGCAGGTGTGGTTTGGTTATATCTTTTAGTGTAATTGAGTTATGAAGAACGGAAAGCAATCTTCGCAACCCGAAAAGGGTTCCTCTAGGATCTTATCGCTTACTGTCCTGTTTATCGCATTTTGCGGTTTCTCCTTCTATCTTGGTGGGATATTTTGCTCTGAGAGAGACAAGATTGAGGCCAAATATGTCTCAAGTACCACTACAAAGACAGTAGCTTCCCCTAAGGAACCCACGGTTTCTCCTATTCAAATCAAATCTGTTTCTTTCCCAGAATGCGGGTTAGAGTTCCAAGATTACACCCCGTGCACCGACCCAAAGGTGAATAAATCCGCTATCGCTTTGTATTTACCGCTTCTAGTTGCAGAAAATTGAACTATTGTTGTGTGTGTGTTTTTTTTGTTCTTAGAGATGGAAGAAGTATGGCGTCCATCGCCTAAGCTTCTTGGAGCGTCATTGTCCTCCGGTTTATGAGAAGAACGAGTGTTTGATTCCACCACCAGACGGGTATAAACCGCCTATAAGATGGCCGAAGAGCCTAGAGCAATGTTGGTATAGGAATGTGCCTTATGATTGGATCAATAAGCAAAAATCAAACCAGCATTGGCTTAAGAAAGAAGGAGACAAGTTCCATTTCCCGGGTGGTGGTACAATGTTTCCTCGTGGAGTTAGTCACTATGTTGATTTGATGCAAGATCTGATTCCTGAAATGAAAGACGGAACAGTCAGGACAGCCATTGATACTGGCTGTGGGGTTAGTCTCTCTTTCAACTACTCAAATTCTCTAACAGGTCCGGGTTATAACTTTTCGTGGTTCTTTTTGTAGGTTGCGAGTTGGGGAGGTGATCTTTTGGATCGTGGGATTTTATCACTCTCTCTTGCTCCAAGAGATAACCATGAAGCTCAGGTTCAGTTTGCTCTTGAACGTGGAATACCCGCTATTCTCGGAATTATCTCGACTCAACGTCTCCCTTTCCCTTCAAATGCATTTGATATGGCTCATTGCTCAAGATGTCTTATTCCATGGACAGAATTTGGTAAGCATCTGCTTCATTCAATTTTAATCTATGAAAACTGAATAAAAAGAACTGAAACCGAATAGAAAAATCAGAATTGACACCTCTATCATGATATCAACCAAATGCATCGAGTTCTTGTACTATGTGATATTGCAGGTGGAATCTATTTGCTTGAGATCCATCGTATAGTCCGACCTGGAGGATTCTGGGTTCTTTCCGGTCCACCTGTGAACTATAATAGGCGATGGCGCGGATGGAACACGACCATGGAAGAGCAGAAATCTGACTACGACAAGCTTCAGTCACTTCTAACCTCCATGTGTTTCAAAAAGTACTCCCAAAAGGAGGACATAGCCGTGTGGCAGAAACTCTCAGACCAGTCTTGCTACGACAAAATCGCAAAGAACATGGAAGCTTACCCACCCAAATGTGACGACAGCATAGAACCCGATTCCGCTTGGTACACACCTCTCCGTCCCTGCGTGGTTGGCCCGACCCCTAAAGTCAAGAAATCCAGTCTCGGGTCAATCCCAAAATGGCCTGAGAGGTTAAATGTTGCACCTGCGAGGATCTCTGATGTTCACGGAGGGAGTGCAAGCGGTTTAAAACACGATGATGGTAAATGGAAGAACAGAGTTAAGCATTACAAGAAAATTTTACCAGCTCTTGGGACAGACAAGATAAGGAATGTCATGGATATGAACACGGTTTATGGAGGTTTCGCTGCGGCTCTCATTGAGGATCCTGTTTGGGTCATGAATGTTGTATCGTCATACAGCGCAAATACGCTTCCTGTTGTGTTTGATCGCGGTCTCATCGGGACTTACCACGACTGGTAAAATGTTATTTTCTTTCAAAAAACATGATTTTTATTGTTTTGGTATGTTGTGTGATTTTAACACCGAGACTGAAATTATCAGGTGTGAAGCTTTCTCAACGTACCCAAGAACATATGATCTTCTTCACCTTGACAGTCTTTTTACCTTTGAGAGCCAGAGGTATGTTAAATGGTTTTGGTGAATGATGAAATGAAATTGTCAGTGTGTTAAATGGTTTTGGTATTAAGGTGTTTTGTGAACTGTATGATAATATGTATAGGTGTGAGATGAAATACGTTTTGCTCGAAATGGACCGGATCTTGCGACCGAATGGATATGTTATAATCCGAGAATCGAGTTATTTCATGGATGCAATCACGACCTTGGCCAAGGGAATGAGGTGGAGTTGCCGGAAAGAGGAGACTGAGTATGCTGTCAAAAGAGAGAAGATTTTGGTTTGCCAGAAAAAGCTTTGGTTTTCTTCTAACCAAACCTCTTGATAAATCGAAGATGTGTTAACATAGTGTTTCTCTATGGTCGTTTACAGAGAGACAAAAGTATCTGGTCCTTTGACTTCAAGTTACCTAATATAGCTTATAAACAATTTTCCTTTTTTTTTTTCTTTTTTTTTGGTCTGTTTAATTTCTCGGGTTCCCAGTATAGATTATATTATATTTATTTATTATATTTTAATATATATATAATAATAATAGGTTGTTTTGGATTTTTTTAATCAAGATTTTGGATTTATTCTATCTAAGATAAGAATGAAGATATGATTCAAGTTTCACATATGTCCGGATAAGAGAGGATTGGAAAGTTCAATGGTTAAGCCATCCTTTCAAAACAGATGTCTCGAAGTAATGTAGACTCCCATTTTTTTATTACTTTGTACAACGTTTGGATGATAAGAGCTAATTTATTAACTTTTATGGGAGAGAAAGTATAAACGTACCATACAAAGTTCCATGATGAACAAAAAATACAGGGACAATTCAACTTGGATATCTTCAAATATTCTTGCAAATGTATTTCAACAGTCAATTGGAAAAAAACGGTTACTTTGTGCGGTTTTGCTTCTCCTCGATTCCAGACTGAGAGAAGCGTTTTCTAAGAACTTCAAGAACATCTTCCACCTTCACATCCCTTTTTGACAGAAGCACCATCGAATGGTACAACACATCTGCCATCTCTGATGCTGTTCTTGGTACTTCTTCGTTCTCCTCCAGTGTTCTGCATAGTTCATCTGCTTCTTCCCTGAAACACAAAGCTTCATAAGGATCTATCGCTTGATTTGATTGCAGAGAAAAAAAGTACCTGATCTTTGAGCAAAGTAGAGCGTCATCCGTCAACAATCTTCGAGTCCATGATGGTTTGCCTTCTTGAGGAACTGTTGACTCCTCTTTCCGCTTGGAAATAATTGATTCTAGTGAGTACAATGTCGTCAATGCTAGCTTGTTGCCTGAAGCCTGTGATGAGGTTCAAAAGCAAGTTACTTTTCCACAGATTTCAATTCATTTTTAGTCAGAGGAAAAGGTAAATAACAAATTCAACAAAAGCAAACCTCGTCATCATTTAATTGATCTAAAACTGATGTGTAGTAGCAAGTCTCTGCCCCTGTGTGACAGGTAGGTCCATCAGGTGTCCCAAGGTAAATTATCTGAGAAATCGCAAACCAATAAGTTTATGAAGAACAGCGACGTAATGATACTCATATCTGTGGTCCAGAAAACATACTGAATCACGGTCGCAATCAAGATAAATATCAAGGATATTGATGAAGTTATTGGAAGTCTCTCCCTTAGTCCATAAGGTTGATCTAGATCGACTGAAGAATGTAGCTTTCCGTGAAATGATGGTTGTGGAGAGAGCCTCCCTGTTAATAAAGCCTTGCATTAATATTGCACCTGTATCAACGTTTTGTGCTATTGCCACAGCTAATCCTTTGTCATCCCATTTTATGCGATCCAACAAGTTATCTACCTAACCCAAGAAAACAAACATAATCATGATAAATATAGCAGGGGAAATACAACAACAGCATAAACATAAACAACCTTATTGATACAAGAGTAAAAACACTTTCGCAACACTAACATCACAAGATACGACATTGTAATATCAGCCAATTAAGCCCTCTCTCAATAGTATAAACGTATGTGCATCATCAAAAACGGATACGGGAGCCAAAGAAAATTTTCTCAGTGGAGGTTATTAAGATGTGGGGGACAGATGTAGCACATGATATCACAGATTCAGATGACCAAGCAAACGATGAACACCTTCAGAGAAAGTTCCAGACCAAAAGATGAAAACCATCAAAAAGACTTTCCTTCTCTCCTTTTCTTTACAAGAGATGTAACAGCTCCAACTCACTAGTCAAAGATGGAACCTGACCATCTCTGGCCAAATTTTTCGATACTAGCAAATAATAACACAAGATCAACTGACGTGACAAATTTTCTCAAATGTACCTCCTTTTTGTCTAAACTGAAATATAATTTCCTTCGGAAAGTATCCAAGTAGTTCAGTGACATGATAAAATTAGGGTAATTACAGGAAGCTGTTGCATCCACTTGTAACCCCATTTTCATTGAAAAGTTTAACATGAAATGAAGAATTAACCCAAATCTAAGAGCACATAACAGAGCAGTTTCTTTGAAAACGATATCAGATGTGATGAACAGATGTAGCTCAAGTCATAACCAAATGCAAATGACTAAGCAAACGATGAGCACCTTTAAAGAGCAATCCAGACCTAAAGATGGAAACCATCAAAAAGCCTTTCCTTCTCCTTCTTTTCTTTACCAGAAATGTAACAGTCCAAACCCATAAATCAAAGGGTAGGAACCTGACCATCTCTGGCAAAATCACAACTATAAAGGATGCAGGAAACATTAACACAAGACCAATTGTGATAACAAAGTGTTCTCACTAGTCTCTAAACTAAACACACGTTACTTCAGTTCAGAAGGTGCTCACTAAACTTAATTACTTTCTCTGAATAATATGTTCAATGTAGTAATCAAATTAACGTTAAGGACCATTATTAGGGAATGCAAAATCAATCGAAACTAAAGAGCTCAAGATAAAAACTTTCCTAACAAATGTGATGAACAGATGTGGCTCAAGTCATCACCTAATGCAGACAACCAAGCAAACGATGAGCATCTTTAAAGAGAAATCGAAACCTAAAAAATGGAAACCATCTCAAAAAGTCTGGCTCAATATCCAAAACTAAGTTACAATCACAATCATCTCAAGCTTTTGCAAATCATTCTTAAATACAATTAAGCTTAACAAATCTATAGATTAAGAAAAAAAGTTATACCTTAGCCTGAAAAGCAATGTTCTTATGATCATTTGACGCAAATACGACACTGGATCTGCTTCTTTGCTTAGTATCTCTGATGCAATAAGCTTTAGGGATGAAGCAGCTACTTGTCGATTGTAATGACTGTGCTAATACATTGTACGATACCGCCATTGAAGACGATGAAAATCGTGGAAGCTTATAGAGAGGAGAAGAAAAGTGGCGGCGGATTTTAAAAAGAGTGACCGAAGATAAAACCCTAATTGTTCTGAGATCAGTGTAGTAGACTAGTAGTCACTGAGACAGTCAGAGTCTTTTCAAAAAGCAATTTCTTATAAATAGACTAAACTACCCCTGACTAGATTTTAATACCGGAATTACAAATGCATCCCTATAAATATCTTAAATTTCAATTCCGCCACAACTTGTTATTTTTTTCTTCCCATTCGTCTTCCGGGGATATTATTTTAGGATCGAAAACCCTATAAGATCTCTCCGAGAAATCCTCGAGCTTCCACGACGGGGTTCTGATTTATTTCCGTTCATCTCCGGCGTTAGTTTTCTGATTAGGTTGGTGATTATACAATTCTATGTATGTGTCCTCGTGTCGCTTAGTAGATGCTATGGTTTAACTTCTAGATTTCTGGAATTGATGATGATATAAGACTAGGCATGTTCTCGATTCAGTCTCATGATTTTTTCCAGATATGATAATCTAGGGATTTGATTGATGCTTGATTGAGTGTAGCAACTAATTTGTTAATTTCGATTTAGATTGATAGAGCTAGTTTCTGCTCGATTTTGAAAGCTATCTCTAATTCATCTTTTCAATTCCTGCTTGAGCCTCTGATTTCTGAATGGGAGATATCTTCTTCATCTGTAATTTCTGACTGAATTTCCACGTTTATTATTTGTAGTTAGGCTTCAAATTCTCAAAGATGTCTGCTCCAAGAACAGGAAACAAATCTTTAAAAGATTATTTGAAAAAGTATGAAAGTAGTCATGTTATAGAAAATAAAAAGAAGAAGCAGAAGAAGGTTTCTAAACCTGAAGCAAAAGGTGTTTTAGTTGTGGATGAAGATCCAGTTTGGCAAAAGCAGATTGATCCTCAAGGGGAAGACAACGAAGATGATTCAGCAGGTAATGGTTTGAACAGTCTTTATTTTTGTTTCACTTCTCTTATCTAACAACAGTTTATAATGACAAGTTTGCCAATTTTTTTGTTTTGTCAAAGAGGAAATGCCTTTGGTTGATGAAGACATTGAAGTTAAGAGAATGAGGAGGTTAGAGTTAATTAAGGCTAGGCGTGCTCATAATGCCATTGCTGAGGATGGGAGTGGGTGGGTGACGTTACCTCCAAGCCGTGAAGACACAGTATCTGATATTTCTCCTCCACGTAGACAAAGGACTCGTAATGACTCGCCCTCTCCTGAGCCTGGGCCTAGGATCGCGGTTGCTGATAGAGTTGAAACAGATATGTCACCACCTCGTCGGAGAAAACGTCATTATTCATCTTCACCTGAACCTAACATAAGACATGCCAAGCCTGTTAGTTTGGATTCTGATATGTCACCACCTCGCAAAAGAAAAGTGAGGAACGATTCGCCTTCTCCAGAACCTGAAGCTAAAGTCCCCAAATATATGAGTGAAGATCTTTCTCCTCCTCAGAAGAGACATGTTCAGCCTTCATTGCCTGAATCAAAGCGTTCAGATTGTGTTGAGTTGGATGGTGATTTATATCCGCCTCGCAGGAAAAGAGATTTACATGGTTCACCTGTTTCAGATGTGAAAAAGGCCAGCAATGATCTTTCTCCTCCACGGAGAAGACGATATCATTCCCCATCACCTGAACCGGGTAGAAAGCCTTCAAAATCTTTCAGCTCGAATGCTGATTTGTCTCCACCCCGCAGGAATTCGAATGTGAAGGGTTCTCGAGAGTCAGATATTTCGCCTCAAAGAAAAACCACGGATCCTCGACGCTCTTCTGACAATGTGTCAAGGAGTTCTAATTTTGATAGCTCTCCCCCAAGAAGACCACGCAAAGAATCACCTCCTCCTCAAACAAGTAAGGAGCAACGAAAGACGGGATTGATTAGTGGCAAAGACATCGGAAGTGAATATCGAAAGAAAAAGGAGGATGAACAATTGAGGTATTAATAAAAAAACTAGACTAAGCCTATAGAATGTGTAACTGCGTTTAAGATATAGGTATCAAGTTTATTTCATTACTGTTTTCCCTGAAGTTTCATGTTGCCTACATCTTCCTAAGTTTATAAGATTTTGTCTTTTCTGTCTTTAAATAGGGAATTCATAAGAAGACCATTCTTCACTACGATAATTCAAGATTCTCAACTGCAAGATTTAGTCTGCTATCTTTTTGACAAATTATATTCTTTTCCAGGTTTAAAAACATGGATGCGGAGCTAACTGGTCAGAATGCAGAAGCAGTGTTCCGTGACAAGATCACAGGTGAGGACTATAGGTCTCTTATTCATTATAAGTTGCGGTGTGAATACTTAATCTCATGTCTCACTCCCAAATTCTCATTGATACTGCAGGGAAGCGTATATCAAAGGAGGAATATCTTAAATCGAAGCAAAAAAAAGTGGTTGAAAAGCCAAAGGTACTGTTTGTTCGTTAACTCTATCTACGTTCCCCAAAATATGAATTGTGAATCAGTGTGAGACAAATAGAGTTACCAATATGATTGACTAATTTTTGTAGGAGATAAAACTGGAATGGGGCAAAGGTTTAACTCAGAAGCGCAATGCTGAAGCTAGACAACAGGAACTTGAGCTTGAGAAGGAGAAGCCATTTGCTCGGACCAGGTACTATCTCGATTCTTCTTTATAATTAAGCTTGAGGTTGAGCTATTATCTGACTTGGTTGTATATTCAAACGGTTTTTGATTCTTGTTGTTTCAGGGATGATCCTGAGCTTGATCAAATGTTGAAGGAAAGATCTAGATGGGGAGATCCAATGGCACATTTGGTGAAGGTATTGAAAATACTTCTACTTACTACAAACCCATAAATAACCAAGATCGCATATAAAGCATAATCCTAACGTACTGTCAAATTATTTTATAACGCAGAAAAAGCAGCATGAGACTCTTGTGGATCTAGGAGACGACGACAAGATGAAAGCATCTGGGTTTATAGTACCGCAAACAGTCCCCAAACACAGTTGGTTGACGCGAGGATTAGAAGCTTCGACAAACCGGTACGGAATAAAACCCGGTAGGCACTGGGATGGTGTGGACCGCAGCAACGGTAAGTTCCATCCAAAAAATCTACGTGCTTGTCTGATCTGTTTTATTTATATTATTTTTGGTGATTGGATCAGGATTTGAGAAGACAATGATCAAGACGACAAACGAGAGGAAAGCAACGGAGAGAGAAGCTTATCTCTGGTCCGTCTCGGACATGTGAATCAGATTTTGTTCGGCAAAATGTAGTTTGGTTCAGGAGATAACCATTAAAAACCGATACTTGGTAGTAGTTGGATAATCGTATAGTATGTTGGATAATCGTTAAGAGAAATTCTGGTTCTGATTAGAAATGTTGGATAATCGTATAATATGGTCCAGAGTTTTCTGATCTGTCTGATTGGGTAAAGTAAGAAACCTGTGTCCATAAACCAAACTCAGTGTCGAGAAGCCACTCCAAAAACTGAACTCAGTGTTAATTTGGAATTTAAGTTTCATTCTCTGATTTATCTAAATTAACCATTAATTGAATTTAATCTGAATTTCTGCGAAACATCCTTATAAAAATATATTCGTTCTAAGTATCTCACTTCATCGAATATTTGGAAAACAAAAAAAACTGATTGTTGTCACATGTGTAATGCATGTAAACTTAAGGGTAGAATCCGCAACTTCATACAGGCCGGGCTCATTACTCTTTGTGGTGTAATGCTTATATAAACTAAAGAATATATAGGGGAAATTTATATGGGCCAGGACCTTTGAGGGATTTTTTATCGTTTTCTTGCAAAATTTTGAGGACAAAAAAGAGGTTCTCAAGTTGTAATTTTCAAATTAAATGTTTTTATCGGATTTGGTTATTGGTGTGGTGGTGAATCTCCTACACCTCTCAAAGTCTCAATCACAGTATTATTTTTTTTTTATAAAGTTACACGCTCAAATACGTACGAACACTATTTAAATCCTAAGACGTGGGTCTATTTTGATTTTGATTGTAGCATAAACTAAAGTTCACCTGGAAATATTTGTATTTTTTATCTATTTTGTTTCCTTATTTCCCGTAGACAATAATAAGTGTGTTTTCTTTGCCGTAAAAAAAAATTCAAATAATAGTGTGAGTATTGCTTCTTTACAAGAATAAAAACAAACAAATTAAAGGAAAAGATTAAGGAAACCTGTGAAATAGGGAAAGGAATTGGGGATTGGAATTTTACGTAATCATTCTTTGGAAACGGGAATCACCTGGTGATGCCTTTACCTTTTCTAACGTAGGACTATTAATACACACCAAGTTAATTTTTCGTAATTTTGGAATATTAAGATGTTGATGATAGTTTTTTATAACATAAGAAACTGGTAGTTTAGAATATGTATAATCTATTCCTATCTACATAAAATGGAATATGATCTAGCTAACTAACTATGCAGTGAAAAGATCATGTCTTAAAAAAGAAAGTAAAACTAAAAATAAAAGCCAAGCTGAAGAACATGTTTGTATTTTTATTTGTAAAACAAATCAAAAGATAAGATCGGAAGTGTTTTGGGAACAATGACTATACTTTTCTTGCAAATTAATTCAAACCAATTTGCAAATTAATTCAAACCAATTTGCAAATTAATTCAAATAAAAATTTATTAAAATACCATTAAATCTAGGTGTGTGAAAGGATTTTTAAACAGCTTATTATTAAAACATTTTATATTACTACTGAAGTTGAACTTTGTGATATTTTGGATTTTTAGTATCCTAGAAATAATTTTGCAAGAAAACAAAAGTATATTATTTATTGTGTAAAAAATTTTGCAAATATTATTTATACATCTATTGATTAAATTCGAATATGGGTTTTGTCAATTCTAACACTAAATTAAACAGCCGAAATGGAAACTCAAAACGGAAAAGGAGTTTACATAAATTAAAATATGTTTAAACATAAATTGGCATAATTTTTTTTGTTATAATAAACACATTTTACTATCGAAATAGTTGTGGAGGACAAATATTCTCTTTCCACATCCGCTCGCCCTAGCCGCCAAGAACTTCATCTTCTGAACTGTCCTCTCCGGCTTCCGGTGCTCCTCGCCGGAGTCGTGAGAGGGTCCATCTATTAGTTATATGTCTAGTCGTCTTAGGTTCTGACCATTATCTCTCTCACTTGGCAGATCTAGTTTCGAAGCTTTCAGAACGACGGTTAGGTGGGAGTTTCATCCGGTTCTGGAAATTCTCTCTGTGTGTGGTGTCTTCTCTCTGTTAGTGGTGGAGCTCTGCTCTTTCTTTTGAACTCGTCGGTGAGATCGATTTTAACATTAGATTTGGCTCATATCTTTGAGCTTTTCAAGGTTGTTAATCGTAACTCTGGCTTCTTCTACGGCTGAGACGAAGTTCTCTACTCGAGGGTAATCTTTGTTTCTGGTCTCTCTTGCGTTTGTATATGAGTTTGATGGTTCAGTTTTTCGTTTAGGTTGGTGAAGTTTCTTTAGGGTAGATTAGGTTCTGGTTTTTTCAGTGGAATTATGCATCTCCCTGTGTTCTACGGAATTAGATTTTAGTCTATGTTGTTAGACCGAAGTATTGGTTTTAGTTTGTTAGCGCTCCTTTGTTTTCGTGCTCTTGTTGTTCTTGCTGTTGCCCCTTGGTGAGCTTTATTATGATCTCTCCGGTTCGATCATATGCTTTTGTCTCTGAGATTAGTGTTTTGCTTTTCTCAACCGAGGTTAGTGTTTCCGGTTCGAGGTTTGTCTCGCTCCCTTGTCTCTACATCAAGACCTGATCGAAGTCTGATCAGTTCATGACTTCTAATGAGGCATTTCAGTCTGTGTCGTGCGACTTTGCCGTTTCCGAATGATTGGCGGGATCTTATCTGTGTCTCGCGTCTTCTTGTCGGAATAGAAGTTTAGGTTCAATTCATTTGAGAGGTATCTTGGATTCGCTATAGGGAGGTTTCGTTAACTGCAAATTGGATCCGTGTTGTCTTTTGTGGCTAGCTTTGTTCTCTTTGGTGTAAGAGTAAGTTTGGCAAGTTCGTTTTCATTCGAGCGTTTATAAGTTATTAACCTTTGTTTCGTTTTTAATGGTTTGCATTATGTTTTAGTCAGTTTCCCTGTATTGAGGGCTTCTGCTTCCCTTTTTTGGGTTGTTTGATTCCGGGGTATTTAGTGTTTTCGCCGGCCTTTGTAATTCGACAATGTATCTTTCTATATGTTATTATTATTAATAAACAGACGACATAAAAAAAACACATTTTACTATTAGTATTATTTTTTAATTGTATGTGGAGCTGGTTTGTTCTCACTTACACATATGCACATATATATATATAACCAAAAAAATCTTGGATTTTTATTTGGAGTTTTGCTGTACCTCTGCTCGAAGCATTCTTTGCTTAAAGACAGGTTAGCCCCAGGAATAAAGCTAAGTTCCCACCCCAACGTTTTGGGTTAAAGAGATACATTTTATATTTTGTTTATGTCTGATTTTCTTTTAATAAAGTTTAGCATCGTCGAACATAAGCTAAACGCTTTAAATTCTTAATACACTTCTCCTTATAATTTTCAAAGTGTCTGTTTACAGATCGAACTACAGTTCGATGTCAATTCGATCAATAAAAAAATAGTTCGATGCTTTTAGAATATACATATATATATATAGATCTGGATGTTTAAACAGGGAAATTATCAAATAATAAATTACAAATAAATGTTTATTGCGTTTTGTCATTTAGTACATTACTATTGTTCAATGTAATACTTGTTTTCTTTAGTTTTTAGGACAAAGAGAAATAAATACTCACTATTAAAAAGGTGAATTGGTAAAATACCAAAATATCAAAAAAGTTGAAGTGTTTGTACTTTGTATTAAAACTAAAATAAATTTTCGTCAACTATCTACATTAATAAGATTAATGATGTTTCCACCTTTTTAAAATGGTGTTTGTATTAGTTTACGAAGATTTTGACAAGTTTATTTTAGTTTGTGTTTGAACCTTTTGTGTGTGTGTGTATAATGAACTTGAACAATCTATTAATGATGTTTTTTTTTGTTTTCTAAAACATATCATATGAATTAACAAATTTAGACGAGATGACTAACAGCATTAGTATCAATATCGATTTAAGCAAAAATTTGTTAGTTCGTGGTATGATTGACTAAGTAATGTACGGATTTGCATAGTTTATTAGTTCGTATAATTATATCAGCAGGTGGCGAAAATTCATATATATTAACACAGAGAAGATATATGTGTGTTATGTCTATTACTTAACAGCGAATCAACGTTACAATATCATCAGCCTATGCGACTTTGGACAAGGATCGCCTAATGCCTACCAATATTTCTAAATTTTATAATAAAAGTTTGTGTTTTAGTTTACTGTCTTTATCGGAATGGAGTGAATTTTTCTATGATTGTTTTTGTTTTTCAAAAGGAAAAAAATCGATGAACAACTCGACTAAGTAAAGTCAAGCTTGTTCAGTATGTTTTCTAATATTTTTAAGTGAATCTAATCTATAACTTCGAATATTTTACTAGCAGTATGCATACTTTCACGCTACATGTTAAATCTTATGTATGTGATTTATATCATATATTTTGTTTGGATTTGATTTTTATGTTATTAACGTGCTATTTCTTATGATTTAGATCAGTTGGGCTTTCGACAGTTGGACATATATCTCTGGACAGTTTATGATTCACTATGTTAATACTATAGGATGATTTATAATCATCTGGATGTAATATATACGATATCTTTATAGATCATCCTATAAATACTATGTAATCTTCACAGATATTCTAATAAATCTTAATTCCATTTCACAAAGAGTATGTTATATTTCCGGCGCTGTTTTTAAATCTAATTTCTAAATTTACCTCTCATTCAAATATAAAAATCTATGTATATGTGTAATATGTCATATAAGTAAGTTAAAAGTATCTTAAATAATTAAATATTTTCATATTTAAACAATTTCAAAATGTATATAATAACCTATTAAACAACTCATTTATCTTTGTATCTTAATACCAAACTAAAATGAATTATTCATCACTTCATAGATCTTCATTACTTATTATTATGTTTTGTCTCGACCAAGAAACAAAAGCAAATCAAATGATGAAACTAGAATAACTATTTAATAATTATCTTTGTAGCTCATGTTTTCGTTTATGCTCTAAAATGTGTTAAAACAACACTTTTCAAAAAACGGATTAAGTACTTTTACATCTTCAGATGATAGATTTATTAGCATCATCTCTGTTTAAAAAAAAAAGATTTCATCATTAAAAATTAATAATTCTTGTAATGACTTCTTTTTTGGTTTAATGCTAGAACTTCTTTTTTTTTTTGGTTTAATGACTCAAGAAAAAAACGGTCGGAGCATTACAATTTATAAAAGAAATGTACATGAAAATCGACAAATTAACAAACATATCACATGTGCTATTAATTCACATGTGTAAATTAATAGTATAGTTTGTATATATCCCATACTTCAATTTTCCATCTACCATGCCAACATTAATCCATGATGGGGACACTATCTAAGCACTTTAACACTTTTTTTTTTTTTGGTTAAGCTCAACTTACACTTTTACTACAATATTTATAACTTAATTCTTAAAAATTCCAATTATTAAACATAAGCTATCGGTTTTATTCTCTTTTACTCAATTAGTAGAAACACATAAAATAAAATTTTATCACACATGATCATACCTAAAACAAGACAAAACGATGATAAATTATTACAATATGAATTATAAAATATATAAAAAGAGATGAAAAAGCAAATCGTGATGCGACCATTCCCTTGGCCTGTCAAATGTATCGTGACCAAAATCCGACCCGGTTTCAGCTGTCTTAAACCAATAGTAAAACGCCACGTAATCAACTTCAAGCACACGTAAGCCATCTCCGTCACTGGTAGACAACATGGGCCCTCTCTGCCGTCTCTTCATGAGACCAAATTTCATCGGCACACCAAAGCCTTCTCCGTTAATTCACGGTTTTTTTCACATTTAACTCTTAACACCGTTAAAAACGTTCTCTTTCCTCCACGTATATATAGAGTAACCATTGAAACCTCTGGGGTCATTTCTTTCTCTTCGTCATAACAAAACAAAACTCGGACCTCCGTATCAGTAATCGGGTCACCCAATAACCCGAATTCTCAACCCGGTTTTGTTATTTGAAATTAGTTTCGTTCATTCTCATTTTCAAATTTCTCTCCGGAAAGAAAAAGCAAACTCGTCTGTGTTCGTGAAAATTTCTGATTTGAAGAATTTTCTCAGATTTTTCGCAACGAAGAAGACATTCAGGTACACGAGTGTAGAGAAAATTAATCTTTTGAAGATTTTTTTCTCGAGAAAATAAAATCAGAGATTCGATTATTGCTTTTGTTTTTCTTCTGTAGCAGCGATTGATCTTCACACTGATTTTTTTTTTTACGATCGATCTTTTCAAAATCAATTTTCCCGGGGAAAAATATACAAGAGTTTTTGTTACCTTTTATTTTTTCTTACACTTTCAATTTGATTGATTGATTTGATTTTGACAGATACGTTTATTTTATTTTTTTCCTTTGTAATATATAAGTTCAAAAAAAAATCTGGATTTTCTCACTAACAACAAATCAAGTTTCCCAAGGAAAAAATATTCATATTATTGTTTCAGTCAAAAAAGTTTCTTGTATTTAATATTTTAATGCTCTTTTATCTCAAAGAATCGATTTTTACTGTATTAATAAAAGTTAATTTCATCATTAAGATTTTGTCTGTCTTGCATTAATTATAATTACTGTTGTGTAATGTGTAATACTACTCCTAATCTTCTGATGCCATTGATGGTCTATATATAGGCTTAGACACAGAACAAGCCCCACTCGTGCCGGCGTCCAAAATAGACCATTCCTCTTTAGGAAATTTAATTATTCTCATATCCAACGCTTCATTTTTTTCTCAGATATCGATAACTAAAGGTTAGTTTTTAGCTTAAATAAATTTTATATTTCATTCTTATCAAATTCAATGCTTTGAGACTTTACAAAATTAATAAATTAAGAAGTTGTTTTCTGAAGGAATAATAATAATAATGGCTTTTGTTTCAGTTTTTGCCGTTGCTTTTTGATATCAAAACAGAGTTTTTTTTTTCGTGATTCGTTATTGTTTGTGATTTTATCTTTATTTATAGAATTATTACTTTGATATGTATATCCATAATATAGATAGCTTTCATTGTCGCGACACGCTTTAGATTGGTCCATCATCACACAAACCCTAAAAATAGAAACCAAACTCTTTTTCTTTTTCTTAACACGTGAATGTGAAGATTCCATTTTCTTGTTAAACATTCAATTTTTTTGTTCCTTTTTTGGTGATTCGAACAGATTTTATTTATTTATTTTCGTTCTTGAATGGTGTTAAACACGGGGGAATCTGAATACATTATTTGTTTCTTTGTTAATTTTAGTATTCGTGTCTCAAAAATAATACAATCCCTTTAAAAATGTCAGAAATTTCGGCTATACTGCAAAAATATAATTATTCTTCCTACTTTTGTTGATATGTGTTGGTTGAGGGATGGGCTTCAAAAGCATTAATACTCTTTAAAGTAGAATAAAGAACCATCTTTTAATATAAATGATAACTTGTAATTTATGTATCTCTACTAGCATTTCAGGTGTTTAGATTTGCATAATTTTTAAATCTATATTTTCTTTGGGGTCCTAGCCTCTGATCCCCAAGCTCTCTCTTTCTTTTTCCTGGTTTTGATATCTTAGTATTCTTTTTAAAATGTGTAACTTGTAGTTTAAATTTCTTTCAACACTTTTGTCTTTCTCAAGATCACTCCAATAATTTCCGCTTCAGAAATTAAATCTCTAAGGTAAAAACACTAATATATACTGTTTTCTACGTTTTGTAAAATAGTTTTAGTAATAAGCATTGGTTCTTTTATGAGTTAACTACCAATTCTAACTTTATCAAGTCTAAATTTTTTTTAGAGTAGTTGAAATCTAAGTAGAGATATGTCAACAAATTTGTCTTCATGTGTTTGTGTGTTGCGTTTCAGAAAACGACAATTTAATCCAAATACCCTTTTCTATGTTCCAACTTCTCTAACTAATATTTACAATTGTCTGTTACTATTTGTACACCAATCTCATAATTTCCTTTAAAAAAAAAATCCTCACCTTCTATTAAATTAAAATATATGTACTATGATTACATAAGCTATACGTACCCGTGTTATATGTCGGATTGTGGATTTAGCACTACTCTAATTGTTTCTTTATAATTATTCAGTTGAGTAGAGTAGAGTAGAGTAGAGTAGAGGTTTGGTTGTGATGTTTATTAAGTAGGCTTCTATTTTATATAGGACTGAAAAAGGCAGAGAGAAACACAAAAAGATGTTTACTTGCATAGCTTGTACCAAAGCAGATGGAGGTGAAGAATTCGAAAATGGAGCGCGTGGAGGCATCACTCCCAATACTAAAGAAGCCGTCAAAAGCCTAACTACACAGGTCTCTTATTCTCTTCTCTCTTTGTTCATCCTTCTGCTTTTTTTTGTTTGTTTATCTTCACTTTATTTTTTACTCTTTTTATCCCTTTTTCTAATTACCTTGCTAGTGAGACAAACATAGACACATAACCCAATTAACGTATCTTATAATATGGTTTAAAAAAAGTAATCTTTTATGTTAAGTAACGTACGGTTCATAGATTTGACTGATATTCGTTTAGAGATTTTTTTTTAAAGAATATATTAAAGGATTGATCCAAATTACTGTTGTTTTAGACAGAGATCTTACAATGATGCAACTTCACTTGTTTGGAATCTTTTTACCAATCTCTCTTTAATAGTTTATGTCAGTGTTTGTTTCTTATCTATGTGACTAGACAATGAAAGTCAAACAACTATTTGAAACAATTCAAACTCTTATTGATTTTTTTTTATTAAAAAAGGTATGTGGCTGATGAAAACTTAAAAGGGTCATAATATATGTGCCTTGATGAAAGCTAATGGGGTCTATATGAACTTGATGAATATTGCTAATGAAGATTGATCTAACTACTTTTTTTAAAATAAGCTTTAGTGGATTCTTACCTAGACAGGAAATAAAGAAAGGATTTGGGAGGGTGGGGGCAACTAATTAGTAGATTAAAAGAACAAAACCAAAAGAAAGAGTGGACCGTTATGATTGTGTTTCTGCATACTAGGAAGATTAAGTGTTTTTTTATACTTAGTTTAATTATGTTAGATCTCATAGCTTTGTTGTGTTCTTTTAAGAATGATTATAGTAGACTTCCTTTTTTACTTCTTTGGGAGTAAAAACTATTCTTCTCTTGACCCATTTAGTCATGGCTAAAGATTTGAAACTACCTATAATGGGAAGAGCCTAATGTTTGTGAAACGGTCATGGCTAAGGTTTGGGTACCTATGTTATGCAGATTAAAGATATGGCTTTGAAATTCTCTGGTGCTTATAAACAATGCAAGCCATGTACTGGTTCCTCTAGTAGCCCTATGAAGAAAGGAATTAGAGCTTTCCCAGATTTTGACAATGCTTCTGAAGGTGTTCCATATCCTTACATGGTTGGAAGTGCGGGTTCAACACCTGCTTGGGACTTCACAAACTCCTCTCACCATCCAGCTGGACGTTCAGAATCAAAATTCACCTCAATATATGGAAATGATAGGGAATCTATCTCTGCACAGTCTTGTGATGTAGTACTTGATGATGAAGGGCCAAAAGAGTGGATGGCTCAAGTAGAACCTGGTGTTCATATCACATTTGCTTCGCTTCCCACTGGAGGAAATGATCTCAAACGGATCCGCTTCAGGTATTTGAATTACTCAAAACAACCTGTATGTGTGTGATCTTTGAGTTTTGTTGATCATTAAAGTGGTGACTTGAACTGAAATTGCTTAAAATTGTTTGAGACACCAAATGCTTTATTATATGTTTCACTTTATGACTTTTGAAACTAAAACCATTACTTTCGTCTTGTTTTGAAAGCCGGGAGATGTTTGATAAGTGGCAAGCTCAACGGTGGTGGGGTGAGAACTATGACAAGATTGTTGAGCTCTACAATGTACAGAGATTCAACCGTCAAGCTCTTCAAACACCTGCAAGATCCGAAGATCAAGTAAACACATTTATCCTTAGACCCATTAGTCTTTCTTCAGATAAAGAACCTTTGTTAATCTTGTCTTTTATTTTCAGTCACAGAGAGATTCAACGTACTCAAAGATGGATTCAGCAAGAGAAAGCAAAGACTGGACTCCCAGACACAACTTAAAAACACATCACTTCTATGGTGGCTCTAGCAACTATGGACCAGGAAATCATCATGGAGGACAACTAATGGATGCAGCACGAACCACAACATCTTCCAGAGATGAACCACCGTCCATGAGCAATGCTAGTGAAATGCAAGCTGAGTGGATTGAAGAGGATGAGCCAGGAGTTTACATTACCATCAGACAATTAGCAGATGGGACTAGAGAGCTACGTCGAGTTAGATTCAGGTATAACAAAACATCTTAAACTAAGCATTTGAGATTAGATTGTTGTACCGCATTTAATAGGATTCTATGGTTCTTGGTTTACTCAACAGCCGGGAAAGATTTGGGGAAATGCATGCAAAGACATGGTGGGAGCAGAACAGAGAGAGAATACAAACACAGTATCTTTAGAAATAAAGAACACATTATGAGTCTATCTACCAAAATCTTTAATTAATTTTACTCTTAACACAACAACACAGCTATACACATTTTGCTTATTTGTTTCTTTAAATCTTAGTTTAAGATCTATACATAAATCTAATGATTTGGAATATCATCTGGCATCAAAGCTGATTGTGATATTTAACGAAATCATTTAGTGCTTGGATTGACAGCAAGTATAAACATGTGTTTTAAAAAGAAACATTGGCTTACGTTTTTTGAGCAGAGACAAGGAAATTTTGAGAGCAAAATCCACTCTAGCTGAAAGTCTTGATGATTAACAACTGAATCTAAATAATCCAACACCAGTATGTTAATCGCAATATTTTCATTGTTTAGAAGATCATCATCATCTTAAACATAGACAAAAAAAAAAAGAAAATCTGGCTCTTGTGATTGCCAATAGATAATGTGGGTCAAGTGTGTGTTTTTGAAATATGGAGACTCAATCATCATTTCCCATGTTTTTGATACTAATATGAATCTTAGTAGAGATTTCACTCGGAGTCTCTCAAGAATCTCTTAAACAAGATCTTGCCTTATTCTTTTTTTTTTGATAAAGTTTTCCTCTCATTTTGTTACTCTAACCAACGTTATTTTCTAGAATTAGAGTTTAGTACTCAAGGAGGAAAAGGAGACATGCACACTTAGTTATTTATCTAGTTCATATTAGGTTGTATGAAAAAAAAAATCAATTTTGGGTTACATACTATGTATATGATAATATTAATTTCTAGTTTTCAAATATTTCTTTGAAAGGAGAATAAGAAAAATACACAAATTTAAAAGAAAGAGAACGAAATATATAAAATGATTATTAAGGATAAATAATACATTTTCCAAGAGTTCAAGACACATAGATTATCCAACAAGACGAGAAACTAGAAAGAAAAACATTTAAATTAAGCAAAGCAATACATTGATGAATCTCACTATTAGAGAGCCATAACTTTTAACTAATTGACATTAAACTTTGGGAATAAGGAGCTATTAATAGCAAAGATCTGTCATCGTTAAATAAGGAGAATGTCCTAGTTTCCAAGTCATAAATCACGAGATTTGGATTCTCAACATACTCATCAGAAAGCAACAGCTTCTTGTTCTTCAAAATCACCAGTGGGCAAGCTATTGGCCACATTCCATTGCTTATTAGACCGTTAGGACAAGAAGATAGATCTAATGAATATATCTTCTCCCATGTCATGCTTGAACTACTTAGTGTCCAAATGTCTTGCTTTGGCCATTTCTTCTCAGACACACACACATGGTTATCCAAATTGCACATGACGATAGAAGTTCCATTTTCTTGGGTGATTGGAGACTCCGAAATCACTTGAAAAATCTCGGTGTGGCAATCAAATGATAACATTTTGATTCGGCCATTGTCATGAAAAATAAACCAATAAAGTGATCCACCAGCATACAAAGGATTCTGATCATAAAGAACCCGGTAAAGAGATGATTCCACATACCTCCAAGTGTTTGACTTAAAGTCAAAAACTTCACAAGTAGTCGCACCTTGGAGACCTACTTCAAAAGAGTTATACAACCAAACCAACTTGTACGTACCTGTGCATATGTCTTTACCAAACCCTAGCAAGTTAGGTTCATATGCATCGGATCCATCGAAAACAAGTGTTTGAAGCTTTGCTTGAGGAACTTCTTGCATCCATCTAGTGCTAGGATTGGCCACAAGTATATAACCACGAAAATCATAGATACATACCAGACCATCACAACACCTTGAAAGGTCATCAAAGGAGATTTCGAGTGCACACTTCGGCTCCTGTTGAAGATCTTGATGATTAACAAATGACTCTAAAGAATCCAACACCAGTGTGCTCATAACGGTTCCTTCATCGTCAAGAATATCATCTTCATCGTCATCATCGACAAAGAGGAAATCTGGGTCTTGTGATTCCCAGTGGATCATGTGTTTGGTTTTGAAATATGGAGATTCAATCATCACCTTCCATGTTTTTGACACTAATTTGAATCTCAGTAGAGATTTCACTGGGAGTCTCTTAAGAATCTCCTCTACAATATCTCTCATTTTCTTACTCTAAACGATGTTATTTTCTAGGATTAGAGTTTGGAACTTGATGAGGAAAAGGAGTGAACACTGAGTTATTTGTACAGGTCATATGACCAAGTACTTTTTCGGTTACAAACTATGATAGTATACATTGACTTAAATGAGACACATGTTTCTCTTGTTTTCTCAATATTTTCTTTATTGTTTTTTGTTTTTAACTAGTTTAAGACCTCTGTAAAATTTTGACAAAAAAGACCTCGAGAAGATATACTGAACACATTAAAGTTATACAAAGAAAAGAGAATATATTTGTGAAATCTATATATGTTATTTAACTATGTCAAGTAGAAAATAAACAAACAATGAATATTTGTCTAACAATATTTAGGGTTTAAAGATATTCGACTAGGTTTTTAGTTGTCATTTTTACGTGCCTAGTAAGCATTTAAAGACTTTTTGAACTTTATTTTCTGCGGATATTTAAAAGTAGTTTAAAAGTTCTTTCAAAATCTAATACAAAATTCTTAGAAATAATTTTATTTTTAATATTTCCTATATATAAATTTCAATTGATATTTGTATATATTTCTCTATTCCTTTTATCAATGACAATAACCGTCGGAATGATGATTACACGTATTTATAGAGACACGCTCTACACAAGACGTTTCCTAGGAACAAGAAATAGACGTTTCCTAGGAACAAAAAATTCCTTATTGTATTTTGTGAAAAAAAAGAAAGAAGTCAACTACGAGCCTAGATATTCTTAACGTTAGCTATTTGTTTCTCCTATTTGGGTGTTTAAGATATTCAAATATTAGTTTTTATTCTTAAAATAATTGATCAACATGTTGTCTATCTAACATAAAACAGAGTCAACTATATTATTTGCTTATAAACTTGTAAGTGATAACGAATACAAAGTAGAGTTGACAATTTGAGTTTTTAGATGAGCAAGCCATAACCATATTTGGAGAAAGGTCACCATAGTTCCATCAATAGCTGATATCACTACTCATGCTCAAACCGTCGATGTAGAAGACGGTGGATCCGGTGGTGATACCCGTTCACCGGTTTTATCCGGTTCTCTTGTTTCCGTATCGTTCGTTCAAAAGGTAAATGATTTAGCATTTTTATCGCAACATGTTTGCTTAATTTTATCGAGTAAGATTGACTAGTAGGATTCAAGATTATATACATTGTTTGATGTTATATGTGTGCACAGTCTTGAATCTTGACTTTGGTTACCAGTTCTTAAAAATATCATGATCCATAATCTTATATTATTGTATTCTTTATATATAGCTGATTGGCGAGTTCGTGGGAACATTCACTATGATATTTGCCGGCTGCTCGGCAATCGTGGTAAACGAGACGTATGGTAAACCGGTAACACTTCCTGGTATAGCTTTGGTATGGGGACTAACCGTAACGGTTATGATATACTCAATTGGTCATGTCTCCGGTGCACATTTCAACCCAGCTGCTGTTTCTTTGCCTCTTCTAAAAAGTTCCCTTTTAGTCAGGTGTTCCAAAAATTATCTACACTTGTAAAAATACTTCATACTTTAATTAGAAAATCCCATTGTTCATATATATATATATATATATATATATATATATATCTCTTGATTCTTCAATCTCAATATTCAATAATTAAAATCAAAAGAAACATGCATTTACGCGAGTTTTAAGCTATATAAAAAAAAAATCTCTTATTTTTTTTTCTTCTTCAAATAGATTATTTCTTCATTTTTCATGAATGTCGTATCACCAACTAGAGCCATGGATTGTATATGTTTATACATAGGTTCCAGGATATATAGCCGCTCAAGTTCTCGGGTCGACCTTAGCTGCCACAGCTCTACGCTTGTGTTCCATTTGAACGAAAACGTATGTAGCCACAAAGGCGATGTTTATGTTGGAACATATCCATGTAACTCAACCACGACGTCGTTTGTAATGGAGTTCATCGCTACTTTCAACCTAATGTTCGTTATATCTGCGGTGGCTACCGATAAAAGAGCCACCGGGTCATTAGCAGGAATCGCTATATATCGGCGCAACCGTAGTACTTGACATCCTATTCTCCGGGTAATTAAGCTAAGTCCCTTAGTACATTTTCTATGGTTATAACTTATATTGGTAAAAGGTATATTAATTTTTTTTTTTTTTTTTTTTTAATGTATATTGGGCGTTAGGCCAATTTCGGGAGCATCTATGAATCCAACAAGAAGCTTAGGGCCTGCACTTATATGGGGATGTTATTAAGATTTATGGTTATACATAATTTCACCTGTGATCGGGGCATTATCAGGTGCATGGACTAATTATGATATGTTACGGTCTACTAATAAATCATATAGTGAGCTTATTCGTCCAAGTTGCAATAAAGTTTCTTGTAGAGATCGTCAAGAAGCTTCTCAAGATGAGATTTGTGTTTTACGAGTGATTGATGCAGACAATCAGAAATATTTCATATGTGATGAATGTAAATTGGCGTGAACAGAATTATGTAAATGTACTATTATCCAGATTGGTTATTTCAAGATCTAACTTTTTTTTAGTAATATGAATGTGAATGTCAAGATCTAACTTTTTTTTCATGTTGATTATAAACATTACCAAATAAATACTGCAAATTCATCACCAAATTTAGAAGATCCTGCAAAATGTCTTCCCTTCTTGTACTGTTCTCGCTTAAGTAATACACGTATACAACTATAGAAACTTATAAACAATATTAAGACGTATGAATGTAACAAAACACTTTCCAATATCTATAAAAAAAGAATTTAAATATTAAAATTTCTGAAAGAATGTGAGTATAATTATTTTCTCTCTATGAGTTTATTTTATAGAAATAAACTTTGTATAGTAAAATATTAAGTTGCATTAATGTTAATCATAATGTTATTAGGGAAGAAATAAAATATCAGTAAGCATAATCCATATTAAAAATTTGTTTTTCAATAATAAAATATTAAGTTGCATTAATGTTAATAATAACGTTATTACCGAAGAAACAAAAATGTCAGTAAGCATCTTCCATATTACTTAATTTGTGCTTATCCAAAAATACTAACGAGAAAAATATGCTTATCCAAAAAAAACTCATGAGTCAAACATATTTTGACTAAAATGATTTTACCCTCATCGTTAGTTTAGTAAACCCATAAATATCCCTAACCACCTTCGAGTCCAATCCGATCTACCATTGCTCCTCCCGCCGGTAATATTCCGCCGCCGATTGCAATTTTCCGATCATTTCCGGCGATATCCAATCGCATACAGAGACTATTAGTAAGTTTTCTAATGTTTACTTACTGCACTGAAAAATGATTCGTATTTACGAAATCGATTTAACGAGTTTCTGAAGTCGCTCGCCTTCTAGCTATTCTCAATTGATACGATGTAGATATGTTCAATAGTTCTATGCTTGTTGATATGTTGAATCTGTGCATGCGCTTTGATTTAACATCGCTTTCGCTTCGAGATAATTGCAACTTGTTTGATCGTAGGTGAATCTGGGCTTTGATCACCGATCATTTTTGTCACTCTTCAGAAATGTCTGTGTAAGTGCTTCTCTGCCCTAATTTTTGGGATATTATGTTTTCTTTAGTTTAGAAATCGCCCATTTCTAGTTTACGTGATGAATCTGTGAAATGGCTTATTCGATTTCCGTTAGTCTTTTGATTGTGGATGGGTTTTAAATTTGTATTTGTGGTATTGATTTCATAACGTGTCTTCATTGGTTGAAAATTGAATTTTGTGGTTACTTCGAGTAAAAGGGATCAATATTGTTGAAATTATGTGTGTTGTATACTTCTTTGATGCAGTGTTGCTGCTTCGGCTCCTGGGAAGGTGTTGATGACTGGGGGCTACCTCATACTTGAGAAGCCAAATACAGGGCTTGTGTTGAGTACAAATGCACGGTTCTATGCGATTGTGAAGCCTATTAATGAAGAACTCAAGCCTGAAAGTTGGGCATGGGTATGTACTTCTTCTCATTTATGTGTTACGAAGAAGTAATATTGTTGGGTTATTCTTTTGTGTGTGGCGGCTGATAGGCAATTGTTGGTTTGTTTGTTGGCTTATTTTCCAGCAATGGACAGATGTAAAATTAACATCACCACAGCTCTCGAGGGAAAGCATGTATAAACTGTCACTTAAACATTCTACTACTCTTCAGTGTGTGTCAGCAAGGCAAGATCCGAATGACTTTTAGATGCACTGCTTTTTATTTTTAATCTCAATATCATAATTCATAAGT
The DNA here is from genome assembly GCA_963854855.1 of Nasturtium officinale. Taxonomy (NCBI): domain Eukaryota; kingdom Viridiplantae; phylum Streptophyta; class Magnoliopsida; order Brassicales; family Brassicaceae; genus Nasturtium; species Nasturtium officinale. The sequence goes on from OY978500.1 coordinate 9,411,951, forward strand.
GATTATACTGTGGATACTTCTTTTGCTTAATATAGATGATAGAGAACTTACATCGTTCTTTTCGGGAAAAATATATATCAGTGATTCAAGAAACCCCTTTGTAGAGCACGCTATACAGAATGCTATAGCTGCTGCTCATTTGGCAACCGACAAGGGCAAAGAAGCATTGCAAAAACTCTTATTGCAAGGTAATCTTCAGATCGCTGGTTTTCGTAAGAACATCATTTTTATTTATGAAGTAGAGATTGAATGCATTACCATTTCTCTAAATCGGGTTTGCAGGTCTTGATATCACAATCTTAGGCTCCAATGACTTTTACTCATATCGGAATCAGGTTTTCTATCTTTTTCTTTGCTGAAAACTGACTCAACTACACTTGATTTTGTTGATATTTCCTTTGATTATCCAATATCCTGTCGAGACTTGAGATGCTTGTCTAAAATGTTGATTATCTGATTTATGGTAATAGATAGAATCTATTGGGCTTCCATTGACACCAGAATCACTGGGTACCCTTGCACCTTTTGCATCAATCACATTCAATGCTGCTGAGTCAAATGGTGCTAATTGCAAGCCTGAAGTAGCAAAAACTGGCTTAGGTTCTTCTGCAGCAATGACAACAGCTGTGGTTGCAGCTCTGTTACATTATCTTGGAGTGGTTGACTTATCCGATCCATGTAAAGAAGGAAAGTTTGGTTGTTCTGATCTAGATGTTATCCATATGATAGCACAAACATCTCATTGTCTTGCTCAAGGAAAGGTCGGAAGTGGGTTTGATGTGAGCTGTGCTGTCTATGGGAGTCAGCGTTATGTTCGCTTCTCTCCAGAAGTCTTGTCATTTTCTCAGGTTTTTACAGAGATGTCTGTTGTATATATACTCCCCACTCATAAAGATGTGAATTTACGGACTCCCAAGTTTTGCAGGTTGCAGTAACGGGTCTACCATTACATGAAGTTGTCGGTGGAATTTTGAAGGGAAAATGGGACCATGAGAGAACTGAGTTCTCTTTACCGCCACTGATGAATCTTGTAAGCAAACATTCAGACCTAAAGTCTTTCCTGAAAAAACCTGTTGTGAACCTCACCAACTTCTTATTTCCTTGGCTTCTGTGAAAACCTGGTGTACTAACAAGATGTTGTCTTCTATAGTTCCTTGGAGAGCCTGGAAGTGGTGGATCCTCCACACCATCATTGGTAGGTGCTGTAAAGAAGTGGCAAATGTCTGATCCAGAGAAGGCACGAGAAACTTGGCAAAAATTGTCAGATGCAAATTTAGAACTGGAAACGAAACTAAACATTCTCAGCAAATTAGCTAAAGACCATTGGGATGTTTATCTAGAAGTCATTAAGTCTTGTAGTGTGCTTACTTCTGAAAAGGTATTTTTTCATTTGCTGAGTGTTGATTTCATTCGATATCTTACATCAAGGAGCAGCTTGGTTTTATTTGCCTCTTGTATCTTATGTTTAGTGGATACTACATGCTACTGAACCAACCAACGAAGAGATTATTAAAGAACTCTTAGGGGCAAGAGAAGCTATGTTGAGGATCAGAATTCTTATGCGTCAGTTGGGTGAAGCTGCTAGTGTTCCGGTAAGTTATTCTTTATTCTGTTTTAATACTTGCTTCAGATCTCAACTGACCATATACGCATGACAACTTTATGCTGATGCATAGAATACTTGGCTGGCTTTAGAATTTGAGTAGCATACACGATATAAGGGTTCCCAAGTCATGCATTAGAACAAATTGACTAGTTTTGCATTTTCATTTACCTTGAGCGACCATGGAATTGCAGATAGAGCCTGAATCCCAAACTCAACTTTTGGATTCTACAATGAATGCTGAAGGGGTTCTACTTGCTGGTGTTCCTGGAGCTGGTGGATTTGATGCTATATTTGCTATTACTTTAGGGGATTCCGGCAGCAAACTGACCCAGGCATGGAGTTCACAAAATGTTTTGGCCTTATTGGTGAGAGAAGATCCACACGGTGTTTGTCTAGAGAATGGTGATCCACGATCCACAGGTATTACTTCAGGCGTTTCATCAATTCATCTTGAGTAAACCAACATTGTTCAGCAGTGTCCAATTAAATAGGTGCATCACCAAGTTCGGTTGAGTATACTGTTTTGCATATAGACTTGGGTGCTAAATTTCTTGGTGTAAGCACTTCACTGTGCATTTTTCACCCATTGTAAGTCTTTAACTCTTGGAAAAACTCGCGGGAAAATAAAATAAGGTTAATTTTGAATATCCTCATTTGTGTCGCTTCCATTTTCTTCATGCTTGAAAGAGTCTGGAACAGGAATTTAACATTAGAGAAACTGCAGGATGATCCAAACCTACCAATAATCTTTGCAAGAACAAGTCCCACCTTTAAACAGGTGAAACCTGTTTCTGTCTCTTACAACAATCTCTCTTTCGTAGATTATGGAGATTTTCTTTGTATATGTGTGACAGTCACTACACATCCTCAGGTTTCTAGCTATTTTAATGATAGAACCTGGAGGTGTATACAACAATGCAAAGGCAATAGCCACCTTTTGGCTGTGTCCTTTTAGTCTATCTCTTTTTTCTTCGGCATCTACATTTAGCAATATCTGTGTTATGTCTGGCGAATAACCTTCGAATTTTAGCTGCCATTCCATTTGGTGTAGCATCTTGTAGATCTCTTTGCATTGTGGGTGTGATCGATCTTGTGAAACAAACCTGTGTGTTTTACCTTTTATCTCGACGATGCTAAAACCCGGGGTTTGCTTCAAACCCTTGATAGCGATTTCTGTTCGAGCTCTAGCTACATCTTCCCACATCTGAGCTTGTGCATACATGTTAGAGATCACCAAATAGTCACCTGGGTTTTGGGAGTTTAGCTTAAGTAGTTCTCGAGCTGCTATCTGGCATAGCTCAACATTCTGATGAACTCTACATGAACTTAAGAAGCTTCTCCAGACAACATCATTTTGCTTAACCGGCATGCTTGCAATAGTTTCCAAGGCTTCCTCTAGAAGTCCGGCTCTGCCCAGAAGATCTACAAGACAGCCATAATGCTCAGTGGTTGGCTCCACCTTACCTTCCTTTAACATTTCTTCAAAGACTTGACGGCCTTCTTTGACAAGACCAGAGTGGCTACAGGCATTAATAACACTGACATACACAACATGATCTGATTCTAAACCTTCTTTGATCATCTCCGAGAACATCCTTAAAGCTGCTTCTCCTTCTCCGTGCAACGCAAGTCCTGAGATCAATGCACTGTAAGTCAAATTGTTCCTAGTTTCCATCTTCTTAAATATATGCAACGCCTTGTCTAAACACCCGCATTTAACGTACATATCTACTAGTGAAGTTTGGACTGCTATGTTGAGTTTGCTTATGTTTCTCAACAGGAAGCCATGAATGCTCATTCCCAGATTGAGTGCACCAGTGTTGGCACAAGCTGAGAGAGCACTAACCATTCCACTTTCTTCTGCCTTCGAATTCGTTTCTCTACACATTTCTCGGAATAGCAATAGGCATTCGCTCCACATTCCCATTCCTGCACGAGTTGAGACCATTGAGCTCCATGACGCAGCGGTTTTAAATTCAAGTTTCTCAAAAACCGCAGAAGAAAGTGCCATCTCTCCACATCTTCCATACATACTAATCAAACTATTCTGAACAAACACATCATCTTCAAGACCACGCTTAAACACATGCCCATGAATCTGCTTCCCTTCTCGAACCGACTTCAACCGAGTACAAGCCTTGAGAAGACACGGGTACGTGAAATTATCTGGCTCAATCCCTCTCTCAATCATCTCATTGTAAACACACAATGTTTCTTCAAAACTCGTTTCATTAACATATCCTCTGATCATTGTATTGTAATCAAAGGTACATGGATCATCGATTCCTCTGAAAATTGATGCCGCGTAATTCATACTGTTCTCCCATCCCGAGTGGGCACATGTTGCTAGAACACTGCTCGCTGAGAATGGAGAAGAGCAGAACAAACTTAGCTTGATGAATTTGGCGTGAACTTGCTTGAAATCTTCCATGTTCTTGCATCTCTTTAACAGGTATAAACATTCTTGCTCTTTGTTGCATTCTGGTTTTTGTGTTAGATCGTCTCTAGAAGCCAATAGAGACTGTAGAATTGGTGCTTTAATCATCCTCTCCTCGTAACCATTTAAGAAACTAGAGATATGGAGTTCGAGAATGTTCTCTGATGATCGAAGAAAGATTTGAAAGTTTTTTTAGGGAGGTGTTTTGAATCTCATCCCGTTAAGATTTGCCTGGAAAATCTGAGCCACAAGTAAAAATTTAGAGGTTCTGATAAGTTGTGATGAGTGAGAGAGAGAGAGAATGTGCCTTGGATTTTCTCTCCATGTTTTGTCTGATTTTGGGACCCACCTTACTCAAAACACGATTTCACTGTGGTTCAATTCCGGTTTGGGTTTGGTTCTTAACCAAACTACGAACCAACAAACTAACCGAAACGACGAAACATTGATTGCACCTGTCACGGGCATTTTTTTCTAGCAGTTGGAAACCAAAAAAACAGGTTTTGTTGACAAATGAGGTCTCTCACAAAACGATAGAACTAAAATAATTCAAAAACATATAAAAAAACAAATTACACGATTTTTTTTTCCTTTTGAGGAATTTTGTGAAAGTCTAATAATTACAATTATGATATCAAGATTTGGTTCAATTTAATAACCAAAAGATAATATACAGGATGGGTCTACCATTAGCTTTTTTTTTTCTATTTCTTACAAGTTTGACTATAGTAGTATGTTTCATTTAATGGCGAACAATCTTTGATCCTGTCAACATTTGAACTCCACTTAATAAATCGAATAAATTTGCTTTTTTCTAACATAACATTCATCATAAATTTAGAAATCGTCCAAAAAAACCTGAGTATGGATTCAGAAGATCCGTTTATATATATGCGAATAGATATTCTTACAAAGAAGGACAAATAATACGGCCAACAACGTAACTTACACAATGATGTCATTCCTCACATGCTCCTTTAATTTAAAATTCAAATATGATTCGACATTTTCCGTTTTCGACAACACTTGTGTGTATATTAGTATATACATATTTTTTTTAATCTGAATTGCTAATTAATTCTCAACGGTATTCAGACACTTTAGTCCTCAAGTGGAAATACTTTAACTAATAACTTATTTAAAGATAAAAAACATTAACCCATATATGGGTTTTTAGTTTTTACTATTCAAGCATGTGAGTGTAGTAGATATTGTTGCACATTGGAAGGCGCGTGGGGTTACACATAACTAAGTGTGTGTGTGTGTGTGTGTGTAAGAACTAAGAACCAAATTATTAGATTGGTCGTGAAAATATAATCAACTCGCACCAAATGGAGCCGTGAAAGCCACGCGTTTTCACAAAACCCGTCTCCATCGTCACGAACTATGTAAGACTCGTGGGTCCTTTATTCGATTAATCTCTCTAGATTTCACCGTTTCTCTCTGTTCTCTGGCGTTCTCTTTCTCCAGATTTTTATCAGAGAGATAAACAAATTTCACAGCTACCAAACAGATTCCTACTTCTTCTTCTTCTTCTGAGTTCTTCTTCTCAGATTCAGCTTCACCTTTTCTGTACCAATCTCTGTCTCTTACCCTTATTTTCTCACTTTTGTTTCTTTTTAGAGAAAGGTAATTTTTTACATCTTCTTTTACAAAAGATTTGTTTTTTTTCTCTTATGATGCTTTGATTGGTGGCTTTGTATTCCTTTCACACAGGCCAGCTCATTTTTGGTATATAATTTCCTCTGAATTTTTCACGAACTTGCTGAATTTATCAACATTTATGATCTGAAATTTGCTGCATGTTTCTTAGTAGATTCGGAATCGTTTACTCGTGTAGGTTTTTCTTTTTACTCTTTTCTTCTCCTGGCTGCTGCGTTCAAAGCTGAATTTTTTTAAAAGTGGGTTTGGTTAGATGTTGAATTATTTTTTAATGACAATTGATTTGACTATGAATATGTCAAAATGCCATTAGAAACTTTTTCCTTTTTAAGTTTCGGCGTTCTCTCTTGTTAGCCGGCTATTTGACTTTGATTTTTTTGGATTATGACAAAGCCAATTTTGATAACACCATATAATATCCTAAGCCAACTCTTCTTGTTTTTATCGTAACCAGGAACCTGGTTTTGGCTGAAATCTCCTCACAGGAAAAAAGCTCCTAGATTTCTAAAGCTAGTAGCTTTGTTTTGATATGGTGATGTGATTTGGGGTTTAAAGGTTTCATCTTGTTGTGAATTCTACTGTGGATATTGGTTTTTGTAAAAACATGGAGAAAGATGAAGGTGAAAGCTGGAAAGAAATGGTGAGAAAGATGCTTCCTCCTGGAGCTCCTTTACCTGAAAATCCATCTGAATTTGATTACTCTATAGCTTTAGAGTACACTGGTCCTACTCCTGTTCAGGAGATTCCTAGAGTTGCACCTATTGATGTTATTCCACCTCGAGTGAACAATCCGATTCCTTTACCGGTTTCTCGTATAGCTGGAGGAGTTGCAAGCTCTTCAGGTCAGAGTCCACGAGGTTCGCCAGCTAGCTCTGAGTCTGTTGTCTCTGTGTTGCATAATAACCCTGAATTTTCATCTCGCTCAGCTTCTGTGTCACCAGTCGCTGCTCCCATACCAAATGGGAATCAGATTCGTAGACCGGTTGTTAAATTCAAAACTGTTGATGATCATGTTGGTCGAGGTGAAGGTAAAGATGAGGCAGAGGATGAAAGGGAGAGGAAGGTATATGAGTGTACTGCCGGTACGAAGAGACGGAGGGAGAAGAAGAAGAAGAAGAAGAAGAAGAGAGAGTGTTATCGATGTGGTAAAGCGAAATGGGAAAATAAGGAGACTTGTATTGTGTGTGATGAAAAGTATTGTGGAAACTGTGTTCTCAGAGCTATGGGTTCGATGCCTGAAGGAAGGAAATGTGTGAGTTGCATTGGTCAGGCTATCGATGAATCGAAACGATCTAAGTTAGGGAAGCATTCACGGGTATTATCCCGGTTGCTCAGTCCTTTGGAAGTTAAACAGATAATGAAGGCGGAAAAGGAATGTGCAGCTAATCAGCTGAGGCCCGAGCAACTGATTGTGAATGGGTATCCCTTAAAGCCTGATGAAATGGCTGAGTTGCTCAATTGTCCTTTACCACCTCAGAAGTTGAAACCGGGTAAATATTGGTACGACAAAGAATCTGGTCTATGGGGCAAGGTAATGTATATATAATGGTTTTGGTACTTTCTTTGAGGTTGAAGTCGCTTGGTTTGTTGGCTAATGTTGTTGTGAACAGGAAGGAGAGAAACCCGATAGAGTCATATGCTCGAACTTGAACTTTACGGGGAAGCTAGGTCCGCAAGCAAGCAATGGGAACACAGAAGTTTATATTAATGGTAGGGAGATCACAAAGCTCGAATTAAGGATTCTGAAGGTAACTTTTGATGTTGTTATGTTTCTAAGTGTCACATATCCAGAAGCAATCGAATATAAACCTTGCTTGTGTGTATATTTTTCAGCTAGCAAATGTACAATGTCCACGTGATACTCATTTTTGGGTATACGACGATGGGCGGTATGAGGAAGAAGGGCAGAATAATATACGAGGAAACATATGGGAGAAGGTAATAATATAACAACTCTTCATTAGATTCTTATAAAATGTGGCTTTTTTTGCTAGTGACATAATGATTTTATTGGTTTGGGTTAAATAGGCATCTACGAGGTTCATGTGTGCGCTGTTTTCTTTACCTGTTCCTCAAGGACAACCTCGCGGGATGGTGCAACCACCGAGTAATTATGTCACTGTTCCGAATTATATAGAGCATAAGAAGATTCAGAAGCTTCTACTTCTTGGTATTGAAGGGTCTGGAACTAGCACTATCTTCAAACAGGTAATTATTAATGGACAAAATGTGGGAAAAATGAAGAAATAATCTGCGGATTCAATGGTTTACTTATCGATATATCTTGTTGCGTGAAACAGGCCAAATTTTTGTATGGAAACAAGTTTTCTACGGAGGAGCTTCAAGATATTAAGCTGATGGTACAGAGCAATATGTATAGATATCTCAGTATCCTACTTGATGGAAGAGAACGTTTTGAAGAGGAAGCTTTATCTCATTCGAGAGGTTTAAATGCTATTGAAGGTGATTCACGAGGTACCATTTTGGCTGTAGACAACTATTAAATTTGATTTTCGTGAGTAAGGTTCATGAATCATGATTCCTTGAAATATTCTTGCAGGCGAGGAAGCTAACGACCATGGAACTGTCACTACACCGCAGTGTGTCTATACCTTGAACCCAAGGTTGAAGCATTTTTCGGATTGGCTTCTCGATATCATAGCAACTGGCGATCTTGATGCATTTTTCCCGGCTGCAACTCGTGAATACGCTCCCTTGGTCGAAGAAGTTTGGAAAGATCCAGCGATTCAAGCAACATATAGACGAAAAGATGAGCTTCATTTCCTTCCTGATGTTGCAGAATACTTCTTGAGCCGGGTATGGATGGAACTCTGGTTTAGGTTCTGTTGTTATCATTTCATATCGATTCAGTTGTTCACTTATGCTTCCATTTGCAGGCCATGGAAGTATCCAGCAACGAGTACGAGCCTTCAGAGAGAGATATAGTATATGCAGAAGGCGTTACACAAGGAAATGGATTAGCTTTCATGGATTTTTCTCTTAATGAACACAGCCCAATGTCTGAAACATACCCTGAAAACCCGGACGCCTCATCACCTCCTCAGCCAAAGTATGTTCTGCTTCACGCCAAATTTTCGCTCTCTTGAACCGCAAACTTTGGTACTTATTATCAGTCCTTTATCTAATGCAGGTACCAACTTATCCGAGTAAACGCAAAGGGGATGAACGATAGCTGCAAATGGGTAGAAATGTTTGAAGATGTACGAGCAGTTATCTTCTGCATTAGCTTAAGTGATTACGATCAGATCAGCATTGCACCCGAAAGCAGCGGAACAGTCCAGTTTCAGAACAAGATGATCCAAAGCAAAGAACTCTTCGAGTCAATGATCAAGCACCCGTGTTTCAAAGACACACCCTTTATCTTGATCCTAAACAAGTACGATCAGTTCGAGGAAAAGCTAAACCGTGCACCGTTAACTTCTTGCGATTGGTTCAGCGATTTCTGTCCCGTGAGAACAAACAACAATCCTCAGTCACTGGCTTACCAAGCTTACTTCTACGTAGCAGTGAAGTTCAAGCTTCTTTACGCGTCTGTCACAGGTCAGAAACTTTTTGTGTGGCAAGCTCGGGCTAGAGACCGAGCGAATGTGGATGAAGGGTTTAAGTATGTAAGAGAGGTTTTGAAATGGGATGAAGAGAAGGAAGAGAGTTACTTAAATGGTGGAGGAGAAGATTCCTTTTATAGTACTGATATGAGTTCTTCGCCGTATGGTAGACCGGAGGAAACCATTGAGTGATCATCTGTTTTGTGTTTTCTTTGAGTAGAGAGATTGATGATGTGGGAAGAAAAGATAATTTTTTTATTTGAATGAAATAATGTTTTGTAAATATTAGATGTGTAAGATAGAAACCGGAGTTTATGTTTTTACAGTTTGATGATCTTTTAGGTAGAATACGCATTTGTTTAACAAAGTATATCTCACTAGCATGAAATCATAAAGAGAAAATTATAAAAAAAAAAAAAAAAAAATTGTAATTGGTTTGGTATATTAGCAAACAACGAACGTGAACTAATTCTTTTTGGTACTTTGGTACATATAGAAAAGGAAACTATATATGATCGAGTTAGTTATTTGTCTCGAGAATAAAAATAAAAAAAATATTATTTTACAGATGAAAGATAGATAGTGAACTGTTGTGATGTTTTTGGACAAAGAATAATTTGTTGATATTTATATATTTAAAAACTAGCAAGAGTAGAAGTTTGGTGAACTCTACCAAAACCATCATGTGAGCCACGAGAGTTACTTCAATTCAACGCAAAGGTTTTTTAATTTCCTTCTTATCCTCATTTCTTTTTTGCTTTCTATTTATTGTCATCATTTCAACTCTCTCAAACCCATAATGCCAATTTTAGTAAAAGAAAAGAAAAAGAAGAGTTAAATGGGTCACTTGAAGCTCTCAACTTCTTTAACAACCGTTCTTCTTGTTCTATTGATCTTTCACTTTCTTATGGTTTCTGCAAATTCTACAAGAACTCGAGTCAATTACGCGATGGACCGTGAAGCCACAGGAGGAAATCAGGCTGTTGAAAGAGCAAGGATTAACCATGGGAGCAACCGTGGGACACGGAAACATCTACTGAATCCAACAGTGGTAGATGTTTACACAGTTCCTGAGTCTTCAGTTTGATTAGACAAGATTGAAGTTGTTGCAAATGATAGAATAAGGAATAAATCTTCTATGTATTTTCTTCATGTTGAAGTAAAAAAAACCAAAATGGCTAAACAAAGTTTCTTGGAGTTGGAAAAGTACTTTTTTTTTACCTTACCGTATAAGTCTGATAGTGATATTTACTTGAGGAGAACTCAATGGATAATAATAACCTGCAAAAGGTAAAGCTTAAGGGCACATCAATCCTTTAAAAACCATGAATCAAGATCATGTTTTAAGTTCTCTGCTTACCGCTTAGACGAGTGTAAAAATGAAGAACTACAAATCGGAAATAGTTGAATAAGGATGACCAAAGAATAGACTTATCATTGTAGAAATATTGGTGTTGAGATATATATAGAGCATAAGCTCAATGAACTTTTTAGTTACCTATATAATATATATATATATATATATAACATACACTATGATTTGGTTTAGTTCTTGCACACGGAAGTAAAAGCGTAAACAACGAAAACACAAAGATTCAGGAGAGGTTTGGGGGACAAGCTTGTATCAGTGTGGATAATATCTTATAAACTATTGAACTTTAAGGAACTTAGTTCATTAGTTCTTAGATGTTACCGGCTGCATTGCGTTGCATTCTTCTAATAGATTTAGCAAGTTGTGTTCAGGGGCACTAAGTGATGGCAAGATTGAACGATTTTGCTGAGGCGGGCGAGGCGGTTTTGATACGGATCCATCAGATTCACCAGCAGTCTCATCTTTCACAACTTGCAAATCACCTCTTCTCCTCATTGAAGCTGATACTCTCTCCTTCCAAATTCTCCCATCCTATTTCATGAAATCCAAAACAATTAAAAAGATTACAAAATCAAAACTTAAAGAGATTTCTCTGTAAACAGCTAACAAAAGGAATGTTACATTTAGGATGGATGGTTCAGGCAAAGGACATTGAATAGGTAGATCATTGTCCAACGGCTCCACAGGATGTTCCACCGGTTTAAATTCTGTAGCTATTTCAATCCCATGTGTAGCAGTTGTTGCAGTTGCTGTAATAACATCAGAATTTGAAGCCAATACTTCCTTATCATCCTGATCAAAAATAGAATGAGATCAATTTCAATAACTCAAGATTAAACAAAACAAAACCCAATTCATACAACTGAATAAAGACCAAAGCTTTAAAAAGCATAATCACAAATCAGTAAGGAAGTAACAAAAAAAAAGACACATCTTTTGGACTAATCTGGAACTGATACTAAACAATTTGAAACATATCATGAACAGTGCTTTAGAATCTAATATGGGGATTTCAAATCCAAGCTAAAGGCAAGATTTTTCAGAAGTTTTAATCCAAACAAAGATCCATAGATTGAGAGCTTCATTACGAATCGATCTAAAGAGGAAAAGAAAGCTTACGACAGAACTTTGAGTTCGTCGATGGCTGCTTCTACCAACAGAGAATCTTGAAAAAATACCAACCATGATTTGATTCTTTATATCTGTAAAGATGAAATCTTCTTGATTTTTCCAGGGAAGGAAAGAAAATTGTATATGCCCAAGAAGTTAATATATAAATCTCTAAAGAAGAAGAAGACAAAGAAAGAAAAGGGAATTTATCTTCAACCACTTAAAAGAAGGTTTTGCTTTATATCTTCAGACGAACGTAAATGAATGAATGGATGATAAATGCTTCTTCTTCTTTTTGTTTCCTTTGTTTAAGCTTTTTGCTTAAGCAGATTACTACTTATGCATTCACTCTGTTTCGTTTACTTTTTCTTGTTTTTGTCGTACTTCTACAGCTTTTCTCGGATTTGGAAAATCTATTTTTTCTAATAAGATTATTTTAGTGATGAAACGTATTTTGTGTCTTATTGAAATGACGAATATTGAATCAGAACTTTATTAAATAAACTAGTGGGGTTATTTAATAAATGTTAAGTGATTATAATTTTGTTATTTCTGTCACTGTCCAGTTTAATAGTAATTGAAAATTAGGAAACTATACTTTTTGTATGGATGTGAGACACCCAAATATCTAACTGTGAATAAGAGATTAGTAAAATATATAACTACTTTACTAGTCAACTAAGCTCTTGATAATTTTGTTATTTGCAAAAAATGGCTATTAGTCAAGAATTTAAGTTTCATCTAACTCAATAAAAAAACATTTTAAATAATATAAATCTCGCTACACATATCATGTTTTTGTTTTTTTTCCTGGATTAATTACATTATTCGGGCTTAATTTCACAAAAATGGAGTTTATTGAGAAACAGATACATAAAACAGAAGTTTAGACCTTTTAAGATAATAATCAAAACTAGTCAGACAAAATTGCAATTTACAAAACAACAACTTTTTCCGATGCTCTAAAACCCTAAAAACCTTAGTTAAACAACGACTCTCGCTCGGCCGTTTCAAATCTCACTTCCTTAAAACTAAAAAAATGGCTGGCCAAAAGCAAGAGCTTCCCGTCTCCGGCGAACCCTTAGCCGTCGAGAGTCCAATAACAGATAAGAAGCCGAAGAAGAAGAAGAGCAAGAAGATCACACAATCAGAAGAAGTCGAGTTGCCTCAAGAGGTCACGAATGGTGAAGAAGAAGAGTTGAGTAATAAAGAGAAGAAGAAGAAACGTAAGCGACAAGAAAAAGAGATTGAGAAGAATAAGAATAAAGAAATCACCGGAGATGTTCAGGAGATTGAGAATTCGAGTGTTAGCAATGGAGGTGGAGGAGAAAGTGAACAGAAGGTTGTTGTGACTGGGAAATGTGTGGAAGAAGCAAAGTACGCAGCTTTAACCTCATTTGCTCAATCGAATTTGCCAGAGAATGTTTTAGATTGTTGTAAGACATTTCAGAAACCATCTCCGATTCAGTCTCATTCATGGCCGTTTTTGTTAGATGGTCGTGATCTTATTGGGATCGCAAAGACTGGGTCAGGTTAGTAATGTTTTTATTAGTATGAAAGTTTTGAAATTTGGTTGAAAAGATTGAAACTTTGATTTGTTTCCTTTCTAGGCAAGACATTGGCGTTTGGGATTCCTGCGATCATGCATGTGTTGAAGAAGAATAAGAAGATTGGTAAAGGATCTAAGAATGTTAATCCTACTTGTCTTGTGCTTTCTCCTACTAGAGAGTTAGCTGTTCAGGTAGATAAACTAGTTTGGTCATTTTAGTTATAAGGTGAAAGGAGATATATTCATAGTTTTGTGTTTGTTTTGGTGATTGGTAGATTTCTGATGTATTGAGTGAAGCTGGAAAACCATGTGGTTTGAAATCGATTTGTGTGTATGGTGGAACTTCTAAAAGGCCTCAGATAACTGCACTTCGATCTGGAGTTGTAAGGCTTCTTGTTATTGTCATTTAATCTGGGCACTGTCTTATGTTTTTGGATCAGTTGAATGACATTTTTTATATATATTATATGTTAGGATATTGTCATTGGGACGCCTGGTCGTTTGAGAGACTTGATTGAGTCTAATGAGCTTCGTCTCTCAGATATTTCCTTTGTGGTAAGTAACATATTGTCTCTTAATCATGCTATTTGACCTAGCCCCTTGAGGATCATCGTTGTTGCAGAGTTATTGTTTCTATTTGCTGCTATAATGAAACAACCAAGATCGAATTTTTTAGTTACTAGATGGTAACAGAAGTTGTTACATGTCAGGTATTGGATGAAGCTGATCGGATGCTTGATATGGGGTTCGAGGAACCAGTCCGGTTTATATTAAGCAAGACAAATAAAGGCAAGTGGTAGTATCACATTTCACCTAGCGTTCTCACACTATGAGGAACCAACTCATGGATCTTATTTGATTCCTGTACCAAATTTAAGTGATAATTTACCTTCTTTCTTATAGTTCGTCAGATGGTTATGTTCAGTGCAACTTGGCCGATGGATGTTCATAAACTGGCCGAGGAATTCATGGATCCAAACCCAGTAAAGGTATGTTTCTTTCTCAATCTATCTTTCACACCTGCATATTGCTTCATTGTCCCAACGAACGTTTAAATTTCTTTCAGGTAGTCATAGGTTCTGTAGACTTAGCTGCCAACCATGACGTTATGCAAATCATTGAGGTATGGTCTCTCTGATAGTTCGTAGAGCAAGTTGTTTATTCGTTCTTTAGTCACTTTCTTAACAAGAGGTCTTTGGTTTGATTACAAGTGCAGGTCTTGGACGAACATGCCCGTGATCAGCGTCTCATTGCTTTACTAGAAAAATACCATAAATCTCAAAAGTAAGTCAATTATCCAACCCCTTACCAGATCTTTCTTATTTCCCATACTAACAAAAGATTTTTGGTATTTACAGGAACAGGGTTTTAGTATTTGCTTTGTACAAGGTGGAAGCTGAACGTCTCGAGCGTTTTCTTCAGCAAAGGTTTGCTTTTTTTGCATGAATCATCTCAACAAAAGAAAATACAAGAAAGCAAAGATATTTAATGATTTTGCTCATGAACAGTATTGATTCTAATCTTTTACATAACTATTTAGAGGTTGGAAAGCTGTATCTATACATGGAAACAAAGCACAAAGTGAACGTACCAGGTCTTTATCATTGTTCAAAGAAGGATCCTGCCCGTTGCTGGTACATGTTTCATAGTATTCTGCAACTCCATGGCTAATAATAATACTTTGGCTAGGTCTGAAACAGAGCATTGATACGTTTTTTTTATAAAATTTCAGGTGGCTACTGATGTAGCAGCAAGAGGACTCGATATCCCCGATGTGGAAGTTGTGATAAACTACACTTTCCCTTTAACAACAGAGGATTATGTACACAGAATCGGGAGGACGGGAAGAGCTGGTAAAAAGGGCGTTGCACACACGTTCTTCACCCAGCAGAACAAGGTAATTCTGAAAACTCTTTTAGGTTCTTCAAGCAGCGGTTTTTTCATGGAATTGTTGAGAATCAAGACCATTCAAATATGTAAGTCGTGTCTCTTTCTTATAGGGTCTTGCTGGAGAACTTGTGAATGTTCTCAGGGAAGCTGGACAAGTGGTGCCAGCTGATCTTACCAAGTTTGGCACTCATGTAAAGAAAAAGGTTTGAGTTCTTCCATCACATTCTTGACTTTATCTACATAAATTGTTTCTTCTTCTTCGTCATCTGGTCTCTGGAGTGATTGATGTGTGTTTTTTTTGATTAAAAATTGCAGGAATCAAAATTGTATGGAGCTCATTTCAAAGAAATAGCAGCTGATGCTCCAAAAGCTACTAGGATCAAATTCGATAATTCTGACGACGAAGACTAATTTTTTTTTCATTGTGAATTCTTATTATTATAGTTACTTGGACATGATAAACCACCTGCCTTTGATCTTCGTCTTGGTCCGAATAACATAATTTTTGTGGTTTCAAGTTTCAACATTCTCATTATATTCGTACGATTTTGTTATTTTATTATATTAAAAAGGAAAAACTTATACCTTTTTCCTAAAATCATTTAATGGTTCATATTTTTGAAAAAAGATAAAAATCATTAGACTACACTATCAGCTGATCCCTTCAAATAATTCCTTTGCTACTTAAATTTGAAGCTTCCTTGCTCTATGGAAATGCCCCAGCGGGAGTAGTAATGTATATATTTTAAATGATCTTAGTTTTAGGTAATTGTTTTTTTTTTTAACATCTGAATAGTTTAAGGTTATTGTTATACGTTATTTTTGGATCGAAGGACTGTATAAATTGAGGAATTAAAAGAAAAATTGGAAAAGGTTAAATTGAGACACCTTGAGGACCCAAGTTTCTAGCTTTGGATGGAAAAACAAAAGGTAGAATAAAATAATAAACAAATCATAAACACTAATGGAGAGAATATAATATAGATCTTGTGAAATATCTATTAAAAATTTCAGAAACCCTAATTGTAAAAGCAAAGTAGTGAATCTCAATAAAACAAAAGACCATAATTAATGGCGAACAAGGAGAAGCTTCCATGGGATTTGGTAGACAAGATCCTCTCTCTTGTCCCTCCTACTTCTCTTGCCCGATTCAAAACAGTTTGCAAACGGTGGAACACTCTCTTCAACGACAAAGCATTCATCGACAACCAGAAGATGGCGTTTCAATTCATTATAAAAACTAAATCCAAGATTTATTCGGTATTCTTCAATTCCAACATATATAGTGGCCCGTGAGTTAACTATGGTTTGGTACCAAGCTTGGTTAATAAAAATATAGAACAATGTGTATCGTTGAGTGGGACTTTGAATTGGATTTCTTTTCATTGTGACAAGACATATCCATTTATCATCCTAATGAACTTCGATATTTCGAACCAAGAGTTCTTGAAGTTTTGTGATCTTCCATGTCGGAAGAACCATCCTCTTGATGCTCTTGTCCTTCAGGTTTTTAAGGGAGATCAGGTTTTGTTGTTAAAGCAGTGCCATGTGACAAAGAAGATTGTGATTTGGGTGACCAAGAACAAGTTTCTTAGATTTGTGTGCTGTTTTGGTGATTGACAGATTTCTGATGTATTGAGTAATGTTGGAGAACCATGTGGTTTCATGAAATCGATTTTTGTGTATGGTGGAACCTGGAAAAGGCCTCAAATAGCCGCACTTCGGTCTGGAGTTGTAAGACTTCTTATTATGTTCCTTTTATTACGGCACTGTCTTATGTTTGAACGACAGTTTCTCTTATCTTATCTGTTAGGATATTGTCATTGGTACGCCTGGTCGGTTGATAGACTTGATTGAATTAACGTACGAGCTTTGTCTCTCAAATGTTTCTTTTAATTTATGGTAAGCAAAATAACATATTTCCATCATGTTATTTGATTTAGCCCCTTAGGATCATATTAGTATTGTCCGTTGTTGCATGTATTTGAATCGCATTTTCGAGTTATTAGACGGTGACAGTAGTTGTAACATGGCAGCTATTGGATGAAGTTGATGAATGCTTGACCATATGGGTTTCGAGGAACCAGTTTGGTTAATCCGCCCCGTTTAACCCACCCATTGCGGATTGAGTTAATTTGCGGGTTTTAGCGGGCTGACCCACTATAACCCATGAGTTGTAAACTAATAACCCTAACCCGCCCCGCACTATAACCGCGGGTTAAGCGGGTTGGTCCGCGGAATTTAAAATTAAATTAATAACTTACAAAAATTAAAAATTTATAATGTAAATTTATCGATAATAAAATAAATGCATTTTATATCTATCATAAATCAAAAAGAAAATAGTAATAAAAGTCATAAAATACATAATTAAATCAATAAATTTTCAAACATTCAAATATGAAATTGATTTAAGAAAGCAAAATGTATTTTTCAAAATTTCTAAAATAAAACTAATATGAAAAAAACTTTTCTACTACTCTTTTGTTTTCAACGTGTAACTCTATTAGTTCGCGGATCAACCCGCAACACATGCATGTTTGTCCGTCCATCAAAGACCATTGACCATGATGGGTCAACCCGCAATGTCCACTTTTTTTGGGCAATCAAAACATGAACTCTCATCCGCCACATAGCGGTACGGGTTTAGGGTAAACCGCGGGTTTTCAACCCTAATTGACATGAGTTGATCCATGAGTTGACATGGGAATCAAACAAGATCCATGAGTTGATACCTAAGTGGTAGTATCACATGTCACCTAGCATTCTTACACAATGAGGAACCAACTCATGGATCTTGTTTGATTCCCATGTCACATTTAATTTGAAAGGTCTAATCTTTATTTACGGTAAACAACGTAATGCCTCCAAGAAAATGGGGCTAAAATCAAACCACGAAGAAAAGTTGAAAAGTCTAACCATAAGTACGGTACGGTATTTTAACAAAAAAGAAATCCAAAAGTACGGTTGAATAATCCAACAGAAGTAATATGAGCAAACCTAATAAACCATGTCTATAGAGCGCTTAACATAACAACAACTTTCATGAGAATATACCATTCCTTCTTAAATCTTGGATGAAACAGTGCTCATTTGCTCACCAAGTCACCATCACCATCATCAGCTGCATATCACTCAACGACAACATGACATCTGCGAGAAAGCTTTTTGGATGTAAGATGCTTCATGATAATAGCTTTCTTTGGCAGAGGAGAATCTGTGAAACTCAGTGTGAGTTTTTTGAGTACTGCTGAATTCTCAAGAAAGTAATTCACTAGTTTAATCCAAGTTTCATCTCTCATAATCAGTTTGCTAATCTTAACATACTCCAGAGTCGATGTTAAACACTGAGGCACAATGGTATAGTAGATTTGCTCTGGCTCCCAGTCCTGCATGAAATAAATTAATAAATACACTTTACAATAATATTTGATCAATGTTCTGAAGCCAAATCATATATTTAAAAAGATTGTTACCAAGATTAGGTCTTTCAGATTTGGACAGCTCTCAAGAAAAGTTGGCAACTGTAGTAACGTCGGGCTGGAGAATGCAGCTCGCAAATGAGTCAAGTTATGGAATTTGGGAATAATCAGTTCAAGTCTGAAGTATTGATAAAGGACCTGAAAAAGTAGAAAATACAATCATGTGAGAACCTTTTGATGGAAAATTAAATTTGTTATATATGTGAATAATATATATATATATATATATACCTTTAGAGTAGGCTGAGAGATGATCATATGTTTTACACTGGAAATACCAGTGAGGAAATCATGGATATTATCTCTCTTCCTTGAATCCAATGGTTCCATAAGACGATTCTCAAACTTGACATTAAATTCAGTATCAAGGTCTACCTTGATCAAAGAACTCAGATTCTTTACCATAATCATATCAGATTGACTATCTCCAAAACTCATATACGTGAGTTTCGGAGCATCGATCTCAACCGAAAAAACTGAAATATCGTTTTCCCTATTAAACGTTAAACGGAAGATCTTCAGGGTCCCTGACTTCACACGCAGAAGAGGCAAATTTTGCACATCATAATCAAAATAGTGACCCTTTAACAAGGTAAGATCTTCAAGAAGAGGGCATCCTAAGATGAGCTTCTCTATAATCAAAGCACCATTTCTATCGTGAAAAATGTCTTTCAGATACATAATCTTGAGACAAGGTAGCGAAACAACAAGCTCTTGATGATTACGTTGTACTATCCCAACATTTGTAAGCTTTAAAGACACCAGTTTCTTGCTCTTGTAAATATTCATAGGCATGCAATGAATGAGATCATGAGAACTAGTTGTCTCAACTTCTAGATGTTGAATCCCACGATAAATCATTTTGGCGATCCATAACACGTATTGTAAGTTACATATATTGTTACCGTCATGCTTTACCTTGAACGTATGCATGCGTAGCTTAGGATTAAAGTTAAGAAATTTGTTCATGACCATCTCAGCGACATTGCTACCACGAGGGAAGACACTCTTCTTTAAGTCCACTACCGAAGCATTTAGCCAGACAAATTCCCACCTTTTCGATAAAACGCTAGTCTTAATCGAATCTCCCATCGGAAGGTATGAGACTATATGACTCAGTAAATAATCTGGTAATGAGCTGATTCTATCGATTTCCATCGCTAGAACATGAAAAACACAATGACAACATCAACATCAACATCAACATCTAAAGTTACTCAAATTCATTACAAAAGAAAATATAGGGTTTTTCTTAAATTTATCTCAAAAGAAATCTAAGCCTTCTACATTGATAAAAGATTCATTTGCCTAAAAGTACAACAATCAAGGGAGGAGCCAGAAAAAAACGAAACTAACCTTCCATTTGATTTGCCGACAGATCTCCGGAGATCTAGCTTTAGTGTGTCAGAAAATGATAAATGATAAATGAGTATATGCTAAATGAAATTTAGGTCAAATTGGCAAATTATACGTTACGCAAAGCCTCTGAGAGAATCAGAGAGTTCATAGTCGGGGAGAAAGACTGAAGACGTGGCTTTAGCCTTTATGTATACAGAACAAGAAAGAAGAAATGGGCTACAGTAAGCAACTCAAGCCCACTAAGAAACAACCGAAGCCCACATGAACCACAGAGCGTTTTCAACGGGTGATGTTATTTGACTTTGAGTCCATTCACAGAATTGTGGGTTTCTTAAAATTAAATAAAGTTTTTAAGTGAGCGACTTCTATTTTTTTTTTCTTTTTATTATGTTAAGAACCAAACAAAGATGCGGATTGAGGTGCTGCATAATTTTTTTGAGTGTCTTAAATTTTAATTACTAATAAACCTAAAGACACTACTGGATATAAAGTGTATAATAATGTTTTTAGTGTCTCTGTAAAGACACAAATGACAATTCAAATACCCTGCACTTATTAAAGTTAATATAAATTAATAGTTAAGATACTCTGCTTATTTCACCAACCAGTGTAGATGGTCTTAGGAATCTAGGATCAAACCTTTATTTTATCTCATGCATTACCTGCTATAAGTCAAATGTATTTTCTTTGTTTATAATTTTTTTACAAAAAAATATTCATAGTATAGTTTCTACATAAGTGTCTGTACGTTTAATTAGAAGGACGTGTCACCAATCAAAAGCCATTATATGTCTTAGTCATCCGGTTGTGGCAGCGGATGATAAAAATATATAAATAATAAAAGGAAAATATGAAGTTCTGCGTTTAAGTGGCTTGTTGCTGCTGCTACTTGGGCCGTCCGATAGGCTTTTGATAAAATCATATCGAACGGTCACCATTTCATGCGCTCATAACACAACGATACATCACCATTTTTCATTTATACACTTAATTTGGTTTATCATAGAAATAACGGGAGCCCACCAAAAAATTGGATCCTAGACCAATATTTCACTTCGCTATATTCAAAGCTGGTCCTCCGTTCTCGTCGGCCCCCGTCATCTTTGACAATTAAAATCATATCAAAAGGTCACTATTTCATGCAGCCAAAGGATATGCTCCGTCGTCATTATTTTTGTGTCTGTTAGAATTTAAAAAAAAAAAAATCAATAAGCTCCGTTATCATTTTGATAATTGACCTGTTTTTGTTGTACACAAATTATTGAAATTGACATAGTTTCTTTCGTTCTTTATCTTCTTTTTTTTTTTGGGTTAAAATTCATACTTCAGTTATAGGTTACTACAATTGAAGTTTATATTCGCTAAGTTTATTAAAATTTTATTGTAAGGTATGAATATGGTGCAAGAACAGAATTATATTTCCTCAACGGTTCTTCTACCAGTAACCTAGTGAAGTAGACCTTTATTGCACCAGCTAAAGATTTAAGACAACTTTTATTCCTTTCTTTACTTTCATAACTCCAAAAAATTGCAAAAGGCCCAAGGTATGAATAATTGTCAAAGTAGATGTAGGGCAGTGAACAGGGGCGGATCTACGTTAAGTTGGGGGAGGGCAATTGCCTCAGGTTAAATTTATAAAATTTGCTCTTGTAAATTGCTCTTGTAAGCAATTTATAAAATTGCTCTATAAAATTGCTCTTTAAGTTTATATTGCTTATTTGGTTATTTGCTTGTTATGCCTAACGTAAAAAATTAGTCTAGTTCATATTGTTTTTTTTTATTCATTAAAAGTCAAAACACGGAATCTGCCGTTGCTCACAGTCTGCTTATAAAATGGTCAATAGCTTGGTCTCGTGATATAACATCAAGAACACAAGAAGGACAAAACAGAGAGTATGGAATCTATGGAGGCTGTCTCCGCAAATAACCAATCATTGCCCATCTCCGGCGATGAAAGGCTGAAGTTCACCAGATACTCCTCCGCAGTTCACAAAGTCGTCGTTATGGTCAACGCCGGAGTTCTAGGAATACTCCAGCTCGTGAGCAAACAAGTCCTCTATCTTGGAAACACATAAAGCCGCATTCCTATGTTCTTGTGTCTTCGTTTTGTTCTACGCCGTTCTTCGCGTTAGAGAAGCTATAGACATGCAGCTACGACCTGGCTTAGTCCCGAGGTTTGTTGGTCACGCGAGCCATCTCTTCGGCGGTCTAGCAGCTATAGTGCTCGTCTCCGTGGTTAGTGCTGCGTTTGCTTTGGCAATTCTACTTCTATGGTTTCTCTGGCTCTTCACCGTTGTTTACGACACTTTAAATGAAATCATGATCCACTCGAAGGCAAATAAACCCAGCACCGGTTTACCTCAGTTGTCACCGGTTTGATATCTCGTGGTTTATCTATGGATCCGATCAATGGTACTGTAATTAAAGTTAAATGGATGAAAATGGCCACATTATAAACAGGCCTAAACCGACGTTATGCAGGCTCTGTATTAGTAACTAGATGATGTGGAAAATATTCCAAATATTTATTTTGTTGGGCGTGGAAGAAACAATGCTTTACTGTGTTGCGATCTAAAAATATAATTACAAATATGAAAAGGGTGTTTTCATATTTAATAGGTTGCTGTATGCTTTGGTTATATTATTTTACTGATGAAATTTACATTTAGTATATTGATTGGTTCATATATAGATAAAACAATATTGGCTTCTAAAGGGGTTTGTTTTGACTAATTAATGATTAAGTTCACTTTTCTTTATTAGTAAACAAAGTGGATAAACAAAAAAAGATTCAAACTCCAAAAATATGCTTTGATCTCCGGGTTAGTGGTTAAACCATGTAAACTCTGCAAGTGTTTAAAACAACAATTTCGTTTTCTTCTATAGGATAATTATTTGTGCAAAATCACTTTTATAATTGATGTGTTTATTTTCTAACACAAAGGATAGGAATTAAACAAGATGAAAGGTCATTTCTTTTTCAATGTTCGTGGAAGCTTCCTAGATCTCTCAACTCCTTATTTTCCACACCACCGCCATGAATTTATCAGAGGCAAAAAATGTCGTTTTCAATTTCGTTCGGGCCTATGCGCGGTATATATTTTTGATATGATTAATAATCAACTTGTTCTTTTTTCCTTTCGTGTATATATATATATAGAGAGAGAGAGAGATAGAGAGATAGAGAGAGAGAGACATTTTTGCTAGATAGACGTAGACGAATTATAATGTAGGCAATCGGAAAGCAAAACATCAGGAGATATATAACAACACTAGAGTAAATAAAAATATAGGCATTTGTAAATTGACCAATGGAGGTCATCGTTTGTTACCAATTAAGTTATTGGATATACAAAGATTTATATATGCCAAAAATATGACACTTGCCACTATCAAGGCAAGTTTCATCAAAAAAAAATATCGTCGTTACATATTACAACTGAAAAAAGTATTTGATAATTGGTTTAATTTTGCAGGGAGGGCTCGCTGTAGACTATAAACTAGAGGAGAGCTTCGTGATGTTTAAGAAGTGGATTCGTAGCCAACCTCTGTACAACGAATCCAACAGCATATATAGCTTTTTAAAATAGACTATATATATTGTTGAGTTTATGGTATTCCAATATTTGCAACACATTCGGTAACGAGGAAATTATTCAGAATTTTAGTGAGATTCTAACACGTTTATTCGAAATGATAACACCAAATCACACTTTATGGCGACCGCCAATAAACACTGTTTGGACCATCATTCTTCGGTCAACAAATGTGAATGTTTTCGTATTAAGTTTCATAAAATTACACTTTTAAACCATTTGATAATAAACGAAGTAGTTTACATCTGTTCTATATATATGACTCTAAGCAGGGGTGCACCAAAATAATTTTTTTACTTGGGTAATAATTTGAATTAAACATTATTCAATTATTAAAATATACTTGTGCTGCAAATATGTATATATATATTTCATAAATTATAAGAAATTGACATATTTTTTAAAAATATACAAGGAACTAAATTAAATAAAAGAAATGTTGCATATATCCAAGAAACTATTTTTAAAATATACTTATTGTCATTATATTAAACATTTAAACTGCAAAGGTGAGAAACGAATTAAAATCAAGAACGAGCATAAAACTAGTGAAACCCCAAATATTTTTCTTAATTTTGATGAAGAAACAAAAATAGAAAGAAAAAGAAAAGAGAAGACAAGCTTACAAACATCCAGGACAGAAAATTCATTTTATGTTAAAACTTAAAAGGGAGACTTTACAATGTGTTTAAGTAGGGCAAAAAGGAGGGCAAGACCTTTAGCTAGGTGGAGCCGTAGTAGACATTTTGATCAATTTAGCTAAAGTTCTACGTACAACAAGAAAAGCTAAAAAAATTATTGTAACTGTTTTGTTCAATTGGTCAAAATGTCTACTACGGCTCCACCTAACTCAATTGGATCAGGTGAATGTGGGTCTTTTCTAGTTTTAAATATGGGATTCGAACACTTTACTAATCCGCTATAATGTAGTAGACTTTTAAAGGTTATTATAAGATTAAGGAAAAGTTTAAATGGTGACATCGATCATTGTGGATTAGTATAGCCATGTTCCGGACTTTTGTCATAGCCACACCTGTGAACGACTTAAAGACAAACTTAAACATAAAGTAGTTCGTTATTGGGATCAAAACTGCAAAACATTTTTTAATTTTGTCGTCTTCTTGAAACAAGAGTTTGAAGCTAATTTTTGTCTGTTTCTGAAAATATGCTTCACTGTTGGAAATCTATCACAAATTGTAACTAGTACCATCACCTAGGGAGGGTATGTATTTGTCTAGAACCTGCATTTTTATGGATAATTTATGTTTTGTTTTAAATTAGATTATTTTTTATTTTGAAAGTAGATTACTTTTTATTTTAAATTATTTTTGAATAATTTATGTTTTGTTATCGACCTTTTATTATATATAAAACTATGTTTTATGTTTGATTACTTTTGTTAGTGTCATTGTTTTATAATTTGTTGAGGGCCTCCAAATTTTCAGATCCTGTGGTGGTGCTATCGTTTTTTACAAAAAGTCGGCATATTATTTCATGTTGAGTTTCCTTCCTCTGGAACATTATGCGTTTATGCATTAATTTTTTTTATGTAGATCCCAAAGCTTTGTTGCATAAGAGTGAACACAATAGAAACATGTTTGCTCACGAAGGTGTGTGGTGGATTCATAGGAGATTTTAATGATATGTTGAGTTTGTCATAGCATTTTCGGTCATTTGAATACACCATTGGTGAGAGCAAGAATGAGGGAATTTCAAAACGTTTTTTCTCAGTATATGTGGTTTCCACCAACATTGCTTATGTTTATGTCTCCTCATTTTCTTCTATGCAGTCCTATGAGACCACAACAAAACATGGTTGTTAGTCTTATGAGTTGGGCCTAGTATGAAGTCCAGAGCAAACCAAAAAGCCCATAAACTTGTCGAGGGTAGCATCGTAAATACCATTGATTCCAAATTCCGCATTTCGCAAGTGTGTATGTGAGAAAAAGTGAGTCCAATATCAGTTAGCAACTAAGTCGGTGGCATCAGTTTTTTTCTTCTCTCTTCTTCTTCTTCTTCTTCTTCTTCTTACATTCGCCAAATCTCGCCGATCTTCAAGGATCTGTAAATAACAATGAATCGTCACCACGATCCCAATCCTTTCGATGAGGAAGAAGAGATCGTCAATCCATTTTCTGTAAGCTTCTTTATCTTTCTCCCTTAATTTCCGCTTTTATATTTTCTAGTTCCTTATATTCATTATTTAACCTACGAAATGAATATTATACACTTTTTTTTTGAGATTTCTTCACTGTTCGAGACTGTAAATAAATCTAGATCTCACTTATTTCGAGTTTTATTAAGTTTTGTGCAACTGGAATATATCAGAAACACTGAGGACTGATGACTGTGTTTTCAATTCAATTTTGATTACGGAAGGCTCATTTCCATTTTCAAATTATCAGTGTTGAGGTGATAGATCTCTGGATTTGCAGGAAAACTAGGTTAATATTCGGAACTGTATCGTTAGATCTGGGAACTATATTTAATTTTTTCGAGAAAGTGCTTGTGTTAATGAGTAATTTAGTCCATATTTAAGCATTAAATTAATCAATGTTGAAGTTTTCTTTAGGTTATTGGCATTTTGACATTTGATAGTTTACTGATGATTGTTGTAAATTCTTGATGAATATTTGCAGAAAGGCGGCGAAAGAGTTCCGGCTGCATCTCGGCCAGCTGGATTTGGCCAAAGTCTCGATGCTACTGTTGATATTCCATTGGATAATATGAATGTAATGACATATTATATCCCTAATAAACTCATGAACGTTTTTGTCACTGGAATTTATCTTAGTTATATATGTGTTGAATTGGTGTAGGACTCTTCACAGAAGCAGAGAAAGCTTGCTGACTGGGAAGCAGAGCTTAGGAAGAAAGAAATGGTTTGTTCATATTGATATGTATTCGTCGAATATTTCTTCACTTTGCTTGTTGAATTTTTGCTGATTGATACTCTTTGTGTTCTGTGCATTCAGGATATTAAGCGAAGAGAGGATGCGATTGCTAGTTGTAAGCAAATGACAACTTGATGACAATGTTATTCATTAGTTGTGACTTGCTCTGAAACCTAACATTTCGTTAATTTGTGTTGCAGCTGGTGTCCAGATAGATGATAAAAACTGGCCACCGTTTTTTCCAATCATACACCATGACATTGCTAACGAGATACCAGTTCATGCACAAAAGCTTCAGTATCTGGCTTTTGCTAGTTGGTTAGGTGAGTTTTAATTTAGCTTGCATGTTTTTTTTGTTTATGAAATATATCCAAATGGGTTGTGCTGATGGGCTTTTCTGTTCGAATTCAAAATTTCAGGTATAGTTTTGTGTCTGGTATTCAATGTCATTGCAACCATGGTCTGCTGGATTAAGGGCGGAGGTGAGCTTTATACTATTACTATACTGGTTTATCTTATGAGGTTATCGAGTTTTATGAAGTTTGGATTGGATTTTGTTGAACTAATGCTGCTTTTAACATATCAATAATAGGTGTTAAAATCTTTTTCCTTGCCACAATATATGCATTGATTGGATGTCCACTTTCGTTTGTACTGTGGTACAGGCCACTTTACCGAGCCATGAGGTAATACTCCTTTTAAGTGGCCCTTTTCCAATGGTATTAATACAATTGTAGGTTCATTTCCACCTTGCATCCATACTGTTTAAGAAAAGATATCATATAATTGAAATACTTTTCATGACCTTGTAGGACTGACAGCGCTTTGAAGTTTGGTTGGTTTTTCGTCACCTACTTGGTGAGTTATAAAAACGTCATATTTGAATATATATATACACCATAGCTATAAGGAGATATAATTTCCCATTTCGTTATGACTAACCTTAACTCTTCATAGATTCACATTGGCTTCTGCATCGTTGCCGCCATTGCCCCTCCAATCTTTTTCCATGGAAAATCATTAACGTAAGCCTTTCAATCATAGCCTACGATTCTTTTTACTCTTGAGCTTTCTGTTACTTCATATGTGGTTGGTTAGTATGCTGAGGGTTTTACTTGGAAAGTTCTAAATTGTTACGATAGGTCTAAACATTAACTTAAGGATGATAGTTATAATTTGCTCGTCTGCTCTAGCTATGACAACCAGAAGAAGTGAGAATCTTAGCCGTGTTTCAAGTTTGTAAAACTTTTGCTGTCTGAAAAACCTCACAGCCATCAAATTATTACTCTATATTGTAATGCTTTAGAAGATTCCGTAGTACGTCATGTTGCTGCCTTGTGATAACTCTGTTCCCATTATCTCTTTTGATAAAACAGGGGCGTGCTTGCAGCAATTGATGTTATTTCAGACAGTTTATTAGCCGGGGTAAGAGCTATACATCCATTTTATATTCACGATGCTTATAATATGCTCCAAAAGCTAAAATATGTTTACTTTGAACTTGAAACCCTTAGTATATCTGAGCTAAATCTGACCCTAATAAATGAATACAGATCTTCTACTTTATTGGCTTCGGTCTCTTCACCTTGGAGTCACTACTGAGTCTATGGGTTCTTCAGGTAAACCTCTGATCATACTTTTCATGGCTTCTTCAAAAACTATTGAACCGGTAAACATCTGAATTTATTGCGTTTCTCAATTTGTCTCTGCAGAAAATTTACCTCTACTTTAGGGGAAATAAGTAAAAAAGGGAGGAGAGAGATGATGGTAATTTTCACTTTGGGAAAAGGTTTTAAATATGTGTATCTCGTATGAATGTAATTACCATTTTACTATTGTGTGTGTTGTGCTGATTGAGGTAAATTCTTTAGTTACTATAGTATCAAGAGAGAGTGGTTGTTCGGCCATTTCTGTAGGTTTTTTACTCTTTAAGTTCTTCTCTGGTCTGTAGTACCTTTAGTATCATTATATCTTCTCTGCACATTTTGGATTTTTTTCCTATAAATTAGTAGAGTATTAAAACAAAATCATAGCCATATTTTATTACTAGGTACTCACTTCGGTCAGAATCTTAGAACTTAGTGTCACTGTCTTCTATTAAAGTAATACACAATCACCACGAGCTCCATAAGCTCTATCAAAAACACTTGTTTACAGTAAGTAAATTGGATGTTATTTCTTCTTCTAACACGCAGTAAATATATCCGACAAACGAAAGAGATATCCATAAATTTGGATTCGGTTAATTATCATATTTTGGTTATGTTATGGCCCTTAATGGTTTTCATACTTGAAACTAGATGTATGGTGGAGATTGCATTCTCTTACAGTCCAAGAACATGTAACCCGGTGCCGATGTTATCATGAAGAAGGCCTTTTCTTTTGCCATTTCTGCGTTTTCAGATGTTAATCAAGTGTTTCTATGGCTTCATCTATCAGTGTATAATAGAGTTCGATAAACCATCATGTGATCATCTCTTTTCAAAAATAAAATTTTGTGAAATCACAAAAAAAAAACGATTGGTAAAAGTCATATGAAAAAGAATTGTGGTCGTTACAATTGTTGTTATTTTATTTGTTAATTGGTGGAGTCAAGGCTTCAAGCCCTTTTGTTAAGGTAACGCAAAAGGCTTAGGTATGCTTTGGTCCCAGAGGAAAAAAAAAAAAAAAATGAAAAAGAGGTTCGTTAGTTCAGAGGCCATAAAGATTCGAAGCTGAGGGGATATGCGGGACGTGTCAATGGGACCCACATATTACACTCTCCTTCAACTCCAGACCTTAAACACCTAATCCTCATTCACCCAATTAGAGTATCCCACGTGTTGATTCAAATATCCGAAAGGCCAAGAAAATAAGCAAATAACCACCAAGTGTCTTCTTCCATGCCCTGTTAGATTTATCACTTCACCATCGGCAACTCCACACTCTCCCAAACTTAAATTCCAAAGACATGTAATTAAATCATTGTGCAAATTATCTAAAACTTAACCAGAAAATAAATCATCAAGTAAAAATGGGTTTACCATACTCTATCGTATCAACAATTATCTTAACAACATTAATACAAAGTATTTTACTTGAAGAAACCAAAACATGAGCCACTCATTACACAACCACATTAAACCAAAACAAAACAAAACAAAACAAAAACAAAACTCCTTTTCTTCTTTGCAAATTGCCATCTGTTTTTCTTATAGACCCATTTTCCTCCTTTCATTTCTCTCTTTCCCCATCATATAAAAAACCCAAAAAAATATTTTCCATATAAACCACATCTTTATATCACCACATAAAAAAAACCCATAAAATCAAAAATCGTTACCCATATTTCTTACATTCTATCCTAAATCCTCATCACTCAACCTGAGCTCACAAAACTAAACCAAAAGAGCTTAGGCGGAGAAGAAGAGGAACCAAACAAACAAACAACAACAACAATAATGGCGGTCTCAACAATCTACTCTACACAAGCTCTCAATTCAACTCATTTCTTAACCTCTTCTTCTTCCTCATCCAAACAAGTCTTCTTCTACCGTCGTCAATCCCAAACCAACCGTAGATTCAACACACTCATCACTTGCTCACAACAAACCATCGTGATCGGTCTCGCCGCAGACTCCGGCTGCGGGAAAAGCACCTTCATGAGGAGACTCACAAGTGTCTTTGGCGGTGCTGCTGAGCCACCAAGAGGCGGGAACCCTGACTCCAACACACTCATCAGTGACACCACCACCGTGATCTGTCTTGATGATTACCATTCTTTGGACAGGACTGGTCGCAAGGAGAAAGGAGTTACTGCTTTGGACCCACGCGCCAATGACTTTGATCTCATGTATGAGCAAGTCAAAGCTCTTAAGAATGGTGTTGCCGTTGAGAAACCGATTTATAACCATGTAAGTGGACTTCTTGACCCGCCTGAGCTTATTCAGCCTCCTAAAATTCTCGTCATCGAAGGTCTTCACCCAATGTAAGCCACACACACTCTGTTTTGTCTCTTAGACGAATTCATAGTTTTTAGTTTGTAAGTCTCTTATCTTGTCGGAATTGGGATGATTAATAATAAGCTTGGAATTCGATTTTATATAAGAATCAGTATCAGAATATTAAAATTGTATCTTCGAATCTATGCCTGAAGTCTAATCATTGTTTTAAAATGATTAAAAATTTATTCGAATAATATAGTCCATAGTTTTGGTTTTGGTAGTTATAGTTATAATAATATTTATCTACTTTGTGTAGGTACGATGAGAGAGTAAGAGACTTATTAGACTTCAGTATTTACTTAGACATAAGTAACGAGGTCAAATTCGCTTGGAAAATTCAGGTGTGTTTCTTTGAATAATTCATTTTAATACATGTATTATATACCTTTCATGCGACTGTTTTAAATCTATTGTATAAACCAAATCTGTAACGTTTTGATGATCACAGAGAGACATGGCTGAAAGAGGTCACAGTTTAGAGAGCATCAAAGCTAGTATCGAAGCCCGAAAGCCCGATTTCGATGCATTCATTGGTAAAACTTTAAAACTATAGTGTAATAATATCATGTTATTCTCCGATTGATCTCTTCAACAGCTAAACAATATTGGCTTATACAGACCCACAAAAGCAGTACGCGGATGCAGTCATAGAAGTGCTTCCTACACAACTGATTCCAGATGACAATGAAGGGAAAGTATTGAGAGTGAGATTGATAATGAAGGAAGGTGTTAAGTACTTTAGCCCAGTTTACCTATTCGATGAAGGTTCAACCAT
The DNA here is from genome assembly GCA_963854855.1 of Nasturtium officinale. NCBI lineage: Eukaryota > Viridiplantae > Streptophyta > Magnoliopsida > Brassicales > Brassicaceae > Nasturtium > Nasturtium officinale. The sequence continues at coordinate 9,443,232 of OY978500.1, forward strand.
TTCATGGATTCCTTGCGGCCGCAAACTCACTTGCTCTTACCCTGGCATCAAGTTTAACTATGAACCTGATTCCTACTTCGACCATGAGGTATATTCATTTATTGGTTTCTATTGGTAACATTGCATAATGACATAATGCGAGAAATGAATAAAAAATGCACGTAAAAATCTTGGTAGATAAATGCATTCAGAATCACATAGAAGTTATTTTTGAAATAACTGAGACCATTCTTGTTTAGTTACCGCAAATCCACAATGATGATTTAATATTCTATTGTTTTTGTTATAGTTTCATATCATTTTTTTTTTGTTTCTTAGCTCTGGTCTCTTTGTTTCATTCTCTCTCTCTCTCTCTCTCTCTCTCTCTCTCAGGTATCAGTTTTGGAGATGGATGGACAATTCGATAGACTGGACGAGCTGATATACGTGGAGAGTCATCTAAGCAACCTCTCAACCAAATTCTATGGCGAAGTCACTCAACAAATGCTTAAACATGCTGATTTCCCCGGTAGCAACAATGGTACTGGTCTATTCCAGACCATTGTTGGATTGAAGATCAGAGATCTCTATGAGCAGCTCATTGCCAACAAAGCCAATGCTCGTGCAGAAGCTGCTAAAGCTTAAAAACAAACAAAGAAAAGCCAAATAGAACCCGTCGATAAATCCAAACGCAAGTTTCTTCTTTTCTTTCTTTGTTTCTTTCTTTATGCGTTGTTTCCCGCGGATTTTCATAGCGAAAAAGGACGGTTTTTATGCGTTTGTAATTTGTGTGGAGATAAGAAAAAGAAAAAAAACATGTAATGTAGAGAAGTGAATAGCAGAGCAATAACAATTTGGTTTATACAAGTTCCATCAAAGTTTCCTCCTTAACCTCATTCAAATAATATAAAACAAGGAAAAGTTTCTTCCTGTTGATCAGACATAAATTGAGTTTTGAGTTACAAAATGCACAGTTTAAACTTCCTTATAGATCTTATTATATAAGAAAGCATAGTAATTTTGTTATACAAACAAATAATAATCCCAATCTCTTGGGGAGTCATCACCAATAACTACTTTGGGTACCAAAACATGCCCTTGATGCCTTCTGGATCAGCCTCAAACCCCAAATTCTGATAGAAATCTACAACTGCAACAAAAATAAAGAGACAAATTCAACAACTAAAGAAAAACATATATCCAAATATGTCGATAACGAATATTGTAGAGCAGAGCATATGGTGATTTGATATTGTATTACCTTGACTATCTGCAAAAAGAGATATATTACCAATATCTCTCTGAAGTAGAGCCCTTACAAGTTTTTCTACAATAGCTTTACCAAGTCCTTGACCCTGAAATAAAAAACAAAAACACTAATTAACATCCCACACAGAAGCAATTCACAGCTTGGAAACTGCAAACAAAATGCAAAAGCCATTTCTTTTTTGTCTACCTGATATTCAGGATCAACAAGAACATCCCAAATGGTAGCATTAAAGGCATGATCAGACGTCGCACGTGCCATTCCAATAAGCTTCTTCTTCTGCCCATTATCACCTTCTGTGTCAAACAACTTCTCCAAAATCCGCTAAGATATTCATCAAAATTTTCTCATATACATTGCATCTAGTGACTAAAGAAAAGAGTAACTTAGTTTTTAAGCACCTGATAAATCTGAATCTGATGAAGATGACTTCATTACAGAATGCAATGTAGCTACCATATAACTATTCTTCAAAGCTGCAGCTAGTTTCGTTAATGGTCTTCGTGGCCATCCCACCTTTTTTATATACATCCACAACATAAGATCTTTGGCAGTAACATCAAGAGCAAAGAGAGCAAAACAATAGTTTTTTTTTGTACTACCTTATCACAAAGACCTTGAAGATCATAGACATCAATCTCATCACCAGAAGAAAATATGATCTCTTCAATTAACCCATCTTGAAGAGTCCTCTCAACCAAAGTAAATTCCACAGGAAGTAATGGTTCAGCTTCTTCGATTGTAGAAGGTGGTTCCACAAGTTGGGTACTAGTATTATTCTTTACAAACCTAAATCAATGGTGTATTGTTGTATCAGTCCTAATTCAAATATGAGTATAAAGTATGAATCTTTTCTAGTACCCAGATCGGATTGACTCCCAGAAATTTGCCCTGAGTCGTAAATTCTTCAACTTTCTACTTCCTGAAGAAGCCACATAATAGAGTTAGAACACACATATTCTAGTTCTTCGAGTTATAATAGGAATTTTTTTAAAAAGTCAACGAATTTTGAAGGATAGGTACCATGTAGAATCGGATACTTGAGATCGGAGAGGAAGAGAGAGTGATGATTCGATGAATATGAATTAGAATTGAAGAAAGATTGAGGAACTCTACAACAAGAGTGGAACGATGCTAGTAAAATATTTAAAGATGCGAATTTGAAATGTTTGAAAAAGGGAAACACTTACAGAGATGAAGAAGAAGGAGAAGAAGAAGAAGACGAAGTTGGGATTAGTAACATTTTTGGTTTTGAGGTTGAAAGTAGAAAAATCAGACAAGAGAGTTTGGAGATGCCCTCCATTGGAGCTTTGGTTGGCTCCAGTCATCCTCGTTTTCTTGTTTTTACGCTTTTGCCCTCTTAGTTTGCTAACTCAACTAGGCGCCTTCTAGTTGGCGTTTATAGTATATGAACAAACAAAAAGAATTGTTTACGTGTTATCTTTGAAAATGTGATTGAACTTTATCGCTTATAATCGAATTTTTCAAATGATCAATAGTCATGCTATACATGTTGCATCTCCGGTAAAAGGAGACTATTGGATCTTTAGTCGTTTAGGTTTTATAAAATTTTAGTATTGTCTGTTTTATATCTTGTTCCAAATGCAAAACGGCACACAGGTTGTTTGTTAGATACAATATCTCATTCATTTAGAAATGTATATATCTTTTGTCACGAGCTTTCCTTAGAACATTTAGAATTCAGGGGAATTTGAGATTAGTTTTTTTTTTGTCTATAGCCAAACAGAAATAGAGATATATTTCTTGTCTCAATAGATATATTAAATTTATACATTTTGTTTCCATTAAAAATTCACAACATTTACAAAAATAAAATGTAATCATTTTCCCATAATTTTTTTCAACTGATAAAAAAGCTTATATTACATCCAAAGCAAGCTGCTCCCCATATTTAAGTAAATCGCCGACCACCAATCGTCAGTCGCCACGTCATCACTTCTCAGCCAACAACCGCCAGCAAACTCTGCCGAACGGCAGGGACAGAACATAGTAATGATCCAAAGATTCCGGTGAGAGCATAAGCAATTGCACAGAAGGGAAGAGCCTCTGGCTCCTTAGCTGACAAAGCTGCTGTTCCAAGTCCATGAGCACTGGCCACAAAAATAAAAAAGTTCATGTCTTTTGGTCCTAATGGCATCTTTAACAGATTTTGCCTAATTTTGATCCAAAATGTGTAAAGGTGAGTCACCTTGAAGCAGTTGCTATTCCACGAGCAATTGGATCACGTAAACGCAGTTTGTCAAGAACAACTTGAACAAAGTTAGCTCCAATCAGACCAGTCACAACGACTACAGCTGCTGTAAGAGACGAATTGGTCCCTGAAAATGTCCAAGAAACTCGTTAGGGATGTTCTTTAATGTGTTTCAGTGGAGAAGAAGAAGAAGAATATAAACCTTCAAAGAGTGATACAATGCTCAGAGCCAATGCAACTGTGATGCATCGAGGTAGGATTGAAACCGTTAAAGATGGTTCTAGACCGACTAAACGTCCAACAAGAGCAGTGGAGTAGAGTGAAAATACAGTTGAAACGATCACAGATGTGAAGATCTCAGCTGCATGCCTCTTTACGAGCTGAAAGAAGACGCAACAAACCAAAAAATATTGTTACCAGTAAGCAAAACAGGTCAAGAAAGCTGAGAATTCTGTTGTTTGTTTACCTTTCTTTGTTTGAACATGGAGAAAGCGAAAGAGAGGATGACAGAGCCAAGAAAACCCATTAATATGTCACCGGCACCTGGATCTGATGCTACTTTGGTAAGGTAGTTTCCTGTCTCCATTTAAAGAATAGTGAGTGAATGAGAAGGCTTTTACTTCCTACTTTTAGGTCTTAAAAGAGTGATCATACAGGTGATTTTACCTAAAACAGGATCAAGTCCAGATCCTGAAGCATACCCAAAAGCTAGAGCAGCAAGTACTGCAGATAACGCACAGCAGATTATCGGATGGAAAACTTTCTTGATAGAAGATGGCAACCTGGAAGCGTTAGATCGAAAATGAGAATAAACCTCGAGAGAGACTTGAAAATTGAGATGAAAGGAGGAGATTTTAATTTTACCCAGAACCGATAATGTAACCTAGCACAGTTGAAGAAAGAAGGAAAGGGAGACAAGTTCTTGCACTTGTCCCCAATGAAGCAGGATAAAACAGAGCGCCAACAAACGACACAACAAAGATTGCACTCCAACTCCATAGCTCAAGTGTTGAAAACGGAGATGGTTTTGCCATAGGTTCAGCTTCCGTCATTTCGGTTTTCACCATTTTCCTCACTGCTATAGCTGTGAAACCCGCTACACAAAGAGACGCCAACCATCCACCGGCTGTACAAGCATTTGATTTCAACATTGACATTGAATCAGTAAACAGATAACATAACTACAAAAGCTACCAAAAGAGCCAGAGATTATATTATATACCTACAATGTAGCAGATTTTGACACCTGAAGCAGCTGGAATATCTCTAACGGAAATAGGAAGAACAACAAGAGAAGGAACATAGAACAAAGGAAGCCATCTCTGTATAAATAAAAACGCAGGCTCGAAAAAATTCATCAAACCATTTGCAGCAGCAGGAACAAAGGAATCCAATATCATAAGAACAGAGAAAATACAAAACATCCCAAACAAGGCACTTGGGAATTTAATAGACGCCGCTACAAAAGCCTGCTTCAAGAACTTATCAGCAGCAAGTATAATCCCAAGTGAGACCAACAAATGCATTACCGCAAACACCTGGTATGCAAGAAAAAAAAATTCAAATCTATCAACAACAAAAAGTTAAACAAACAAAATCAAAGTCTTCATCTTTCAATCTTTCGCTTACGTTACGAGAGATCGTAGATGTGTTTCCAGTTCCTGCACCATCCATAGCCTGAACTGATAGTTTTCTCCCAAAGCTCATCCCTTGTGAACCCATTTGAAGAAACCTCATACTTTGTCCATCAGGTTTGCGAAATTTTGATAGATTAAACTTCTGGGCTCCATTGGAATTGAGAATTTTCTCATGTGTGGAAACAAATCGGATCTTGGAGCAAGAAAGGCGATTTCTTGAAGTGGACAAAGCTAAAGGAGAGAAGAAAGGAGTGACTAAAGGAGTAGCCATGGGAATGTAGACGACGTGGCTGTGATTCTGGGGAACGAAACATCACAGTCTTCTCCATACGTTAATGATGTTAGTGATGGAAACTGGATTACGATATTTTGTATGGACAAGAAACAAAGTTCTATCAATAAGGTTAAAGTCAAGATGATCGACTTTTGTGTTTTGTCTTTTCCTCTGTTCCGATATTTCTTTCCCGGGTTAGTTATTTCTGTTAAGGAAGGTTATCTACTTTAAATATATTAATATTTTATAATCTAACTTTGAACCATTTCTCAGCACTTTGTAATAATCAAAACATTCAATCATATTTACTAGAAAACAATTTTTCGAATTAATAAAAAAGCTTCAAACTTGATCACAAGAACATCAATCTTCGAATACAATTCCATACAAGTGAACAACACTAACATCAATTTCCTAACAACCACCAAAATCAGAGTCAACTAACAAATAAGTAACCTAAACGTAGACCAAAAGGACAAAGACCATAAATTAAATTTCAGTTAAGGTTATAACACTCTTAAGACACCTTTGCGGAAACCACTACAAGTCTTTCTTTTGTGTCTAGAGATCAGTTGTAACGGTATCCATGCTCCTCATACCGATGAGCTTCGTAATTGAACTCATACTGAGACGATGACTGGTCGTAAGCTGTAGCGTAGTGAGAAGGGGAAGTGGAATTGTAGGCATAATGGTGATGAGAAGGCGTACCAAGCTCGGTCACAGGACTAGATGACTGTGTTTCATGTTTGTCGACTCTTACTTCCGGCCTCTCTTCTTGGCGCCTCTCTTCTTCTTCTTCTGATGATGATTCTACTTCTTTCTCAAATGAGTGGAAAATCGGGTGTAAGTAAGCATCTGCAAGATCCGCTTTCATGTTCAAGTCTGGTTCTGTTTCCTTCTCCGCGTTGTCTTTCGCCATCGCTTCCTGCAGTAAGACCAAAAACACGAGTTTTCAGAAGAAAGCTTTAAACCTTTTTTTAGGAAGAAAATGATAAATTGGGTTTTTGTAAGGAAGCTTGTGAACTTTTTTTTTTAGGAAAACGAAAACACGGTTTTACTAATAGAGCTTGGAAAAAAATTTCTCGGTTCTGATGTGCCCTTGAAAAGATTATTTCTTTACCTCAAGAGGGTATTGTCGGAAGGCAGGTTCAAATCGATGTTTGCAGTACTTGTGGAAAGCAAGTGTGAGAATGGGTAAGATGATAAGCAATGGAGTTGAGTCAGCTGCCTCTTTGGAAGCCAAAAGTCCTATAAGCAGGAGCTGAGATATCAACAAGCTCGCGATTATCCGGCCATGAACATGCGGCCAAAACGCTCCGCAGCTCTCATATTGTTGATTGTAAACATTGATTATCTGCGTTGTAAACCAAGGAAACACCATCAAGAAAACCCCAAAATTTAGGCAAGAATTGGACGTGATTATGAGTCTTCAATCAAACCTGATGGCGGTAGACCAAGTAAGCAAAAGCAAAGAATACGAGAATGAAGGGAAGAAGAATAGGAGTAACAACGGCGTAGACAATTCCCAAGAGGAAGTAGAGCTGGAGAGATGGAATAGTCTCCTTGAAATCAACAAAGCCAGGGTCCATTGCTTGTTCTCTATCTTGTTCGGTTTTCACAAGAAACATGTTCTTCAAGTGGAAAATCACTAGGGGTTTTATCCGAAGAATCTCACCAGCAATACCAGCCCATCCATCAACCATGATGAATGTGATAAAGAATGTAGCTTTCATCGGTATGGATACCCCAATGGTTCGAGGAATCCTGTACAAAAGCAATAAACAAGAGCATTTATAGATATTGAGTTTTGATTCAAAAGTTAAAAACTTAGCAGAGCTAAAAGAGGTTAAAGGTTGTTTACTGAGTTGGTGATTGGTGAAGGAAAGACTCCAGCTGCTCAAACGCGGTTCCAGCAATAATACTTCCCAAGAAGACGTTAACTAACATGAAGTAATAGTATTTTGCAGCTGCCCTACGCTCAAGGGTCGATTTAGCAATGTACCCCTCAATCTTCGACATGATCAGCAGAACCGTCGGGAGAATCCACAAGAAAATCTTAAGAGCAAGACCCGGGAGAAAACCCTGTAAGAATGACTTGATGAAATCCCTGCAATATATAAACCAAGAAGATGGAATCAACGGTTTAAAATGCCAAAAAGCAAAAGCCTAGATAGCTGGACAGACTTACAATCTAGTGACAGGTCTGAGGAAAGGTGCAACTCTTTCAAGACCTTCTAAATTGGCAAGAGATTGCACGAAAGCAATTGGAATCATGTAGAAGAAGACCAAGAAAAAGACTGAGATACCAATTACGAGTTTCCTGATGGTCAAAGAGATAAATGGTATAGCAAGGTTTTGCCAATAGATATCACGCGGCTCTGGAGCACTACTCGTTAACCATAATGTTGGATTCTTGCTTTGTTGCGTCTGTGCACAAACAGCAGCACCCCAACGTGAATCAAACGACACAAATGCAACAGGTAGCATTAGTTTGGAGTCCTTGAGAACTTTCTGGCGCTCCAAAGACATCTGTATCATCGACAATGAAGTTAAAGTTTTAAGATTTTTCGTTTCAGCAGTAGTTAGAAGCAACGAAAAGGCTTACAGTGTGGTCAAACTCCTTGATTTGTTGTTTATAGTACTCAATGGAATCAACCTTTTTACCCCATAGACCAAGAAACCCTGTCTGATAAATACACAAAAACCGCCTCATCGTAATCAACAACATTTCATCTCAAAAAGCTAATTAACAAATGGTGTGGAGAAACTAACTCTGCAAGTAGGCTTCTTGTGTGAATTCCGTTGATACTTGAGCACATAGTAGTCAAACCAACGTTGCAGCTTCTCTCTTTGCTTCACCAGCTTCTCGTACGTGTTTGCGTTATAAACTGCCTGAAACAAGAAGATACGATCCATCCATCAACCACACGGTAATACATTCTATCAAATCCAACTGACAATAACCAAAAGTATACGACTGAAGACAAACAAAAATTACCTGATGGCAGAGGTAATGCTCAGGGTGATTCGTCTTAAAGAACTGATCCACGGTATCCGGAATCGAATGTCCGGATATGTCAGGGACGTTTCTAACGACAACCTGCAAATAAAAACTTACGTATTTATAAGCAACTACGCAACTCCTAATTGATGTTTGAAATTTGAAATCTTTTAACTCACAGTGAATTGCTCTGGACGCCTACGCTGTGTAGCTAAATAATGCAGACGCATACTTGCTACATTGCCGTATTCTCTGTAGAGCATGAAACATGCCCAAAACGTGAAAATGTACTCTACTCCAATGTGGAAGAAGAACCTAAACACACACACACACAGATGTTAATCACCTTTCATGAGTAAAGATTCATATTTGTTTCAAAGCTAAGCTCACTTTGAAGATTTAGGTTGAACATTCGATATCGAGAGCTTATCGATGTCGCTGACTACAAGTTCTTTCTTCAAGAAGAAAAGTGTTCCACTTGACACATTTACTGGTACAAGAACAGCAAGTGCTAATACCATAGCTGGTGCAAAGATCCTTAAGCTGCCAAAATTTAAGAAAATAGCAGATTTTTTTGCATATGGATTAATCCAGATTCTCTCATAAATAATTTCATTAACTTTCCCGGGAAAAAATGATATCTAAAATTCATTTTGAAGGAAACAGTGACAACAAATACGAAACGTCTATTATTGCATTTGCTTTGTCAATGTGGAGTACAGAGCAGACAAATCTGAAAACTTTACTGTAAAAATTCTTTTTTTTCGTTAGAGAATAAAAGTACTATGACTCTGACGAGTGAAGATTCTTCTAAACCGTAAAATTCGGAAATCATTCACTTCGAAAAAATCCTTATTGAAGATTACAAATGCGGGAATCCCAGCGAAAATCAACAACAACAACAACAACAACAAAAAACCAAAAAATTTTCGGAAATATCAAAATTTTCTCGAGAATTATATATTTCATAGACTTATACATATCATAAGAACCCCAAATAAAGAACAGTAATTTACCAATCAAATAAAGGGCCCCCACTCGTAATTATCAGAGAAAATTCGGTTCAGTAAAAAGGAAAAAGTTTCGATTTTTTTCTTTCATTTTCTCGAGAAATTGACATCTCAAGGAAAAAAATCCATAAATTTTGCAGTCAAATCAACTCAGACTGATAAAAATCTAATTTTTGACAAAGAAAGAAAAACAACAAAATTGTGAGAAGAAGAAGATTACCCGAGAGTGTAAATCCTAAGGAAAATAGCAGAATCAAAGCCAGCATGACGAATAATCTCTGATTCACTCATTTTCATAGCTTGAGGCATCCAATTTAGGAAAGTGAAGTATGTCTTGAAGTTGAGATTAACGAATTTTCCGACAACTGTTCCGTCGGAGCGCCGAGGACTGCTTCTTTCTCCGATGAGATACCATTTTGGGAAGTAAACTCTGTCGTTGATTGGTTGGATTCTTAAGACAGCGAATGCTATTAGAAACAAGAAAGCACCAAAGAGGTTGATTAGAGCTGAGACTCCTATGTCTTGTAGAGTCGCCATTGATGGAAGAGAATAGAGAAAATGAAGAGTGGCGTAAAGGAGAAAAAGAGATGAGAAAGTATCCAAACTCTACTAGTAGTTTCTGTATTTTTAAGGTTTTTTTATCAAATTGTTTTATAAAAATATCTTACATTTTATATTATCAATTTTTTATTCATTGTACATTGTATAGCTAAGCATAGAGGAATATTGTCAAAAAAAAAAAAATGGGCAGTGTAATTATTTTTTATTAGATATAAATTAAAACGGTATTAAAAAGTTTGATCTATTTTTGTTATTAGATATAAGTTAAAACGGTTTAGAAATTCGAAAGTGGAAGACATAATTTACATTAGTAGTAGTATAAATATTAGAATTTTTTCAAAGAATTTATAGTTCTGTAATTCAAACCATATTCCGAAGTACTATTTTGAAAATATCTTAGAATCTTTAGATATTTACTTTCTATTTTCAGCTGTGTTTTTAATTGGGATAGGTTTAAAACTCCGAAGCAAAGAGATAAGAGAAATCCTCTAATTTTAGTGTCGAATTATTCATGTTGTATTGTTGTTAGTGTGGGCCGGATGAATATTTATTGTTTCAGAATAGTATTAATGAATTTTTTACGATTTTTTTCCTGAAAAAAGGAATTGTGGGAATTGAGAAAAATGCTCAATGTAGCACCAACTATCAAAGTTGATAGCACGCGTGAAATCATCCAAGTGAATCCATTTATTTACAATAACTATTCTTCTGACTTTTTTGGTATACTCTAATATTATTAGATTAGGTTAGATATATGGAGAAGCATCTTTTATTGCCTTTATGCGTTTCTGTATTCATTTTTCAAATAAAGGCAAAGTTCTATACATATACGGAATATATATATATATATATATCAGTTAAAGAATCACATTTTACATAGTTGTTTGTATATGTAGACGGTATATGTATATCAGTTATAGATTCGCATATTTATTCAGCTACTTCTCCATCTAGTTTTTAGTATTAATCCATCGTATCACATTCTATTAATTTTAAAATAAATTATTTGTTCAATCATTCCAAGTTGTAGTGATTTTTTTTGTGGATAAAATATTGAACTTTGCAGTATTTTTGCAAGTCTATATATTTCTTGATGAAATTTAAGTGTTTTTTTTTTACCAAAACAAAAAAATGCTTTCCTTTTTTTTTGTTGCTGTCATAATTGCTTTAACTTAAGGGTTTGGGATTACTAACATGTCTTGATGCGTCATCCACGTTTGACGATAAACATTATCACATTATCTATATATCAAAAGACCAAAAAAACATTACTACATAATGCAATATATGCCCACTACGTTGCTTGTAATAATTTGTTATGACTTAAAGAAACGATATACCAATTCAATTTACTTTAATCCAAAACAAAAGTATTTGACTTTGTATAGCCACGACCTATTAATCAATCACCGATTAGTTTGGTTTAATCACGATTAGAAAATGTATTTGACGTAGTGGTGGCCGGATAGTATGTGAAGATATCCTAAACCAGAGGATAACAAAATTATCTATATAGACTTTTAGTTTGGTCGAACTTAGATTCGAGTGGAAATTCTTTTATAAAACGTTTATTATTAAGGATTAACTTTTGACCAAAAAATTCAGATATATATATATATATTAATATTATACAATGATGGTTGAATCCCCGTGATTGAATTATGACATTCCATAGTCCATGTGCACACGATATACAATAATCAACCTTTTATTTATCTTGGCTTATGCGCTGTCTTTTATTTCCTCAATTTCATCTCGTCTTATGCGTTGTCCACTAACGATTACAATAGTTAATTACTTTTCTTGACGGCGATTACAATTGTTTATAACATGCTCAAACAACTGTCAATGATTTAGATTATACGAAAGATGTAGTATAACGTTATGCAACTTTACAATTACAGAGTTAACATTGGTATAAAATGTGATTTACGGACGTGCATATATGCTTTATTGCTTTAACACACAAAAAGGGCCTATTGTCCTTGTTAATTTATTTATTTTTCTCTATTTCTAATGGAATCTCATTTTTCTATAGACCCTTGTTAATTTACAATTATTTCCCCTATTTGTAATGAAAATTCTCATTTGTCAGCTATTTTCTTTGTTTTTGACGTATGAATATTTGGTGTTTTTCCTTTATTGGTTGCTAATAAGAAACGCAATAACATTAGATTTTAAGTCATATCTACGTTCCATTGAAACAAAAATTATTAGGAAATCTTTTAAAATTTTAGTAATACGAAAAAAACATGAATAGAAAAACTTCAAACTTATGATAAGCATATTTATTATAGATATGATTTGATCAAATTAAGTATTTAGAGGAACGTTTTTAAGTACTCATCCATGCGTTTGTACTTCACGTCCGGATAGAGACTAGAGGCTTCTTTGTCTTCTCCAACTTGGTGATCAGTGAGACATCCTTCGTAGAAAATGTGAAAGAAATGTCCAATCCCCGCTTGGTGAGGAATCTCCAATTCTACATATATTATGTAAAGGAAATCAAACAAAATTGATGGGCTTTATATTTTGCGAATGAGCCTCAAGTCAAGCCCATTAATTACGTATACTGTATATAGCTGAAATGATTTAAGCTATGTTACACTATGATTAGACTTACGTTCAATGTTGGCAAGGAAATCTTTTGCAGCAATATTGGTTTTCTCTAATTCATTTCCGGTTAGATTTTCCCAGATCCGAACCAATTCGGTCTGTGTAAGAACATTCTCGGGAGGTCTGATGTACACGGTTTTGTTCAATGTCCGTGGATCTCTTAGCGTCTTTGCTGTGTATTTTGCGATATCATCTTCATCCGCAAACACCACTACACAAGTAAAACCATTCAAATCATTAGCTTTTTTTCCAAAAATAAATAAGAAATCTATTGGTTTAGAAATTTTTGAGGATGGTCGGTCTTGTGTAAAACCATATTGAAAGGAGAAAAGTATGAGTGTAAAAACAGTTTTTTTTTTTTTTTTTTTTTTTACTTTTTACTTTTCTCATCTTACCTTTTACATTTCCGTCACCGTATATATTAACTTTGTTCTTTGGAGGGAGAAATGTTTCCATCTGGGATAAGTTTCCGGCGAAGTAGGCGGCGAAACAAGCACCGAGGACGTAAGTATGTGGAATTCCGGCAGCCTCTATTGCACGACGCACTTCCATTTTTTGGTCGAACGTTTCTCTTCCTGGCGGTAACGCATGTCCCATACGTGATGGATCCATACCAAATTCAGATGGTAAAAATCTCTGAAAATATTGTTTTACAAATATCATTATAATTTTAACTTTTTAACTAAAATAAAATAAAATTATAAAACTCTTTGATTTGTTTCAAAATCAGATATTAGGTTAAAAGTTGCATGTAATTAAAAATGGATCTTTTACCCTTTTCCTATTAAAGAAATGCAAAGAGTTAAAAAAAAAACTCCATATAAGTTTCTCTCCATTCATTGTGTGGTTTCTTTTTAATAATTTTCAGATTGACCCCACAATTTTCTAATCCCGTAAATCTTGACCTTAAACTTTTTTCTGTGGAAATATAAATAATATATATATATGCGAATTAGTATCTTGACATTTACTTCATAGTTTATGTACCTTGACGTTACCAGCCTCTTTAATGGCTTCAACTAGCTTGAGCTGGACAAGGATGCTATGGCTACGGAAGTGAACGCCAGACATGGCAGAGACAACTATATCGACGAGTTTCACGGCGGCGACAAGGCTCTCGTGGTTAGAGAAAGAAGCTTCAACGAGACGTACGCCAAGTTTCTTGAAAGAAAGAAGAAGTTGGACTTTCTCGATGTCGAGACCAATCTCAGGCCGCTGCAAAACGTAAGTCTCATGACCTTCAGCCAAACACGCCATTACTATCCTCTTTCCTATGTACCCAGTCGCCCCCACCACCAAAACGCGCGTTTTCTCAATGCGTTTGCCCACTGATCCCATCTTCTCTCTCTCTCTATCTTTCTCGGTTTATGTTTTGGTAGAAGTGCTTCGCTTGATTGTGTATATATGAGTCGAAAATATACATATACATATGTGTGTGTGTATGTGTGCACCTAATGGATCATTGTATGCATTATAAGTAAAGATATCGACAGTTGATATGATGCCTTTGAAAAAAATACGTTTTTGCTATAAATACCTTTTCAGCTGTTTTTTTTTTGTTGAAAAATACATTTAAAAAAAAATTATAATTAGGTAAACAAAATATACCCTTTGTTTATTTCAATTAATTAGTATTAGGTAATACTATACAGACTATAATTGGATTTTATGAGGAAAAATTGATTCGCATATCTAATTATTTAGTAAATTAACAATATCTCAATTTCGAAAAGAGTATATAAATGGGATTATATGAGGGAAAAAAATGATTCGTAATAGAATATGCGTCCAAAAAATAGAGATGATAATTCCAAAACATTACTTGATTTGTTACCGTAAAAAAGAAGAAGACAGATTACTTTGTTAGGCAGTTTTAATTTAATAGTCAATTAAACCCCAATCTCTTAGTAATTTTACTTTACGTACGTATCTCATTTCCAAAGACATTATATAATGAATGTGTATCAAGGACACCTGATGACTTCACCAGACCTTGACAGCGATTATTGTTGATTTTGGTGAATTTCTTCGCTAACACTATACGAAAGATTAATTGGCCGTTTTAGCATTATTTAATCAAAAAAACGTCTTGACTTTAGAAAAAAACTATTCATTAAATCTTTAATTGAATTTTTGAAAACACCTGAGGAGATTTTTCACTTCATACTTCCCTTTATTTATATCAGTTAAAACCCCGATGAATGCATTCATTTACTAACATTACATAATTAGTTTGAAATTTTATGTATATAAATTATACACTCAATTTAAACGGCCATCTATATCATTTTTTTACACAATTATGATTTTGTGATAAACTCATTGTCCATCGTCACTACTCACTAGATATATTTCACATAAATTTGTTTTGTTATGTAGAGATTTAAATAATAGATCAAAAGGTGTATAAGACTTGTAAACCTCTAAATGCTCCGAAATAAATAAATGGTTGAAATGTCGGTTTTATGACCCACACGGCCCACTGATCATGTGATTCCCCATTCAACCTTATTGCGATGCATGACTTACAATTGTCAACCAAAATTATTTTTCAGTTTCATTCAATTGTACACAAATTTTAAGATTAAACCATCTAACTACTACTGGTAGTTTTATATGATTCACAAGCCATTGGATTGGGACTCTTTTGATGCGGAACTCGAGGATTTCAAAACCCTCATATCTTCTTTTCCATTTTCTGAGTCTGTCTCAATTTCTTAGGTGTAACAATTTGTGAGCTGATTGTCTTGCTGAAAGTGTAAAAAGTATGCAGTAGTATTTTTTTTATGTCAATCCGATGATTATTGAATAGCTCTCTCCAAAGAAGAGTTTCATAGCGCAAATTTAATAAAATGGTGATTCATGTCGAGAAAAGCCTACTAAGTTTTATAGCATTACTCTGACAATGAAATGTTAGTCCATATATAGTTCACCTAATCTCGATATTTTATCGTATGGAAGATGTATATAATTCATGCTATACATAAATTCTACATCTATACTAATAAAAGGGGCAATTTGATGCTCAATAGGCTGTCCACCTCAGCAAAAAAAAATTTCTAAAAACTTGACACATCAGCAATACAAAATATTAATTATCAAATATTGATTGCTTAATTAAATGATTTCTTTTATTAAAAAAATAGTCTATTTTCTAATCTCTTTGTCTCTTCTCATTTTCTCCTATCAAAATTTGTTTTGTTTATTAGTATCTTAATTTTAAAATATATAAATATATATATTTTAACATTTTTCACTTCTATGTGATTCGTTTTGTTTGCTCTGGATTTATGGGTATGAAGTCATGACAAATAAAAATTGTATATCAAGCGGATTGTAGTTCCATGAGATGATGGTTATACGGAAGACACAAAAAGGTATATCGAACAATATCCTATGATTATTTGTTTTAATGTGTTTCACCAGATTTCTACCATTTCACGTGTTCTTTTCAATCTGTAATATGTACTTTTTATCTCTTGTCATTGATGTGAGTAGAGTTAAAATTAAAGGTTTTGAGGTTAAAGCAGTCACTTCTTGCATAGTGAATATAGATCACACAAGTTTTTTTCTTTTCTAATCCTCTCAATAATTTTTTGGCCCTGTTTCTCCTCCCTTAGGTTTTCAACTACCTACATCACACATTTTTATATCTTGCCGAAAACAAACTGAGAATTTTTCCTAGGTGTTTCCTATACGTTCTATGACAGACAACAGTTAGACAGATTATATGTTCGGTATTGAAAAATATCTAAGATTTATATATTCATGCAGGATGCAGCTCATAAGTTTTACCATACCAACGCAGAAAAGAATATTTCTATTTTTAGTTGATCTTACATTTATAAGATTTAAAACTCGTGATCACTTAATTTGAATTTATTTTCAAATTATATAAACTTTGCTATGAAGTATGACGTAAAACATTTTTCAATCTGGCTAGGATTCAAGCAATGTGTTCATAAAAACGGGCCAAATAAGTATGACATATAACATTTTAAGAAGCATGTGTTAATGTGATGGTCATTGTCATCTTTTGAGACTTTCTTCACCAAGTCTCATGTCAGTTCTTTTAAACTTTATGTATCATAAAGGTAAGTGAAAACAGATATGCAAAACAAAAAAAAACCTAAAATTATGAAAATTTAAAATGTACAAAACATACTTACCATTGCAGGACATATGCACACATGTACAAAGCCTACTTCATATAAGACTCACAAATCACAATGTCATCATTCTACATAAAATTTTACAGTTCAATCTATTCAAATAAACAATAATATTTAATGATAAAATGAGCAAGAAGATAATAACATATACAAAGTTACGATGCGAATGTGAGATAAATTCAATATTTTTTTAACCAGAAAAATATGTTGAAAATTTAGATTTAATTTTTATTTTTCTCAGTAAAAATAAAAGTTTATAATAAAAGTATTAAAATGATTTCATGCCATTTTTTAAATGTTTAGTTATTGTCTTATACATACAAAATTTCAAATTCATTTTGATACATTTCTACTAAAATTAAATATTTTATCACATAAAATTAAAAAAACATATAAATAAATAATCCGCGCGTAGCGCGGAACAAACCCCTAGTAATTTACAAAAGTAGTTAACAAATGGTTTAAATCTCGACTGGAACTTCTCCTCTCTTTTTTTCTTACGATATGATGATTTTTTTGTATACTAAATTAAGATTTTGATATTATTATAAGTAGTATAGTTTTATACGCAGTCTTTTCGTTTCATATTAAATGTTATTTTATAACTTAAATTTCGTTTCATAGTAAATGTCGTTATATATATTAATATATATATATATGTGTATATCTTACTGCATATCTATGATGACATTTTTAATTTTATCTCCACAACTTTAATGTATACTCCAATAATAACTAATAAGAAGTATGCTTACCTGCCACAATAGCTAGACGTTTAGTTGTCAAAAAGCAGAAAATTAGAAGAAGAAAAATAAGAATGGGGCTGGTGGGAGGCACGTTGATTGTTTGTGTAATGGGGTGCCACATGTGAAGATTTGTGTTATATCTATATCAAATCCATTTTATTTGTAATAATTAAAAGTATCAGAAATTTGTTTTCTGTCATGATAACTATAAGTTTCAGTGTTTCGTGCAGTATTCATGATTTAAAGATATCGATGATACCTACACCCTCAGTAGTCGGTGCAAACAATAATGATTTTTTTTTTGTCAATAGTGTATTTTTGTCTTTCCTTTTGTTTTTGATAAAAAAAAAATGTTCATGTGAACTTTATGAGTTTTGAAAATTTTGGACGATTTTGTAATTTTCATCTATAATGATTATAGAACTGCTATTTTCAGTAATATAATATTTTTTTAAAAAATAGATATCAATTTATTATACGAGTTTACTCATATTTTAATTAAGTGTCCGAAACACACATAATTTTCTACTAGTACTATTTTTCTTTGTTCAGATCTGATTTATCAACTGAATATCTTCTTCACCCGCACATATCATACATATTACCTATTATATATGATATATATATATTGTGATTTTATATAATTATTTAATGTTAAGTAGTTATATGCTTTATATTTTCACCTTAATTACTTTTTATCAGTACCTTTCTATTAGTTTCTAATGGCAGTCCCAAACATTGTTGTTTTCTCGATTAAAATCTTTTCCATTGTTACTTTACTCCATCGCTTCCAATGATTAATGGGCTTTTCGTTTATATTTTAAATATTATTATAAAAATATGTTTTTGTTAAAATTCCATCTTTTGACTTTGTGCATTTCCTTAATGTACGTTGTGTAATATTCTTTAATCTACCGATTGAATTTGTTGAACCACCTTAATTTAGTCGAGTATTCCAATGATCCAATATTTGCAGTGTCTTCGTTTTTTCCATAGTACTTCTTTATAAATAGATAGATGCGAACATACATACAACAAATTTACTCTATGATCCGAAATTCCGAATATAGAGACAAAGACTGTGGACATTAGAAATGTATTTGTTTTAAAAGTAACCGGTTTAAGTTTATGAACTCGAAAAAGAAGAAGATGTTAGAAGTTAGAACATTAACCAAGTCAGTGTTTTTTTTTTCTTTTGAAAATTCCAATAAAAGTGTTTAATCTTCTGGAAAGCATGCATATGTTGAACTTAACAATGTATACTCAAATGTGAAACGCCAAATCTTATGACTTTATAACTTGGATAAAATATTATTAAATTGATCATCAGAATTCAACAAAATTAGTTGGAAGTTAATTAAGTAATGTAACTTTACGATCTCCATCTCTCGATGTTCGTCATTTGTCACTACCAACAGGCAACAGCTAAGTCATGATCATGTGCTGAACTAGGAAGATTATACATCGAGTTTCTTATATTTAATAGGCTACTCATGGGCCTTATTACTGTTAATCAAGCCCATTATTTAATACACCCACCAAAATAAATGATGAATAGTGGTATCCTAAATTTATCTTCCACTGAATTAATCATAAACTAATATAGTTTTTGTTCTGTTTTTAGTTGGTATTAAAAATCAGTGGCAGACTGGGATAATAGTAGAAAAGACATAAATTACAATTTTATTTGGATGAGTTTTTTTGGAATGTTCATTTTCATGAACAAATTTTGTTGGTGCTTTGGACTATTTCAACATTTTTCTCCAAATCAAGCTAGTCTTGATACAGTCCGATTTATTATATAAAAGTCTCTATAGAGATTGATGAGCTAGGAAAAAAATCCCTAAAAGTACCATATTTCTTACATTGTTTTCAACAAATTGCAAAATACCACAACAATGAATTTTATAGAGTTTCAAATGGTTATTTTGATTCTAATAATAAAACATTGAACTATTTAATATTTTACTAGATGATATATCTGACCATGTAAGATTTTAATAATTGATATAAAATTGGGAGCCTAGAATAATATAGAAACATGTCAAAATATTCTCAATTTTTAAAAATGGTTGAAAAAACTATTTAACTTTGCTAACAATGAAATATATAGTCAACTTTAGTTGATTTTCTCCTTTAATGGTTGATTTTTGTTGTTGATCAAATCAGTTAAATCATTAATTCGTGTGATAGTCAACAAAATTTAGCGACTAAAGAAGAAAATCAATTAAAGTTTATATTTGACTATATATATCATCGGTTACAAAATTATATATTTTCAAAACAGTTTTAAAAATTTGAGGAATTAGCGATTAAAAAAACGAATCATTGACTACATATTTAATCATATACAAAGTTGATAATTTTTTACAATCGTTTTTTAGAATAGAGATTTTTTTTTTTACATTTGATCTCTTTCTCTCTCACGTCACTTTTTATTCTACACAAAATTTGGTAACAAATATCTAGAAAGTAACGTTTTAACTTTTATGTTATCTGTAGCAAGAATAATTTCTTGGTCAATTTTTCTGTATCGACCTAAAAAGTAAGAAGATAAAATTTCCAATTACAGTATAATATATCTACGACCAATCTGTCTTTCTATAAATAGATTTTAAATTTCATTTGTCTTCTAAAAAAAAAAACCTAGATTTGTTGTTGCTTCAATGGAGTCTCGAGGATCACCTGATCAAGAAGAACAAATTGTTCAAGTCAAAGAAGCTTTAATGTGTCCTAACCGTAAAAAGTTTGAAGCTTTACGAACGGCGAGGTTTTTAAACTACACAACGACATCTATAGACGACGATGTCTTCGAGCTTCCTCGTGACGCGTTTGCGTTTGATTCAGCGAAATTGTCGGGGAAGATAATGTTTCCTGGGTGGGGATCTCCGTCGTTGAACTGGGTCGAGTGGGTTAACGTAATGGCTGAGTCACATGCTGAGGTTTGGAAGAAATCTGGAGTTTATGAAGCGATTTTAGCGTCTAGGTATCAGATTAAGAAACAGAATGATTTGGTTATAGCTTTGGTTAAGAAATGGTGTATTGAGACGAACACATTTGTGTTTTCTTGGGGTGAAGCTACGGTTACATTGGAGGATATGATTGTTCTTGGTGGTTTGTCTGTTACTGGGAACAATGCTTTGGCTCCTATTAAACGAGAAGGTATGAAGGAAGTGGAGGAGAAGATGAAGGAGGCCAAGTTTGAGATCGAGGAGAATTTGGATAAGATATGTTCTGTTAGTGAGTGGATGGAAGAGATGATGAGGTCTGGGAAGGAGATTGAGCATGAGGCGTTTATTGTCTCGTGGCTTTCGCGCTTTGTGTTTCCGAATACAACTGATTTGTTGAAAGATAAGCTGTTTCCGGCTGCGATCCAGCTTGCTCAAGGGGTTAGGTTAGCTCTGGCTCCAGCGGTTTTAGCTTGGATTTATAAGGATCTCGGTGTTTTGAAGGAGCATCTGGCTGGTTATTGTGAGAATAAGAGAGAGGCTGTTGTGGTGAAGTCTCCGTTTCAGTTTGTGCAGGTTTGGGCTTTAGAGAGGTTCATTGGGTTGCAGCCACCTGGCCAGCCAAGTCAATTAAAGCCTGGTGAACCACGGATAGCGCGGTGGCATCATCATGGTGGTGAGCAGGATTTGTATGGCTACCCTGAGAATATCAGAGCGGTTTTGAACTCAGAAAAATACAGTTGTTTCGACTATCGTCCATACACAAAGTCTCTAAACAACTTCAAATTCCCAAAGTTTTACTTGGAAGATGCCGGTTGGATTCGTGTAAGATCTGATGAGACTATTGTAGCTTTTGGTCGGTGTTTGAGGTTCGCTAAACTGGTTGGTTTAGATTGCATTGAACCCTATTATCCTCACCGTGTGGCGTTGCAGTTTGGTTATGATCAGGATGTTCCAGGCATAGTTCCAGCAAGACATGAAACGGCGGAATTGGCCTGGAAAGATTATATCCGTCCGCTTGCGGATGGAATGTTGTACTTTCCTGCTCGGCTCCATGAGGCTGATGTTACGGTTGGATACATTCGATGGTGGGAGCTTTCTGTTGAGCTGTTGAAGGCTGAGGCTAAGAAAATTTCCCACAAGCTTCCTCTGGCTTTACCTCCAAAACAGAAACCTGTGACTACAACTACTGCTGCAACGACTCTAACAACAAAAAAGGCAACATCTTCTTCTCCAGGGCAGTGGAAAACATTAGGTGCAAAAGCTGAGGGAAAAGATCAAGAATTGGTGCAAAAGAGGGAAATGAAGACAAATAGAGAGACTTCTGTTACGGATTCAAGGATTGAGGGGAATATATCAAATGATCAGAGCCATGGTAGTAGTAGCTACACAGGAAGTCGCACAGGATCAGAGCAAGCGATTAAGCAGCCTTTAAATAAGCTTGAATGGGTTCAGAGATCATCACCTAGTTCGACAAAGAGCCCTGATAGAAGCTCTGATAAGCCTAAATGGGCTCAGAGATCATCACCTAGTTCGACAATAAGCCCTGACAAGCCTAAATGGGTTCAGAGATCATCACCTGGCTTGACAAAGAGCCCTGATAGAAGCTCGGGAAGTGCAGCGGATGTCCTTAAGAATCTTAAGGGAGCTCTCAGGGGCTCGGGGGGAGTAAAGAGTCAGGGTCATGTCAGGTTTCAGCTTCCTAGTTCTCCCGGGGGATCTCCTCCATCTAGGACACTTACAGTTTCGCCAAAGCAAAGCGGTAAAATGATGTGCTCTCTTGTTCAGTTCTCATTGTTGATTCCATTATTCCTGGATTGACTTCTTGCTTTTATTTAACAGATTCACCTGCCAAAAAACCGAGAATGTTACCTCGGGTAGCAGGCATAGTCAAACGATCGAGCTCCTCTCCTCGGGTTCCAAGACATACATCATCTGTGTGTCTTCCTTCCAAGCGAGAGAACTACATAAAGAACCACAGTTCCTCAACCGCACGAGCTTCAAAAGAATCGAACACATCACTATCTTTTTCTGGTTCTTCTTCTTCAACAAAGAAGAACTCCCCAAAATCTTCTGAAGCTGTCAACTCACGTGGTCAGAACAATTCTCCACGCCCGCGAGTTTCAAAAGAACCGTACAAGTCACCATCTTGTTCTGTTTCTTCTTCTTTAACGAAGAAGAAGTCACCAAGATCTCCTGAAGCTGTCAGTTCGCATAGTAACAACAATCCCCCAAGTCCCCGAGTTTCAAAAGAACTAAACAAGTCTCATCTGTTTCTGATTCTCCTTCTTTAACAAAGAAAAAATCACCAAGATCCTCAGAAACTGTCAATTCGTCATCTGGAGGCACTTCTAATGTCAAGAGAAACACTGAAAAAAGCATCATAGTCGACAAACAAGACTCACAGAGAAAAAGTCAATTTGATATCTGCAAGGCTAATGCTTACTTGAAGTCACTGGAAGAGAAAGTGACTTCCCGGGAGCAAGTTGGAGAAGATGGTGAAGTGACATATCAAATACCAAAGCAACAGTTTGAAGATCTAAGCAAAGGGATCCATGATGTTCTACATGATTTGCAGTATGTTCAATTTCCATTGAACATACAAGATAATGTTAATGAATAGATCCTAATCTCTCAGACTAAAAGACCTTAAAAGGCTTCATCTTTCTTTCTTTTTTGTTCCAACTCAGTTTATACAATTTCATTGAAGTAAGATGCAAAAATACCCAAAAGGGTTAGTAAACAAACACAACATAGTCTAGACATTTTCTAGATCTCTTTCTTTCCAAACTATAATTCTTCACAGCTCACACACCGCTAAACTTAAGCATAACAATTTGCAGTGCATCAACAAAACAACAAGCATAATCTACTCTGTTTCTTCAAGAACAAGAGGAACTTTTGGATTTACTTGATTTTACAGAGATATCTGAAGATTTTGAGAATCTCTTATTGTTCTTATGAATTCGGTGGACATACTCCTCAAGCGATTACCTTACAATTTTCCAAAATCAAGATCACGGGACCTCAACGATCCAAAGCCAACTCATCGGAAAAAAAAAAATCTAATCTTTACCTTTTCAATTATTCAACTTTGGACTTAGTAAGAGATTTTTATTTACTTTTTTTTCCTGTTTTTTTGTAGATATAGTGGCAAAGTGAAATAGTTACAAAAATTCTAAATAAATAACATATCACAAGTCAAGAAGAAAAACTTGTTTCGACCCAAAAAAAAAAATGGTTTTCGTGATTAGTGATGAGTGTACATGTCATTAAAAGGGGTTAATTAGAACTGGATTCGTGATTAGTGTACATGTCAGTAGTAACATGTCATCCGAATCAACACGGTAATTTACATATTGGCATCATTTAATAATTCAGGTATAAATTAGCGAAAATTATAGTTTGTGTATAAATTAGCCGACTCTTATATTTTATGTATAAATTAGCGAAAATTATAGTTTGTGTATAAATTAGCCGACTCTTATATTTTATGTATAAATTGAACGTAATCATATTTTTCATGTATGAATTGGTCAACTTCCCCATATTTCTCATCACATCTTTGTTTATTAAGATTATACCAAGTTGCTTAAGAAAGAAGATTAATTACAGTCTTTTCACTAAATCTTTTTGATTATTTTTTTCCCCTTAAAGTAAAAATATCTCATGATTAATCTATTAACAAATACTCTAAAACATGATTACTTTCCTCTCTGACTATAATGTTTACATAATTACATAATGATTTTATGATTTTTTTTTTCAAAACCAATAAATCTTAGATCAGAAGATCAGTTTTTTCAAATGCTCCCATCAAAACCATGTGACATGTTAAAGATATTTACTTTGTTTATTATTTTTCATCATTATCGTATTATTGCTTTCCTTTTTCCTTTCATCCCCCAACACAAAACGCGTTTTTTTTCTAAAGACTTTTTTTTTTCTTTTTCATTTTGATCCAAATTGTATTTGTTTCCTTCTGGGAAAAGTCATTTTGTTATTTTCTTTGATGTAAAGTTTCTATTTTTATTTTCTTGGATTTGTTCCCTTTCTCACAATCTTCTCGCTTGCCCTGAAAAAAAACATTTTTTACTCTTCCAAGGAAATTAATTTAGAGTGAAGAATCTAGCCAACTCTCAAATAGCTTCAAACGTTGACCAAAAATTTGTACTTCTCTCTCGTTTTCATCGACGAATCTTCTGACTTTTTCTGAGAATTTGGGTTTAAACCTTTGATCCAAATCCACAAAAAAACAAGAAGAAGAAAGAACAAATCTTGATCTTCAATTTCTTGCAGGGTATATTCCTCTCTCTGAGTATTCTGTGAATTCACAAGTTTCGATTTTGATGGTTAGAATATGAAGAACTTAATGTAATTGCTTTATCTTGATCAGGGATTGAAATAAAAATGGGTTCTTTCAAGGGTCATGCTTTGCCAGGAACATTGTTCTTTGTGGTTGGAGTATGGCATATTTGGAACTCAGTGGTTGGATTCATATCGAATCCTAAATCATTTCGTGTTAGAGTTTGGCACCCTGTTCCTGGTTTCAATGATAGGATTAAGTACTTGGAACTTTATGTTGTTACCATTGGCTCATTCATTGACTTGTGTATTGAGTTTTTGTACTCAACTCATCTCAAGTTCTTCGTTAATGGTGTTTTGAATCCTTCCCATATGAATGATTTTGAGCACTCTGGGATGCTTCTTATGTTCTTCATCCTTGGATTTATTGCCTTGCTCTCCGAGAAAACGAGGTATGGAAAATGTTTTTTGGATTATGCCATTTATGGAAATGGTAGTTGTAGGTTGGTTTTTTGGTGGACTAAGAAGTCAAAAGTGGGGTTTTCAGTGATTCTTGAATTGTTTTTAGATGAAAACAACTGTAGAAATGGATCTAGATTGTTGATAGTACGATTCGATTGTTGATAGATTCATTAAGAAGGTACTTTAGATTTTGAGAACTGAAAAGTGTGTTATTAGTGATTCTTGACTTGGGTTTTTTTTCTATGAAACAATCCCAGATATGGTTCTTGACCAATGAGAATATGACTCGACTTGGTTGGTATATAGCTTTGAAGTTAGATTGGATCTTTGGTGATTTTGATAACTCAAATGTGGTTTATTTAGTAAGTATTGACTACATTTTCCAATGAAAACAACTGTAGTAATAGATCTAGATCGTTGATAATATTATTTGACTATTGATAGATTCAGAAAGTTTGGTGTTTAGCTCTGAAGTTAGTTTGGATCTTTGGTGATGTTGAACTCAAAAGTGGTTTATTAGTGGATGTAGATATGGATCTATCTGTATCTTTATATTCACTGTGTTGCTTTTTTAACTCGTCTTAGGTTTCTTCCTCTACCACAAGAAGCTCTATGCCTAATTGCTGCAACAGCTTTTACAGCAGAATGTCTTCTCTTCTTCTTCCACTCCACAAGTCACAAAGGTCTTGAAGGTTATTACCATCTTCTCCTCGTCTTTCTCATTGGTCTCTGCGTTATTTCCTCAATCGCAGGAGCAATCTGCCCTACAAGCTTCCCAGTAGATCTATGCAATGGCATTGCAATGACTCTTCAAGGCCTTTGGTTTTATCAAACAGCTTTCACTTTATATGGCCCTATGATGCCTCAAGGCTGCGGTTTAAAAAGAAACTCTATCGTTTGTAGATCAGTCGATTCCGAAATGTCTGGAGAGTTTCTAGCTAATTTTCAGCTCTTTTCTTTGGTCCTTGCTGTTCTTGTCTGCGTTGTGGGTTCATACGTTTTTGCAGCTTCAAGATTTGGAGTGAGTAGATGAAAGATTTATCAAGTAGAAATTATTTTGTTGCTCTTCTCTTTGTTTCTGAGAAAGATATAAAGAAATAGTTTTTTTCTCTTCGTTCTATTTTGCCTTTGGACGCGTTTGCGTTTGAAGACAAGTGGCACACTTTAACCATAGTTTGGAGATCAGAGATAAATAGTGTTTAGAAGACTATACATAAGTTTACTTCTCTTTCAAAGTACATATTTGATCTTTAATTATATTTAATGTTGAAAAAATGAATTGAACCGAATCTAAAAGTTTAAAACTTCTAAGGATTAGTATTAGAATCACTATCACTCTTGGTTAACATAGAGTAAGCCCTCAATTTCTCACTTTTGCTTTCTTCTCTTTTGTCTAATCCAATTTTAAGTCCGATTTGAAACACAGAGCATAGCCAAATCTTAGCAAATTCGAAACCCTTGAAGCTCATCTGATTTAGACAACATAAAATTGAAAATCAGACCTTTCTAGTGAAAAGCACTGAAAATTGATAATCAAAATATACGAATATTTTCTGATCTCAAGAGGAAAGTGATGAACAAAGTGTTTTCACTTCCCAGTACAATGGAGACTCAAAGGAAACTATTTATATAAAATAGTACATATAAAGTGTAACCCCAATGCCTCAAGTCTTTGACTTTACCTTGAAGACCCTTTAAACACTGACCCAACCAAGAATACAAGATAGAAGAGCCAGTTCCACTCTGGATCAATGGTCTGATGTCGTTCCAACCTCTCTACAGGTACTTGATCATACCCCGACCTTCCACACTCACCTTCGTGGCTTGCAACCGCTTCTTCTTTGTTCCCTTAAGCTGCTGAAGTTTCTTGTTCATCTGCAATTATAACACAACAGAGCCAGAGTAAACTTTTTATCCAGAACAAATTGGTAATTAGATAGTGTTGTCTGTCAGCGATAATAGATAAATGGCAAAAATGATTCACCTTGAGCCGCCGCTGGTCCTGGGAACCCTGTTTAGCACGGGCTCGGACCTCATCCGGGTCAATCTTGGACTGAGGACGGATCACAAAGTCCAATGGGGTTGCTTCTGGCCTCATGGTCATATGCCTGGATGAATCTGCCCTTGAACTCTGACCCGAAGTCAGACCAGATTTACGTTCCCTGCATATTTATGAACAAACAATGAGTTGTGATCAAACACATCATTCAGAAGTTCATAAATCTAAGTGGGAAGATTTATTCCATACCGAATATCCAAGTCAAAGTCACCATCTCTGGACTCCATTGTAGCTTTGTTGGCAGGTCTGTGTGAACCCCCAAAAGAACAAGAAGAGAAAATATGTATCAGTTTATGAAATGTTGATTACTAAGGGAGTGAAGTCGAAAAGTAAAAGGTTTTGGATGTTACTTCTTCACTGATGGCCTTCTATAGGGAACCCTATCTTCATCAAGATTTCTCATGTCCTCAAACCTAGTACTCTTGTTGAAGATCGGACGAGACTGCAGTATCAAGCATACAATAAGCACATGGTTGGAATTAGACTCCATGGATTGGAGCTATCGCAAAAAGTTGTTTACCCATTTGTCAACCAAATCCTTAGCAAGTCGTCTATTGGAATTAGTTTCCTCATCAGACTTTGATAAGAACATAATGACCTGCCAAAACCAGAACAACTTTAAGTATTCCTGGGTTTAAATCCTACATACCAACTTGCCAATTTGCATCAGAAGGTATTATCTAACCTTTCCAAGCCCACTCTTTTTCAATTGCTCTCTTCTATCATACTGGTCCAAGTCAATTGGAAACTGCAAGACGAACTCAGGAATTGATAAAGGAACTAGAAATGGTCAAAACCTCGCGAAATATCTCTACAGGATAACAGAAATATACATCAGTAAGAACTCTTAGAATAGCAGCACGGATATTAATATTTGGCAAGCTTCCATCTGGAAGAGGCTCAAGCCAATTCTTCAACAGAGTCAAAACTCCATGGTCCAGGAATTCGGTTTGAAGCTGCTTCCTGGATAAAGACGAACATCCGATATTACAAACAACTTGATAGAAAGAATGTGTATATGGTAACAACAAAATCTGCAACTTACTTTCCAAGAACATCAGTAAGAAGGGAAAGCTTTTTGAGCTTGTTAATAGCAGGTTTCCCCTGTCTATTAAGCTCTGCATCTTCCTCAGCAGTGACCTCAAGCTCAGCCATCACATTCTCAACCAAGAGAGCAATTTCTGCTGGATTTCTTTCAGCCTTTTTCTTTTTCTTCCCCATTTTGAAAAGGTTATTTACCTCATCATCCTCCTCACCCTCCTCTGCCTGTTTCATTCATAACAAAAACATTATGTATCATCAAACAAAAGTTAAATTCAAAGATTAAACTTAAGGTATACTGCTCAGACCTGAGGATAATGGGTTGGAGAGCGGTCTCCAGCATCACCTCCATACCTCTCAGAAGGATCCAAACCAGTATCATCAATGAAATTATCATCATCCATAGTCCTAACACCTTCTTCATCATTCTATAACAGAAACAAAACACATTAACAAGACGAGGAAAAAAACAAAATTCTGTCTAACACAATCTCATAAGAATCAACAAATGTAGCACACCTCAGGGTTATGAGCAATAGATTTCCACATCTCATCAATCTCATCCGACTTCCTCTCAACACGGTTAGGGTACTTATGCCTCCTATCCTTCCCACTGCCGCTACTACTTCGATCTTTATCCTTCTTCCTCTTCCTACCAACCTTATCATCATAATCAGTACCACCACTACCTCCTCCTCCTCTTCCTTCCATGAACTCATCAAACTCCGCATCTTCCACTTCCTCATCCATCAATTCAGGAACATCAAAAGCCTCACGTCCACTAGACGATTTCTTCACCAACCTTTTCCTTGGTTTACCTACTTTATCATTATCATAAATAGGAGTTTGCGAACCTTCACCTTCACCATCCCAATCTCCAATATCATCAGCCAAATTCTCATCAAAATCCTGAAGTTGCTCTGTTGATGGCTCACGGTCATTTTCAAAGTCATCAAAATCCACTATTGGCTCTCCATCTACATCACGGTACCTAAAAAAGGTACAAAACGTATCAATTACACAATCTCAATCATAACAGAATCATTCAGTCGAATACGAACCAAAAAAAAAAACTAAACCTATGAATCTGAGAAACAGAGCACGATTTCGAATCCATTAGAAGATTAAAAAAAAACAAAACTTTCAACAAAAATACTCTTTTTTAACAAAAAAAACAAACGAAATCAAGATTTAAGAAATTGAAAAGCTAGATTTCGGTAACCCTAGATTCAATTTTAAGGAAGACGAAGATAGGACTTTATTCTGTATAACAAATGTAAATATGAAATTGAAGAGGAAGGAGAAGAGCTTACGGATCATCTTCGTAACCCATATCTTCTTCGCTTCAAGAATGATTCAGCAGAGATTATCTCGATCACTGAATTTTTAAGTTTGTGTCGGGAGAAGCGAGTAGAGGGAGGAAGAAAGGAATTTGTAACGCAGCTATGGTAAAATTCGACGGTCTAGATTGGAGAATGATTAATGGTTTAGATCTTGCCACGTCATCCTATATCTGAGTAAATCATTCATAAATTAGTTAACATTGACTTGGTGTTAAGAAAGTGAAGTTTCTTTGAGTCAAAAAAAGAGAGATTATTAGATTCCCCGCACATTAATGTGAAAATGCAATTTACTTATTTGAGAGTTGTGACTAACTTTATTTTCGTTTGAACCGAGTACGGAAGAGTTTTGATAAATGTTAATGGTGATATCTTCAAAACCAAATTTGAAGATGTGTAGAGACTGGAACAGTACAATAGTATATCACAAATTACATGATTTGGAGTTTTATGAGATTGTCAGAATTAGTAGAAATACCTTTATTGATGTATTGATTGAGACTAACCGTAATGTCTATACTAACAAATATATAGGAACCTTTCATCATATATTAATTCATCTTGAACGGGTTAAGTTCCTACACATGGGATGGTCCTTTACCAGTGAATCCTCAGTGGTGCAGCTCCTCTTCTACCAGCGCCAGCACATCGAGATTAACTTCGATGTGATTGCGACAGCGGCTTAGGAGGAGCAGTGTCACTGAAGACTTGCCGGGAAGGTCCTCTTAAATGGCGGAAATATATATGAAGTATAAGTTTGATGGTAACATAGGATTCACAGCGGAATTAGAGATAGAGGTTGATCTAGCTGATCCAGCTAATGAAGCTGGCCTGGATCGGCCGCAACATGAAGATCATCATCGAAAGGTAAGAGGTAGAAGAAACTCGATCTATAATCATCGGTGGTTGGAAAAAGTGAGATCCATGATATTACTTGACAACTTTTAAATCATCAAGGACATGATATTACTTTTATTATATATTTAGTAAAGGGGTCTAAGCGGACCAACCCGTTTAACTCTAACTGTGGGGTTTTGGCCCATTTTAACATCACTATCTATGAATAAACATTAATCAAATAATTTGTCTTAACTTGGTGTTAAAAACCAATTTGAAGATGTCTAAAATCTATCTCAAGTTAGGAGTTTTTAGTGAATGCCTTTATGATGCAGCCGTTATTGATAGAGGTTAGCCCAAAAATATATAATTCATGTTTTGCCATTAAAAACCATAGAAGATATTGCTTGCTTGCTTGCAACCAACATTTTCCACTTTCTTATATGAAACTTTGAATGACGTATATACTTCTCCAAACATAAGATGGTTAGAAGTCTAAGATTGTTGTTAATGAATTTGAAGTCTAGTTATACCTTCCATTATACATTTTCACTAGAAAGCAGAATCGGTTTTGAACCTAAGCTAAAGAAACTTGGACTTGTAGTTGTGGACTTAAATCTTGTTATCTTCTCGCATTTTCTTTCTTAGGTTTTAATTTTTATTGTTTAATTTCGACCTTCTGATTTCCAGGATCGGCTTTGCATAAAAGTTCCTATTGGACTTAGTCCTCCATCCAAGCCATGCATATATGAGACCAGGCAGTCTATAAAATGCATCTACTTGATCCTTTGGCTTTCCACCAAATAATGAAAAATGTGTATATGATTCAGTGTTAGTTTTAATAAATCATATAAGTATAGACAATACTTAAGTTTCATATTCTACTAAAAAGTAAATAAAAATGTTTGAAAATATATTCAAAGAAATAAAAGGTTTTTTTATATATTCAAAGAAATAAGAACTCTATATTATTTTTTATTTTTTTGATAAAAAGAACTCTATATTGTTTCTTGGACTCTCTCGCCTTCTTTTCCTCACGTGCTTCAATTCCCCTGATCTGGAGGTCCGATAGACAATGCTAAGTAAAGAACGACAATGACACCAGGTACCGTACAGATGCCAAACAAATGAGACATGTACGTAGAACATCAATTTTCTGGGCATTTATTTGCTAGTTTTGGATATATTTTTAAGTAGTTTTGGGTATTTTAAAGTTAATAATATTATTTTTATTGAATATTTAATTATAGTTGTGTGCTTTAATTGATAAAATATAAAATTAGGTGTGTTAATAATGAATTTTAAACTAAGTCAATTTTTTTCTTATTTCAAAATTTGAATATATTAGTTATCGTTGGACCGGTCTTAAACACATACACACTAAAGAAACCTTTATAATATATGAGTTGTGATTGCATTAGCTTAACCTCTTAAATTGGTGCATTACGTACACGATTTATTTGAGATTTGAGAATGCTGGTCTGATACCAGGACATTTGAATTCCTCCATCAACTCATTCATCTTATATTCTTTAAGAGTTCAAAGTCCTCGTTTTTGTTATATATGATCTCCTAACAAATCTAAACCTTTCATATCATATATTAATTCATCTTGAACGGATTAGCCCCGACACGTGGGACGGGTTAAGTGTCAGAATTGATGGATATGATATGAGTAGATGAAGTTAAGCAGTTAGCAGTCAAGAATTTCTGATTTTGTCTAAAGCTCGATGAATTAAGCCATTGTGGTAAAAAGTGATAAAACCAAGTGTTTTCAAATCTTTTAAATTATACTAGTCAACCAGATAGTAAACCGACTTTTTAACAAATCGACAGGGGACAAAATTGTTATGGGGCTAATTTCACAAATAAGATAAATGATTTGGGCTAATCTATAAATTCACTCAGTTTTGGATAGAAAGAAATCTGTCCAGGCCACGCAGCATCCTTCTCCACGTCAGAAACACGACAGGACCAATCAGCAAAATTCTATTACCTCTTTTGATTCTCCCCGTCTCAATCCTAAAACTTATATTACCTATTTCTCCAAAATTCTAAGCTTTTATATTTATGTCACATCTCTGTTGTTTTTGCTTAGATTGTTCCAACGTTACAGATCTAGAGGTATTCTTTCTGCCAATCCCTAGTTTTAATTACATTTGAAGAATCATTTCAACAAAGATTTAGGTTTTACATAGCATAGCTTCTGAATTCCAACGCTGGATTCAGTATAGTTCATTTAGGGCTTCTCAAAAGCTTTTGGCTTTTAGATTTCTTGGATTTTTTTTGTTACTTATCTTATTTGCTACTCCCGTATAGTTAGCTTCATCAAAGTTAGTTATTCTTGTAATCGTGAGGTAAAAATGAAACCTTTTAAAAAAAAAAAAAAGAGAGCTTAGTTTGTAATCTCCTATTGATTTAAATCCCTTATGTGTTTCAGATTCACAGCTAGGATTTTTTTTATCGTATTCGATTGATGAATGATTTTGTTATGATGAAGTTTGTAGGAAGAGGAAGAAGGAGAAATATCGAAGTAGTAACCGTGTTAAGAGGAAGTATATTTCCGAGGTCAGGTACCATTTTCGATATCTCAATTTTAAACTACACTAATAAAAAAAACATTTATAGATTAATTGAATATAATACATAGATATTGACATTGGATATAATCTTATTAATTCAAAACAAAATTAATCAACTATATATGATGGTGTTACATGCCAAAATTTATACGGCGTGAAATCGAAGAAAATACTGCCTGGTCGTGCTTGGGCATTTCTAATGGTAGTATAAAACAAATTTATAACTACTCGAAACTCTTCTAATTTGAAAATCTTGAAATTCGATATTTATTTCCAATCATTCTCATGAAAAACATTAGTATGATTAATATTCAATTAAATTGTACCCTAAAAACCAATTATAGAGGTCGAAATATTAGTGCCAAATTGGACAAATCCATTTAATCTGCCTTGTGTTGGATTAAGATTTTGCATACCTTAGCAGATCAACCTCCCAAAAACTGATGTTGTAGAAAGACCAATCTTTCTCCATCCCACTAATGATTACAGATTTTATGGATCAACTCGTTTGTTCTTAAAATAAATAAAAAATATATAATAGGGTAGCGCTGATTTATATATCTCTTAGCCAACCAGTTTCTTCCCAAGCATTTTATTATCATTCTCTATGTTTAAAGAGTCTAATTATTTGACGATCATGTATCCGTTTTCTGATTAATTAATAAACAAGAGAAGCTATATATATATATATAACAATCTAAACAGTATTACTCATTATTGTTTTTCAACCAAACATTAAACTAAAAATTATTTCACAATTGGTTGTGCAACTTGGAGAAATAATATTTACAAAAAATTATTGAAATAAGATTTGAGAGGTCTGTGCTAAATAATCAGTTTGTTTATTTTTTGAATCAGTTTGTTACTTTTTGAATGGAAATGATTCTAAAAATAAACAGGTTGATTGCTTAACACATACCACTAGAATCTTATTTAATAACTCTTTTTGTAAACACCATTCCTCTAAATTATGCAACCATTTGGGAAGTGATCTTCTAACTTAATGTTTGGTTGACAAAAAAATATATTATATAGTGTCCTTCTGGTTTAAAATCAAATATATACTGTCTGTAAGTTTTTTTTTTATTTTGTTTTTATAAGGGATTTTCTACAAGTTCTTCCAAAAATCTAAGATAGATAAATCACCCATAAATCATTGTAAGTTAAAAAAAACACAATGTGCTAGAGAATACTAAAATAGATGTAAATTTAGTAAATAGCTTCAAAGTCTAATAATGATGCAGACTAATAACACATCTCTTAATGGAACAATCATATTTCAAAAGTTCTCCCCAATTAAAAATCCTCCTCAACAAAACACACCAAAGAAAGCCAAATCAGACCCTGATTTTTGTCCCATTCGTATACCCTCTATTGTCTCTATAACTTGTCCTAAGAATTATATTAGATGAACCCTCAAGGCTGTTTCTATAAGCATTTAGAGGAAGTGGTCGTACTTCTAGATATAATAGGAATACGTACCTCTTACTTTAACCGCAAGTAAACAAAGCAAAACAGAATCATTATTGACCAGCCAAAGCAACTCTTCAATCCAATGATCATTGGTTCTAAGAAATCACTCACATAGATTTGTGAGTTGGGTTGTGAGGGAAGAAAGGAGGAAGAAAATAAGAAAGGAATTGGAATTGCCTCGTCATCATCAAAACTCTGAGTAAGAAAGTCAGAAACTCAACATAGACAAACATTAGATTCACTGTATTGATGTAAAAATGCAAATACTTCTTTGGAGTGGCTAATTTGATTTTCCTTTGAACCAACTACAAAAGAGTTTTGATTAGTATGGAAATATCTTCAAAACCAAAAAGAAGATGCTAGGATAGTAAAATCAATCACAAATAATGCATGGTTAGGATTTTATTGTTAATGAATCTATCGATTGATTTAAAGAGGCCAACAATTATTGATTTATTGATAGAGACTAACACATATAATGAATCTACCGTTTTCAAGATCCATTATTTTATTAATGTATCCACTTATCTTCAATGATGTTAGCCATTCTTTTGTAGTTTACAGAATCGTCCACAGACTCTACACACAAAAAAACTACAGCGACTAATTTCTTCTCTGCGTTAATGAAGAAACTGTCACATTTAAAACTGAAAACCAAAACTAGTAAGTGATTCCATATCAACTTTTAAAACATTTCTCTATAATGCCGCATTGGCCTCAACCTTAGCTGTTACCCATATATTATATCTCTATCAAAGGTGTATTGCAAGGGAGATGTAACACCGTGATTTTCTCTTCTTTAACACAAGATATATTCCTCTTATCTGTAAGACCAAATCACTCTATCCTAAAACCAAAACAAAGTAAGAAACCATACACTTCTTTTGATTTCTCTATCGTCTCTCAAAAAGTAAATGTTTCCATTTAAAGTCGCACCACCGCACTCAAATAAACTCCATGAGTTACACTTCAAATCGTAAATATCGTACGTAGTAGCCTTAGTATATATCTATATATATCATAATAAGTTTACTAGTCAACATTAGTGCTATAATCCAGTCCAATTGATAATATAATTTAATTTGCTTTTGTTTTCAAACAATTTTAACCATAGTAGTTAATTAACCATATAGTATACCGAATTTTTAACAAATCGACAGGGGTAATGTACAAGAAGGTTGCAGAGATTCTAGAGCGGTTAAGAAGGTATTTCTATGTGATTCCTACTTCAGACAAATGCCTGGAATTAAGGTCGGTTTAAAACAAAATAATTATCGACTAATGTTGTTTAAAGAACATTGCAAAAGAAAATAAGAAAAAAAAAACAATGGAAATAAAATGCAAGAAATAAATAATCTATTGTAGTTAAGAAAAAAAAAATGGTACGTCATTTTTTGGTCTTTATCTTTGACTTCCACTGATGCGTCATGAAATTTGGTTGACTTGCACTTAACTCAGAACATAAAAGTAAGAGCACATAGGTCGCCGAAAACAAATCTCTCTGTTCTAAAATCAAAACAAAGTAAGAAACTAGCCCTCGGCATCCGGTTTATTCGATTTATTCGGTTCGGGTTTTTCGGTTTTTCGGTTTTTTCGGCTATTTAAAATTCCACCGAATTAAACCGAATCATATTTCGGTTCGGATCGGTTCGGTAATCGGTTTTTTATTTAGGTTATTTTAATCCGAAATAGCCCATTAACAAAATGGACCTAGTTTAAATATTCTAAATTACAAATAATTAAAAAAAACCTAACTAACAAAATACAATTATGGGTTTCAATTATAGAAGCCCAAATTATTAAAAACTAGGGTTAGGGTTGGCTGGCGGCTACAACAACATCGGCTTTGGTGGCTGCGGCCCGCAACACCGGCGATGATGGTTGCTAACGGCGACCGGCGATGGTGGTTGGAACGGCAACACCGGCGATTTCGGTTATGAACGGCGACACTGGCAGCGGCGATACCAGATCCGGCGGCTATGAGTGTGATGGTGGTTGTGAGGTGATGTTAGATCTGTTAAAAGGCGCAGAAAAATGGAGAAGAAATAAGGAGGAGAAGTTTCGAAGAAAGGGAAGAAGAAAGAAGAAAGAAGAAAGAAGAAAGAAGAAAAGAAGAAAGAAGAAAAGAAGAAAGAAGAAAGAAGAAAGAAGAAAGAAGGAAAGAAGAAAGAAGAAAGAAGAAAGAAGAAGGAGAAGCTCGAAGGAAGGGAAAAAGAAGAAAAGAGAAAGAGGAGATCGTGAGAGAAGAAGAAAAAAGCAAAAATGAGAAATTTAGGGTTTTATGTATTTATATGGTGTTACTTTAAACCGAGAAAACCGATCGGTTATTGTTATCCGAACCGAACCGAAGCGATAACCGAATAAAATTTGGATTTATACCGATCGGTTTTTGTCTTAAAACCGAATCAAATCCGTAAACCAAAATTTCGGTTCGGACCGAACCGATCCGAACTAACCGAACCGGACGCCCAGGGCTATAAGAAACCTTTGATTCTCTACCGTCAATCAAAAAGTTATAAGTATTTCAATTTAAAGCCACAGCACGCTCATAACAATATATGCAAATTCCAGTTGGGAATAACATCAAATAAACTCCATGAGTTGGACTTCAAATCCTAAATTTAGGTGTCGGTTGGAACAATGTATAATACAATAGTTTACAACATGATTTAAATTTAGAATCATGCTAAATGAAAATATGTAATTAATAATAAGTTCACTAGTTTCAACATTAGTGCAATAATTCAGTCCAATTGATCATCTAATTTGCTTTTGTTTTCAAACCATTTTAATCATAGTAGTTAACCAGATATTATACCTACATTTTAAGAAATCGACTGGGGACAAAATTTCTCTTAGGATATTTTACGGGGCTAATTTTACAAATAAGATTAAGATTTGGGCTAATCTATGAACTCACTCAATTTTGGATAGAAAGAAATTTGTCAAGGCCAAGCAGCTTCCTCCTCCACGTCATAAACACGACAGGACCAATCAGCAAAAACTTATTACCTCTTTTGATTTTGCCAGTCTCAATCCTAAAACCTATTACCTCTTTTGATTCTCCCAGTCTTAATCCTAAAACTTATTACCTATTTCTCCAAGATTCTAAGCTTTTATATTCGTCTCACATCTCTGTTGTTTTTCTTAGATTGTTCCAACGCTACAGATCTTTAGGTACTATATATATCCACCGATCCCTAGTTTTAATTACATTTGAAGAAGAATTTCAATAAATATTTAGTTTTTTTTTACATTGCAAAAATTCTGAATACCAACGCTGGATTCATTATAGTTCATATAGGGTTTCTTTAAAACTTTTGGACTTTTAGATTTGTTGGATTTTTTTTTTGTTATCTTCTCTTATTGACTCCTCCATCGATCATTGTTAATTAACTTCATCAAAGTTAGATCTTTTTCTTGTAATCCTGAGATAAAAGAGCTTAATTGTTAATCTCCCATTGATTTAAAATCCTTCTGTGTTTCAGATTCTTAGGTTTTGTTTTTTTGTTCGTATTCTATTGATGAATGATTTTGTTTTCTTTTTCCCTTCA
Organism: Nasturtium officinale; assembly: GCA_963854855.1. NCBI lineage: Eukaryota > Viridiplantae > Streptophyta > Magnoliopsida > Brassicales > Brassicaceae > Nasturtium > Nasturtium officinale. The sequence goes on from OY978500.1 coordinate 9,481,308, forward strand.
TTGAATGATTTTGTTATGATGATAAAGTTTGAAGGAAAGAGGAAGAGGGAGAAATTAAGACGGAAGTAGTAGCGGCAGTGGGAAGGAGAAGATGCATAAGTACTCTAACCGGAAGTATGTTTCCATCACCCTTTCCCAGGGTAAGTAAGGTACCATTTTCGATATCTCAATTTTAATAATAACATAAATAACACCATCATAAAGTTATAACATTTTTTGATTAATTGAAATATATATGATATTTAGATACTGATATTGAATACTATATCTTTAGAAAATCAAAACAAAATTTATCAACTAAGCGTTGTTTCAAGCAAAACATTATACGTCGTGAAATCAAAGAAAATGCTACCCGAACGTGCATGGGCATTTTTAATGGTAGCCCCTTTGATAATTTTTTTTTTTTTTATAATTATTCGTAACTGTTTTGTTTTGAAAAACTTGAAAATCGGGATTGATTTCCAACAAATCTCACGAAAAGCATTAGTATAATATTCAGGTAAACGTACCCTAGAAACCAAGTATTATAAAAGCCAATTAGGGCTGTAAAGACTTAATTTTATTATAATTATAATTTGAAACTAGGTCTAACAGCACGTAATCATTTATTAGTACCAAAATGGAAAAATTCCATTTAATCCGCCTTGTGTTGGATTAAGATTTTGTGTATTTTAGCAGATCAACCTGCCAAAAAATGATGTTGTAGAAAGATCAATCTTTCTCCATCTCACTATATGATTACGGATTTTATGGATCAACTCATTTTATCTAATAAAAACGTAATAGGCACCGGTAGCTGATTGTCTCTTAGCCAACCAGTTTCTTCTCAAACGTTTTATTATCTTACTCTATGTTTAAGGAGTCTGATTATTTTACGATCATGTCTCGGTTAGTAATAACACAATCTCTTAATGCAACGATCATTCATTAAAAATCCTCCCCATTCAAGTATCTAAAAATAAAAAAATTCGTTTGTAGTAGTTATTTATTTATCATAAAAAATTTTAAGATTTTGAAAGAAATGAAATATAGATATTTTCAATAAAATAAAGATTTTTTGTTAAAAACATATTTAAAAATATTGTATAAGACACATTTATCCTTAATGAAATATTTTCCTTTAATTTGTTCTTCATTGCAACGATATTTAATAAAATATTTAACATTCTTAAGGTTATTCCAATAAATGTACTTTGATATTAGCATAGAGAATTTAAAAGTTATATATTTCATCCCATCATACCTTAAAATGTTTAAAGCCCTAAAGTTTTCCTAAAAATTCTCAGAGCCTAGCTAACTTTTTTTTTTGTTCATACTCTTTTAAAAAGCCAATAAAAAGAAGCTAAATAAAAAGTTTTTAGCTTCATCCATCATCGTTCAGCTCATATGTATCTTATAACATCGACGACTTCGAGAATCTGGTAAGAATCTGATGGAAACACTGGAAGTAGAGTTTTCATTTATGTATGTACACACTTAAAAATTAATCAGGATAAGAGTCGCCAAGAGATAGCGAAGGTCATTATTATGCATGAATATGCTCTTTACATAGTTAAGCATCTAGGGTTTTATCTCTTTTGTGCATAGTCTTCGGCTTCGTTTTGATGTTTGTGGGCTTTAATTATGTTCAAGGAGATTGTGTAGCTGCTTACCTTTCGGAAAAAACAGAATGTTTATGAAATGTTTTTATTTAGAGTAACCTTACACGTCCAGAAGCCACTTGTTAGACAAAAGCGTCCGGAAGTTTCTATTCATTACATGAAAATTTCCCGACGTTTTTGTCTAAGGATGTACTTCTAGAGGTTTAATTTTACTGTAAATGTAAAAACTTCATAATATTATGCTTTTCTGAAACAGAAGTTTCTACATTCTTCTTTAACAATTACAATGCACAATATCCAAACGAGTATGAATACTCTGTACGAAAGATATGAAACCTGGATGCTCAACGATGTGAAGTGGATACTCATGCATAATAACAATCTTAACATTCTCTTGTCGACCCTTATCCACTTCGTTTAGTTGAAAAGCTGTAACCTATAAATTGTATAAACTGGAATATATATAGATAGATATATATATCCGCTTAACAGAATGATGCTCGAAACCCAGTTCTGTAAATTTGTTTCGGAAGAAAATAAGAAAGAAATTGGGATTACTCCGTCATCATCAGATTTCTGAGTAATAATTAATAATGAGTTAGTTAATATTGACTTCTTGTTAATCTAATCCTAAGAAAGTCACAAACTCAAGATACAAAAATATATATATATATATATTCACTTTATTGATGTAAAAATGGAAATACTTCGTTGGAGTGACTAATTTGATTTTCCTTTGAACTAACTACAAAAGAGTTTTGATTACTATTAGTAAATTTTATTAGAAATATATTCAAAACCAAAATTGACTTTTGTATAGAAAAAATAACAATGTTACTCTTTTTCTTGATGGTTGGTTGTTCAGTTGAGGAAATTATAAATATATATAGTAATAAATTTGTTTCCATTTTTAAAATCTAACATAACCCACATGTATTTATCTTTGTGAAAGTTATTTATAAAAAAAAAACACATAATGGGGAAGACATGTCTTCTAATGCATATATAGTCGTAGGATAAAAGGCAAGCGTAAAAGTTAACCATAATCCGATCTTTTCCCTGGATTTGGTCGAAAGGTTACTGTGTAGTGTAGAGTTCCTATAGATTTTCTACGAGCAGTGAATTCCACTTGCATAGGAGGATTGAACACTATCCCTTAAGCATACATGATATGTAAGTGAAGTCTTGGTGTGAAGTCTTGAAGCTTACGTTATAAGTGTTTAGTCAACTGCTGCGCCTCAATGCATTTTGGGAGAACCAGCTAGCTCTAGTTTTGGCTGGTATTTCGCCAGCCGCTAGGGCTCCGCGTTTCAAGTTCATTATCCTTTTGTATGCCTTTTTCATTTTTTTTATTTGAATATATATATATATTTTTAAAGGTTTTAGAAGTATTATACTAATTCTAAAAAATTATATTTAGGTTTAAAATTTTGTGTTTTTATATAGGCCCCTTTTAAATATATATATATATATATGCATATGATTGTTGCTCCACCTAGAATAAAATCCTATTTGTGGTAATTTTCTTAATAAAGTTGAGATATCTGAAGTGTCTCACTATGACGGCGTCACATGGAACAACTCAAATCTCCTAGTTAGAATACGGTTACGTCGTAGGTGCCATGTATGCCCTCGTCTCTTAGAGAGATTTGGACATCATCTTCCCCTACCGTTTCATATGGTCTCTTACACATAATAGGACTCTATCTTAGGTTAAAGAAGATAGAGATGTGGGCGACAACTAAGATTGAGGCCAATGGGGCATGATGGAGCAAATTATTAATCAAAAGTTGATATGGAAACATTTACTGGTTTTCGTTTTCTGGACAGTTTCTTCATTAACGAAGAGAAGAAATTAGTCGCTATAGTTTTTGTGTAGAGTCTGTAGACGAATCTGTAAACTACAAAAGAATGGCTAACATCAATATTGAAGATAACGGATACATTAATAAAATAGTGTATCTTGAAAATTCTGTGGAGGTGGGAGATTATATGTGTGTTGTTTTTCTCCACTTGCATGTTGTGGTTACATTCTAAGAGCATCCTCATATGTTGGGATACTCTTTTAGTATCTCACAAAATATAATAGTAGTTTTACTAATTTTTTATTATATAATTAAATTTAAAAAGATAAATTATTTGAACCAATCACAAATACACACATATTTTGGAATCTCTTAAAATGGGTTGAGAGAATCTCTATCAAAATTGCACGACGCAAAAGTAAAGAAAAGAAGAGGAAGCGAACCAACAAGGTGTAACACTACCAGTGCAAGGCAAAGAAGAAGCCTCACAATTAATTTTAACACTTTTTTACGATAATAGCTTATTTGTTTCTTGTATCTTTACAGATTTTTTAACAAATCGACATGGGACAAAAGTGCATTTTAAAAAATTTACGGGGCTAATTTCTCGATTAATATAAAGACTCGGGCTAATCTATAAATTCCCTCAAATTTGGATAGAAAGAAATCTGTCAAGGCCACGAAGCTTCCTCCTCCACGTCATAAACACGACAGAACCAATTAGCAAAAAAGTATTACCTCTTTAGATTATTTCTCCAAATCTCTATCCTGCAATTTATTTATTTACCTCTTTTGATTCTCCCAATCTCTATCCCAAAACTTATTTACCTATTTCTCCTAAATTCAAAGCTTTTTTATTCATTTCATATCTCAGGTTTTACTTATATTGCTCCAACGTTACAGATCTTCAGGTACTTTTTTCCGCCGATCCCTAGTTTTTATTAATTTTGAAGAAAAATTCAATCTTTTATTACGTTGCATAGATTCTGAATTCCAACGCTGGATTCGGTTTAGTTCTTTTAGGGTTGGCTTTTAGACTTGTTGGATTTTGTGTTATCTTCTCGTATTGGCTCCTCCGGCATTGTTAGCTTAAAAGTTAGTTTTTTTCCTTGTATTCTGAAATAAAAATTTGATCTTTTTTTGTTTCTGGGCTTATCAGTTCAAATTTTTAGGACATTGGAACAGTGTTGGTCAATGTTCTGTTGGAGAAATCAGAAATCTTTCTACCTAACTTTGTAACAGTTTGATTTTTGGATTTTGTTGGGTTTTATTTATAAGCATAACTCGTTTCTGGTCTTGTTTAGAAGTTGGTGAATGTGAAAATGGGTAGCAGTGAGATGGAAAAATCTGGACAAGAGAAAGATCCTAAGACTCCACCACTTTCGTCTTCTCCTGCTCCTGCTACTTCACAGGTTTGCATTGGTGTAAATATGATTTAGCAGTGTTTTTTTTGTGTTATGCTTTGGTGTTTAATGTTTTTGGGTTTGTAGGAACCTTCTGCTGCTGTTAGTGCTGGAATGGCTACTCCAGATTGGTCTGGTTTTCAGGTTTTAAACGAGATTGTTTTGGTCCTTGTTTCTTTTGTTTTCACATTAAGGTGTTATGTGGCTCATGTAGTTCTTGTTGAACAGGCTTATTCTTCTATGCCGCCTCATGGTTATGTAGCATCAAGTCCTCAATCTCACCCTTATATGTGGGGCGTTCAGGTAAATTGGATCCATTCAGTTGATTTTAGATGCTTTTAAGCGCTCTAATCACAAAATGTTTGCATTACTGGTGTAGATTTAATCAAGATTAGTTTCCAAGGCTTTCCATAACCATTGTGCTGATTAATGAATGTAACTTTTACTAATGAAAATTGGATTTTTCTTTATATAGCCTATGATGCCTCCATATGGAACACCGCCTCCTCCATATGTTTCGATGTATCCTCCAGGTGCCATGTATGGTCATCCTTCATTACCTCCGGTACTACTACATTTTGGATCTTTGGTTCTGTGCTCAAAATAGTGAATGTTTATATAATTTCTGTTAACATCTTCTGTGATGCGACAGGGATCTTATCCTTATAGTCCCTATGCTATGCCTTCTCCTAATGGAATAGCTGAAGCTTCTGTGAGTTTTCTATTTTTATAATTTCTTTTAGTTGGTTCTGGATCATACAGGATCTTGATTGAGGAATGTTTTGTATTCAGGGAAATAATGGAAGCAGTATCGAGGGTGATCCTAAACAGTCTGAAGTGAAAGAAAAGTTACCAATCAAAAGATCGAAAGGAAGCTTGGGAAGTTTGAATATGATTACAGGAAAGAACAATGAGACTGGAGCATCAGCTAATGGAGCTTGTTCTAAAAGGCATGCGACTTAATGATTTTATGAAAATCAAAATCTTGTTGGCATACTAAAATCTTACGGTCTTATGATTTCTAGCGATGATAATGTCATTCTTTCATAGATTTGCTGAATCTGGCAGATTTTTGTTTGGTTTTACAGTGCTGAAAGCGCATCTGATGGTTCAGATGACGGAAGTAATGCAAATTCAGAGAATGTAAGTTTCTAGCAAATCTGCTAAATCATTTGTTGGATCTATATTTGGTAGAAAAGTCTTAAAAGTTTTCTTTTTTCATGTGGAGATTAAGGAGCATCTATGAATGTGATCATGGTACTGATTTTCCTTGCATCTTTTGTAGGACTCTGGCTCTAGACACAATGGGAAGGATGGTTGGTTACATACCTTTTTTAACTCATCTCTTATGTTGAAATTTACTGATTCCGAGAGTGCTCTTTTTTCAGGTGAAGCAGCTTCAGAAAGTGGTGGTTCTGCTCATGGTCAACCCCCTAATCGAAGTAATCTACCAGTTAACCAGACCCTCGTGCCAATGTCAGTTACAGGTGTTCCAGGCCCACCAACAAATCTAAACATTGGAATGGATTATTGGAGCGGTCATGGGAATGTTTCTACAACAGTTCCTGGAGTTGTAGTAGACGGTTCCCAACCGCAATCATGGTTACAGGTTTGTGTAACTGTGTCTCTTCTTACATCTCCTTCATGGTTATTCAAGCAGCTGTGTTTGATTGTTTTGTGAATTAGGACGAGAGAGAGCTTAAGCGACAGAAACGGAAGCAGTCCAATAGGGAATCTGCTCGTCGATCCAGGTTGCGTAAACAGGTAAGATAAACCAAATCTCAAACAACTCTAGCATCATCATGCCCATCGATTATGAATTTTGATCAAAAGCATTTTTTCTGTTTACAGGCAGAATGTGATGAGCTGGCACAACGAGCAGATGTGTTGAATGAAGAAAACACAACTCTTAGAGCAGAAATTAACATGCTTAAAAGCCAATGTGAAAAGCTTCTTGCTCAAAATAGCACTCTCAAGGTAAATTACAAAAGAATCTTTTTCCGAACAATCCATGATTTCCCTCTCAGAATTAGATTGAAAGTTTCTATTTTCTTGCAGAATCGTTTTTCACTGGAAGGAGTAAACTTGGACAAGAACGAGCAAGAACAAGAGAGAAGCACTCGTCAGGACGTTGCAGAGACCACTCATGGTTCCTACAACAACTCAGCCTGACTCAAGAACAGCAGCTAACAGTGCTATGTAGTCTTAGAAACCAGAGTTGGTTTGGTCTCGTAGTGTTGAAAAGCTTGATGGTGCGTTTAGTTGGAGAAAGTAGGACAAAACCTTTAACAAATTGTGTATATTTTCTTTCCTCAGAATTGGGACACTTTTGTGTTGATAAAATTGACTCTAGACTCCGTTAAGTATAGCGATTGCGTTTCTGTCCATTACAGAAATTCAAACGCTGTTTTTTGTATAAATGTTAAATGGTTGATATTAGTGTGGATTGTTGTGTTGCAAAGTCTAAACTATTTTTCTAAATTTGTTATATAAAATGGTTATTTTCATAAAAAGTTATCGACTTTTTTTATGGTTAAGAAAGATAGATATATAATTATATATTAGAGAAATTCAAGATTAAAGTAGTCAAATAATATTTGAAGATTGTTTACTTTTCAAAATACTTTCTATTTTATTTATTTTATACGTAATTTGTTTTTTTGGAACTCTGTAACCTCCTGAGCCACAATTTTGTAGTCTCTCATCTTTTGGAAAAATCAAAATCAAAAACCAAAATAGAAGAAGAAGAAGAAGAAAAATGCAAACAATCTGCAGCAGCAGCCATGGATGGCTCTGCTTCAAGCACTACCACACTCTTTCCAAGTTCCTATCTCCTTCTTCTTCTCCCTCACTTCTCCCTCAGGTATAACAATCCTCCTTTTCCCATGAATAATCGCTGCGAAATTCGGAGACTTTGAAGCATTTCTAATAGTTTCACCACTACAATCTTTATTAGGTTATATTAGGTTTCAAAATCTGAACTTTATGTTTCTTTTAGTCAAATCTGTAATCTTTAATTGCAGTTTTTGTCAAATTTTGTTACTTGGTTAGCTTTTGCCAATTTTTGCAGAGATGTTATTCGTTTTGTATCCCTAAGCTTGGAGCTATCAGTGAGAATGGCAGAGGAAGAGGTGTTGTTACAATGAGAGCCTCTGGAGAAAAAGACTCTGATGAGAACTTTGCTTCTCTTGCTCCTGTTGAGCTTGAATCTCCTGTAGGACAGCTTTTGATGCAGATTCTTACTACTCATCCTCATTTGTTACCTGTTACAGTCGATGAACAGCTCGAGAAATTCGCATCCGAAAACGATAATCTTAAACCTGAATCGTCTTCTTCACAAGATATTCTCTCTAAGTAAGTATTTACTGAGAAGTTTTCACCATCTTTTATTGATAACTTCACACTGCTCAATTGTGGCAATAACTGAGAAGCTCGGCTTAGATCCTGTATTGGTCGAGTCTATGTGTAGGATTCATTCTATTTCATACACTAGTATAGGAGAATTTGGCTTATAACTCTCTTGTAATTCTTAAGTAGAGATACCTAGGCTTAGGTCCCGTATTGCTCGAGTCTATGTATTGGCTACGTTCTAATATGAGTAATTTCTGATTCTCACCTTCTCTTATATACATAAGGTACCTTGTACTGAAAGTTTTGGAATAAGTCTCTTGCAATGGTTGAATACAGAACCTAGGTTGGTCGAGTCTACATGTTGGCTCCATTCTATTTTGTTCACTAGTTTGAACAGTTTCGGGTTGTTTCGTTCTCTTATCTGTGCGATTGATTTGCAGGAGAATATCTGAAGTTAGAGTTAAGGATAGAAAAAAAACTTTAGCAGAGATCATTTACTGTTTAGTGGTACAAAGGTTTGTAGAAAAAGGAATCACTATGATCCCTCGGATTAAACAAACTTCAGATCCAGCAGGACGAATAGACTTATGGCCGAATCAAGAAGAGAAGCTCGAAGTCATTCATTCCGCGGATGCATTCGAGATGATACAGAGTCACTTGTCTTCGGTTCTTGGAGATGATAGAACAGCGGTTGGTCCTTTAAGCTCTATAGTTCAGATAAGCAAAATCAAACTTGGAAAACTCTATGCTGCTTCTGCTATGTATGGCTATTTCCTTAGAAGAGTGGACCAAAGATACCAACTTGAGAGAACCATGAAAACACTTCCCAAACGCCCTGAGAAAACTCGAGAACGTTTTGAAGAACCTTCGCCTCCTTATCCGCTATGGGATCCGGATTCTTTGATCAGAATTCAACCAGAGGAGTATGACCCTGATGAATACGCTATAAGAAGAAATGAAGATGAATCATCGTCTTATGGATTGAGATCATATGTTACATACTTGGACTCGGATACATTGCAGAGATATGCGACGATGCGGTCTAAAGAAGCAATGACTCTGATTGAAAAGCAGACTCAAGCACTCTTTGGGAGACCAGACATAAGGATACTTGAGGATGGTAAGCTTGATACGTCTAATGATGAGGTTCTGTCTCTGAGTGTCTCTGGACTTGCTATGTTGGTTTTGGAAGCTGTGGCTTTTGGGTCTTTCTTATGGGATTCAGAAAGCTATGTTGAATCCAAATACCATTTCCTCAAGGCTTGAATAATTTAGTTCTCATTGACATTTGTACTTTTTGAGGGTAGTGAATGTAAATGTTAATCTCTCATGAGAAGTTGGTAACTACTCATATTTGTAAAATGTAATAAACTACGCTTCAAAACTTCAGATTCAAATCAAGCATTTCGCTCAAAATTTTAAATCTTCTACTGAACCTAGATTAAATTGTATTATGAATCTGACTATTTTTTGTATATATATGTTCAAATTATTATGTTTTTACCAAAGCTTATTTAAGTGGGTATGTTAAAAATTTGGAATACTCAAATGAAAGGAAAGTTTAATTTTTCGCATTTATATTTTAAACGGAATGAAAGTTTAGTGTTTCGCTTTTTTAAATACTTTTACATTTGAAGATAATTCTATTTTTATCTTGCGTTGATAAAAATAAGCATGAGTACATGCTTGACTCTCCTTTTGTATATGGCGTATAGACCTGTGCTTAAATTATGAAAAGTATTTTGATTAACACCAATTCGGGTTTCAATTATCCCAATTTATACGAGTAACGATTTAAATATAGTGAACATATTACTTTAATTATATTGAGTAGTATATCAACTTGGAAACGGTACCACAAGCGCACAAATTTTTTCATAATATTTATCACTATCATTATCCATTACCAACCTATAAAACATTATCATTATTCATTTGTGTATATAAATTTCCACAAATAAGTAGGGAGATGATTACATGTCATGCCCCCACCATATGCAGTTCCAATAATCAATTGAATCCCATCTTCTGTGTTGTAAGTTGTAACCACATTATTATTGTTTAAATATCATTTTCCAATCATTTTGTTTGAAGAATACCCTCAATTATTGCAATATGGATTATGTTTGTACTATAAATGTATCAAGACCCTAGTTAGTTGCAGAGGTAATAAGAATATTTTATTAGATAATGTTCCTAGCTTCATTTTCAAGGCATCTTTAATTAAAATCGATCTATGTATTATTCACAAACTGATATTTCTAGTAGATAATCATTAGCTCTCCTGACTCCTATATACTAATTATTAATAATACGAAATAAGAAATCTTATTTAGCCATGTACACTCTTCTAAGACACTTTCCCTAAATCCTCACTGTTTCCTCTAGACTACCCAGAGCTATAACATGAAAAATAAATTATTCGATTATTATAGTTTTCAGTTTGAAATAACAATAGGTGTACTTGTGGAGTTTAAATATTTCAAGAAAACTCAATAATAATGATGACATCCACATGCAAATTCTCTTGTTGAAGGTCAACACCCTATAGAAAATGATGCAGCTGAGTTTCTACCATATTCAATTCCTCAAAGACTTTCTCATTCCTCTCTAGTTGGTTGATAATTGCTGCATTTGAACCTTGTTTCTAGCTTTCTTGTTTGACCCGTATATAAATATCACAATAAGCCGTAGATTTTAGGAAAATTATGCAACCTTGGTGTTATACTGTTATCAGTAAATTTAGCATCTTCCTTTTCAAGAAAATAGAAAAAATAATAGTATGCTATTCCAATGATGTAAAAAATAGATTAAATGTTGAAGAAGTTTGAAAGATATACATACTTACGCAGTTCTTAACCTAGAGTGGAAAAAGAATTAAAAAAAAAACTAATGTGGGATGAGTGGACCATTATTATTATTTTGTTAATATAGAAATTTAGCACCTAAACTCATATATTTTACATAATCGGTATCAGTATTTAAAAAAGTATATCTATCAACAGAAATCGAACTCATGTCTTCTTAGATACATACATACAGTGTTAAGTTATATGGGTTTAACTACCGGCACAACCACACGTTTAGTAAAATTTGAGACTAACTATATATTGGCATAAGTTCGAAATGTAAGCTAATAAATTTATGAGATGAACCAAGGTGGGTTAACTCAGGATTTGATCTCTTGTCCTTGACAAACTAAGAAAATCACGATGAAAAAAAACTGATCCATGTTTTATATTTAAAAAGAAAAATATGTGCATAAGTCTATAATACAATATCTATAAAGAAGATTCCAATGGATAATATCAAAATAAACAACATATGTAACGTGTATTTTTATTTGCTAGCTGCATGAAGAAGCTATCAGACAAGTGAACACTGCGGGCCATTAGTGATTGTGTGTACAGATGGTAATGGAATCACACTCTCTCTAAAAGAAAGGAGAAAAAGAAAAAAGAAAAGAAAGATTGATTCCTTAGTAATACTACGGAAATTAATTAAGTCATATATATATAGTTTTAATTTTATTTCTCATACTTGTAGAAATTAAACTTCTAAGTAAAATTACGATTTTGTATAAATTAACTTATGAGTATATAGTCGATATATATAAACTATAAACAATTTAATCGAGCATATGGTTTTCTATATTAAAGTATATATGCTCCAAAATAAATTTATTTCACTATTTTTAACAGTACCTAATTTTCAAATAATTAAGCAAACAATATGTATATCACAAAATATGAGTTTGAACAAGAAATTATTAACTGTCTTTAAAGGCTAACTAGGTCAAAATATCTCTCGTTAGCCATAAGTTAATAAGAGAAGTGTTAATATGTTTTGGATCTGATCATTCGTCGCTTGCGAGTTGCGACAGCACGAGTTTTGCTTCTTTCATTGTATTCTAAGCATTATGCTTCCATTAATAGATCCGTTTCGACTTATCAAAAAAAAAAAAAATTGGTTTCTTTTTGTAAGTGGACGTATCTAACACTACATGGATTAACCAAGTAAATATGTAATTATATTTTTTCTTATTAAATTTTTTAAAAATTTATGATAAAGAAACTGGTACAATAATTTAACTAATAAAGTAATTAGCAGCTCATGATAATAGCACGTCCGTTTATTGCTTGGCATGTATAAGTCGATGGCCAGATGCCTGCACAGAGGTTGTATTAAAGATTTGTAAATCTCCAAATTAAAAAAAAAAAAAATTATAAAATTGGTAAATCGAGAAGGGTTAGTTAGGTGCAATTGAAGTGATTTCTGATGGTAAACTTTTTTTTTTGTTTCTTAAACGATTAGCTAATACAATTTTCTGGATTCGGTAGTTCGTTAAGATTATTCGATCTTAGTTCACAGTGCACACAGCCTTGTGAATTATTGTAAAGTGAGCTCGTGAGTATATAAATATCGAAACAACTACTCACATATGATTAATTAAATGGATAATTTATACGGCGATATGGTATCTGGTGCTAACGAAAAGGAAGTGACTAGTTTAACGTTCATATATAATTGATAAAATAATAGTAATTTTGTTTCGAACTTAAGTTAATTAAATGCTTATATTTTCCAACAAAAACATTTTCTATCTACAATCACGACACTACCCAATCTGCTCTCGATTTAACATAAAAGATAAAATTTTAAACACATATGTATTAAGAGGAAATGAAGATATGATTAATATATAGAGAAAATATACTTACTAACTAAAGAACAAAAGTATCTTTAAAAATGTTTACGTTTGGCTGTTGATTGTTTTGGAATCTAATACCTTTTTATTAATTTGTTTTTGGCAAAAGTCTTTTTATTAATTAAAAATGTTGATTAGTGACTAGTGTAACCACCTAATATGTACACCTACACGTAAAACATGTATTTATATAATTAATTATATTTAATGATGAGGTTGACGATCGATGACTGGTGATTATATCAATCTGCATGGGTCTACAGATAAAGACCCTTTGGTGTCCATCCATTTCATACTTAGTTGTCAGTTTTATTCATTTTGGCTTCCATCGTTGAAAAGGACAAATCTACCCTCTAAAGACACGTAATAATGTGTGTAATATATAGATTAGACCTACTACTTTATGCTAATTTTATTCTAATTGGATATGAACAGCTAAAAAATAAAACGATTTAAAGACTTATTTGGCCAAATGCCGATATACGTAATCTATGAAAGATGATTAAAAAAATCAAATTATATAAGTGTTTATATATATTATCTTCTATAAAATTTTAACATTTTTTACATATATTTAAATCTATTATTATGTAAAAATAAACGTGATATTTCTGCTTTTGTTGTACCGCTATCACATATCTCTTATATGTAATGTTTATCACTTTTATGTCTTTTGAGATCATCTAGATTCATTCCCACTCTCTGTATCTTTCATTATAATACCCAATCAGAGGTATCTTGATAAATAAAGTAAACGAAGTGGTACAGTTAAAGCTTATAAATTAATAATGTTAAAACTTATATATTTTATAAAATATATTAATTTATCGTGTTTTTTAATTTATAGAAATGATTTTTGAATCAAAATATCAATTTGATACCATAAAAATTTATTAATTTAGAATGTATTAATTTATAAATGTTTCACTATTTCATTGTTTTTATCTTATTGTTTCGATTTGGATTCAATTTTTTTAGATAGAAAAGTTATTAACTAATCTAATTATATCGATTGACATATTGATATCTTTGGTCATTAATGTAAAATCTAATTCTCAAGTTTTTTATTCTAATCGATTTGGTTTTCTTCATTGACGTCTTTAAATACTAGTTAAAAACCTTCGAATATGTTTATTGTTCATAAATTATATTATGAAAATTCAAACAGGAATTATGGAAATAATACAACTAATTGAAGGTTTTTGACCAAGAAAACACTACCACAAATTACCAAAATACTTATTTCGGCTCTTATGTAGTATTCAATTTAATTTATACATAATAAACAGCTGCAAAACCGTGGCACATTAAAAATAAGGGTAAATTTGGAGAGAAAAATGAGTAGACTGATGAAAAATTCTGCCTTATATAAACACCACGAGCGTGGAAGCCAAAGAGCAATTTTCTCAAACCAAAAAACAAAGAAAGAAAAATAAACCTCTCTCTCTCTCTTTTGTCAAAAGATATAAGTTAATTACTCAAACACAAATCTTAAATCTTTTAATTCTCCCAGAAAAAAAAATGTCTAAATCATCGGATAATCTCTTCATCATCATAATATTCATCCTCGGTTTGGGTTTGAGATCATTAGCTTTCAATAATCTCAACACCTTAAGCTTTGAAGAATCACTTTCTCCTCTCTTTGGCGATGCTAATCTCGTCCGTTCCCCTGATGATCTCTCCGTTCGCCTTCTCCTTGATCGATACACCGGTATATACATCTTTACATACATACTTACAAATATGATCGATGTTTTATTTTATTGATGATGATATGATTATATAGGTTCTGGTTTCATATCATCGAATATGTATCAACATGGGTTTTACAGCTCCATGATCAAGCTTCCCGCCGATTATTCTGCCGGCGTTGTCGTCGCCTTTTATGTAGGTCTCCGGCCATTTACATATTTTTGTGTGTGTTCCTTTTTATTTTATTTTTATTACCAAATACCTTTATTTTTTTATAAAGGGTTTATTTATTTTATTTTTCTTTCATCCATCTGCATGATTGTTAAAAAAAGAATTTACGAGAGTTTTCATTATTTTCCTAGAAATGATCATGATTTAACTCTTTGATCTACTATGAAATCTCGAGTTTTTTATTCTTTGCCGAGAAAATCGTCATTGAAAATGGAATACCAAACATTTCGTCGAAAAACCCAAGACACAATTTACACAATTTTCCCTGTTTGGTTGCCTAGAAAAATAGTTCCATTTCTCCCGAGGAGAACAAAAAAAGACATAATTATTTCTCTCGATATAAAGGAAAAAACACATTGGATCGAACATTGTTTTTTGTTACCTTTATATGTTTAATGGGAATTAAAATGAATTGTTTGATATTGCAGACATCGAACGGAGACGTGTTCGAGAAAACACACGATGAACTAGACATAGAGTTTCTAGGAAACATAAAAGGAAAGCCATGGAGGTTTCAGACAAATCTATACGGTAATGGAAGTACACATAGAGGTCGTGAAGAGAGATATCGTCTTTGGTTCGATCCTACTAAAGAGTTCCATCGTTACAGTATCCTCTGGACTCCTCACAAAATCATGTAAGATTTTTAAATCGATCATTACTTTTTTTTTAATTTTAGCCGGTTTAGTTTCAATAGCGTTGACCAAACCCGGTTACTCAATATATTAATTATGATGGGACGAAGCTAGGTGAAAAGAATGTTTGTCGTTCAGAGAACGTTTCCTTTTTTCTTTTCTTTTTTCCTAAGATAGTTAATGAATCTATAAACATTCGTTCTTTTTCTTTAGAAATTCATATTTTATTGAAAAGAAATCTGATTTTTTTTCTCCTTTTTTATTTAAGTTATAAATAACTGAATTGGTAAAGAGTCAGCTTTTTCAAAACAATCAATTCGTCATTATTGTAAAACATCAGCTTAGAGTTATCTTTTTAACGCGTAATAAGACAAAGTCGTCACGCGTGATAATTTAAAGCCTTGACTGTTGAAAAATCTTACTTTCCATTTACCTTCGTTTTTGAAATTAAATGAAGGAGGAACGTTAATCAGAAATTTTATTGAAGGATATATTGATAAAACAAAAGAAAACGAGTTAAACTTTAATGAGAATTCAACTAAGCTCTCGAGTGGCAATTAAATGCTACTTTGCTGAAGATTATTTATTCATAGCGTAATCAACTATAAATCTTTTAGTGACTCACCTTTTAGTTTATAAAACAAAAATAGTGATATTTTAGTCAATATTTGGTTGGTAAATGAAAAAATTAGTGAAAACAAAAATTTCAATCATAACTAAAATTCTTCTTCATAGCGATTATTCAATTTTTATCTGATTATTTTTGGTTTATTAATTTTGATTTATTAACAACTAATTAACGAAATTCTTGAAACAATAATGATTCAGATTTTGGGTAGACGATGTGCCAATAAGAGAAGTGATAAGAAGTGAAGCAATGGGAGCTGATTATCCAGCGAAGCCAATGGCTCTTTACGCCACCATTTGGGACGCTTCTGACTGGGCAACTTCCGGCGGAAAATTCAAAGCAAATTACAAATTTGCCCCTTTCGTCGCCGAGTTCAAATCCTTTTCTCTCGACGGCTGCTCCGTTGATCCCATTCAAGAAGTTCCCACTGATTGCTCCGACTCTGTTGAGCACCTCGAATCTCAAGATTACTCCTCCATCAACTCCCGTCAACGCGCCGCCATGAGAAGATTCCGGCAACGTTTCATGTACTATTCTTACTGTTACGATACGGTTAGGTACCCGGAGGCACCTCCCGAGTGTGTCATTGTTCCGGCGGAGAAAGATAGGTTTAGAGATACGGGAAGGTTGAAATTCGGTGGTACTGAGGCTCGTGAACGGCGGAGGAGTCGCCGGCAACAACGTCACGAGATTGAGAGTGATCCTGACGAAAGAAGACTTTTATAACATGTGTGTATCTTTTTTTTTTTACTTGTTTGAATTTGTTTGTGAGTAAAGATTAGAAATAAGAAAGAAAAAATAGAGGATAAAATTTATGGGCCTTTGGGCTTTAAAGTTATTTTAAATGACTTAAGCCCATTTAGTGAGGAAACTGTCTCTCCCGAGTCCCGAGGAAACAAGACTGCTATAGTAAGCTAAGAACCGGTCCTTTAATCAGGGTCGGTTCTAAAAGTGACGTGGCTTGTTTACATTGGTTGATATTTGAGAAAAAATCTTTCCTCTCGCCGACGGTGACAAGCCATTTTCGACTGTTCCGGCGTTATCATCACCGGCGCCGGAGACAGTATCCTTGGAGGTTTAGTGGTGGGGTTTGCAGAATGTTTGACTGTTCTATAGTTTCTGGATCTCTTCTTGTCTTCTCTTCTCTGGGTAGCTCTGCTTCAATTGACAAAATCTCGTGTCTTCTCTTCTCTGGGTTCTGCAACTAACTGATCTTGGATCTATATGAATTCTCTACTTGAGAAATCATCGGACATCCAAATAAGAAAAGGTAAGCTTCTCAATTTTACAATGAAACACAGCTCTTTCAAAAAGTGACTTAGATGTTTCAGACTTGTGTTTTCTGCTCCAATTCGGTTTCATTTCTCTTTCTTTTAGCTTAATGTCTGATTTTAGAGTTTATTATCCAAAACCAAATCCAAAATTTTGGGACGTTGATCATTGTTTGAGTTCTTATTTGTTTAATTGTGATAATTATTACCCTTCAAAGCGTTATGATTCGAATAATAAGAATCAAAATCTGGGGTTTTCGTAGGTTAGTGAACGATGCTACGTGAACTGCTGAAGCAGAAGAAGGTTTGTTTTGTAGACTGATGATTAAATGAAGGCACATGAACTGTTAAAGCTGGAGAACCAAGAAGGTTTGTTTCGTAGACTGATGATTAAATGAAGCTTTTTCAATGCATAAACCTGGCTGACACCATAACTCTGCAGGGGATAAAGTGATTGAGGATGGTGAGCCGCTAGCAGCAAGCGAAGAAAGAGTATGTGAATGTGAAGAAGAGAGGAGAGTGGAGCCTCTACAAGTAAGTCTCTGTATAATAACAATTATATACATCACCAATAAGGATAATAGTTTAACATTTCAGTATTCTATTTCATTATTGATTACAGGCTTGTGCATCCGCAGAAAAGTTCATGGAGAAGCTACCTCAGTTTGATGAAGAATTATCAAAACAAAAACAAGAAGCTGAAGCTGCAGGAGACGTAAATAGTGCCCATACTCAGTGGATTAGCTGCAGCTTCAAAGCTTTTGCAGACTTCCAGCTGCTCATGGAAACCCTGTTGAATGTATCCCTATTCCTTAAAACAGAGTTACATCCACATTATTGTATAAAGATTCCAGTAGAATCATCAATCATGTATTGGTTTTACAGATTTGGTGTCTTGTTTATGTTTTTAATCTGCTTCTAGTTTCTCATTAATGTAATACTCTATTGGTTAATGTCAAACTCTATTGGTTTATCAAGTTTAATTAAATACTTCTTACAATTTTATCAAGTATTTTTTTATCAAGTTTATAAACTGAAACAATTAAGAAATGCAATTAGGTTAATGATTCACTATTTTTTTGATGAAAACGTATGATTACACAATTTTTCTTAAATTAAAATTTTAAGAACCTAATTAGAGTTTATAAACATTGGAGCATTGATTTTATAAGAATCTCTTAGAGTCTCTTAATTTTTTATTTTGGAAGATTTCTATTATAAATATAATTTGGAGGTGATCTAACATGTAACACAGTTAGAACATGGACATGGTAAACTAAAAAGAACAAAATAATTAAGTCAACATAGTTATAAAGCTCAAAACAAATCTGTGAATGATAACTTCAGCAATGGCTATGACTTGAATTAAAACTTAAATTTCATAAGAACTTGTTTGATAACTTGATGTTGACAAAGAGAACTTGAATCAAATAGAATTCTTTTAGCTGACTTGGGAGAGCAAAGGGAGAAATCAGGTATTGATGACACCTGTAAATTCATCATCTGAAAGACACAGAGCATCAAATTTGTTAGGGCTCTTGAGAGCATCAGTGCGTTAATGCTTTTGTTCTAGTGGGCTTTGTAGTCTTCACAATATTAAACTTGATATCCTCAACATAGTCAACAAAGGCATAAACTCTATTCATATTCTCCAACATTTCATGGCTACCATGGATTTCAACACGTTGGAGAGTGGTCCTTTCAGGATTGAAGTAGAATACATAAAACGGTCTACATGTATATTTCATCGACAAAACTATTTCACCTCTGGCAGTGACTCCAGCAACAGAAAATTTGTGGGAACCAAAGACTCCAGTTTCCGGAAAAGTGTAGGCATATTTCAACCATTCTTGTTTCTCCACATCCTCTAGAACCCACATACGCAACTCAATGACATAACCAACATCATCAACAATAACACTAAAATGCATCACAGATAACTTACCCTTATAGTTTATCAATTGGTCAGAAAAGCTGAAGCATTCCAACTCAATAAACTTGAATTTCTCAGACCTAACATCAAAGCAAGCTATCCCATAAGACTCTAAAGATTTTTTTTTTGCTAAGTAATACAAAACCCCATTGATGCATATTCCTTTATCTTCAACCAAAGGCACATGAGTTAAGGGACATCTGATCTTCCTCCAACTCATTTTTCCAGTTCCTAATGTCAGAATATGGCAAATTGTTTCATTATAACCTATATTCATGGATAATACCTTGAATTGCTTGTAAAGCGGATCAAACCCTAAGAAATTATACTCATGAGTGTTTCTATACTTCTTGATCAGCTCAGGCAAGATTGCATACTGTCCCGTGGTAGGGTTACAAATACCACGCCTGACATCCTTATTCCAAATCCAATTACTAGAGAAATAGATCAAACCAGAGGTAAAACCACTGAAGTTTGGCCACAAGTTTTTAGAGAACTTCACATGAAAATTGGCGGCTACTACAAGAGACGACTTCTCATATGGATTCTGAGGCTGGGGCGACAAGGAGAAGCTCCACTCATAGGCTCCTTCGACTATAAATAAGAGACGTGGATGAGCAGAGGTCCTGGTCAAGAACAACTCGGTGAAATCTGAACAGGTAAGCATGGACCTCCATAACTTGGACACGCAGCGAAACCTTCCCATTGACTTTACTGGCAATCTTGAGAATATCTGAAAAGCGAGATCATTAGGGATGGAATCTAAGTTTTCTCCTCCATTCATCATGCTTTGTATTGTATTTGCTTGTATGACGGAAAGAGATCATAAGAATACAAACCACACTAATATATATCTGTTTAGGTTTAGGGTTTCGGCAATTAAATAAAAAATAAAAGGATAAATCATACTCTCTATTTAATTCTTGGCCGTTGATAAATAGTCTAATATATATATAATTTAAAATCCTAGCCATTAATAAATAGTTTTTTAGACCATCTATATCAGAGATTATGAAAAGAATGTCTTACCATATAATTAAAATGAAAATATCAATAGTTTTTGGGAAAATGTGGGACACTATATCTATAATATCTTCGTGAAGACACTTTACTAGATTTTCATAGTCTTTATTACTAATATTTACAATTAAATTTATGTTAAAACACCCACTTAAAACTATGCAATATGAATGCTCTTATATATATAATGGAGCCAAAAATACAGAGCCCTCTGCGTGAAGGATTCAGGTTTCGTTCAATTAATTGTGATTTTTTCAAATTACTTTTTGAAGATAAAAGTTTTTGGACAGTCAATGATATGACATCTTTGATGAGTTTCTTTTTCTCCTCTAGAGTCGACATTCAGATTTGACTTCTTTTCCTCTGTTTTTCAGTTTTAGTTTTGTGATTTTATTTTATTTTCTTTCTTATAGAAGTACAATAGAGCTAGTGAGGGAGAGAAAGGCACTAACATATCAATTAAACTGGCTAGTGGAGTATCCAAAGTTCGTCTCAAATATTTTCTACATCGGTGGAGATTCTTAAGCCGGTATGATTGTTTCCACTCATTGTTTCAACAGAACATGAAATAGCTACAAACCACTAGTTTGATCTTCAATCATATATATGTATTCACATGAATTTACATAGATTTCTAGATTAAAAACGCAAACCTTTAAAACTGAAGAGAGAAGGAAGGAAATCAAAAAGAAAACTTGATTAAACCAAAAAAAGGTTATAAGAAAAAAGAGTTAAGTATACAAAAAGCTATAAGACTTCTAAGTCAACACAAACGATCCTCCATTAATCTCCGAATTCTTAATGGTAATGTAAAGAAGAGAGAAGCAAATAGCAATAAGACCAGACCAAACATAAACAATTGTTGGAGTTCTTCCTCTTCTTCCCATCAACCCTTTTGCAAACGGATACATATGAAGCAAAACCCAACCAGCAAAGAATGTCCCACCAAGAAGATTGCTCCACTGTGGATTCTCACTGAAAACAGTTCTACAAACCGCGAAAAGAATCGCCACAACGTTCAAGATTATGATTGTTAACGGAGGAATCATCAAAGCAGTCCATTTAAAAAGGTAAAGATCAGAAAAATCGTCGTCTTCATCATCTCCTGTTGAAGATTTTGAAGTCAAGGTGAATGAGATTTCTATTCCAGCTATGACTTTGAGGATACCTTGAAGCACAGCGACTAAATGTGCGCTCGTGCCACCGATTAACCAGAACTGTTCGTTTCTCCACCATTCTTCTAAAGTGATTCCTGACCATTTGACTTCTAGAATAGCTAAGCCACAGAGAGACAATGTGATTATCAAAAGGTATAGGAGGAATGATCCGGTGAGGGTTTGAACAACAAAGTGGCCAGAGAAGAGTGATAATGGTGGGAGGAAACAATAGGTTAAGATGAAAATGCTGGTGAATGGGTAGATTCCTACGTTGAGGTAAGCGATTCTCTGGAGGAGTTTGAGTTTTGGACCGGCGAAAATGGCGTTGTTACGGGAGAAAAATATCTCCACTGATCCTGTGGCCCATCGGAGAACTTGGTGGAGCCGGTCAGTTAGGTTTATAGGCGCAGTTCCACGGAATGCGTCTGGTTCTGTTACGCAGTAGAATGATCTCCATCCTTTTTCGTGCATTCTGAAACCTGTCACTACATCTTCGGTTACCGATCCATAGATCCATCCAACGTTGATTCCCCATTCTGTTTTATCCTCGTACCAGCAAGAGATAACGTTAACCGCTTCGCTAACTGTCTTATAATCAAGCGGTTCACGCCTCCCGACTAACGAGCCGGGAGGGCGTCCTCGTCTGCTCGAATGAGCCATACTTAGTGGCCTACCTTGGAACTCTGCGACCTTTACTGAACTCACGAGCATGCTTGAGCTACCGAATTGCTTTGGGATCAAACTGATATCAAACTGATCTTCGTCCTCGACGTCAATATAGTACTCTGGCTCAGAAGCTACGGTTGCTGGACTACGATTCTTGATCCGCGGGAAACAGTAGTCGTAGCAACCAGACAGTTCTTCCTCTACCACAAAATAATCAGGCGGGTCGAAACCGTATAGCGCAGTTCTACGGAAGAGACATCCTGTCCCAACATACATTGGACCTTGGATTCCATCGAGAGCCCGAAGATTTACATCGAAGAAAACAGTATTTTTGTTAGCATACCGATCAGACTTATCGATGCCTTCAAACCTCTGCGGAAACTGAACATAACAAACCTGGTCGCCATCACTATCCATCATGAAACAGATCCCATCTCTAAAGGCTCTAGAGTTGTAGACATAGTGGTCACAGTCCAAGTTCAAGATGAATGGTCCATTAGACATTATAGCCGAGGCTCGAACCAGGGCGTTCATAGCTCCTGCCTTCTTGTTATGGTCATAACCAGGCCGTTTCTCGCGGCTCACGTATACAAGCATCGGTAAACGCATGTCTACTTCTTCAAAATCAAGCGCACTCTCGTTACCACTTGTCCCTTTAACCGTTTCGTTTCCAGGAGGATCTAGTAACACCTACAAACAAAAACCACTTATATCAAACCAATTGGAGATCAATCACATTTTGAGTTAGTTTAACAAACTTCGACATTGTTGTATATTTATGAATTTTTAATAAGGATAGTACACTAAGTTAGTTAAGAAAATATGAGTTTTACAAAAAAAATATTTATAAAGGTATATTTTCCAAGAATCAATCACATTTTGAGTTAGTTTAACAAAAATCGACTTTACTTTATGTACCTGGATAATACTAGCGTGATCACCTCTCGAATGGTGCGAACAAGGGACAGCCCAAGTACCAGGCCAATGAGTTCCATCACTCATCCAAGTAGCTTTAGGAGCTACTAAAGGAGGCCTTGGTTCCTTAACTTGGTCCTCTTCAACTTTCACCTTCCAATTCTTCCATTTCTCTAAAGCTTTGATCTCTTCTTTGCTATTAAACGCATCCGATCTCCGTCTTATGGAATGAGGTAGCGCGTTAACCCGAACCTTAAATTCCTCGTAACCTCGTTTCACATACCGTCGCTCCCTAACAAAATCATGTCTCACCTTATCTTTATAAGGATCCCTCTTCAAACCAAAGTAACTCTCCGGATTCCTCGGCTCTATCTTATGTTTCCTACAAAATGGAACCCATATTTTGGCAAAGCTAGCCGCTTCAGCCATTGCTTCAAACGTGAGAAGCGATCCACCATCATCTGAGATATAACAAGAGAGCTTCTCAAGAGGATAATCAACTGATAAAATCGAAAGAATTGTGTTGGCTGTGACTAATGGAGGCTCTTTCTCTGCATCAGCTGTTGAAACAAACACATCAATTCCCGGAAGATCTGATTTCCCGGTTGGATTATTCGGGTTTGGTGATTCGAATTTCTCCTTTAAAGCTTCAATATCGGTTGCGTGATTAACAGGGAATAGTTTAGGGATTTGGTCGAGTAACCAAGAGAAAGCAAACCAGATTTCGCAGATTACAGAGAGGAACCATAGCCATATTGCTTTTTGGTTTGGGTTTCTGACTCTCCAGAATAGAAACAGACCAAGAGATATTACACGAACAACTATTAGAATCCTGTAATAAAGACAACAAAATGTTAAAAAAATCAATGTCTGAAAATCTCAACAATAAAAAAAAAAAACATCCTCAAAATATCAGATCATGTTTTATGTGACATCAAGGTGTTTGTAACTGACACGACAGAGATTTCATTTTTATGAAGTTATATTACCGATAAAGAGCGATAGTGATCGGAGAGATTTTGACGATACGAGTTAAAGGATGAGATATCTTGAAGAGCAAGGTATCGTCTTCTTCGCTAATTCTCAGATCGGTTTCATCATCGGATTCGTCGTCTTTGTTAGATGAACCAATGTCTGGTTGAAAAATTGGAACCGGCGCTGGAACTAGCTCAGGATTATTGTCCGGCGTCGGAGGTACAGTGACGATGTAACTGGTGAAATCGGTGCTACTTCCGAAGTCGCTGCCTGAAGCAGATTCTTGCCTGATTCTGGGATGTATTGAAGAAGATCCTCCGAGCATCGTTTAATCTATATTTTCCGTCGCCGGAATCTTGAGAAATGAGACAGGAAAAAAATGGCACTGAGTGAAAAAAAGAAGAAGTAGATTAAAAAGAGGAAGCCATAGATTATTAGAAAATCAATTTTTTTATTCCTAATGAAAATTTTGTGGAGATATTGGGAATTAAATTCTAAATAAACATTTATTTCAACAATTACCTTTTTGGACAAAATCAGAATCAGTGATGAGATATAAAATAAATGCAAATTTTAGAGTAGAAGAAGTGGATGATGACGAGCGACAGATAAGCAAAAACGGCGTCGTACAAGTCAAATCCGCCATTATTTAATAATTAAGATCTTTCTTTTTCTTCTTCTTCTTTAGGGCGTAATTTAATTAAGACTTGTCTTTTATTTTAAAGATAAAACGAAGAATATAAGGAACAAAAAAAAAAAAGAGAAAACGAAGAATCAGTCAAGAAGAAAAAGAGTTTGACAAAAAAAAAAAAAAGTGATGATATTGAAGAATTTATGGTTTGTTTGTTTGACATTAAAACTCTCTTTTTATTTACTTACCCTGTTGCTAATGTAGAAGATGTGTTCTTTGACCGTCTTATCCGGTTGGGATTATTTGGGTCAACGAAATTTTATAAGATAGCCCTGCGGTTTGTTTTGGTACGGTTTAGGTTGGATTCGGTTATATATTAAGAAAAAAATCATTAGGTTCAGTGAACAAGGAATTTTATTGAATATGAAAGAATTTACTTTCTATAAATGAATATAGTGCTAGTCAACGAAATATCTTTTAGATATTTTTTAAAAATTTAATGTTATTCAATTAATTGATTTTAGAATTCTGTTAAATGCTAGTGTTATTCACTATTAGGATGGTTTTCTTAGCAATGTCATTTGCTTAAAATTTATTAATTGCGGTGTATACAATTGGGCATTTGAAGTGAATTGATTTTTAATATAAAAATGATAATTTTGAATAAAAATTTTAATTATAATTTGATATTAAAAATTTCTGAAATTTCACCTTAAATCATAGGATTTGAGTCTTCATATTTTTAACTAAAAACTACTCTAGAATTCTAAAATTCATTAAATCTCGATACTTAACATTTCCAATAACAATGTTTTTTAAAAAACTATTAAATCTCTTATTCAATAACACAAGATTCTATTTACTTATTTTGTTCATTTCAATTCTCCGAATACCCCCTCCCCCTCCCTCTTAAGGATGTGGATTGATTTTTATTAAAGGGACAAATTCAATGTTAATGAACCATGAGATTTAATGGAAAAATAAATGTTATTGGATTAATGATTTGAAAATATACTATCAAAATCTCTGATTAAAAATATTTGAAGTAGTGGATACTAAGCAATTTTCAAATCTACTACTTCAAATATTTTTTAATAACAGTGAATTTTATTCTATATTTTCATATCTTTAAGCGAATAACATTTGATTTCATAAGATGTTTTAAACTTCATGTTTGAACAATTTGAGTTCTCATTCTAATACAAATAATTCCAAATCATTGATTGAATATACCCCAAAGTAATTTGAAGTTGTTTAAGTGAAGTTTCTTAGTTATTTTTACTAATAAAAGCATGGAGCTTCTTCGATAAAATATAAATAAAAAATTCATGTGTTTTATATAAAATTCATAGAATTTTCATAATTAAACATATTAAATTTACTAATTCACCACAAGTGGTCTAAATTATCATAAACTTCATCAAAACTCAAATCCTTCCAATGATACAGTCCAACATATCCTCATAATTAATATTTTCTCTTTACCTTCAAGTTTATGATGTACTCAGTAGTTGGCCCACAATATATTTTATTTTTATTTTAGTTTATGCTAAATACTCTCTTATATAATTTTATTTTATGCTAACTCCTCTTTTATATAATTTCCTCACCTGCCACTTTTAATTGCCGTTGTTCCAATTAACTGACAGGAAAATGTATCATCAAAATTTTGTAACGTAATTTTGTTGCTTAATTTTACGTTTTCAATAAGATATATTTTGATTAATTCATAATACATTATCTTTTAATTACACCATTAAGAGATTTATTATATGTATTTATTACATTTATTAGTATATTATTAAAGGTATCAAAGTAAGCATGTTACAAGTTACACAACCAACAATTAAAGCCAATAACAATGTATCTGATGACCACTTATCGCAGAGTACAATACGGGTCCTCCAATCATATAACTGAAATGAATGTATTTCGATTGGAAGAAGCAATTTATGAAAGAGCGTCATGTAATGGTAATATTTTTGTAAGTCATACTCATTCCTTTTTTAATGTTAAAAATTCATACTCTTTCACGAAAGGGTATATGTCCGGTTTCACTTTGAAATTACAATTTTCAAACATTGTATATTTCTCAACGAGGTAGAACATTTCAGTTTAACGAGTCAAAAGAATAGTATGCTTATCAAAACCATTGATTACGTGTTATAATAAACATAAACTCCCAATGTTTTCAGATAGGATTCGGACCGGCGGTCAGACCAATAAGTCTGATGATCCAGTCACACATTGACTCAGATTTATTGTTAAAATCTGTCAGTTATAAATATGAAAACACCAGAAAACATGGGCAAAATTTGGCAAATGCGGTAAAACTAGTGATCCGATAGTATTATTTGAATTGGTCGTATGTAAAAAACATTGATTAAAATTTCTAATTTTATTTATTATAAATAATATTTTAGATAAAGTATGTTATTTATAATTTTTAGATTTTGATAAAATTTATTATACGTTCGAAAAAATAAACAGAATGGTGATGACAATAACTAATAATAATTGATGTGATGCATTATTAGTTTATTTCAGCTCTACCAAATTATATCTTAGTATTTTTCATTTTATGTAATTTAGATTTAGAATCTTCAATCACTTTATATTTACTTTTGACATATTATTAAAGCATGAGTTGGAATTTTTCTTTTATAAACAATAAATTATTTTAAACTTTTTACTTATATGTTGATCCACAATACGGATCGATCTGCGGTTGTCTCACTAACCCTGTGAACCGAAAATTGGATTCGTCAGGGTCGCGTTTAAGAATATTATATACTACAATTACTATACAGAGACCATTGAATAAATCGTTTAAACAATATAAGTGAAATGTAATATCAAAATAAATATGTATATATATAACAGAGAAATAAATAGTTTCTTTGGTCTGTATATGTTTTCTATAACTTGTAATAACAAGACGAAACAAAACTTGCACGAAAAACATAGAATGGGTAAGGTTTTAGCTATGCATTTTGAAATGTTTCTAAGATTAAACTTTTAGTTAACCAAAATAAAAGAAACTGAAGTGCCATTCGCATGAACTTTTCTCGAGATATCTTCTCAAACTAGTCCTGACCCGTTGTATAATTGTTCCTTTCCTGAATGTGCATATCCAACTAATAAGCATTATATTTTGGATTTCATACGCGTTATATATATATATATATATATTTTCAATATAATGTACACGTAGCTGAATTTTCAGATAGTTGTTTGGGTCATCTAAGTGTGCGCACAATTCAAGATATATGAATCTTAGATTATCATTTTAAATCGAGCGGTTTCTTTGTAATCCCTTTTTTGTTTTTGTCAATCTTAATATTCACTTTTTGGTTAAAAAATACAGTATTTGGACAAATCATTAAAATACAGTAAGACTTGAGGTTTACAAATATGCTACGGAAGAATATCTCAGGTTAGATATGACACTAGAGTCTTGATGAGCAAAATTATCAGCATGTACCCAATCAATAAATTGACATATGCAAACAATGGCTTCGACATTTTGCGTGTATTGTTTGATGGTACTTAAGAGCATACGGAGCAAACACGGATACACGTTAACGAAGATACGTCGTAATCTAGGCATACACAAATTTAATGTGTTATCCAATAAATGTTTCTAAGAAACACACTAATGTGCCCCGTAAATCTTTTCGTTTGCGTGAGCGCTCCATAAATTATATACATAAAAAAATTCAAGATCTAAAAAATTGATCCAAACTAATGGAAGACTCAGTTCCTATTGTAAATTACTTTTCTATTTAGCCTCAAGTCGAGAAAAATTGATATAAGAGTTATATATTCCTGCAAAAACATCCATAAAATCCATTTGTTTAATACTCTAACGAGTACTTACGGTCGAATTGGTGGACCAGTAAAATATCATTGCTGGTGAATCATGTAATACTAGTTCAACAAATATTATTTGTTTCTTTTCATTAGTGTGCGATATTGTTAAGTAACCAATTTATCATCTTTTAAATAATTGAAAATTCATTATTTGAATAGAGAAACGAGGGTTATTTTAATCAATGAGATTTGAATTATGATTTGTTATTGTAAATGTTTTACATGGTAAAAATATTCGACTATTTTATAAGCTTCAAAAACTAGTATGGACATATTGATTAAAATCTTCTGGTAAATTATTAAAAAAGAAAAGAAACAAATGTTAGGTTTCCTCTCATTGACGAAGTGCATTGTCTTACTTGAATGTTGAAAGAGTAAAGTCAATCAAAGAAGAATTCGTATAGTTAGAGACTTTGAGTGTATTTTTATGCGTCATATAAAGTGTTTGGTATGGAACTTAACCGTATGATCAAGTCAAAAGGCCAAGGAAAATGTCAAGAGCATTGAGATCCACAATAAATTTAACACTTAGTAGGGATGTAACTAAAAAGTATTTATATATAAAAAAAAGTTCATGTATTTCGCTATGCAAGTAACATACTAAATTAATTTTATAAAGTCTACCAATAAAAGAATTTCTTCTAAAAAATTGTTGTTTCTTCGTTTGAGACTATTATAAACTACATCATTTTTTCTCTTTTTAACAAACAACCATGATAGAATCTCAAAACTGCAAATTTTTTATTTATGGAATTTCTTTTTGAAAGTAGCAAGTAGTTCTTGGGCCAATGAAGTATGTCAGGCCAATGCAAAAAAGTGAGAAGTCTGGTCCCCTGAGTTCAAGTAATATAATGTGATTGTCCGTCACATACATCTAATGGGCTAATATTCAGCTCAATATTAGAATATTAGCCCATATTTGTTTTTCTTCTGCGAATATTAGCCCATCTAAGAGGCTTAATTTTATATTTTACTATTGTATATATATTTCTCGGAATGATGAGTGAACTTTTTGCATCAAATCTCAGTAGCTTCCCATGAATCTCCTAATGTTTTAACCGAATCTTTTGAACAAAAATCTATACAAAAATATCGAAATACCAATATTACCCTTCACTCTTTGCAACCGTAATTGTTCCTCTCCTCTCCCCCTCCTCCCTCCTCCCTCCGCCGCAACAACACAGCCAGTTAAAACAACCGGCACAGCAACAACTAATCCGACAACACTCAGACTTGGGGCATTTTAGACATTTCCAACAAGACCATTTTGGCTTCCCAAAACAGCTGCTACAGTTTAACTTGGGACAGCAACAACTACTAACACAGCTCGGTTTCTTGCAACAAAAGAAACATCCCTGCAACGAGGGACACGAACACTTGCAACAACCGCAACCGCATCCGCCGCAACTGCAGCTAGGTTTAGGACACTGAGGGCATTTCGGTTTACACCGTTCGAAGTTACAACATCTTTTGGATTCGTCTCGCTTACGGATTTCTTGCCAAATCTTTTTGAGACGTGACTTAGTGGTTGTATTCTCCATGTCTTGTATAAAGCGGTAGAGATGTCTAATGTAGTCCGGATAAATCTCGAGGTTGCAATGTCCACCGCCTTTAATCCATAGTGGCTCATACGGTTCCTTCGCCATTTTCCAAAGCCTGTTTCCGTGTAACCAATTCACCACATCATCCTCTGTTCCCTGCATACCAAGTTACCAATATACGTAAGCTTAGTAACATTTGAAGGATTTAAACAGATGATGTGGACATGAGAGAGTTTGCATACGTGTATAACAAGAACCGGGCATTTCACCTTCTTGATCTTGTTTACATTCTGCGATCAAACAACAAGAATCAATAGAAGATTAATGCTAGAACCCATAGACCGGTTAGCTTCCAAATTAGCCATAGACACTTCTAAAATAATTATCTTCCACATTAGCTATAGCTATTTCTAAACCGGTTAGCTCCAAATCCATTTCAAAACCGGTTAGCTTCCAAATTAGCTATATTCCTAGGTTATCTAAATCTAAACTTTCATCAAACTACAGGACAAGTGAAATGAGGTACATGTAAAATCCTTATTTAACTTGATTTTTGCACAGTTTGGTCATTCACACTTCCTAAACCGGGATCTCAATGCACAAAAATAGGCAAAACAAAATGCAGAAAGGGAAGGGGATATTTACCGAATAAATATCGCAACAAAACTTGAACTTGACATGACATAGAACACGAAGACCAGAGAGAATGCCGCTATGAAGAACCACGCCTCTAAGCCGGGGAAGCTTAGAGGCAAGGTGCAGTGTCGGTCCACTGCCAACGGATTGACCATACAAGATCAAATCTTCTTGACCGACCCCATAATCAGTCTGCAAACACTCGTAAACCGCTTCTATATCCGCATATGTATCATATTCACTTGGCTGCAAACACGAATCCACATTTGGTCAAACATAAACCAGATAAAATTTCTCAATCTGATCAATAAAAAACTCAAGATTTATTCCTAGGATCTATGAGATTGATACAGAACATTCCAAGAGCCTAGGAATCTTTCTACTTTATATTATCGATAACAAATTATGTTATTGAGCTTAGATTTATCATTCATTCTAGTAGAGGGACGCATTTACACACCTTACCGGTAGAAGCTCCATAGCCTGAATAATCATACCTGAATAGATAAAAAATGAAAAATAAAATTTAAACTCGAAGCAAATGAAACTATAAATGAAGCGTCATAAATTGAAAGTTACACCTTACATTACCTACCCATGTTCATATTCGAATCCAAGGTTATAAACAGAGTTAAATACAAAATTGATGGTGGTAGGTGAGAAATTTTGAATTGAATTTTGAGGTAAAACAAAAGGTCAAATTAAGGAAATTAAAACGACACTAAGCAAAACCCAAAAAGAAAACACAACATTTGACTAAGATTGTGAAAATTACACCCAACAAAAAAAAAAGAAAAACAAAATTTTTGTCGGAAATATCACCAAATCTGAGCTTTTTGGGCAACGAGACAATAACCCATTTCCCAAAAGCTAAAGCTTTCACAAGAAATATAAAGACATAAAAATATTGAAAGAGTAAATAAAATGTTAAGATTAATCAAAAAGAAGAATTTTGTAACTGAAAAAAATAACAAAATTAGGAAAAACAAAGAAAACTACCATAGTATGCTTGATTTAATTATAAACTTTATAGTTATTGATACAATTGTTTATACAATCGTAAGCATAAAAAAGAACATTTTCAAGAAAACAAATACGCGATTTTCAAGAAAAAATTACTAAACACAAAACGACGACGTATGAAGAGTAATGAACAACAACAAAGAGAAAAAGGGATGAGAGACCCCATGAGATTGACTCTGAGATTGACTTTGAGTTGAACAAAGAGATCGAAGAGTTGTCCCAAATCTGCAGCATTTCCATGTGAATACAAAAGCGTGAGTCTTGCGTTAGGGTTTCTCAAGTAAAATGCTGTGACTTTGTTGCCTCTTCTTGTCTTCACTACTCTAACGTCAAGAGATGGGTCTCCGGCGGCGGGAAAAGTTGAGGAGGCAGAGGAGGCGGAGGAGACGGCTGAGAGTTTTCCGTCTGGAGTTTTTGTGAGGTGGTAAGTAGGAGGAGAAGGTGGGAAAAAAGCGAATTTAGCGGCGAGGTGAGAGAACATGCACCCCATTTGTTTGTTTCAGTCACGGCGGAGAATACAAAGCTTTGTGCATCAGCCCGCCGATAGAGAGAGAAACAAAGAGTTTAAAGAGAAGCAGAGAGAGATATGAGAGAGAGAGAGAGAGAGCAGAAGCAGAAGGGTCTGAGACTCTGAGTATGTGAAAGAGAGAGAGAGGAGAGGAAAGAAAGAAGTAAAAGCCTGTGAGAGTGAACGTGCGTTTCCTTGGTAATTGGTTACTGCTCTTTCTTACTATTTCTTCTTCCTTTCTTCTAATTTTTTTTTTTTTTTTAACTTCTCTTTATTTAAGTTCCTCCATGTTTTTTTTTTCTTTTAGGTTTCTTTGGTAATTGTAAATATTTTAAGGATTTTTCTATTTTGATGGAGCAAAATGTAGCAATGGATTTATTATTTATTTTTCGAACCCTGCCTGTACTCTTTTTTACCCTGTAATTATGTTTTAAGTTTTTAAACCTATATTTTCTAGTAATTCTTTTAACTTCTTTTCTGGCAATTTTTTGTTGAGCTTGGGTAAATTTTCTACATCAAAAGCTTATTTTCTTTGAAAACAAAAATTCGAGATATATAGCAGTACCTATTAACGCCCGAAAAATGTAATGGTAATATATGCGGGTAGGGTGAGCATTGAGTTACTTATTCCGTTGGTTGGGTTTGAATTATTCAATTTAGTTTTAGACAAAAAAAAAAAATATAACAAAATAAACATAAAATAAGTAATTTAATTACTATTAGTATTTTTAATATATATTAAAAATTAAAATTTAAGGGATTTTTGTTAAGGGATGTCGTTTGGAACTGATATAGAAATTCTTATAACATCTGAATATTTTTTATAATTTCAATTCTGTTTAATAAATTCTGTTTTGGTTCGGTAAAATAAAATTTGGATCGGTAATTTTGTACATCCTTAATTTAGGGTTAAAACAATATTCCCAAAACTTTTGTTCCTTTTTGAATAAATTCCGAACTTGTTGTAAACGGTGTTTGCGTCTGCATAAACAAATTATAGTGATGACTAATTCTTCTTTTCGCAACATTAAGAGTTTGTGATATAGTTTCTTCCAAATATGTTGAGCATCTTCAATTTCGCCGTTCTTTAATATGGGCATACACAACAACAATACAAACATGTTTTCGTATACATAATATTTGCTTTTACCGTGTCCACCATAGAGCAAACATAATAACGTCCTCTCCATTTATTTACATATGTGTTTCTTTTGGGTTTTAATGTTGATTTCAGATATACATAACATTATATTTGTTAGGGTAATAAATGTAAATGTTAATCTCTCATGAGAAATTGGTGTACTACTGATATTAGGAAAATGTAAATTAATGAACTACACACTTCAAACTTTAGATCATAATCAAAACATTTCGCTCAAACTTTTATTTAAAAAAAAATCAGATACATAAATATGTTTACCTTTTACTTATCAATTTTACTTTTAGTTAAAAAAATATTATTCAGTTAGGTTTCACTTTAATCATTTATAAACTGTTAATATTTAGAGTTAAAAATGATGTAAGTATCCAAACTAAGGTCAGGAGATTGACACACCATCTGTGTGTTTTTTTTTGTAAGCATCCTAAAAACGATGGGCTATGACGTATTGGCTTAGCATGAAGGATTTTGGAAACACTCGCTAATGCACTTGACGCTCTCAATACTTTCACTGTAAGCATATCCGTATTTTTTAAGTGAACCTTCTTACTTCTTTCTTCTCTTAAAAGGGTACCATTTTGAATTTTACAAGTTAAGCGCATAGAAGGAGAAACTTAAAGAGACTACAATCATAGAGAACCACAAGTGAAGCTGCTATCAAGAGAGCTACGTTTGAATGTACCTAAACCAGGTAGAGAGAAACGATTCCATAGGAATAGTGTTGGGAGTTGGAGGTTGTGAGTTAACGTTTCTCTTGATGAAAGAAAAAAATGTATTCCATGGATCCATCTCTCTCAATTTCATAGTGTTGCAAACGACATTTAGTGATCGATGATTTAGTAGGTTGGTTACTTAGCATAAGACAATAATCCTGGGAAAGTAACCTTGGATATCCCGACGTGATCCATCTGTCAAAGTTATGGAATCTGATTGAAAAAATCATTCAGCTAAAGTTGAATTTATTAGTCTTGCTATTTTAAACTATCAACTAGCTAATAATTTTATTAAACTGCATAATATAATTGAGTTATAGAAATAAGTATATAATATGAGACAACACGTAACTGGATCACAAGAAGCCCATCAAGGAGAGAAACAAGCTTCTACGTTCAAGCCCAACTTCACCTCTGCTTCAAAATCAACCGCGAAATGCAGAGCTCCACTGCACAGTCTTCATGACTCTTGTACGGAGAAGACAACTCATCCATTCCAGTTATCAAACCGTTACGATGCTTTAAATCTCAGTGCTATCACATGTTGTTAGGGACAGATGGCATTATCTGATCATTTCAGTTTTCTCTATATAAAGATGAAATTGTAATCAGACATTTTTAATGAGAAAAATTAATGAATTAAAAGGAAGCTTTTCAAACTTGTCTTCTACCTCAGATTAGGGTTCATCTGAAGCTTTCATGGTATCAGAACTATGGATGATACTGAAACTTTTTCTCCTCCTTCTTTAAACATTTCTCAATGTGTTACTCTGAAACTCACCTCCACAAACTATCTTCTATGGAAAACTCAAATGGAATCTTTCCTCTCAAGTCAGCAGCTGCTTGGCTACGTTACTGGTTCTTCTCCTAAACCTCCTCCAACTGTAACTGTCAGAAACGGAGATGTTGTAGTAGAGACTTCAAACCCAGATTTCATGAAATAGGTGAGAAATAACCAGATGGTTTTAGCTTGGCTTTTTGGAACTCTCTCTGAAGAAGCTCTAAGAGTAGTCTATGGTCTTCACTCTTCTCAGGAGGTATGGTTTTCTCTAGCTAAGAAATTTAATAGGGTCTCTACATCTAGGAAGTTTGATTTACAGAGAAGGTTGAACACTGTGACAAAACAAGGAAAAAGTATGGATGAATATTTGGAAGAAATCAAAGTAATTTGTGACCAGCTAGACTCTATAGGACATCCTATTGTTGATCAAGAGAAGATTTATGGTGTCTTGAATGGGTTAGGTTCAGAATATGAGTCTATAACCACATACATTGAAAACTCTATGGACAACTTCCCTGGTCCAAACTTTGAAGATGTGGTGTTTAGGCTCACAAATTTTGACAACAAGCTTCAAAGTTATCAGCAGTCATCCTCTTCAGTCACTCCACATCTTGCCTTTGCTACTGGAAGAGGTTATTCTAACAGAGGCCGTGGAAATGGCAGAGGACGTGGAATATACTCAACCCGTGGAAGAGGCTTTCACCAACAGTTTAACAACAACAACACCAATTCAGAAGCTTCATTAAAGAGACCCACTTGCCAAATCTGTGGAAAGTATGGACATGCTGCTTATAAATGTTACAAACGCTTTGATCATGCCTATCAAACAGAGGAGCTTCACAGTGCAATGACTGCTATGAAAATAAGTGACAAACAAGGCTCAGGTCAAGAGTGGTTTCCTGATACTGGTGCTACTGCGCACATCACCAACTCTCATGTTCATCTCCAAACCTCTCAACCTTATGAAGGGGATGAATCAGTGATGGTTGGAAATGGAGACTTCTTACCAATTACTCACATTGGATCCATGCCGCTGAATACTCTTCAAGGTACAACTTTACCTCTTAATGA
Organism: Nasturtium officinale; assembly: GCA_963854855.1. Lineage (NCBI taxonomy): Eukaryota > Viridiplantae > Streptophyta > Magnoliopsida > Brassicales > Brassicaceae > Nasturtium > Nasturtium officinale. The sequence continues at coordinate 9,517,235 of OY978500.1, forward strand.
TGTTCTTGTGTGCCCAAACATTGCAAAGTCATTACTGTCAGTTTCTAAACTCACTGCTGATTATCCTTGTTCTTTCAAATTTGATGCTGACTCTGTGATTGTGAAGGACAAACGAACAAAACAGCTCCTCACACGAGGAAGCAGACATAAGGATCTATATGTATTGGAGAATCCAAGTTTTCAGTCCTTTTACTCTTCAAGACAGCAGTCAACAAGCGATGAGATCTGGCACATGCGACTTGGTAATCCAAATGGTGATATTCTCCAGCTTCTATCAAGAACAAAAGCTATAATTATTAGTAAGACAAGTTCTCAAATGTGTGAGGCTTGTCAAATGGGAAAGATTTGTAAACTTCCCTTTTCTTCTTCAGACTTTATTTCAACTAGGCTCCTAGAACATGTTCATTGTGATCTATGGGGTCCATCACCTGTTACTTCTGCTCAAGGATTTCGTTATTATGTTATTTTCATTGACAATTTCTCCAGATTTACCTGGTTTTATCCACTCAAGCTCAAGTCTGATTTCTACTCTGTGTTCTTGATGTTTCAACAAATGGTTAAGAATATTTTTCAACAGAAAATCACTTACTTTCAGTGTGATAGGGGTGGTGAATTTATTAGTAACAGGTTTTTATCACATTTGATAACATGTGGTATAAAACAACTTCTCTCATATCCTCATACGCCACAACAAAATGGCATTGCAGAACGAAAGCATAGGCATATTACAGAGCTTGGTATGTCAATGATGTTTCAAAGTAAGGTTCTTCATTATCTCTAGGTTGAGGCTTTCTTTACTGCCAACTTCCCTGGAAATTTATTGCCCTCATCGGTTCTGCCAGATCACAAGAGTCCTTTTGAGCTTCTCATGGGTAAACCTCCTATCTACACGTCCTTGAGAGTCTTTGGTTGTAGCTGCTACCCATATCTGAGACCATATGCTAAAGACAAATTTGATCTGAAGTCACTCCACTATGTTTTCTTAGGCTACAATGAAAAATATAAAGGGTACCGGTGTCTTCATCCTCCAACTGGTAAAATATATATCTGTAGACATGTATTGTTTGATGAAAGTCACTTTCCTTTTGCAAAAGAGTATAGTTACCTTCTTCCTTCACCAAAGACAAAACTGTTAGAAGCTTGGCAGCAGGGATTTTATTCATCAGTTGATCAGGCTCCAGTGTCTACTATGATAGAGAATGTACTGAGCGTACGACAGGCATTGACCCTGCTTCTATAGGCGACAGCATTCTCAATGTCAATAGTAACACAGAGGAGAACTTCGAGAATCAATCAGCTGATATTCAAAGAGAGAGTTCTACTTCAGCTACATCTGTATCATTTGAAAGCTCTGCTGCAACACCTGAAAATTCTACAGAACATGTTACTTTTACTGAGGATGACTTTCCACCGCTGAATACAACAGTAACAAACCCAACAAATAGTCACTTTATGATCACAAGAGGAAAAGATGGAATTAGAAAGCCTAATCCAAAGTATGCCCTCTTAACAGTTAAAGAAAATTATCCTGAACCAAAGAATGTGAAGACTGCTATTAAAGACAAAGGATGGAACAATGTCATGACTGAAGAAGTAGACACAATGCATGAGACTGAAATATGGGATCTAGTACCACCAGAAGATGAGATACAACCACTGGGTTGTAAATGGGTGTTTAAAACAAAACTGTTGTCTAATGGCTCCTTGGATAAACTCAAAGCAAGACTAGTTGCAAAGGGATATGAGTAAGAAGAAGGAGTGGATTTTGTTGAAACATATAGCCCAGTTATACGTACTGCTACAATAAGAACTGTGCTGCATGTAGCTACAATCAAGAAATGGGACATCAAACAACTTGATGTGAAAAATGCTTTCTTACATGGGGATTTAAAAGAAACAGTATATATGATTCAACCATCAGGTTTTGAAGATCTTAAACATCCAGATTACTTGTGCAAACTTAAAAAGGCTATTTATGGTTTGAAACAGGCTCCTAGAGCTTGGTTTGACAAGTTCAGTTGCTTCTTGCTTGAGTATGGTTTTTTCTGCAGTATCCCTGATCCGTCATTGTTTGTCTACATTAAAGGCAATGATGTGATATATCTCTTACTATATGTTGATGATATGATACTAACAGGAAGTAACAATGAGTTGATTCAACAGTTACTTGACAATCTTAATAAGGAATTCAGAATGAAAGATATGGGTCCTCTCCATTACTTTCTAGGTGTTCAAGCACACTTTCATGCAGGTGATCTCTTTTTAAGTCAAGAAAAATATGCTACATACTTACTTATGAATGCTGGGATGGCTGACTGTGCTCCAATGCCTACTCTTTTACCATTGCAGGTCAATCAACAGTCTGGTCATGAAGAACTCTTTCTGGAACCAACTTACTTCAGAAGTTTAGCCGGGAAACTCCAATATCTTACACTTACTAGACCTGACATTCAATATGATGTAAATCTAGTATGTCAAAAGATGCATTCTCCTTCTGTTGCAGACTTCAACTTGCTGAAAAGGATACTAAGATATGTTAAAGGCACACTACAAATGAGGATTGATCTTTCAGATACCACAGATTCAACGCTCAGAGTTTATAGTGATAGTGATTGGGCTGGCTGCAGAGACACAAGAAGGTCCACTGGTGGTTTTTGTACCTTCCTTGGAACAAACATAATTTCCTGGTCTGCAAAGAGACATCCAACGGTTTCAAAGTCCTCAACGGAAGCTGAGTACATGACACTATCTTTGGCCGCTTCAGAAGCAGCTTGGATCACATCACTACTCGGCACTATATGTATCTCACAACCAGCCACTCCAAAGATGTATTGTGACAATCTATCAGCTATATATCTGACTGCAAATCCAGCTCTACATTCAAGATCAAAACACTTTGAGTTAGATTGGCATTATGTTCGAGAAAGAGTTTCAATGGGAGCACTGGTGGTAAAACACATTCCATCATCCCTTCAGATCGCTGACATATTCACAAAGTCACTACCATAACAGGCGTTCTTTGATCTACGTTTCAAACTCGGTCTCTGCTTTCCTCCCGCCACGAGTTTGAGGGGGTCTATGAGACAACACGTAAGTGGATCACAAGAAGCCCATCAAGGAGAGAAACAAGCTTCTACGTTCAAGCCCAACTTTACCTCTGCTTCAAAATCAACCGCGAAATGCAGAGCTCCACTGCACAGTCTTCGTGACTCTTGTACGGAGAAGACAGCTCATCCATTCCAGCTATCAAACCGTTACGATGCTTTAAATCTCAGTGGTATCACATGTTGTTAGGGACAGATGGCATTATCTAAGCATTTCAGTTTTCTCTATATAAAAATGAAATTGTAATCAAACATTTTTAATAAGAAAAATTAATGAATTAAAAGAAAGCTTTTCAAACTTGTCTTATACCTCAGATTAGGGTTCATTTGAAGCTTTCATATAACTTAGATGTAGAAACTTTATTGCTATCTCTATTTTTCTTTATAGTTGGATAAGGATTTATTTTTTGGTATCATCTAAAACATCAATCGATAGACTACTCGTATTAAGATTGATTTCTGTATTGTGTATATTTTGTAGTTTGATGATATAAATACAGAGCGACAGACCCACATTTATTAATGTTATTTTATGAGAAGCATGTAACGGGACCTTTCATTGTTCACCTATCGTCCAGACATTTGCAATAATTGCATGTTTTTTGTCTTTCTCATTATAATGTAAGAAGAAATCAATTAATAGTAGAAATGATAAACAAGAGCATACAAAAATCCATACAAACTATGAATTTTAAAATATCTCTATATTTCCTAGCGATTTACGACTGATATAAATTTTGTACTGATTAGCATATAAACATAAGTCCATCCAAACAAATTATATATATGTTTTGGTGGAATCCACAAGTACTAAGTGGCTTAATAGACGAACTTTTCAAATTAGTTAGATTGTTTTTTTATAAAGAAAATTAGTCAGATTGTTTAGATTTTGTTTTTTTTCAAAAATATTTTCATATAGATTTCTCTTTTACTGTTTCGCTCGAGCGAAAACTGTATTTACAGGTGATGTAATAATAATCTTTGAAGAATAAACAACTTTTGCGCAAAGTAACAAGAAGTCGATAAATCTCTACACACTCATCTGCTTCAAAAATTGTTATTTTAATGTTTTAAGTTTTAGATTCTATTGTTTTAACAACATCAACAAAAAAATAGATTTCTATTCATGCCTTTCTTCGTCATAAATAATTAAAGAGGAAAAGAAGAACTAATATTGGTAATTTAAATCACGAGAAGTTAGGGGTTATTCATATAACGTCACGTCATCCATTTTTCCTAACAAAAAATACACATTATTAACTTCTCCTTAGAATTGAACTTGTTGAGTAGATTGTGATAGAGACACATACATACTCTTAGTAACTAGCACTCTGAAAAAGAAAGATGTTTTTTAAAAGAACATATGAAGAAAAAGTTGCACCAAAACTATCTATTTTTTCTTAACTAGTAAAAAGGCTTGTTCTAAATATCGGTGGTCTAGGCACTAGGCCTTTATCAACCGTCGTGATTTTTTAAAAATCGGGTCGGTTAGCAGTCGGCCGATTAATCGGTAAAAATCTGATTAAATGCCGATTTTTTTTTTGAAAAATTAAAAAAAAAATCAATCCAAAATTGATTTTTTTGAAATTACTAGTTTAATTACTTTAATACTATGAAAAAATTATTTTCATGTGTATTTGAAACTTTTATTGTATATTTTACTATGATGAATGTTATTTTTATGAAGTAAAAATTTAGAAATAATCTAAATACTTAAAAGATTTTTGTAGTGATAAGTTTATGAAACTTTATATGTTATATTATATCAAAGTTATAAATTTAGTGAGAATTTATAAATTAAAATAAGTTAAAAATACTATAAAAACTTCTAAAACTAATTCCCAATTAATCCTCGTTTATTTCCCGATTAATCTTTTAGGCGGTAGGCTCAGCCCGCCGCCCTACTAGTGCCTAGCGAGTTTTAAAACATTGGTAAAAATGTGTATATATTTTTATATTTCCTTGTGTATTGATGAGAAAATCTAGTTGTGAAGAATTAGATAAATTATATTTGTAATAATATTAAGTATGTTCAAAATAGTGTCAGCCAACTACAAAAAGAAGATTATATACGATTTTTTTTTTCATTTTTGCAACCTAGAGAAATATATATGATATATTTTTCAAAGTGATAACTGCAAACTTTTGGAAAAGTTGTCATATTAAAATAGTAGTAATTTTAAGGAATACATAAAAATCCCGACATGTTGCCAACCTACGCAGATTGCTCGACGGAGGCGCGTGAAATACCGAGAAATGTGGCGCGTGTAATAGCAAGGTCCGTGATCTCTTAAAGACGAAACAAGTTTTCAAATGGAGTGTTGGAGATGTAGTTTGACTTTAGCCCAAAGAGATCTGTCTGACTCTCGGTTCCGTAAGTGGGTCCCACGACCATGGGCCATGGCTTATCAGTTTGCTTACTATTTTAGATTTTGTACAAATCTGTTCCTCTTTTGTGGTCCTCTCCTTTGTTTTCCCACTCTTGTTCTGCCACGTGCTACACTCTGATTCAATTTATTGTAATATTAAAGTACAAAATGTTTAATTACTTGTCTTTTTCTGGTTGCCTATGGCTCATTCATCTTTTTAACCTGTTTTGGTGTTGCAAACACGCATGACAATGAAAAGTAGAAAATATATATTTTGGTGTGGCAGGTGTGTTACAAAACAAAGTCCTCAATGGTGAGGAATTCTTTTAGTCATTTTTTACTTTCGAAATTGCCATTGCACTGAAATATCATGTTGAATACCACGAATACTATACCAGGTTATTAATCTGGAAAGACCACAATAGGTATTTACATTTTGTGCGAGACATGTGGATATTGCAGTTTCAAAATATGTATTACATTGGCGACAATAAACATATGTATTACATTTTTTCAATTGACTTTGACAATATATATATATATGTATGTATATATTACAATTAATGTATTGGTAGTTCATAGAAATTTGATAAAGTATATTAGCACTTCATTTAGATTTTAGAGTTATATAATATAATATGGGCGAGGAAATGTTTTGTAAGGCATTAATATGATTTGGGTGATGAAATGTTTTGTAAAGCATAATGTATACTATTGCTCACTATTTCTGAAATATTCACTAGGGGTTGCAGATAAAAAATAGTATCGGAGGTGGACCTTATGCTAACTTTTGCATAAGATTGTGTGAGTTTTAATCTTTAAAGATTCAGTATCCTAAGTTGTAGTTGATTTATGAGAGTCGGACCAATAGCGATCGACTTGCAATTCTCCGTCTGCATTGCTTGCGATTCGTAATGTTCGGAAGAAGAATTTTGGTTTTCATAAGTAAACATTTTTTGTTTTCTTCTAGTAGTGATAAATAAGGTCCGGTTGTTGTAAAATTATATACCCTGAAGATAGTAAATATATCATGAAATGGTATCAAACGCTAATAAATTTGGCTAAATAGCCTATATAAGAGTTAATGAATTAAAAAAGATACCCGAAGGTGGAAGGCAGAATTAGTATTCCAACGCAAATTAAGTGGACAAATAATACGACTAAGATAAATAACACTATCGTCACTTAATTACGGTACTATTCATTTGATCACATCATGCTTTATTTGTAGATTAGAGCATATATCATAATTATGTTTATAACAGCCCTTAAAAATTTTCAAAAACGGTGGCCGAGATTGTGACAGTCCTAAACTTTTGCACATCTTTTATTTACGTCAATAATCCACCGAATAGACAAAAAGCAATTGATATTCGATGTACTAATTAATTACCAAACAATGAACCTTTTTATCCCTAAAACTTAAACAATTGATTTATATTAAAAGTGAGCTAAAACCGATCATCCCTTAGTCCCGAACGAACGAATATCAATTCATTTGAAGAAAAAAACATAAGTTTATGCAAAACCTTACTCATATCGGTAATTTCGATTATTAAAAATTGGTTCAAAATTTCTTCAACCTTTTCTTGTAAATTAGTCGGTTATGATCCTATGGAGTACTTTTTAATAATTGATTGGTACAAGGGAGAAACTAAACTTCTGGTTAATTAATAGCGATAGTGATTGATACACGAATAAAAACTAGTATTCATCAAGCAAATGAAGTTTAGTTTAATTACAAGAATAAACTCATAAATAATTTAACAAACAAAAAATTCCATAGAATGACGGAATATCAACACGGAACCATTTCGCAAAAAAAAAAAAAAGTCCAATCAGAATATATATACAAAATTGAGGATATTTTTATGTAATTCTTTTATGGAGTCTTTCGTGTGTGAATAGTAGATTCTAGCCGAGGCTTCGTCATCAAAAATCCAATTCAATAATAAAATCGTCTGTCTGGGAAGGCTGAAACGTCACTCTTCTCGTTACAACTTAGATTCCAACATCGATACATTTGTTTTTACCAAGAAAAAAAACTGCGAATAACAGACTAAATAGTAGTAGTACTAAATTAACCGGTCGAGAAACGAGAAAATAAATTCCAAATTAAATACTGAGAAAAAGAGTTTAAAAAAATAAACAAAGTCTGAGAATGTGAAACGATTCGAGAGCCACGTGCGAGGAAAATCGCATTGAATCAAGAACTAATAAAAGTGAATACAAATTAAATATAAACCCTTCGCTGGAACTCGTGCACCCAAAATTTCTTCATGCCATTTGCAACTATGGGTTATCGCAAAAGACGTGAGGATAAGACAATACTAGCTATTTAAAATAACACATAACAAACATTAGATAATAAAACCTTAAACTTGAAATCAATATTAATGCATAAGTGCTTAACAATAGTGTTTTTCCAAACAAGTTTAGATCTCAAACGCAAATAGCAAAGACAGAACTAGTTTCACCAAGATAAATGATCCAACTCAGAAAGACTTTTCACTTTTGTCGTTTAGTGGAATTATTAAAAAAAAAACAAGAATTAAAAAATCACATATTTCTTGAAAGATTTTAAAGCGAAGAACTTTTGTTTCTTTAGGTTGACACCATGATACGAAAGAGGCGATTGTAATCGTGATAATTATTTGTGGGTATCGGGCCGTGAAATGTGAAAACCACAGTAACTTTTTTTTTTTTTACTTCCATTCCATCTAAAGATTTTGGAGAATAATAATGGAACGAAACGGTAGAAATTATAATCATTTAACGAAAAGTTTAAGGAAGGAAAAATGATTGTCATTAAAATGGTCAAGTTCATCCGTAAAACGGTAATTGGTAAGTGTGCAATTGATAAATGAGTATGTTTTAAAGTATATAGTGTTCTCAAAATTTCACTAGAAAATTTTGAAAAATCCTAAGATTATCCCCAATACTATTTCGGTTGTCCTCATGTTTAAAGTTTTGGTAGAGACTCCGAGCTCTATTTTCGATTCAATAATGAATTATCCGCGTTGGAGATTTTAATAAAAGAAGAAGAATGAGGTAATCATAGACCTAGACTTCTATATGACAAAAGAGGAGACAGATTTGATAGTTGTTATTATTCATTGATCACACGATTCTTTTAATTCTAACATTTATACCAATTTTATAGTACAAAAGGATTCTTATATCACATCAACTTGACTAAAATTCGGAATGATTTATAATGATGAGAAAAAGCTGTAAGCCATCACTAATTAACATTAAGGAAAGTGTTAATTGTTGACTAAAACAGATAAAAGTGTGAGTGGTGTTTGTCGCTTTCCAAATATAATCCGTAATTACTCAAACGAACAGAATCCAAATTTGAATATTCACTATTTATGTCGCCATTGTGAAGATGTAAATAATGGGGAAATAAAATAAAATAATATATTTCTATTACCTGACTACTTTAAGCTTGAGTGTTTATTTCTGAAAATCAGAAAGTGAGAGAATAGTGGAAAAAAGAAAACAGAGCAGGGACACGTGATACAGAGACAGAAGCTTATAAGATCCAAATAGACCAGACACTAACTCTGTCAACTTGCCAAGTAACAGATAGTACACACACAGAGACACTCTACACGGTCGTAAAGTTAGATTACAACAAATTGTTTCAACAATAAATAGGTAAATATTGACCAAATACTCATATTTCGTAAAGACATACTGATTTACTATAAACTATTTTAAAATCAATTGCAAAACCGTTATATATAAATATATATATACTGATTTACTATAAACTATTTTAAAATCAATTGCAAAACCGTTATATATAAATATATATATATATATAAATATATATATATATATATATATTGGCAACAACCGTTATATATATATTATGAAATGGTGGATTTGTTTTTTTCGTAAACTTTAGTTTCTTATCAAAATAACTAGGAATTTCGTTTTTTCACACTAAAAACACAATTCCGCAAAATGGTGTGATTTTAGAGAAACTGCGGATTCATATAAGCAACTTTGCGGATTACTACTTAAAACCAAGAAAGCTTGCTAGTATATGGAAAATCTATTTTCAAATAAAATAAATAAACCATGAATATGAGAAAACGGATAAAGAACTTCACCAAAAAAAAGAAAACGGATAAAGAAGGAAGAGGAATAAACTGGTAATAGTGAATTATTTAGCTCTGAATTGCACGAAGCCAAAGAAAAAAGAATATTACATATGAAAAACATATGTGAACTAAAGAGCCTAACATGAGTGCGTTTCTCACAACTGTTCATCTGTACACAAACCAACTCTCGTTCCTACGTTAGAAACCAACGTACCTGTTTTCTTTTTTGTTGTTGTTTAAAGGAGGCTTTGAATTTCATTTTGAATATAACTAATAAAAACTCCCTAACGACAACGTGTGAAATAATATCTCCATTTTTTTAATATTTTCATTGATTGTTTTTGTGTATCCTGCAGACTCAAAAAAAAAAAAACAATGCTTTCTTTATATACATAATAGCAGCAAATTTTTGAGACGAAAGAGTAAATGAATTTTTGAAAAAAATGTTACCCTAAAAAGAGAGACTAGTTCCAGGGTTGTGACAACGAGACCAATGAAGTTGATGCTTCTACTCCTCTTCTGTGTTTAATCGCGGAGTTTAGAATTGTGTATTGCTCATTCACCGAGTTGTACAAAGTTTGGCTGTATGCTTCTTTCGCCTGCCATACAGAAGACAATAGACTTGAAGAATTACTCGATCTTGAAACTGTAACATATTGGTGCGCTGAGTAATAGACAAACCTCATTAGGGTTGTTGCAGTCTGCTGTGACATCTGAGAAGTTGATTTCAGGAGCAATTGATAGTCCAGTACCGTGAAACCCAACTAATCTTTTCTCTCCAATTTCTTTCTCTACCTGGAAAATGCGCAATGAGGTGATGATGAGAGGAAAGTAAACTAGATAAAGCCCAAAAATGAGAAGGGATAGAGAAAGAGAGCTATCAATACTTGTGGTGGAGGAGGCATGATATCATAGCAAAGCAAAGACATTGGATATATATGTCCCGGAGTACCCGAATGTTCAACCAATCTTCTCATGTTGTCCACCGAAGAAGAATCAAAGGGTGCCTGAACATTATTAGATAATCAATACATTTCCAAATCTACCAGACAAAGATAAGATCTCCACATTCCATTGAATAAACTTACAGGAAACCATTCCCCTGTAGAAGGATTAGGGCGGTCTCTTCCACCACTAGGTGCAATCCATATAAGTTGACCGCCAGACCTACAGTGAGGTTCATGCGACATTAGCAGAATAACATCATAGTTTTCCTTTAATTTCTGCTTCTCTGAGATTCTATTCCAATAACCTTAGCATTGTCGCCATCTCCTTTAAGCTTCTAGTGTTTGCTTTTCTTTTCATGTCAACAAGCTCAGGATCATCATTCATGTGCTTTTTCGAGTAAACACATATGAGATTCCTGAAAGCAGAAGAAATCCCGGAAGTCATACAAGGTTGCTTAGATTACACTTCATCTCATCAGGTAGCATACCATTGTCAAATGAAAGGTTGGCGATACCTTCCCATACTAAACGGCTTACAAAGAGGATCAGTGATGACTCGATCACCAGCCACACATTTCTGCAGCCAGAAAAAAAAACAAAAAGGATAAGTATAGAGACAGTAGTCTATAGAAGAGCTCAGAACAAGGGTCAAAGGCTCACAATGTTCTCTCCTATGAAAGGTTGTGACTCAAGCAATAGGGAAATGACTGCCGGATCAGCTTCACTTTGATGATTTGATATCAACACGATATTGTGTCCCTGAAATTAACCAGTTAAATGTTAAATTCCTATATGAAAAGGAACTCAACTGTTGAAGGAAGCAAAATGCATTACAAAGCTTCCAGTCAGTTAACTGGAGCAAGAGGAAAGAGGACCTGCCGAATCTTGTCTTCCAGCTCAGAGAAAATAGAAGCGTTTCCAACGTAAGAGTTTCTGCATAATATAGTTAACGGCTGTTAGCATACGAACACTAGCTGGAAAGAAGAAAATTAGAAGATGCAATGATACCAACCAAACGAATTTAAAAGTGAGATTGCTTTCTAATTGTATTTCAATGATAGATCAAAATATGATAACTATGAGTAAAAATTCCAGCTTACTTGAAATCAATTAGAGGACGGATGTATGTATGGACAAACATGTAATAATCGAATGGTTCTCTGACTGCTTTATGATATGGATTAAAAGTATAAGGATCCTGGAAAATTCACAGGCAGCGAATTCAGATAATTTCTACATGTAGAAAAAAATCATTCCAAGAGATTACTTTAGGGAAACAGAAAGTACCTCAACACCAAGAAGCATGCGATCGAAAGCAACAGACATGTTTGATATAACAGTCTCATCAGCCCTGGAAGCTCCACTACTTAAAACCTGAAAACATCAGTAAGAAAATGTATAAGTTCAGTGGGCTGATGTTCGTCAATCCAAACTAAATACCAAAACATAGGACCAATCGTACAAACTAGAGAGTGATAAAAGGATTCTTTAATTCATTTACTGCATTTTTGTAGTTCCAATATAATTCTTCCATTCCTGATGCAACATTCGCAGGCAACCTTCCAGCTTCAGCTTCCTTCTTGATACCAATTAAAAGATCTGAAAATCGAAATAAAGGTACACATTGAAGAAAACATGAACAATTCAATGCAAACTACAGAACTGAAAAATAAATGATCTGATTGCATTCTTATAAATTGATCTTTCTGAAAGAAAAACGAAAACACTATCGATTTCGCGATAAAAAGATGAACACAAGGAATTGAACAATCTCCATAACTTTGAATTCCGTTAACACATGAAAGATCTGAAAATAGAAATGAAGATATCAAACACAACGTAGATACAGGCATTGTTACTCAACAAGGCACTACGATAACGGAGCAAGATCAGAAACAAAACGCAACAAGTCAATTCAATCAACCTTATCCAGTCAAACAAAGTAATCAAACAATATCTAATAACTTCGAATTCAATCTCCAAGTAAATTCAAATTTCCTCAAGAAAGAAGACTAAGTAACTAACGAACCTTCTTCACTACGCGCATCCAAGAAGGTACGGGAATGGTTAACCTCACTCGTGTTACTACTGCTACTACTCTCTCCGGCACCTTCATTGAAAGAAATGTTCGCCGCGACGGAAGATTCCTTATCCTGAACAAGCTCAGACATAGCTCTCACACTAGCGGAGCCACCACGGGAACGGAGAGGGAGTAGCTTCTTCGCGGTGAATCGGAAAGAAAGAAAACCGCCAATACTCGGAGAAGCGAGTGGATTAACCGGAAACCTAGCGGAGGAGGTTACGGTTGCAGAAGCAACGGCAACGGTTGCGGCGGAGGAGGAAAATGTGAGGGGCATGAGAGTCATTAAAGCGTGTTTGGTGATTGGAAGAAGCTGAGAGCGTGTGTAAAATGTATATCTGTGTGTGAAGGAGATTTGCTTTCTCCTTTCTCTACTTTTTTATTTATCTCTGGACTCTCTTTTCTTCACGTTTTTATTTTATTTTTCTTCTCGATTTTGTCACCAAATTTAATTCTTGTTTATCTATTTGTTCTATTTTTCTAAATTAATAAATTATAAATATATATTTTTAAAATATTAAAATATGGATATTGTGGATCAAGTAAATATTTAAAACATTTTACCCAAAACAAAAAAGAGTACTCAAAATTTAAACCTCGTGTATTTGCCTCTGTTTGTTTGAAGAGGTAATGGTTTGTGTGTACACATAATGATATATACATATGAATCATGTGACGCCAGAAACGAAAAATCACGTAACGATTAATAGATTGTGGAAAAAGTCGAGGCCAAATTAAAACTTTATATGTATATATAGCCCTTTTTCTCTAAAGTTGCGTCACCAAAAGAAGATATAGTTTATTTAAAGAAGTCATTTTTGTGTGTACATCTTATGAAATATTTCTGATAAAAATAATGTAACAACTATAAATTCTAAGTTGACAAAAATAAGATATTGTGAGCCAAAGTCAACTGTAAAAATCAGATTTACAGTTTTTCATAATTGCCTCATGAATCACGATGTTTACAGTTTATACATGAGTAGATAAGCTTTCTATTATTAGATTCCCTTTATTAAAAGTGTCGTGAGTTTGTTGTGACATAAACGGCACAAAATTTAACACACCAACTTAAGGATTGGGTTTATTGACACGTGTCAAATCTTAAGTGGTTCGAATTATAGGTCGATCACCAGAATCGAACCCTCGAGGGTCCCATTACTGCCAAACTGTATTGAGAGACTGATAAAAGTTTCGATTTTTTGACAACAACAAAAATATATCTCAAACAAGAGTTTTGATTCCAAGTGACACCTAAAAGATCCAGAACATGAAGCTTATCCAAGGAAGTTTATGATCACCAAGTGGAGGACTAAGTTGCAGAGGACAAAATCAGCAAAAGCTCTCTCCGGTGCCAAATCCTGAAGTTTTACAAGTAAAAAGTGGATAACTCAGGATATTATAGGATAGTAAATTGCAGGAATTTAATAGTAATGTAATCAGATCAATGAATAAGTTTCTAACAAAAATTGATTCCAATGTTTAGAAGCTCATTTCAACATCTATTTTTCCATGTTGCAACTTTGTATATTTATTTGATCGTATCCATGTACTAGCCAAGGGATTATTCGCACGAAAATTCTAGAATACCTAAACAATTTCTGTGTAATTGACATTCAAATCTGATCTCATGGCTACCAGCTGATTTAAACATAGCCACAGTCCTATACAAATCCTCCTAGTTAGTTACAATAGTCTTGCACTACACTAACAAGAACACCTTATCATTGTAATTGCAGTTTCACTACAGTTTAGATGGAAATGTTCGACTGTGTTGTGGATGGATATATAAAATAATAAACTAAACATGGGAGAACAGAGAAGGGACATGAAACATTGCCATAATGATAACAAAAACAGTGGGTTTAATAATTAAAGAGAACTAAATTTGGCGTTGCATTACCTTGAATTCCTTGTTTTCTTTGTTCACTTGAATCCGGAGGCAAACTATAAACACAAATTAAAGAAGACTCTCAGTTTCAGATATTCTCAAGGTGGTATAAGAATATGTATTTTGCAAAATCATGCTAAAACTTACCAGCAAGAACTGCTGTTCCGATACAAGAGAGAACTCCAGATAGGAATGAGTTAAACGGAAATGATCCCACCAGAGCCATATAAGCCACCTGCTCAGTGAAAAAAAAAAACAACGATTAAAATACTCAGTGACCAGGTCCATAGTCTTTAAACTGAAATGCTACTCATGAGCAACAGAGATGTCAAAGTACTTATCCATGAATATTCAACTACTGAATCAAGTAATCCTCAAACGATAAAAGAGTAGAAACTATTAGCTTCATTTCTTCAATCCTTAGAAAAACACAGGATTTTTTTTTACCAATTTAAGGCGAGACTCAAGACTGATGCTTAACAAAACAAAAACATTTTGCACATCAATGGCTCGAAACTACATTGCAATTTGAAACTACACGCTCATTGGGCAGATTCTTAGATGTTAATCGTTTACCTAATCAACCAAATTTCATTAACCATGGAAGCGTGGTACAACAGATCCATAAGAAACCTACAAAATGACTCGAGGATAGCAGATCTAGAGAAGCCATAATTCAAATAGATTAGAGTAGGTACCTGAATCAGAGCAGTGAAGACAGCGAAAACCACATACAGATCGATGATCTGCAATCAAAAACAACAAGTAGGACTCGAAAATAAACTATTGATCTAAAAGAAAAAAAAACCGAAGGAGAAAGGACTTATAAGAGAAAACAACAATGGCGGACCTTCAGATTAGTCGGAGTAGCGGAATAAGCGGAACGAAGAGATCGGAATAGATCCTGAGCATCCTTACTTGTCGATTTCACCATTTTATCGAAGAACAAACACAAATCACTCTTTCTTCGATTGCCTTCTCCTTCTTCTTCTTCTTCACGAGTCTTTCAAGTATTTTATCACTCTCGTCTTAGCAAACTTTTTCTCTCTACGTCGTCGTTTTACAAACGGGCCAATATAAATATTTTTGGGCCTAAATAAAAAACCTCAAAACGGTGCCGTTTCAAAGATTGGATTTAAATCATTTAATTTAATTTTTGTAATATAACTGATTTTTCTTGCTTTCAATTCCGCCGATTCGGTACTAACCAGTAACCACATTTTTCATGCTTTGCCGTCTTCTCCGGCAATTTTCTGACACTAGTTTCTCTCCGATATTTGTCAATTGTTAAATATCTGTCGGAACTATTGAAATTTAAAAACCGGAGTAAATGACTTCGTTTCTTAGTTTTCCAGCCATTTCACCACACCCATCTGTTTTCTCCGGCGCTTCATTTCGTCCTCGCTCTTTATCTCCTCGGTCATTTTCTCTCTTTAGAAACTATGTTTCTTCATTGAATTTAATGAATTCATAGAAATAATTGATTCTTTGCATTTGGGTTTTCGAAAGTTGAAGTCTTTTGCAGTATTCCGTAATCAGTTCACCAAACGAGCTACAGTCTCTGTGTCTTTGAAGTAGATAATGAGAAGTTAAAGAAAGCTTATTTTTGTTTATTTGTTTGTGTTTACAGATTGTTCAAGTCTTCTGTGAAGTGTAGTTATGCTGGAACTGGATTTAGCAATGATTCGAGGTTAGATCAAATAGACGTTGTGGCAGATATCAAATCTGAAAGGGTATGGAAGCGAAAGAGCGAGTTTTTTACTTGTGTGTTTATACGATTTCATGTCTCAATTTTGAAAGCATTTTTGTCTTAAGTTAGGTTGTTGTTCTGGGAGGCAACGGTTTCGTTGGCTCAGCTATTTGCAAAGCAGCAATCTCCAATGGAATTGAGGTTGTAAGTGTCAGCAGGTATAGACTAAGTATGATTAGAGCGTTTCATATCGAAATCTTGAACAATCTCACTTTTTTTCGAATGACCAATCTTCTTGATTGATACTTTAGATCGGGTCGTCCTAACTTCCAAGATTCATGGTTGGATCAGGTTACATGGGTTACTGGTAATCACTTTCTGTTTACTGTTATATCACAGATTCACATTAACATGTATACAAGTGTGATTCTTATTGTGTTTTTCGTGTTTTCGGGATTTTGTAGGTGATGTTTTCTATTTGAATTGGGATGAAGTACTTCTTGGTGCTACTACTGTAGTTTCGACCATTGGTGGTTTTGGAAATGAAGAACAGATGAAAAGAATCAACGGTGAAGCCAATGTTATTGCCGTGAATGCTGCTAAGGATTTCGGTTAAGTATCTCTATAGCTAAAAACCCGAGTTATTACCCGCATTTCCGTGGTTTTTCATTTCAAATCTTTTTATCATGTGTAGGAGTTCCTAAGTTCATCTTGATCACGGTTCACGACTACAATCTTCCACCATTTATTCTCTCCAGCGGATATTTCACCGGAAAACGTAACGCGGAGGCAGAACTTCTTTCCAAATATCCCACCTCTGGTAAAAAGATCATTTTTCTATTTCTAATGTTAAGCTTAACAAGTGTTTCTATAATCTTCTCGTCGTTGTTGTTCTTGAAGGAGTTGTGCTAAGACCTGGTTTCATATATGGGAGACGAAAAGTGAACGGAATCGAGGTCCCGCTTGACCTGGTTGGGGAGCCACTAGACAAGATATATGGTAATGCAGAGAGGTTCATTAGACCATTGAGGTCTCTCCCTGCGTCTGATCTCCTCTTGGCTCCACTGGTTAACGTCGATGATTTAGCACTTGCTGTGATTAACGCCGTTAAAGATGATGACTTCTTTGGCATTTTCACGATTGAACAGATCAAAGACGCAGCTGCTAATATGAGAGCGTGAGTTATTGGTTTGTGCACTTAGTTGGAGTTATAAATATCTGTCAAATTTGTGGGGGAATAATAATTTGTAATGTAGTATAATGTATCATCTATACAACCAGAAAAAGAGATAAATTTGTGATGTAAGCTTTAATTTTTAATCACCTTTTATAGTAGAATATATGTTCCTACTACTGTAATAAATTTTCATGTCGTATAAATTTTTTCTCGTGTTTCTTTTTATGTTTACTAATATTGCTGTAATGTACATCCTTTGCCGTGAGATATTTTTACGCGCAAAACTAATTATTCTTCCTTCTTAGAATTATATCATAATTCATAGCTGTATGAATATTATGTGGTATATTATTCAAATTATGATGTCCCGAAGTAATCAATCCATATACAGTATATGACCCATATCAGAAAGTTGACCAAGTGTTTATATGATCTTCTTTTCTTTGTTGTTGTCCTTGTAGGAGATTTGCTAAGATCTGGTTTCATATATGGGAAACGAAAAGTGAACATAATCAAGGTTCCGCTTGACTTGGTTGGGGAGCCACTAGACAAGATCTATGGTGCTAGTGCTACATAGAGGTTCATTAGACCATTGAGAGATCTCCTTGCGTCTGATCTCTTCTTGGCTATGCCGGTTAACATCAATGATTTAGCACTTGGTGTGAATCAGATCAAACACCATTAAAGATGATGACTTCTTTGGCATTTTCACTATTGAACAGATCAAAGAGGCAGCTGCAAAAATGAGAGCGTTAGAGTCTTTAGAAACTAAGGTGTATATTGTATCATCTATACAACCAAAGAGAGAAAAAGGATACATCTGCGATGTAGACTTCGATTTTTTGGTTATCAGCATATTTGGATTCTGTAGATATTTTCCTATAACTTAATTTCACGTATAATTTTTTTCCTTGTTTTTTGTATTGTATTTGCAATCATTTTCATTTTTAAAATATACTTTTCAAAACGTTCAATTAGCTGACAAACTATGGACAAGTGGTAGAACAGTTACTCTTCTTAGCATATTGATATACTATGCCATGTAGTTGTATATATATTTCATATACATGGACAAGTGCTAGAACCGTTACTATTCTTAGAAAGACGTATAAAATTTGTTTTACGACGAGCAATCATAAGTTTTATATTAATCTAGATTTCACAAGTCATAATATAAGCCTAGGTTATGACTTATGAACTTATGATTTGCATCTTCAGTTATAACAAAGTTTCACATACGTGATTTATGAGGTAACAGAAATAAAATATTAATATTAAAAGTTAATTGTTTATCATAAATCTAATAACATCACTTTTTCTTAAATCTAAAGAGATAAGTTCCTCAAATCTAGTGAATAAGTTTTTTTCTTTTTTTCTTTTTTGAAAATTTAGAAAATCTGTATATTCTTGGGAGTAAATCAGGTAAATTTTCATGATTTCCCCTTTTATAAGACATGCCTAAATTTGAACATTATTTGTATAGGAAATGAGTAAAAAATATGATGCTTGAATAAGAAAATAAAAATATATTATGTTTATAATTTTTATTCAGTGACTATGTATATATTAAATTATTAATTGATAAAAAAAATTCGGTTGACTTCGGTATGATATAACATTCTTAGTATTTTATTTAAAAAACATTAATGCCGAAAAATATAAACAAGATCAAATGCACTACTGTATTCTTTTCGTGTGCGTTAAAAAAACAAATAATTTCACATACTCAAATTATTTTGATTCAAAATACCATTATATTTGCCGCTAAAATTCAGCTTAGAAAACTATTTTTTATTTTCTTTGAAATATTATCATAAGTGTGTGAAAATATCATTAAACCACTTCTATATTTACCATTCAAATCTTATCAAAAAATCTCAAAGGCTAAAAATCTATTTCCCATACCATGAAATACTAGAGTGAATACTTAGTAGACCTCTTATACAATAAAATATATTTTTTTTCTCATTTTTCTATAGTTATCCTCTAATTCTACCCATCTATTCACAATCTATATCAAGGTGCCGGAGAGTCACTACACTTTCTGATTTTTCAATAATTACATAAAACTTTGGCTACTCCGTTACATAAAAAAAAAAAAATAATAATAATCCTCCAGTAATGTTTTTCTTTTGATTCCATTATTTTATTCGACCATATTAATATCACCGTGCATTGACCGCCTCTTGAAACCTCACCACCCAATCAAATCCCGAGTTTGACTTTTATTATATGAACGACGTGGCACATTATCAAAACCCAAATGATTTGCTTTTCATCCAAGCAAATTTTTGGTAAGGTGAAAGAGGAAAGAAATCTCAGAAACCGCCGACGTAGCTTGTTTTTTTTTTTGTTCTCCCTTATCAAAATCGCTGAAGATTACTTATATATAAATGACTCATCTTCTTCGTCTCAGGTTCTTCTTCGTCATCGCCGGCTTAGGGTTTTCTTCTCTATAAAGCATATAGTCTTATCTTCCCACCTCCGTAGTTTCTAGTCAAGCTTTTACAGAGAACCCTTGTTGCCTCGGCGATCGATCTGCAAAAAAAAGTTCGTCAGGTTTTATTTTTGTTTTACTTATTTCGCATGTGAATTAGGTCTTTGTTGTTCTTATTTTCACATCTGATTTTTTTTTTTTTTTTTGAATTTGAATTTGAATTTGTGGTTTTGAAGTCGGTTTTTGTAGATCGGCTTAGATTCGTATGATTCTGAGATCTACAAAAATTGATGGATCTATGGTTTCGTAGATCTGTTTTTTTTTTTTTGAGTTGTTTTGGTTGAATTGATGGATTTTTGGTTATGATCTGCGTTTTTATGGTTGAATTATCAACGAGGAAATATCAAATGAATATGGGATTGATTTTATTCGATTTATGGATTTTGTGAAGGACCCCGAGCTTTTTTTAGGTTATTGAAAGCTAAAATTTGGTGGTTTTTGTATTTTGCAGGAACTTATCTTGCCGACGGCTGTAAAGAAAACGAATAAGAAGTTTTGGTGGCTTTTCTTCTCTGATTGTGTTTATTTTGATGACAGAGAAGACATCCAAGATGAACTCATGTATCTATCAGCCTTTAACTGTTACCGTTGGGTGAGTTTCAAGTCTCATCTTTTGGGTTTGACCCTTTTGTTTTCTCTGCGTTTTTTTTATTGAGTTTCCAGTTTTCTATGTTTTGACTGATTTTATTCTGTGTTTACATTACAAAATTGTCACATTGTCTCAAAGGTTCTTTTTGATTCATTTGATTTGTAACCTGTTTTTTTTTTCTTCTAATCTATTTGATCATTTCTGAAGGTTGTCTTTGTAAAGGAGCAAACAACATCGTGAAAGACTGTTGATGATATTTCTTACTGATTGAACTTGTAAAAAAAAATGTCTTTTGTAACTGATGATATAGTCTTACGTCGAATTGTTTAATCTTGTTTATTGATTTTGTGTGATGTAATCTGGGGAGAATTTTTTGTTGGATTCTATTTCCTTACATATGACTTGTTAATTTAATATCCTAAGCGTTTTCATTTCTTTTTTTGTGCAGTGTTTTCTAACGTTGTCGGCAAGACACTATCTTTAGGACTTCTAGGGAGTAAGAGGTTACAGTTGACTTTTTCTTTCAAGGTTATAGGTTTAGCTTTGTTAATATATAGAAATGGAAGGAGCCAAGATCGTCAAGGTGTTGGATAGTAGGCGTGAAGATGGATTCGGGAAGAAGAGGAAGCGCACTACTACCTTTGCTGCATATGTTACTGGAGCTTCATGCGCTAAGCTGCAACATGTGCCCCCACCGAATGCGCAGAGCCAAGTTCCTGACAAACGAAGGAAGTTGGACAGTGAAAACAAGCTTGGTGCTTATGAAAATCGCTCTGGGAAGTCGCTGGTTAGATACTACTCTTATTTCAAGAAGACGGGAATTGCTAAGCGTGTTATGATCTATGAGAATGGTGAATGGAATGATTTGCCTGATCATGTTATCTGTGCCATCCGAAATGAATTAGAAGAAAAAAGAGCTGCAATTGAGTATGAGTGGTCCGGTCACATTTTCATTTTGGATTTCTTGCACATGCATAGGCTAGACTTGGAGACAGGGTCAAAAACCCCACTTGCATGGATTGACATTGGAGGCAAATGCTTTTTCCCTGAGATTTACGAGAATGATGAAAGGACCAATTGCTGCCATCATAATTGTGTGGAATGTCCAAAACAATTTGCTCCACATGATATCAAACTGCGTCTTGAGATTGACGTTAATGCTGGGGAGTCACCGAGGTTGAATTTGGAAGAGTGCAGTGATGAGTCAGGTGACAATATGGATGATGTTCCAGCTGTCCAGGGATCTTCAAATGGGCACTATGACGAGGCTGCAGAGGATAGCTGCAGCCGTAAGGTTGAAGCTGCTGTTTCTAAATGGGATGAGACAGATGCTATGGTCTCTCTTATAAAGCCTACTAGAACTGAACATCTTGATAAAGATGCAGTTAAGAATATGTTTGATTTAGGTACAGCTGCTCTGGGGCATGTAACAGTGCTGGATGTGGGTCGTTTTGCCAGTGAATTTGCTGAAGCTCGTCTAGCGCTTTTCCAGAAGCAAGTTGAGATCACTAAGAAGCATCGAGGGGATGCAAACGTGAGGTATGCATGGCTTCCTGCAAAGAGGGAAGTTTTATCCGCAGTTATGGTTCAGGGACTTGGAGTGAGTGGAGCTTTTATAAGAAAATCTATCTATGGTGTTGGGATTCATTTAACTGCTGCAGACTGCCCTTATTTCAGGTTTTCCCTTTCTTTGTCACTGAATCTGTGTCGGAATAATTTTTTCTTTCGATGGTTTAGTTCATATGTTTTAGGCTCCTTTCCGCTATAGATACTTAGGATGTCAAGTTCTAACCCTGAACTTGTTTTCAGTGCAAGGTATTGTGACATTGACGAAAACGGAGTACGTTACATGGTTTTGTGCCGTGTAATAATGGGGAATATGGAGCTGCTTCGTGGTGATAAAGCACAGTTCTTTTCTGGTGGAGAAGAATATGACAATGGGGTCGATGATGTTGAGAATCCGAAGAATTACGTTGTCTGGAACATCAATATGAACACACATATATTCCCAGAATTTGTTGTTAAGTTCAAGTTGTCTGTTCCCCCCAATGCTGAAGGTGATTAGTTTGTTTTCTTTTCCATTTCTCACGTAATTTGTTTTCCCAATTCAAATCAACTGATGACGCATTGAAAGGGGGGCAGCTTTTAGAGATCTGGCAGAAGCTCAGGTCTCAACTGATAAATTTAGATTAAAAAAAAGACCCATGTGTGATATTCCTAACGACCTCCGGTGTTATAACATTTTGGGTTTCAAGAGACACGTCTCTGATTCATCATCCGGGGGTCGGATGAGATACTCACGGCCTAATGGGTATTTCGATCCATCAGATTCTGTTTTGTGCAAGTATTAGAAGTCGATAACATACACTGGTTTCTGCAGGGAGTTTGGTTGCTAAGCGTGATAACTCGGGGGTCACTTTGGAAGGATCAAAGGATCTTCCTCCGCAGTTGGACTTAAACGTGAGTCTCGGTTCTTTAGTTTTTCCTTTGTATGTTCTCTAGTAAAGGGAGATTTCAACAACTATACTTGGGGTTGTGTGTTTTAAAAAGCAGGGAGCAGGAGGTTCAGGGAGCGCAAACAGTGTCGGTTCCAGCACAACAAGACCCAAATCTCCATGGATGCCTTTTCCTACTCTGTTTGCAGCAATCTCGCACAAGATTGCAGAGAAGGACATGTCGATGATCAATGCTGACTACCAACAGCTGAGGGTTAGATACTCATCTGGGAGTTGTGTTTGATACATTATATAGTAGCAAAAACCGCATGAGCTGAAATGCAAGTAATATGTTCTGCAGGAAAAGATGATGACAAGAGCGGATTTTGTGAGGAAACTGAGGGTGATTGTAGGAGATGATCTGCTTAGGTCCACAATAACAGCTCTTCAGAACCAGGCAAGTTATTAGTTAGTAGTAAAGATTTCGTGAATCATAAGTTTGACTTGCATTTTTGTAATCAAAGAGTTGTTTTTTTTTTCTGGTTTGACTTCAGCCGAAGCTGAAGAAGGAGATTCCTGGAAGCATGAGAGACTATGAAGGTGGAGGAGGAGGTGGTGGGTTGTGTAAGTAAAGAACGATGATGATGACGAATATCAAAAGGAAGCTGCTTTCTATCTACCCGCCTTTGTGCTTCTCCTTTTGACTTCTATAATATAAATCTTATCTTTTTTTATTTTTTAGACTTTTGTGGTTTTTTGGGTCGGGTCAAGGGTAGAGTTTAATGTGTCGACGTATCTGTCGTGAAAAAATGGTACTTATATTATTTATATATGATTTAGTCGTTGTGTCTACATTTTCTAGCTGCAAAACTTGTTGTGGAAGTCGTTGAATCTTGACGAATATTGAGTCTTTATTGTTCTGCTAGCTTATTGTTTGTTTTTGGAGATTGAGATTACTCTCAAGTTTCATTGGTCAAAGCAGAATAAAAGCGCATTGTGGTTTACTAAATGAAAAAAAAAACAATTAACCTGTAGACGAAAAGATTCTGTATATGGAAATTGGTCAACGCTGGGCACCTTTAAGGGTTTTGACATTCGACTGTCCTACAGGCCAATCAGGGCTAGGGAATAGGGGATACTACGAGAAGCTTGGCCTCGCTTAACAGCAGATATCTCGATACTCTGAGATCCAATAAGAAATGGTCAGTTTGGATGTGTACTCTTTCTCTACGACAAGCATCTGAACATGCTCCTAGTTGTTCACCAAAGAGTACCAAGTTTCTGACTGGTCATACTGTGTGATTTGTGAAGCCTCATTCTCTTTGTTCTTTAACACTGCAGATATGACAAGACCTGATCTCTCAGTCGTTATGGACAAAACCCTATCTACTTGTAGCGAGCTCATATCTTGTTGGGCTCTGGAACAGATCGTTCATCATGGGTGAGATTTTCAAAGGGTTAGCAGGATAAGGTATGAAATTGTTCAAAATTTAGCTTCGAATATACCATCATCGATTGTTACACAAAATTACTAAAGTTTCTATGTAATGGGTCAAAATTAAATTGGTCTCCTTATATAGATTTACTCGCCTTCATTGTGTAAAGTAGATTTTCAATACTTTTATAATGTGTTATCACACGATACCAAAAAAAAAAAAGAGAAGGGATTCTGTAAACTATGGTCTATAGGTATCTGGTATGATATATCTTTGTAGTGTTCTAGGAAATGTATTTTTACACTACTTTTGTTAGACATATAACTACTTATATGTTCTCTAAATGTGTGATCAAAATGGAATGTCAATTTATAGATGGGTCCATGCAATTAAAAAAAGAGTTTTGGATTTGTATATGGCCAAATCTAAACTATTAAGTGAT
Source organism: Nasturtium officinale (assembly GCA_963854855.1). NCBI lineage: Eukaryota > Viridiplantae > Streptophyta > Magnoliopsida > Brassicales > Brassicaceae > Nasturtium > Nasturtium officinale. Next base: position 9,542,007 of record OY978500.1, read on the forward strand.
ATTGTGAAACTTGCACCAAGTGTTACAATGACTAAAACCCTAAAAGCTTTTCTACTAGAAAAATAATATTAACCGGAGCTTTATATGGGAATGTAAACAAATCTTTTACCTTCAATAAGATTTGCTTCTATGTGTGTTTCCATGATGATAAAATACAGTTGTTTGCCCTAATTAGCAAAGTATTTATTTATTCGGAGACAACTACTTGCTCTCTGATTTACTTTACAGTTAAATTCTCTAACTTGTTAGTATAAACATGAGAAGAATAGTAACAGAAGGTTCAACACGATTTGGTACACACCAATGACCAATCCCTGCCACTTCTTTACACTAGAAAAAGAAATATAGTAAACCTTCCAAATTTCAAATAGTGGTTTCATGCATGATGCAACACTAAACACGATTAGTTTACTACTACTACAGTTTCTTAACCTCTCACTTAACGTTGTGAGTCCCACATGAACTAATCCATATCTCAATATAGGTGCGCGGGGTTAAACATTATTCACTCATTAATCACCATCGGCCATTGCTTAACAAAAAATCTGTTTTACGTAAAACTAATTGTCCATGCGTTGCGACTTGCCACTGTAATAAATCTTAATTAATATGAACTCTTAAGCTGTTGTTTCAGGTTATTGGTGATGCCTTCCGTACACTACCACCGGGCAACCGGCCCAACTGTATATAGAAGAACAAGCCAAAAGGCCCAAAACTACCAAATTGGAGGTAAGTTTAGCGGATCAAAATGATTATTTGTGATCGTATATGGAAATTTTATCAACGTATGCTATCAAATTCCAAGGGATTGGATTGTTATAGGATACTCTGTCGTTTATTTTAACGAACAGGAATAAAGATCATATAATATAAGATAGAGTTAATAATATGTGTTGACATTATAAACAAATTAAGTTAATTATTTAGGTCTAGCACTCTCCTAGCCTCCTTCTTATATAAACAACATATATAATGTACATATTACTATATTGACAGAAAATAATAATTTTTCGAATCCTATACTCTCATCTCTTCGACATGGTACCATCATAGTATTGAATCCTTATTTTAAGGTTTTGTTTATTTCCGCAAGATGAAAAAAAAATGATATTTGTGTTTGATTCGTTCCCAAGAGGCACCCACGTTACACGTAGTCTTTAGGGAATTAGGTTAATTAGGTGTAGCATTCTCCTACCTATGTAAACATATCACATATGTAACCATTACTAATGTATATTTCCAAGAGAGAAATAGTAGTACTTCCAATCCTAAACTCTCATCTCTTTGACACGAGAACCCATTTGCATTTAATCCATGTTTAATATCAGAAAATAAGAATTGAATGGAACTATATCTCAAAGACGTACCCTTTTCTTTTCTTTTGGTAAATATCATTTAGTGCATATAAGCCGAGTTCGCCAAATTGTACTTTATTTTTGTTACACATCAAATTAAACTTTTTTTCTTCTTTTAAAAAGTGCATTTACTGACAAATATTAGTTTTAGTACAATAAATACATTCTGATTATTTAAAAAACTACAACTGTGTTTTCCTCAGCCCGAAGGAAAGCTCCAAGCTCGTTAACGATTAAACCATGTCAGCTTCTCGTTTGGTTGTGTTGTATATGGGCTTGGGCCTATGTATGAGAACGGGATTGTAAATTATGGGATTATGAGCCATTCGAAAACCTTCACCATTCATCAAATACATATTTTCAAAAACCAATCGAGAGAATACGAAAAAAAGAAACAAAACAAAAAAGAAATATAATAAAAATTGAATTGACAATACGTTTGTTTGTTTCCAACGATTGACAATTCTTAGGTATGAATATAGGAAAAAAATGTATAAGTGAAAGAAAGAAAAGGGAGAAAGTGATAGAGAGACAGGACTGTGAAAAGATTACAAAACCGATTGGAATGAGTTTTGTCGTTGATTGGTCCCCACTTGAGCTTAATACTCTCTCGTGACAGTAATTCGTTTTTTGACCATATCCCTTTGGGTCCCACTCCCTTACTCTTGACACGTCACTTCTTCTGCCATCGTCTGACATTTTCCCTACACCTTTTATTTTGGGTCCTTTTGACTATTTTTCTAAGTTTATATTTCTTTTGCTAAAACTATGGAAGTTTTTTTTTTTTTTTTGTTAAAAGTTAAATTATGTTAGCTCCATAGTCAAAAGTCAAGAACACATATAACATGTTTCTTTTTCTTGTACAACAAATTCTTTTTTCGTCATCTTCAACATAATTTCTTTAATCGGTTGGACAAACAATATTGGACTAAGTGCAATAGACTAATGTCTATTTTTAATTTAATTTGGATGGAGGATACGAGACACAAATAAGTAAGAGACTGGTAAAATTGTATATATATATATATATATATATGAGAATGAGTATTTTTCTTTAAATTTTGGTATGAGTAATTGTGTTTGTACATATCTCTTTTGTCTGTTTATTTATTACAGAAGGGATAGAAAGAGGGAGGCGTTGGTTCCCGCGAGAATTTCGCCTTATTATCCGTTGTCCTCTTAGAGAATAATTAATTTTTTGTTGTATGTCTTCTCTACTTTCTGCATTATTCTTTCTTTCTTTCTTTTTATTTTTCTCTTGTTTTTTTTGTTGATGAAATTCTACTCAATGCATCTAATTGTCAAATACTGTATTTAAACAATTATGCATCTATGTCAAATATTAGAAAATTGATTGACATCGTTGAATTAGTTTCCAAAATAATATACTTCGGTTTATATATTTACACATACTTTCATGAATCTTTTCTCGCATTGACGTTTGAATTAACGTTGATGGGACCCATACCACAGCTTCTCCCCATGCAAAAGCTCCTCGAGCTACTCAATTAAACACTGCAAACTTCATGAAATAGTATCTTCCTTTGCTCTTCTACACTTTTTTGTTTCACATTTCTTGGTTAAAAGTTTGTTTTTACATTTAATTTCATAATTAATACCTTTCTTTTACTGTAGAATTATTTACTTACTAACATTGTACATGTGTTGACAAAGCATTAACTAGAGAAACACATCACTACTTTAGCCACAACAATCAGTAAAAGTTTAAAGAAAATTAATTATACATTCCTAAAATATCTCACAGGTTTTTAAAAACTTTTTTAAAAAATTTCTCTAAGGTAGGAACTTTTTTTTATCAAGACAGAAAAGTTTTTAAAAAAAAGTGTGAACTTTTTGAAATTACAGGCTATATTTTAAAAAAGAATGTGAAAAGGAAGAAGAAAGAGATTTCTCTTGAAGGTGAAAACAAGGAGCGTCAACTTTACTGGTCACTTTCTTGTTGATCAGTCTAACATCTTTGCAACATTTGGTAATAACAAATCTGACGGCTGGCAGAGAAGCAGAGGCCCAACAAATAAATCGTTAAGATCACGACACGTGGATGAGAGAGTGTGTACGAAGAGTCCAAAATGAAATGATAATGTAATGATGGATTAATAATATATGCTTTTGACATTCTGTGGACTTCGTGCTCTTCTGATCGTACGACAGTAAATAATATCGAGCAGTGTTTCAGTCTTTGCCTCAAACGCAGAGAGAAAGATAGAGAGTGACAGAAGCGAGTTGAAAATAGATTTAATATTATACTTATATGGATACAAAATTGTTTTGTTGGATGAAAATGAATTGCTCATGTAACAATTACTTACCTTTACATAAATGTGGTTTTTCTCTACCAATTAAAGAGAGATATTTCGGGTTTAGGTAACACTTGTAGTCATTAAATAGCTAAATATAATTTCATACACTTATTTTTAGTTATACTAATATGTTTTTAAAGTAATAGTAATAGTTTAAGAAGAAAGTCAATAAATTTGGGGTAGCTCAAGGTGAAATGACAGATGAAAGACTTTTAGCTAAGAGAGAGAGAGTGTAAGACCAATTGTTCTCTTTTCCCATAATTCTCTTTCTGATTCTCATGGGTATACACTAACTTGTGCCATCCTTTTTATGTCATTATGTATTTTTATATAATCATAATATCATTCATCATACTATATCATAGCACCAACAACTTTAAAGTAGTAGCATTTAACAATTAACAACAACTTTATATTATTTATAAGTGTTGAAAACTTATAAACTTTGTGTTGACAGTAACATTATTTAGAGAAGTTTTAGATTCATTTTTAATCTGATAGGTTTATGAATTGGTCAAAATTGGTATGAATATAATTTTGTTTGCAAAATACTACCGTTATAACATTTAATAGTTTAGATGAGTGGGTGGGTATATGTTGCAATTATTGATGAATGATGACTACCTTTTGCATGCCTTTTTATTCTGTTTTGCTTTCAAACTTGAATTTTATTAATTACAACAAAATGTGAATATAAAAATTAAAATATATAGTTTGGTATGTTTCGCTTTGCACGTGACATGATAGTGACACAAAGGCCGTGTTTTAATTGTCAAATGCGACTACCCATACAATGAAGATAACCATACATTAGAATTTGGATGATTTTGTTGTTAATTATTAAATTCGATATTTGGAGGACTCCCACAACATGTTTTGATTTTGGTTCTATATTCGAGGGTAAGAAACTATACGCCTGCACTCGTAAAATTGGATGAGTATTTCAATGTACTGGTTTATAAATCATTCTTACATAATTGACCAATGAACCAAAATCAAATTATTTTCTTTGTTAGTATATAAAATCTTTAGTACTATTTCAGATTTAGTTTGCAATAATACATGTATTATAATTCGCATATGTGAAAATCACATTTTTACTGCTAAAATACAATTTTACTTCGTTTACTTCGTTTACTTTCATTATGAAATGTAGGATCTTAACCAAATCCATTATTTTACTAGTGACTCAAAACACAAATGTGCATTTTGGCAACCACCAATGGCCAGGTGGGGAAGATCGTTTAGTATGCTGTGCCATTTTTCAACAATTTCCAATGGCTTTCCCTAGTGAATCCTAATAATACTTCTATTTCAAAAATAGAGTCTCAAGGGTCTCAAGTTCTACCGCAATACTTATTGCAATTTTCCGCAAAACATTGCTTTTAATGCACCTATTCTCCCAACGAGATTGTATTTTCAAACACATCATTCTTACAGATTCATAATCATGATACACTAATATATTTTGCAGTTTCCCGACAAAAAAAAAAGTTGAGGTCAAATGTTGAGAATAGATATCACTCAATCATTAGAAATCGACAAATTGTAGCTCAACACACAACATACATTTACCTCAAGGGAACACCTGAAGAGAGGGTTGCATCAGTGCTAAATTTATCTGTATATCGTAAAAATATACTCAACAAATTAAAGTAATCTTATGGCGGATCGAAAATTCTTGCACGTATAGAATTGGAGACTAAATACATAACAATCAGACTTCCGAAAGAGTACGAACAACATCATTATCCCAATCTATTCACAAGCATATTTTGATGGCGTGTTACATAGGCCTAGTTAATGTTCTAAATCTACTCTGCATGTGGCTCATGAAAAGGGACATTTAGATAACCTTTATACCACAAGTTTTTTTTTTGATACATGATGATCCGAACTTAGGTGAATAATCTCTTATTAATAAACATTTGAACATCATTTTTCGGGATTCATTATCCACACTCACCCCATTTCCATTTTTCACAGTAACATTACTTACTTTATATAGAGAGATAATAATTAAACACTCTGTATACTCGTGTACTCGATAACATTTATGCGTTGTTGTACATACTCTCTAGTTTTTTTTAATGGATTTTCTATGAATTAAGCATTAGATTCAAGCTTATTATGCATATGCAGCTGGTAATAATATATCACATAAACCACGACTTCTGTCCTAATGATGAAGGGCTTGCAGCTGTAAATTTCGCTATCAGAATTCGAATCATGACCAATGCGGTATTCACATACGGGGTGCAGCGTCCCTGAAACCGACATGTGGAGTGACATTTGGCCACCCACATGACTAGTCTAAGCAAACCAACACCTATCAAAGAAAACGGTAGAATACTTGGGTTATAAAAAAAATTAATAATAATAATAATAATATATGACATAAATCAACAACAACAAAACCTCTCTATACGAAATTAATATTGTAATTCTCTAGCGAGTATGGGATTATAGAACATACCGGCCGGTTAAAGAAAACTATAAAAGTTACAGAAATCGTCATCATTTTTTTTTCTTGAATTTACTTATAGATTGTTTTGCCAGTACGTGCTTGTGTCCAAATAGTTAGTATTTATACATCATAATCTTTATATATATATATTTTTTAATACGAAAATTTAGCAAATAAATTTATATCTACATATATGTTTAATTATGTATTGGTCATTTTGACTGTCGGATGGATGCAATCGTTATGCTAATATAGATGCTCGAGGAGGACAAAATACTGAAAATATAGTGTTGACGACTAAGGGAACATCAAAAACCTAAGTGAAAGCAATGAACTAAATATTCTTTGGTGGGAGTCTACCTTATACATAAAAATTATTCTTTTCTCTCTCTTTTATGTCTTTAATTTACTTTTTCCCTATGATATATTCAATGAACTTTAGTGATATGTACACGTTTTCATATATTTACATATAGAACAAGTCCCAAAATAAATACATCAGACCTAATAACAAACGAAATTTTTTATATTCTTTTGACGAGAATAAAAATATATTCTTTGCTTTATTGTATAAGTTAATTATCTTTTCGGAAAGCTAATGGTGACAGATAGTTCATATGCTTTATACCCACTTTAAAATCTTAAGGCAATCATAAAGGTAATCATTAATCATATATTAACCAGAATTCACATTCTTTTTTCCTAAATTAAAATTAAAATCTATCGAGTAGAAATAATATAGATATTCTTCTTACAACTTTACCCATTCTCTTTTATTTTATTTTATTCTGCTTTCTTTCTTCATGTCCTCTTTTGTTTTTCTTTAAAACCTTTTTCTCTCTTTACTTCTTTTTCTGCTTTTTCTCTTTTATGTCTTTCCTTTTCCTCTATTATTATACTTTATTTATATTTATATCCCTTTTACTATCGAATTGTTCAACAAAGGAAACATAACATTTATTGTACCTCTAGGACTTGATTCTTTCACTAGCTGTTCTCAATAGAGAAGGAAAAGAACAGTGTTTTCAACCTCCAAAGAGGACATTGAGAGATTTTTGAACTCCTCTCCCCAAAAAAAAGTGGACACTGAGACTTAAGCATTAAATAAATAACTTATTCAACTGATATGAATATCGAAATTCAAAAGTACTCAATAGCCAAAATAGAAGTTAATTAATACTAATTAATTAATAGCTAGCTACAACAATAAATTTAGTGAGATCTGCCCAAAGTAAACTCAAGATTAGGCTTGAAGGGGCTTGTTCCCGAGATACTTGATGAGCTAATCTCTTCTGATGATATTCTCTCATAACTTGAGCACTTTCCATCTATTTCCTTCTGTTTAATCAAAAAAAAAACCCATTCATCAAAATTAGCTAAATTTCCTATAGTGTAAATGGTTTGTATTTTTTTAATATAACAATACTATGACGTAACATCTATCTCCTTTCATCGTAGTAGTAATATTCATCCAACGTTTTTTTATTCAACGGGATCTATATCTCAGTTTAAGTCTCGATAAATAAAATAAAAAGTGCAGAAACTCATGCAACACCAAGTGAAAGTGATTTCCGTATTTAACTAGGATCTAATGTTACTGTATATATTATCCATAATTAAAACATTAGTTCTAAGATCTAATCACACACTATTTATTGTCCTATGTACTAATGTTTGACATTGACAAACACACACACACACACATACAAGCTGCATATATTGCATATAAGCCAAACTTAGATAACCGCACCTCAAGGCTTAAGCTTTCACTAGTCACAATATATGCGTGTCAAATATGTCAAAACAAAATCTCATGGTCAATGTCAATGGAGTTAGGTTTTCTTTACTTTTCCTAGTAAATAAGTTAAATCTCTAAATAACGAAAATACCCTTTACTTTTGAAAATTCCTAAAGCAGTCTTTAATGAAAGTCCTTTTTGTGGCACCTCTTTTGAGGTTTTCGGGTGACTTAGCAATGAAAAGAAATCCACAATGGATGAATAAAAACTGATATATATATATATATATGTATATATAGTATAATATAAGCACGCACACACTTACTCGCGTATACATAGTTATATTTGTAGAAAGAGATGTATCGTACCTCAGAAGGTAGCATGATTTCTGCAACATTATCGATTAGCTTCTCATGCAAACGTGCTTCTCTGTAAAAGCCAACAAAGCTTAGTTATATGAGAAAGATATATGATATTCGCTTTAAGGAAATGAATAAATGCAAATAAAATAACCAAAGAAATAAACAAAAAGAGGAAGAAAGTGTAAAGGAAGATAAGAAATTTCAAGACGAAAGAAAACAAAGCGTTTTTCTTTTGGTAATAACAAAGTTGTTTTTATCTCTGTCGACTAGCATGGCTGTCTGTTTAACGTAAGCAAAATATAGAACTATGTTACATATATTATGATATATTTTTACTTTATTCTAGTATAAAGTTGAGAAATCAATATTTTCCTACAAGCCATGTGTTTGCCCATTTGCTCATGTGTTAACCATTATAAAATAACTTTAATTTATCTAAATACTGTAATCCGAAATAAGTTGAAGAAAAATGCATGTCATATTCTACTTAAAAATGGCATATCTAATGATTTTTTTCTCTTAAATGCTTATTAATTGTCTAGCAAAATAAACCCACTTGATTTTATATGTATGCATAAAAATTTATTGTTGACTATGATATTCATGTAAGAATCACTGTAAATTTCTGATTTGGGGTTATGTTATTCCTAACATTGCCCATATTCTAATGTAATATCATTTGGCTAAGCAGCCCCACAAGATCCTACGAAAGAAAGTTGATTAAAATCAAATATACGCTCATGCAGAATCGTGAGTGTATATATATATATATATTAATGTGTTCTTGAAATCGTAAAAATAATTTGGATGGCTTTATCTATATATTTATAATTTCTCTTTGCCAATTATCTAAAATTTTCTCTTTCTGTTGTTAAATGAATAGGGGGATATATAGAGAGAACAACGCGTGATGATTAAACCATCATGCGTTTTGTCTCAACTCCGATCCATTCGATTTGTGGCTGAGAATGAGACAAAACAGAAATACAAAGCAGAAACATAAACCTAACCCATAATTCTTAGCAACACTTTAGCTATGTTTCTTTATATATACTTCAATGTGGGTTCTGTTTAGTACTATAATAACCGGGCAGATATCTAAATTATTTCAACTCCGCTTTTGGTAATTTCTATATTATTCCAACTAGCCCTCTTTCCAACTTTTATAACGTGTGTATAAAGAGTGTATATATATAAGCATCTACATGCTTAAGCGAGATTTCACTCTACAATTAGAGTTATATGTATAGTAGCAATGGATAATCATCTATATCAGCATTATATAAAAAAACCATCTATATCTAGGCATGAATGAAGGTATAGATAGATTATATACGTACCCGGAAGAATTGGTCCATAGACCATTTGATTTCTCTAGAGGATTCGTCATTTCCTCGCTATCTCTAGATTTTCGATTCATATCAAACATCCACTCGTCTGAGTTATTATCTCCTGAAGAGCCATTTTCGTATACATCAGATTGTCCTGAATCACATTTAGGGAAACAAAATTAGGGTTTTTATCATAATTAAAATTTACTATGTTACTCTTTGGATCCAATGGCTTCACCCCAACAGAATCTGAATTATTTCTCTAACACTAACCTGAAGAAACTGTTGCTTTGTCGGTTGTCTTCACTGTTCTGTACATCTGGTAGTATATATTAAAACTGATAAGTCAAAAATATTTAAAAGAAAACGCATGTACAAAATTATAATTTCGATTAAGTCAAAAAGCAAATTATAAGTTATATTTCATCTCAAACTCCGTATATATAGATAGATGCATGCATCGAATTATATGGCAAAGGAAGAAGAGACCAAAGAAAATAGACCAATGTACTATTGTGTTCCGACACAGTTGAACAGTACCAACAAATTTCAAACAATAAGAAACATATATAAGTATATGGAGTATATAATACAACTATATTCTCTCTATATAAATATGCACAGACACATTGGAAAATAAAAAAAGAGAGAAAATATATAGAACTGTTCGGACACAGAAGCATTAATTGACATTATTAATGAAGTTTTCGATTTTCATGTACCCATGCATGAATTTATGTGTCTAACCATGGTTAAAACTTAGCACATTAAACATATGGAGAAGTGGAACCATGGTTAAGTTAGATAAACTCTCTCTCTCTCATTCACTATGACTGTGTGTAAGACCAAAACCATTTCATCATTGAGAAATGATGATGTTTCTTGTACTCTCCCTTTCAGTTTTTTCTATATATTTTTATTACTAGAACTAATTTTAACAAGCGAGTATTCATTTAATTAGGGAATTCTCTAATTAGACTGTCCTAAGATTTTGTGCCCTTAAGCATACAAATATGTATTTATAGTATCTATATATCTATTACAAACAAATAAATAACCCACTAATACCAAAACATACACCCAGTTTGATTATGTAGAAACAAATTATGTGTATAAGAAGCTTGACATTAAAACCAACAAAAAAGTCTGTGTATAAGAAACCAAAAAGTACAAATGTTTTTTCTTGAATTTCCTTCGGAGAATTTTCTTATTATTTATTTATTTAGCACGATTAATTACGTAATTTCTCCTTCTCTCTCTAACTTTCTATTCTATGTGTGTCAGTAATAGTAATATTGAGTAATTTGTGGTTTACTTGTAACAGGACAAGTTTATTCTTCCAAGACGAAGTAAAATTATAACTTGCAAAAAGAAGACTGTCTATCATCTATAAGGACCATCAGATCTAGCAGAAGAAATAAAAGAAAGATTTTTGAGAAATAAAATTTAACTTTTTAACTTATATGGAATGTTTATTTTCATTTTTCTTTTGTCTTAACTCATCCAAGGGCTGCATTATTGGTGGGGGAAATTGGATTTAATTAAGATAAGAATAAAAAGGAAGGATCAGAAGAAAACAAGATTCGATCTGTTCTGACTCGAGTGGAACTCTGATTTAAGGAAGTCACCGCGTCAAATGCATCGATACCCGAGAAGATTATTATTAACTACTTATATATAATTATAATTTATCTATCTTCCTAACTTAATATTGATGAATATAACAATCAGTGAAATTATTTTCTAGACTTTTAATAGTTTTACCTGTAAATGAGACTTAACATGAGCCAAGGTGAGATCTTTAACATCCATGAGCTCAAGAACTGATTTTGGTGTTGCTCCTAATTAGCAAGTGATCAAAAACAAAAGAAACGATCGATTAAATAACTATTAAAAGGGTAATTAACAAAAATGGCATAAAGAGACAATAAGCTTTAAGGTAAAAGGAATATACTTTCATGACCACCGAGTAATTCAACGGCGTGAACGAACCGGGCATGGAGAGTAGTGGTCCATCGCATCCGAGGAGCTCTCATGCTTCGCTTAGCTGGGAATCTTGGCATGAATCTCGCTCTGTTCAGAGTTTGATGATTGTGGTAATTAGGGTTTGTAATTAAACCAGAGTTACTAACACTAACACTACCAGAACCAAAGCTGTTGTTGTTTCCGGTAAGAGCCGGCGAAGAAGAGGGAATTAGAGACGAAGGATCGAAAGGGAAACACGGCGGCGGCGGACGGTGATGATGATGATGGTGTGAAGGAGGGTTTTGGTAAAGAGGGATTCCTCTTATTGGTCTTAAGTGAGTATTAAGGTCATGAGCAAGAAACCCTTGTAAATGGTTTTGTTGTTGTTGCTGATGTTGTGTCGGAAATTGGAAAGAAGTCAAGATGTTTGAGCCGTTGCAATTAATAGGGAGAAGGTGAGGATGATGATGATGTTGTTGTTGATGTTGATGTTGATGATGAGAGTTGTTAGAGAGGGAGAGGTCTTCAAATGGATGATTAGTTGTTTTTGAGCTTGAATTAGAAACAAGAGAAGATGTTCTTGAATCAAGAGCTCTTCTCCAAAACCCTAAATCGAGTTCCTCATGACCTTCTTGATCTGTTGTTGATCTTCTTCTCTGCCATGTCGATGATGGTTTGCTGTTCGGAGGACTAATCTGTAAGGATAAATCGGGCTGGGCAGGAAACAGCTCCATAAAAGAGAGCTTTAATTATTCTTCTTGATCTTCTTGAAGAGATTCTTCAGTCGGTTTCAGGAGATGGATAAAACCTAGCTAGTTCTTGTTTTCTTGAATCAGGACAAAGAATAATAAAAGAAAGTTATCCTTTTTAATTGTGGGCAGGGAGGAAAAAGAAAATGGTATTAAGGATTTGAGGAAGAGATTTCTGGGTTTTGTTGAGAATGTTTTTCTATTGTTTGAGGTTAAGCAGATTTGTGCAAAGATTTTTTGAGATATAAAGAGAGAGAAAATCAATGACAAGGTAGTATGTAGTGAATGGTTGTTTCTTTTGTGTGAAGTATATGTGAGAAAATGACACTTGAGTGTGTGTGAGAGAGGGGAGAGAGAGTGTTTTATGTGGACATGGGGGGCTAGAGGAACTTAGGTTAAGAAAGGGAGAAGAAAAGCAATGAGATAAAGAAAATTGAAAGAGAAAAAGAGAAAAAAAACAAAAGTGGTAAATGGTAAATAAGGATTTCTTTTTCCTTTCTTTCTTTGCACTCTTTTGTTTTCTTTAGAGGAGAAAGTAAATCCTTTGTTTATGTGTGTTTTAAACATTTTTATTGTTATTTTCTTAATTTACATTCCACCTTTTATTGTCTCTTTTAACTTCTACTTTTTCCCCTAAAACCAACAAATTTTATAGCAGATTGAGTTTTCATGTATATATCGGTCCTATGATTAATGGGCTGATTAAATTGATGGTTAGGTACTTTTGGTTCTTTACTTTTTTTTAGTGATGACAGTTAAAAGTGTATGAAGTTAATTTATCAAATTTTCATAACTTAATTTGAGTTGCATATTTTTGGTCATTGGAAAAGAAAATGTTTTTTGTATACGATGACCTATGCAATTCTAATAAAATGGAAAAAGTTTATTTCGGTATAAAGTAATTTCATGTGAAAAATTCCTTCGAATATCTTTTATAAACATAAATTAACTAAAATATTCATCACATGAAGAAGAATAGAAAGGTAAAAACTATGGAATAGTTTTATATTTAACAAACCCACACGCTCTCCATCCTCTGCTTTTAACTGAAACCCAAGGTTGATTTCTCCGTTTTATAAACCCTAAATTCATTCCAAAAAGAAGCAAAAAAATTATATGAAAAAGTTAAAATCACAAAAGAAAAGGAAGAACAAAGAAAAAGATGAAAAGAGAGAGTGAGAAAAGGGGGAAAAAGTGGAATAAAACAAAGTTTGCTTATTTTAGCTCGTATGACTCTCTTTCACATGATTATCACTTTTCTCTTCTCCCTATGTGTTTTGTTTTCTTTCATTTCTAAATTATACCTTAATGATTAAAATCCCTTACTACAAGTATTTTTTTGAATAATCAGTTTTTTTCCAGTGATGTTAAAATCAAATCCAGCATAAACACTGTGACCTCAGTTATTCAGCTATTACAGTGAAAATCACAATGGACGATTGTGTATGATGACAATATGAACAGTTCGTACAATTAGTAATCAAATCCAAAATCTCATATATATATATATATATGAAATAAGAAGAGATATACGCCGGAAAAAAAAGAATTGAGAGATATATGGTAGTATAAAATACCTAAATAATATTACAGTATACCTCTATAAATTAATACTTATAAATTAATGACTTCTATAAATTAATAAATTTTCACGATCTCGAGTTGGACCGATATAATAATTGACATATTTCGATAAAATAATAAGATACTAATTTTTTAAAACTTTCTATGTAAAGATATGGTCTCATTAATATATAAATTAATAATCATATAAATGTATTATATATATGTAATATTATTAGTAAAATATGATTATAATGTTTTTATTTATTAGTTAATATATAATTTTGTTGGAGTTTATTTCTATTTTTCTTAAAATATCAAAATATATGATACTACTTTCTCAAATTATATCAAAACAATTAATATATATATATGCAATAAGTATTTTCTAATATATAAATGTATTTAAACATATTAAAGTATTATCTTCATTTTTATATTTTTATAATATATTTTCTGAAATTCATAAAACTCTCTATAAATTAATAATTATAAATTAATACCTCTTTAAATTAATAAAATTCTCCGATCCTGATATTATTAATTTATAAATTTTTTAATGTAACTAATTCACTTATTACCAAGTCATATGTAGTTGAAAATCCATAAACTTCGACAATCTGTAAAATAATTGGGTAGTTTAATACCGTGTTTTTTCAACATCTATAAATTAATTAAAGAAATGTGTTATACTCCCTCCGTCTCTAAATGTATGATTTTCTAGAATTTTTTTTTTGTTTCAGAAAGTTTGATTTACTTCATGTAATTAATGCATTTTTATATTTAAAATTAATTAACTAATTAATGTTTTACCTTTATAATGAATATTCGAAAAAGATAAACGAATTAAATAAAAAATATAATATAAAAGTAATTAATAAAAAATATCATGTATTATTTTTCTTAATCTGTGTGAAAAATTCAGAAAATCATACTTTATGAGACCAAAGGAGTATAATATATAATATTTGTATAAAAACATCTAATTCTGTATTGTAATATTTTTGGTTTGATATCCGGAGCATATCTTTAAATCTTGAGTGTTTAAGTTGTAAACGATAAAAAGATAATTTTAGTTTTGAAAATTTTGTCTAAATGCAAAACAACCATGTGTATATTCAAAAATTAGATTTAAAAAAAAAATATAAGAAATTAGTATCTTATTAATAAAAATTAATACCATACATGAAGGATTGAAAAGACATAATTAATATCCTTCCTAATACAGCCAACTCGAGTCAATTAAGTTGGGGATATATGAGTAATATAAACTACATACAATTTAAGTTTATATTCGAAAATTAAAGACTAATTAGAGGAAACTAGTATGATGTTACTAATTTTTTTTTATAGGATAGTATACAGAAGGACTGAAAATACATAACTACCTTCCTAATACAGCAAATTCGAGCAATCAAGTTTGGGATAAAAGAGTAATTTACAAAGTCAGATTTTAACGTGAGCTATTTGTTGTCTTTCTTTTTTTGACGGCATTTTTTTTTGGTTCATAAGGACAATCAAAATTCAAAAGATAAAAAGACAGCTCATACTCAATCAAATACCTCATCTTAAAATTATATTTCCCAATACTGATTTCAAGAAATTAAGAAAAACCTGGTAATCATATCACTAGTTAATTATTAACTCTCTCTCTCAAAATATTAAGTTTCTGAGTAATTGACGTATATTAAAAAATAATAAATAACAAATAATAAATGTATTTTTTAACATTGAGCACTTTCCAATATCTATAAATTAATGATAATTTAACAATTAAAATATTTTCATTTAATATTTTTGAAATTTAAAATTTATTAATATTAACTGTTAAAAATATTTTGAAAAATAGAAATTAATGTTTGTGAAATAAGAAAAAAAATCTCTAGAAAATCAAAATTTTTATGAGATGCATGAAGTACATTGAGTAGCAAAATTCGAATGCTTCGAAATTTGAATGATTCTAAAATCTTGCCGACAAATGATTTGAAGGATACCTGCAAATTAATTACGAGAGATTAAAATAAGGGGTATGTTCAATTTAAACCATATATTAAATCATCTTGACATAATGGTTAGTAGTGCTGATGCCTTAGGCATTGAGATCGGCAAGATACCTCCATAGGGAATAGAAATCTCCATAAGTAAACGACATTTGATCTTAATTTTCTTGAATATCACAAAGATGTGTAATAGTACTTGATTTTTTGTAATTAAAATGTGACTAATCACCACTATATAACCACTCGAATTCTTCATTAATGATTAATTATTAAACTATTAGTATTAGATTCTTGATATCTCGTAGGGTTCCCAACAAAAAAAAATTACCGGTGTAATTAATACTGAACCTTCTTTATTGGTATTCAATTTAAACTTTAAACGAACTCTATAGAGGGATATAAAACATATTTAATATTTATTCCTTTTGAACATTTAAATGAAATTCATTTTTTCCAAAATTGGAATTAATTTATACTTGAGATACAAAAAGGTAGATTTATAATAATGTCTCGAATTATTTATATATGTATATATATATTAACATTAATAATGTGAAAGATGATATATCCGCGCTAATTTGGTTAATCTTTAGCATGTTACAAATAGAGATGTATAATAGAAAAGTAGAATGTCCAATTCTCGAAACATTAAATGTGGCTGAACCTCCCTCACTTTTAAAATTATGAAACATTAATGGTTGCAGCAAACATTACGGAGCATCATATTCTCATAAAAATAAATTTACGTACAAAATATATATAGAGTATTACATATATACATAGGCAGTTAGGTACGAATTTGGCTAATGAATGGTCAATGCAAGCACCTTCACGGCAATTAGAACTACGGTCTAATAAAAAAACATACATACTCTAAGGGTATAATCTGTCTATAACTAGATATTCTTTATAATATGGATTTAATATGGATTTTTGTCACATAAAATTGATATAGTTAGAAGCAAAAGTTAATTATATAACTGAAACTAAACAGTTTTTTTTAAGCCTGGGATAACTATAAAATTCTGAAAATTTTAGAATTTGTTTATACGTATTGTATTTTTATAAGGAAACAACGAAAGTAAATGTATATTGCAAATCTTCTACACGTACATTCCATTTTTGTTGGAAAAGGGTCAAGATGAGACAAGATTATGGGACAACATGTTAGGCCGTATGAGTAAAAAAAAATTCAAAATCTTGGAAAAGAAAGGATGTTTACGAGCTCATAGGATCGAAATATTTGAAATATGTGAATGATGTCTATGTAAAATACACAAGGTAAGCTTTGACTCAACTAAACATGTCATTAATTATATATAAACATGAATACATACACTCTGATTTATTTATGGGGCTCTTTGAAACAAGTCGTTCTAGATTTTTCGTATCTTCGACCTTAGCATTTCTTATAATTATTAGATCAAAGATTAAAATATTATTTCATATATATATATATATATATACGCAAGAATCTAACTGTACCCATCCTGATTGTTTTTTCTTATTGTTAATTCAATCTCGGATACTAACACCACATATACTTTAACAATTGCAAGTACATGCACCAATTAAGGATATATAAAAAATGAAATTACTTGTCATTCCGTCTCACTAACCAAACATAATCAGTTCATGCATATCCATTCATTAGCCTACGTATATCGTGACACTATGTTGTAATTATTTCCAACAAATCTGTTTTGATTTGATCATTTTTACCTTTACACTGCCTCTTGGATAATATCCTGAGTCCAACTCACTCGGTCTCAACTCTCAAGTGCTCTATCTAATTAACCTTGACTTATGTTTGACTTAAGATAGATCCTAATCGCCCCAAGTCATGCATAATTCCCACGCGTTAATCAATCATCGAACCATATAATTTTATGAACAGTAAGTTATTAACCGTATAAGCATACAATATGTACATACTTTGGTCAATTCACATATTCATTGTAACTTTTCATGGGATTCCATTAGCTACGCAATTTGTCCATCTTCATGGCTCTAGTGCAATTTGTGCATTGACTTATCCCAACCGGGAATGTTCACATTCCTACATAGTCAGCCTATCTGGAGAATGATTTATATCCTTTAGTCCAAGAACCAAATTAACTATTAACCGTCCATCCCAGGAACTAACTGTCGTATTTTTTCTTGGTCATTCCTTGATGCCATCTTTCCTATGGATCACTTAAACGTATGAGTTTGAAGAAGTCCAATAGAGGTATTGTTTCTTTGTATCATAAACCGAAAATATTATGTATTTTAACTAAATTCTTGTTTTCTACTAATTACATGTAACTCTTATTGATAATTGACAAATATGACAAAAAACAATTTAACTGTCGGTTTTGAATCCCATTTTAATCATAACATTATGCATATGAGATCATTTTCTAAAATTTATTTAACAGTTAACTAATTAGAATAATGAATTAGATTATATTATATTAAATCATATTTGTTCATTCAAATAATTATAGGAATGGTAATTTTTATTGTAGGAGTTTAAATAATATAAAACTCCAAATTTGAAAATAGATATTTAAATTTATGGAAATAATAAAATTTAACATATATAGAAAAATGGAAAGCAAAACTATTTATTTTATTATATAATTTATTTTCATTGATTTTCCTTTTCGATTTAGAAAACAACATAATTTCTTACACTTTTCATAATTTTAATATTTAATATATAAATATTATGAAAACTAAAATTATCGATTTTATTAGTTTTCATTTTTGAGTTAGAAAAACAAAATAACATAGATTTTAATCTTTTACACATATCAGAATCTAAATAATCAACCGACAACATACGTCACAATCTTGTTAATTATAATTTTAACACTGTGGACATCTCACTGTAACCAAACTTTATATAATAAAATACACAAGAGTATCAATATCTACAAGAGTAACATATATCTCAATTAGAAATATGAATTATCTAAACCTTAGATATAAATAACTCAATCCTTATCATATAATGATTTTAGAATATTTTTAATTTTGGCTTCATAGACTTTACATGTTTTACTCTATGAACAATATAACAGTCGATCTACATTATTTGATCAGCAAGATGTTCTCTAACACTATTTTACACGAAAACATGAGATATGGAATGCAAACTATACAATTACCATGTTAACATGCATGACGTGGAAAACAGTTGAGAACGGAAAAAAAATATTCAAAAGATTTTGGAATCGGAAATCATTCTTCAACCATTCCATTTAAAATTGAACTTAAAAAAATAGGATTGAAACTTCAGCTTGTCATAGTTTTGGTAAATGGAATAAAACTATCTTATGAGAACAAACTCTAAAACTGCACAAACATTCTTTTTTTACTCGGAGATCCATAAATCAGACTAATAAATTTAGTAAAATATGAGTTTTCCAAACAAAACCCCGACAATGGTCCTAATCAAAATATACCAATTTTTTTTCCATAATGAACCTATAACCAAACTCTCCTGTAATATGAGAAATCAACATTTCTATTTAAATAATAACTAAAATCATGTAAAAACTCCAAACCTTTAAACATTATCAAGCCAAAGAAATCCCCATTTAATAATCCTAACTAATTTTCTTTTAAGGATCATACGTCAAAACTAAAGCCCCAACGTAAGACACAACCAATCAAAAGCATAAACTAAGATGAACGCCCAAAAAAAGAGAATAAGTAAAAGATGAAAGCCAAAAAAAAAGAGAAGAAGTAAAAGATGAAAGCCAAAACCATTAGCTTTTAATTAAAATTAACGATGCCAAAACCTTAGTTTTTTTCTCAAAACAAAGACAACCCAAGCTTTTTAAAGTGTAAGTTTTAGTTCATATCCACTAGGTTTGGATCAAATGATCTAACACCATGATAAATTTTAGAGAATGGTTTGTGCTCCATGATAAATTAATGAATAAATTATATATATATATATCTCTATATATACAAGAGTTAAACACATCTCAGTTAGAATTATAATTGATCTAAATCTTATGATATATATCTAATCTTTATCACACCATGATTCTAAAATATTATTTGGTTTGAGTTTCACACACTTCACAAGTTTTACTTCATGAATAAATTCTCACGATACACATTATTTAATCCAAAAGATACCCATCTTATTTTTCTACCAGTTTTCAAGTCTATTCTAACAGATACACATCTTGCTTACATGCTGACTGCACATGATATGGAAATGTATTGTTTTGACTTGCTAGAACAAAAAAGAAAGAATATGGGATGTGATGAAGAGACTAAGAGGCTTTAGCCCTTAAGAAATTTAGAACAAAATTTTGTATGAATATGTTTTTACATAAAATCCTGGACACATTATACCTGAAGTTTATAAGAGCTAACACTAGTATATATAAGACATATACCAATCTATTTATAACCAATTTAGTTGGAAATGCATAAAACTTTATATTATATATGTGTGTTTAGTTTATTGAGATATATGTATAAGATACTTCAAAAAGAGGCGACTATTGGTAGTACTAGAATGGAATTCGGGTTTAATATGGACCAATAAAAGTTATCGATCAACTCAAGAAAACATGCTAAAATATCAAAATTAAAGTTTTGAAAGGATTAACAACTATATATGTACATGGACCTATATCTACTTATCGCATATTGATTTTGAGTTAATCTTAATAACACGGTAAATATAAATGAGTTAAACTTCGTTTCTTACTCTGAGTTTTCCTTAGTATTTTATATATAAAACGTACATGACTGATTAGCAGAGAGATATTTGGCCCAAGCAAGCTTTCAAATATCAAGTATCAATTCTTTTAGTTAATTTACATAGACTGCTTCGATTGGTTCCGTATTTCAAAAGCATAAATTTGGGTAACTAATTAAATTACACAGACTGCTAACTGATGGTTGAAAACTGAAAACCCAATTTTCTCTCCCAAAAAATAAACATTCTCTTTATTGCAAGCTAAAGAAAATAGGGAATCGCACAAATTTGAGAAGTATATATATTTTTCAAATTTAATAGCCATCGGAATTATTTAATCATATGTAGAATATTAAATTCACAATACTCGTTAACTCGTTTATATACTTTGAGTGGACTACCACTACGAAAAAATTCGATGATAGATTTGTGTAAGTACTACTACCACTACGAACAACTTAGATTTTTATATTTTCAAATACTTTAATGTATAACAAATTAGTTAAGGATCCGGTTAAGACCGGGGTTATACATATGTTTTAATTTTTGTAATTTCTACTCTCGATTGTTCATATCAAATTAACTTTACATCAAATGATTCCAACACAAATAGTTATGAATTAACTGTGATTTTACTGAATGTGAAAACATAGTTCTATTTATTATTATTATAATAATTATTAATTGGTTTATCTGTGTTCTAACTACATGAATACATACACCAATAGTTTACCCATGTACAGCTTTAAATTTTGAGAAATCAAACAATAGAGTAGAGTCCTATCAAGATAGTGCTAGAAAAGATGATTTGTAACAGGGACACACTTTTTATTTTCTAAAAAAAGCTTTAAAGCAATTATATTTTAATACTTTAGTGAGTTTTAATAAAATTCACCATTTTTATCACCAACTTCTTTTTTTCTCTCTAAAACCATAGTTATATGATTTCACAAGCTGTATTTTTCTGGAAAAGAGACAAAGGATACAACTCTAATATTTACAACCTTATATCTATAGTTACAAATCTAAGAATACAACTTCTACCACTAATTAAGAGTCTATACAAATACGTTAATATATATATTTTTCTTCGAATAAAGGAATTAAAGATGATTGTTAGGTAGTGTCTTATTCAAAATAAAATAAAGTAACAGATTTCATTCTCTAGTGTGATCATAACTCACCAAAAAAACATTCTAGTAATGTTCTTTGCATTTCAACTTTATAGTACATTCAACAAAAAGATTTTGTTCCCATTGAATGGTGGCTCTTTTCAGGTGGAATATTATTTTCTTTAATTCTAAAACATACAATATATGTGCATTTTGAATTTGGTATCCATTTGATAATATTTTTAGTAAATGGGAATATCTTTTTGAAACATTTCACTTTGATTAGACTGCCTTTGATTAGGTTAATCTGTCCACATCATGATGCATTATTTTATCTTTTCTGGGAATAATTTAACACAAAATACGTATGATAAAAGGTTTAAAGAAGAATAACTTATGAACAGCATAATAATTATCTAGAAAATGCTATCTCTATCATATATTTTTCCAAATATTATTTTTTAATCTGTGGGAGTTGTGGATCTTCAGTGCTTAATCTCCACGGTCACCGAAATCATGTTTTAGATATTACAATTTAAAAATAATCATCAGTACAAAAAACCCTTAGCACAAAGGAATCAATCCCCTTGTGTTTTCACTACGTCAACACTTCAGTAAATATTTCTTATCAACCCAACTTTTACATATAATTGGTTTGAAAATATATACTAATTTTTTTTATTTTTTTCTTGTTGATAAAAACATATAAAGTTCTGAAATTATTTTTATATTTTGTTTTTGATTATTTAGTGCTTAAAACATCATTATTTTTGAAAAATTTGAAATTATTTCCATTACATATTGTGCTTTTTGCATATTAACAATGAATTGACGATTTTTTTAATGTTGCAATATCTATTTTATTAGCAATATATCTTAATTTTTATTTGTAAATTTAAAATCAAATAACTATTGTACATGGTACTATTTTTAAATAAAAATTATAAACTCTTAATTAAAATATATTAAAAGATACAATTAACTAACCTAGCATAATAGATCATTTCATAGAGTTTTACTTAGGCATGGCCACATCTATGATTAACTACCAATTATAATATTAGATTCTTTAATTTTAACCATATAATATAAGGTTAAAAATGGTTATAATTATATAGAGTTTTAGACATATACATATAATTATAATTCACTGACATTTTTATAAAATTAACCTCTTATTGAAAAATTAGATGATGATATATTTACAAATATTTGTTCCTATAGTTGATTATATGTATATTCTGTTCAATTTTTAAAATAATTATGGTTATAGGTTTTTGGTTACAACATACAATTAACCAATGATTTATATAAAATCATATTAAATAATGGTTACAGTTAATATTTTTTTAACCATAACTAATATATTTTATGGTTAATGGTTATAATTATTTACTGTTAAAAACAAAATTGTTGCGCTTAAAATACGGCTACACTTAATTTTGGTCAAACCTCATTTCACAATATGTTTGTGGACCAGAATTTCTGCTTACTCAAAATACATTTGGAAACGTAATACTAGTTACCTAAAATCTTTAAAAAACGAATTATAGATTGTGATTTCCAGTTTCTTTGAATGTCTTCCTACACAAACATCAACGTTCTAAAATGTATCAGTAGTTACATTATTTTATATTATATTTTCTAGAGAATAACTTCGGATTACCAGGATAATAATTTTCATACAAAAATAAAAATGATAGATTCTATAGTATTTTGAACATGAACTCACAAGAAGTTGTTAAGATGGCGGAGAAAAGACTTTAGTAAAAAAAATGGTACAAGTAAAAAACAAAAGATATGATAATCACTCATAATTTTATACTTTCTTCTTTGATTTGGAATTTTTAATATTATCAGTCATTTATAGATTGCTTACTAAAAGAGACTATATATATTTTCTCATTTAATTTGGATTCATTTTGTTTTCATGACAAAAAAAAAATCCATTATAGAGGCTAGGAACTTAAGCAGAAACTTCACCCAACTACAATCCCAATTGGAAGCATATATCTGACCTGCATGATTGCATAATATTAGACGTCAATAGCATTCACAACCGACTGGTTAAGAACAATTATGATATTTCGGAGAATAAAATTATTTATGAGAATAAAATTATGAGAATTAGTTTTACTTTTATCATAAAATTTGTTAGAGATAGATAGGGAGAGAGAATATGAGATTGTTAGAGAATTTATCAAAATTATATATATGTACGTATATAGATGTAAATATATAAAATTTGATTTTTGAAACTAGGAAAAATACAGAAGGTTCTTAAAAAATTACATGTATTATTCATGTCAGTATGAATCCACATAAGGATTATACGTCATCAATATTTAATAGCACATTATCGGTATGCATGATTTCACATAAAACAGGAATTTAAAGTTTGAGATTTAAATTGTTTGATAGTAGATATATTTTAAGACTACTTTTTCGCATAATCACCAAAAGTCATGATTTGTATCTTAATTTTCTGTTCCAGTATAACGATTTAGCATAATAACTATGGATATATACTTTATTGGTTCTTGAAAGATTTTGTTCTAAAATCATTATTCCTCAAATAGAAAAATTAGGAATTGACTAAAATTAAATGTAAATGAAGAATAACTTAGTAATGTGCCTAAAGTATAAATTTAGTGGTAGATTGAATTGATTCTCTCCCAAATGTTGATGACATTAGTGGCTCAATTAACAAAAGAAATTATGCGTTGATGAAATTTTGTATGTGCAAACATTTTTTCTTTTCGAAAACGACGTAGGAAATAATTGGAATACATCCATGTCAATTTCACTAAACTTGCGTGCCGGTTGAAAACCATAATCCAATGATCTGGTCATCAAGAAACTGATTAAAGAATGGCCACTAATATATTGCTCACAAAACAGTCACTTGAAAATACTACTCTAGTTTTACATATGAGAGAGTACAAAGTACAAATTACAAATTATCGAATTAGGTGAATTAAACATCGTTTCTTAAGACGTAATTTTTACAATCAATATTTGATTTATTTTTTTCTCATAACGTCTTTGGAACCATTAAATTAAAGTATGTAGATTTTCAAAACGAAAAATGCATTGCCAACTCGAATGTCTTGACGGTAAACGATGCTTTTAACAAATTAAATTTTAAACGAAAAGAGGAGACAAAATGAATCTTTCCAGTGACTTTGAGGAAAGACATGTTTTATTGATAAATACCCTACACAATCTGTTCAAATACTAATCACTCCACCTATATAAAGATAATATAACAAAAAATGAATTAATTTAAATTATATTTCCTCCGTATTAGAAAGTATGATGTTTTAGATTATTTGTTTTATTTCAGAAAATTTGATTTTCTAGAATTTTAGATATAATTTAAATAATTAATATTATTATATTACAAACTTCAATAAATATTAATTAAAATTTTTTGAATTGTTGAGTTATGATTAGTTTATAAATATTGGAAATTGTAAAAAGTAGAAAGATAATGTATTATTTATTAAGTATTAATTATTTCTTAAAATGTGTGTGTAAAACCAAAAACATTTCGTATTTTTTTTTAATTGTGTCGGTTCTCTCATCTTTATATATTATTAATCTTATACATGTAAATAATGTAAATCTTTATATTGGTTAACCTTTCTAATGTCCCTTCAAATTAATTATCAAGGGTCCACTGTTTCTGAAAACAGTAAAAGAAAAATCGTTGTCAAACGTAACTCATATTTGTGTTGAAATGTAAATAGAATGGTAAAGGCCATACGTCAGACTATACATATATCCAAAAATATGAATTCTACTTCACCGCAACAAAAAAATAATTAAAAACAATTTAACAGTTTGAATGGTTTTTTCTCGCAAACGTGGTATTATGAATAGTTGCAGTTGTATATATTTAATACGAATCATAGAAACATGTATAAAGTTATTTTATGTTAAAGCATTAGTACTAATGCTCACCAATTAAAATGGCATGTACCATATATATATATATATATATTTTGATTGATATATCCATCGTCGAAGTCGTTTAATAACGCCCCTGAAAAACAAATTCTTACATCCGAACCTGTTGCGTTTAAACCAGTCAAACCGAATGTATAAATGCACATGAAAAATTATTTTATCCTTAGATAATATTTACAAGCAAAATACAGTCCCACGCTACCCTATGATTGGAGAGCATCCTTTTCTCTCCATCTTCCATTTAAAAAAAATGTTAAAGAGAGATTTTGATGGTACTCATGCAGTCATGCTACCGAAGAATCTCAATTTTGTTATAAAAATTGTTCTCTTCTGAAAATTTCTCTTGGTGAATAAATGGATTATTATCATTTCGAAGCCAGTTTGGATGTTTTGCTGGATCAAGCTCCTAGAGGTTTAGGATGCCGGAGTATTACAAACATTTAGGTGAGGAGAAGTAACAAGACTACCTCATAGAGTCTTTTTGGTTCACATTTTCACGTTTTTTTGGTCGGAAGAGCTTGCTTACCTGACGAAAAAACAAAATGAAAGCATGCTTAATTAAAATTTATAATTTAAACGTTAATCATAGTTTCACGATATTATGAAACTTTCACATATAAAAAAATCAATAAATGTGAAAAGAAAAAAGAGATCATCTCAGATCATATGTTATAACTATGATAACAGAAATTGTAAACAGTTTTTTGAGTTTTTGTTTTCATATACAATAATTATAAAATTCTACTTATATTAATTTATATGTTGATAAATGTTCAATAATAAAAAATAAAATGAAATACAACGTTAAACAACTAAGATGTTTTCATTAAAAATATAGTTAGTAATTTATGTAAAGATGTTAAAAACAACTAACTTAAATTAAAACATTAGATATTTATGGTTGGTTTTGGAACCAAGCCATATAAAATGTATTTCACTAATCTCAATTTTTTTTTTTTTTGTAATATTACTCTAATCAATCTTGAATTTAAACAATTAAAAGTGGAACATAAACGATATATATGGCTTTTAAAGTTTAGTTAGGTAGATTTTGCAAAGCAATTTTGTTTACTAAAAATATACTTTCTCTGTTCCTAATTAGATGATTTTCTGGATTATTTTCCAATGCTAAACAATTTTTTATAACTATGAATCAATATCAATTCAAGAAATTAATTATTTCCAGCCAACACTTCTTCAAATATAAAATTCATTAATAAAAAGTATAGAAAAATAGAAAATCAGAAACATAAAAAAGCTACAAAATCATGTTTTGAGAACGGGCAGTAAATATTTCTGCAAATAAGAAAATATCAAGCCAATCTTAACTTTATAATTTATATTAGAAGTCCAATTGAGTTAGTAGAAACTTAAAATTAAGTTTTTGTAAATTAGACACATTAAACAAGTTTATGTTTTTGTTTGTTTGTTTTGTTATGGGTTTAAAACAAGTTTAAGTTTGAGCCTAGTAAAAAGGATGATCCACCAAAAATGGAGGAACGAAAGAACAAGCTCTTGCCTTTGGGGTTGAATCTTAACTAATGTCCAAAAATCTGAAACTTTTTTTTTTACATTCTTGATCTTTTGATAACTGAATCTACTACAAAACATAAAGAAGTTTCTGTTTTATGTTTCTCAAAATTAGAAATAAGCAAATGTTTAGATCAAGCAAGTGATTATGAGTCACAAAGTGTCCAAGAAGCTAGAGGAGGAGCAAATCAATGAGCTCCGGGACATTTTCGGGTCATTTGATCGGAACAAAGACGGAAGCTTAACCCAACTTGAGCTCGGATCACTCCTCCGAGCACTCGGGGTTAAACCGAGTCCAGACCAATTCAAAACCCTAATCGACAAAGCAGATTCTAAAAGCAACGGACTCGTAGAGTTCCCGGAGTTCGTGGCTTTAGTTTCGCCGGAGCTTCTTTCTTCTACGAAGATTAGGACTCCTTACACGGAGGAGCAGCTTCTCCGACTGTTTAGGATATTCGACACTGACCACAACGGGTTCCTCACTGCGGCAGAATTGGCTCATTCTATGGCCACGCATTGACGGTGGCTGAATTGACGGGAATGATCAAAGAGGCGGATAGCGACGGCGATGGCCGGATTAATTTTCAGGAGTTTGCTAAGGCTATTAACTCTGCTGCATTTGATGATTTATAAAGTTGATATTTTTTTTTCACAAACCATAATTTTCCGTTCCAATTATTTTTAGTTCTCATGATTAGTTTTCAGTTCACTATTCTACAAGAAATTATGTACTTAAATTCAAAATAATTACTCAACTCCAAATTCCGATTTTTTTTTTCGTTTTAGATTTTTTTTAATAATTTTTTTTTCCATTTCTCAAAATCTTACAACGACTTTTCAAATGTGATTTTAAGAGTTCAAAGCAATTTGGATATTCCATCGCAAAAGTTGATAGTCCAGTCGAGAAGATATATTTTAGTCTTTAGAGAAGATGTAAAAATAAGGAGAACGATTACAATAGAAGAAAATAACATGATCTTTAAGCGAGTATATTATATTATATTATAGTATATTATATTATATTATATTATATTATATTATATTATATTATATTATATTATATTATATTATATTATATTATATTATATTATATTATATTATATTATATTATATTATATTA
Organism: Nasturtium officinale; assembly: GCA_963854855.1. Lineage (NCBI taxonomy): Eukaryota > Viridiplantae > Streptophyta > Magnoliopsida > Brassicales > Brassicaceae > Nasturtium > Nasturtium officinale. Next base: position 9,570,303 of record OY978500.1, read on the forward strand.
TATTATATTATATTATATTATATTATATTATATTATATTATATTATATATTGTGTTCTTTTATTACTGTTGATTTTTATAGTTATTGCAAGATATCACACTAATGAAAATGTTAAAAACATGTAATTATTGTCAAGATATCACATTAATGAAGATGTTTAACTACAAAATAATCTACGTCCAAGCGTAACTACAACAGAAGACTCAATCTACATAACCTACTATTTGTTCACATTTAGACTATTAGATAATATCCATGTTTTAAAATTTATTAGCCGCTAGTCGGGTGGTGATATGCTTAGCATTAAACGATTAATTAAGAATTAAATAGAGATTAATCGGAGATTAGTTTTAGATTATTTTAATGTTTTAAAAATATATTTATCCATTATATTAAACTTTTAAATAATATTGTTTTTAAAATTATAGTAAATACATGAAAATATAGTATTAATAATTTATTTTATGATTTTTATTTATAATTTTAACATAATTTATTAGAAAACATTACTCTCAATATAAATATCTGAATAACAAAAAGATTTTTTTTTTAATATTTGAAACCTAAAATAATTGGATTATAGATGATTAGCCAGAAAATAATCAAATTAGGTAGGGATTAATCGGATTATGCGAGGAGTAATCGGTTGACTGACTTTTTCGAGGGATTAGTCATTAATCGAGGCGATGAGAGTGAGCCTAACGAATAATTTTGACCCATTTTGACATCCCTAGCGAATAGACATGGTGTAATCGAAACTAAACGGAAATTTTTAGAAGATGGGATAACATTCATTATACAAAAATATTTGAATTATTCTGTCTCAACTCTCAAGTAATGCAATTAATTGATAATAATAACGTGTATATAAAAGTATAAAACTATGAATGTTGGTCTCATTGTTTACAAAACTTTATTCAAGCGTTAAAAAACATTTCATAATTGCCATGTTTTCTACATACTTATTTGATTAGAAGTTAAAGAAAATGCCAAAATATGTCGAAAAAGATTAAAACTTTGATGGGAATTAGCTGCTTCCATCGTGGTCATCTCTGTGCCATCCACAGTAAAATGTCCTTCCTGATCACACCGTCGAACACAAAGCCTCTAGCATAGCTCGGTTGAATAAAACTGGCGGCTGCACTACAACTGTAATGTCTGTACTGAGTCGTACTTCCATTGGGTCTCGGTGGTTGGATCATCATAGAGACACTCGGGAACGGCTTATGCCGGAAGTGTTTCAATGAAGAGAACAAGTGCCTATCAGACTCACGGTTTTGTGGATTCTGTGTAGTGTTCATATGCGATTTAGAACGGGACAAATCCGCTAGTGTTTTCGCCTTGTCCATGTTCGAATTGGCGCTGGGCGGTAATTGTGGTGGAGTACGGATCTGAGCTGCTGGTTTCATCCTATCAAGCCAACGAAGAATCCAGTTTCCAAGATTCCTACCAACTTCTATATCTCTCTGCTGTATGTTCTTGTGAACCGTAATCGCCACATCAAAGATTTTACGAGTCCTCCTAAACCAAAACAAGAAGAGAAATACTGAAGAGAAACAGAGCAACTCAATGCCATAACTCTTAACAAAAGATGATCATGAGGAAAAAAATCTATAATGAAGATATTCGTTAACTTTGTTAAAACATTCAAATCATTATATTTGAATCAATGGTGAATTTAACGATTCCAAACAAACGAACAAACACAATACTAGTTTTGTATCTTCTTCAAATCACATCACAATTGCTTTAATTGCTCAAGATTAAACAAAATCTAACAATATAGGAACTGATTCGATCATCCAGAGGATTCACTCACAATAAGATTGTTGTATCGGAAACATAAACCGAATCAAACAATTTCAAGTTTCAACAACAGAATAGCGAAATTTTCTCGTTAGAAAAACCTAATTTTCCCAAATTGAAATCATACCTACATCAGAAGCAACACAAATCGAAACGATATCGGAGGAAAATCTCACCGATGAAGAAATTGTTGGATTTTGGGATGTTTCGGAGTAACAATCCGACGTTGGATCTTCAAGGCGAGTCTATAGGTCCGTCTCAGCCCCAAGAAGTAAGCGGTTCCTAGAGTTATCTCCCAAAGCACCATATTGCTTCTTCTTCGGCGACGATTATCGGATGATCGCCATTTTCGTAACTCACTGATCTTTCAATGACGCAATCTTCACCGTCTATTTCACTTGTTCAAAGAAACCATTTTGAGCCCTGAAATGGCCTAACTTGGGTCCAATATAAATGGGCCTGATTAAACGGAACCAAATGTTATTTAATATAATTTCCAAAATGAATTGCATTTATGGTTTGTTGGAATTAAATTTATACATTACGCATGATTTTGTTCAACAAATCCCTTGACGTTAGTCGGGCGCACCGCCTCGTCTAGAATATAAAATCTGAGCTAAATGATTTTAGTTTAATTTTATAATAAAAATATAAATTTAAATATATATTAATTAATATAATATAAAAATTATAAAATTAAATAATTTAAAAACCTTTAAATTATAAAACACATGCAAAATAAATGTTTATAATTTTAAGATTTTTAAATAATATTTTTTTTTACGAAAACATAAATATTAAATAATTATTAAATCTGCATATCTCGCATAAGTCATAATTCATCTAATTAATATTTAATTCATTTAATAATCGTATATATTGTTAAATTTAACTACTCGTATAATATATAAACGGAGTTAATCTGGTGGTTTAACGCTTAGGCGAATTTTTTAAAACAAGGCTATGAATGAGTTATGAATTAAGAAATTAATTCTCTTCCTAAAAAGAAAAATAGAAAGATTTTTTCTGTTTTTTTTAACGTCTAAAAATGGAAACATTCGGAGGCCAAATATTTTTTTCTATAAATAACAAGTTAAGATATGTAAAATGGCCCATTCATAACAGATAAAATTATAATTTTAATAAATATATGTATTTGTGAAAATGGCCCAAAGCTGACCCAATACAAGTTATGAAATGTAAAATGGCCCAGATAACCTTTATTTCATAAACACAGACGTAGACCAATTCTCGTGTTCTTGCTCTTTAACTCCCTCCCTGTGTCTTTTACTAAGATAAAGCCAAAATTGTCAAACAAACAAAAATTAAATGTTCAACAATTAATATAAAAAAATCGTATATATCCTCTCTTAGAAGCAAATTTGAAATCTGAATTATTGTTTTGTCTTCAAACATAATCAAGCACAACATTTTACAGATATTCTGATTCTGATCAATTATTGTTAATTTTTTCTTCCATTGTATTGATCAACCCTTTATAGAATACTCTCGGTAAGAAAGATGGAACACAAGCGGGTTTAAAGTTTAGGGTTTAAGGTTGTGGCTTCAGGTATCTTTCAGATCAACACGGCGGTTTCTACTTTTCAACGACGTGTTAATATTCTCTGTACACCTAACTATTATTGTGTAGATGGGAATTAAGCAACCATCATTTGTTTTGCTGGGCATGTCAAGGACGACATTTCTATTATCTATGCAAGAATGTGGTGTATAAATCTGCTAAGCATTAAGGATCAAAGAACCGCAAGCAACACACAGATGGGTATAGGCATGTTTGGAACTATCAAGCTCAGATTCTGTTTTCTTTTTTCCAGATGTTGTCATTTGTTGTAAGGTTGAATTAAACATTGAGAGGTTTGATTTATTCTTCAACTTAGGTTTCAGTATGTAGCATACTCTATCTTTATAGTGTCTTCGCATTTCCTTAAGGTCCAATAAACCATTGATGAGTTTGGTTCATTATTGGAAGATAAGATAACACAATTGTTCTTACGTTTCATAGACTATAGTATGTGTATTTTTGGATGAAATAAATTGCTTCAAAAATCAAAGAAGAACCGGAGATTTATTGAAGCCAACATTGTTTCTTGGACTGCTACATGCTTTCTCGCCTTCTCCGTATGTCACTTCCGCACTTCGTATGCACATGTAAATTTGAGACACATGAGAAGTAGTGGAAACCAATTCCATTTTTGGTTTGAAACGGAGTGACATAAACGTCTCTGACCATGTATTGGTGTGTTATCATAATCGATATCTTGAAAAGAAAGATTTTTATCTGAATTGTTAGACTCTTCTTCGATGCATGTTTACTATTAGAGCCTTAGAGGTGATTGTGTGAAAACTAACGAGAGCATGGAAGATTATTTATAATGTTAACGTGACTCACACAAACAAAAGTAAATATATGTTGTGTTTCCATTTTTTTTTTTTTTCCTTTTCCTATTAAGCTATTTCCAAAATTACATAATCAGATATGTTTTGGATAAAGAAAAAACGTAATAATAAGATATACGTACAATAATAATCACAAATTGTTTCTTTTGATTCTTTGTTTGAATTTAGTATTTGCACATAAAAACCGGTTCCAAAAAACTAACCCCTAACCGATCCAAAAAAAGGTTTTGTTTTGATTTTGGTTAGCTAATATTATCGGAATATGTTTGTTTTAGATTATGGTGAGTAGGATATGAACATATATTCGGATGGGGCGGATCTACATGGTTCAAGAGGGACCGTTGTCTCTGATTAAATTTAAAAATAACATATAAATTTTTGATATTTTTAAAACTGTTCATGTTATTATTTGCAATTTCAACTATATTTTTGTAATAAATTTCAGTTTTGCCCCCGTAAATTTATTCTCTACATCTGAAACAATATATACACATGATAAAATTTTGAATTTTATGGGTTATTTGGTTTTGTAGTTTTTAAGGTAATTCAAGTTTGATAAAGGTATTCAGATTTTTGGGTAATTTGAATTCAAAAACCAAATTGAAACCAAACCAAAATATGTTTAATAGAACTAGTTACTGTATATGTCGGTTTCATTTAAATTTCAAAAACCCAATCCAAATTTGATAAGATTTAAACCAAACCTAACCAAAAATTATAGATTTCTGGATGAACTGAAAATATATTTTATACAACAGATCGTATAATATTTTATTTGCAGATAACATGATGGACCGTTGAAAAATGTACTGATATACTCATTCTGAATCTTCAAGAAAATCTCCTCTTCAAGAAACTTGTATGATAAAGATTGAGATTATTGTAAAATTGGTGGATTTGAAACTGGTGAACGTGATATTTTTATCAATCTAAGATGAGAACAACAACATAAATTAATGAATTTTAAAGCAGTAGCAATGTTGAGGTTTGACTTTGATTAAATTTTGACTCTTAAAATTATCCCAAGTGATGATCTTAAAGACTCAAAAATAACAGTAACATAAAACAATACCAGATTTTTTGTTCACAAATGTTATTTATGTTGTCTTTCGTGAGAGAAGATAAGACTAGAGGCCAAAGCTATTCAGAGCCTTCACTGTAACCCTATTTTGTTGTTGTTAATAATTAAATTCTTATAACTAATTTTGATTTAATAAGATTTAGTTTCAAGTCTTAAAAAAGTTTTTTCATAAGCGATGATCTCAAAGACTCAAAAAAGTAACAATAGCATAAAACAACACCAGAAAAATAAATAAAAGCGAATCTAATTATGGATCTATTACAATTAGCAACTGTATTGTAACATAGATAATACACTGCTTAATTGTAGAAGAACGATTTCTTATTCAAGTCGTTAGCTTTGAAGACAAGCAAAATTTTGGAATTGGTACGTGTCTCGGTGACGGAGAAGCACATATCGTGACGGAACCACTGAAAAATTCTTTTTTTTCTTCTTCTTGATTTGTTTTTTGAATCGTTTCTCACCAACCGGATCCGGTTTAGATGGCGGCTTCACGGTAAGAAACGGTTTCTTCACGGTAACAGATGGTTTCTTCACGGTAACTGATCGTTTCTTCACGGTAACTGATCGTTTCTTCACGGTAATGGTAACAGATGGTCTTGAAAGTTTAGAAGAAACTTTTTGTGGATAACGAAAAAGAGAAACCACTTTATGAACATATAAATATGAGATACAAGAGAAATAGTGGAATCCAATTCCGTTTTCGGTTTGAAAAGGAACTGCATAAAAATCTTTGACCATGTAATGTTGTGTTACCAAAATCGACATCTTCACAAGTGAGATTTTGATTAGAGAATTAACTTGAGATTTTGATCTGAGAATTGTTGAGATTTTTATCGATGTGTGTTAAAAAAAACTAGAGCTGATTGTGAGAAACTAAAGAGAAATTGAAAGTTATTTATAATTGTACCTGATACAAATAAAAGGAAATATATGTTGTTTCCATTTCTTTTTCGTTTGTTTTTATTTTCCTTTTCCTATTAAGCTATTTCCAAAATTATATGCAATAATAAACATTTATTAAAACTCTTTAAAACATAATAAAGATTTGGAGTTTTTTCTTTCTGTAAAAAGAGAAGAAACATGTGAACTGTTCCCACAAGAAGCAACCCAAGAATGGAATGATAGGATGAACGAGCGAGTCATTGGACAAATTCAAGCTCAAATGTTTGGACAACATGGTCAGCTTCCACATCGCGGTCAGATCTATATGTCCTAATTGCCGCCAGTTCAAGTCAAAGGTAAAAATACTCATTCGGTTCCATCAAGCTGTGAATGTCATAAGATGATTCTTGAGTTTGTGACCTAAGGATACACCGGAGCTCCGTGATAAGCTGTGAGTGTGTCACCGTGATTTTGAATCTCTCTTTAGAATCATGCATTTGATTGAGTTTTATCTGCTTAATTGAGTATTTTTTTGTTCATATAATGTAGAGACCTTTTTTCTTTTGGGTGCAATCAACATAGAGACTAAACTGGTTAGGTTCTTTATATTTTCCTTTGATTATATGTTTTTGAGGCAAAGCTAAAGTTTTTGCATATCTTTGTTGTGTAAAGATTGATTTTTTTAATCCTTTTGAGGCAATGAAAATGGTTTTGAGGTAAAAACAAGATTGCTTTGTATGTGATTTTTATGGGAGTGTACGTTGTTGGTTCAAGTCTTTGTTTAATAATTCAGGCACAAGACAAGATTACATATTGGGCAATTGGTAAAAGACACTTCTGCAAAACTTAAGGAAGCTAGTGAAACCGATCATCGCCGAGACGTTTCTGTAAGTGTTAATGTTCTGTCGACTGTTAAATTTATAGTTTATTCACTATTTATGCTTCTCTTTTGGTGTTGGTATGGTATTGGTAATTGGCTGCAGCAAAATAAGAAGATTGCAGATGCTAAACTTGCAAATGATTTTGAAGCAGTATTGAAAGAGTATCAGAAGGCACAGCTGCATATTGCAGCTGAAAGGGAAAATCTTATACTCCTTTCGATTCAAAACGCAGCCTTTCTTCAATATCAGATGCTTAAGCTACTTGGACAAAACTATAGTGATTTCTCCACTTGTGTTTGGTTGGATTCTTCACAACAGATAACTTTCCGTGTTCTTATAGTCGTAGGCTTGAAGTTAGTAACTACTGATGCTTCTGTTTTTTTCTATATCAGTGAGGTAGACATTGTTGGCTATGATAGTTCACAAGAGCAACGTGTCCTCATGGAATCTAGAAGGTAAGTAAGTTCTTACTCTGCATATATCTGTAAACAACTACGCGTTCATGCTTGTGAGTTGTGTGGCAGCTGTATTTCTTTATCTATAGGCAAGAAGTTGTGTTGCTTGACAACGAAATTTCCTTCAACGAAGCTGTGATAGAGGAAAGAATACAAGAGATTCAACACCAAATCTGTTAAAGTAAAAGAGATTTTCAAAGATCTTGCAGTGTTAGTTCACGATCAAGGAGCCATGATAGGTAAATCTCTCTTAATCAAAATAACAAAAACAGTAAAGAAACAAGAAAGCTTTTGATTCTAATTCTCAATACCCCTAAAAATGGCAGATGATATGGGTAGGCATGTCGATAATGCGTATACAGCAACAGCTCAAGGAAAGTCCCATCTGGTGAAAGCTTCCAAGAGTCAAAGATCAAACTCATCTCGGGTATAATAATAAATAATTCTGCTATTCATTCACTTAGTTGTTTTCATGTTTCTTACTTCTCTTTTTGGTGGAGACTATGCAGATGTGTTTGCTAATGGTGATATTTGGGATCGTTCTCCTCATTGTTATTATAGTAGTCGCAGCTTAACATGGCTATAAACACATTCAAGAGAAGTTGATTTTTTGACATTGAAATCTAAATGTTTAAAGCCATACTTGTGTATATATATATTCACTCTTCTTTCTTTGTAGTTACTTCGCTTGTGTGAATGTTTTAATGGTTGATACAAATTATTTCGAAGTGGATGTTTTTGGTTCCTAGCTCGTACCAACAACAGCATCCGGTATGGTTGGGTTGGACCAAAATTGTGGTTTGTTACCGTTCGGTTCAGAGAAATATAAAACAAAAATGTAAATTAATAATTGTCACTGTTTAATTTGTTTTCCATAGATTTTAAACTTTTAACTATTTAAGTAAACCTCGATCGAATTCTGGTATTGAAAAATTGGATGAGATTGGTTTAACTTGGGTCAAATTCGGTTTACATGGTTAGTGCTCGATTTTTTTTTTTTTTTTAATATCGCCATCTGTATCGTTGTTTGATCTCAATTTCTTTGAACATTTCGATTTTGAATTCCCGCTCAGTGATGAACGGCGCATCTCCTGCTCATTCTTTGGTTTCGACAACCGCCGTCGCTGGAGGTGGTGGAAGCAGTGCCGCCGCCGCCGCTGGTTTAGACGATTTCCATTTTCCACCGGACATTCCCTCTATGCAAGACCGAAAAGACGAAGCCATGCGCGGTCAGTTTATACTCTTTTCATGATTCCGCATCTTAGGGTTTCCGATTTCTCGAGAAATTAGGGATTTTTCTGTAAGAATTCAGTAATCGAGTTTCCCAGTTGAGTATCACAACTCCATTGTTAGGGTTATCAAAATTATCGCAAAATTTGATAAATTGCTATATAAAAATCTCAACTTTTAGTTGGATTAAAATTGATATAATGGCTTGACTGTAACTTCTTTAGATGATTAGTATTGCTAATGGTAGGTTAGGGGAATGAGTAGATTTTTTTTTTTTTTTTTTTTTTAAAGAAAGATATGATCAAATAAAAATAAATATATATATTGGGTTGTGATTGTACAGTTTTAAAAGCTGATTTGAGGATAGAACTTGATAAAGAAGTTAAATTATTGGAAGAAGAAAGTTGGATGTTCGAAGGTCCTCGTTCTCAAATCCATCTTATATCCAGAAGAGGTTTGTTTCTTCTTCTTCTTCAGTTTTATATCGGCCATTTCTCTAGATTAGGCAAATCCATATGATGAGACCATTTGATAGATTCCATCATCACTAATACACTCTGCTGATTCATATTTAATGATCATAATGGGATTCTTATTAGGTAATTTTCTAAAGAAATAAGGTGAAGCTGTGGTGGCAAAGCTTTGATTTATCACTATTGTTTCGATTTATGGTGTTACTTACAAATGCCACTAAAACGTCGACCCATGTAGGTATACACATGCAAGATTTTTGTTGTTGTTTTGCTTTTGTTATATTTAAAAAAAAAAAAAAAAAAGTAATGACAACAAGAGATCAAATGAAACGAATGGATATTATGATGACCTCATAAGTTCACACATTGGCTCTTCTTCAAATAAAAAGGTGAAATATGCATCAAGAGATTGAGACTTGCACACAGATTCTCTTATACAAATTTGATACCAGAAAAATGAAATTAAATGGTAAAGTTCATGAAATGAATATCTTGCTCTCAGGACTGTGTTACCTTAAAGGACTTTCAAAACGCCTCAAAAATCAAGGATTTTGCCTGAATGAGAACAATTTATTATTACGATATATATACGCAAATATAATAGACGAATTGGTTACTACCAAAGTTTATCTTAATTACCTTGAGAGATCTATGGTTTCAGGCGAGAGGAGACCCATTTGTTGAGTCAGATTATTCATATGTTCAGTTTTGTCCCATTCATTTTGTTTCTGCTCTGTCTCATTGTCCTTGGTTTTAAGATCCACTGATGTTAAATCCATATCATCTGGAACTGGGCTTGACATGAGATCTTCAAGGAGTGAAGCATAATCAACAGGGTCTAAATCAGGATCCATTGGAATGTCGTCGAAGTCAAAGGGCAAACAATCATTGACCAACAGATCTGGATCTAGGAAAGGACTAGACCCTTCTCCCATGTTTGGTTCCATGAAATTATCTGGCTGCATCTCGGAGATATTTTCTGGTAGCATATCAGTGAATTCGGGTAGAGTTAGATCATCAGGCGAAGGAATACAGTTCTGTGTTGCTTGTTCAGGTGTTGCTGAAACCATTTCAGGAGTTTTTCCAATTGGTGATGATGATGGTATCTCAGAAGCTGTTGGCATCTCCTGAAGAGTTATACCTGATGTGTGGTTTGATGAAATCTCCATCTCTGTTCCGTCTGTAGTAGAAGTACCATTACCTAGAAGGAAACCATCATCGCCAGTTTTGTAAGGTTCCATCTTCATTAGCTGTTTAAACATTGCTTTTGCTTGCTCGTGCATTGGAGGTTGATACTTCACAATCTGTCCACCAGGAGAAGCAGAAACCTTATTACCAACGATGCCTTCTCGCTTGAATCTACGCTTCTTATTGGTATCACTGATTCGCCTACTATTCTCGTTTTGCTGATTCTGCTGCTGTAAGAACTGTGATAGAAAATGAGGGCTTTGAACTGCCTTTGCAAGGAATGACATTAATTGTTGTTGCCGATTCTCCATGCCCTGGAGACGCTGAACCATTGTTTGAAGTTGGTTATCCGTGGATTGTTGCTGCTGTCTTAATCTGACGAGTTCTTGCATCAGGACGTTCTTATCTCTTTTAAGCCTCTCAACTTCTTCTTCAAGACCAAATTTGCCAACTTCAACACATGCACTAACAGATGAGTTCTGTCCATTCGAGTGCTGAGGTCCATGTCCATGTCCCTGGGCAGGTTTTCGCCTAGTTATTGTTTTTAACAAGTGCTTCTGACCTCTTAAGAACCCTTCATTCGCAAATTCCCATCTATCTGGGTCAACCTTCCGGAAACCCTGTTTCAAGAAAATGCACGCAAATTGGAATTAGAATGGATTCCACCAAAACAAATGAGAAAGAAGTTGCCTGATAGGGCAGAGCTTTTTAAGTGAAACTAAAAACTTCACCGCAAAGTCTAAACTGCCAACTATTCAAAGATTCAAACAGCCATAGACAAAAGTAACTTATTACACAGAAGCAATTTCCATACAGAAGTCAAGTAAATGAAGCAGACCAATCATGAAAACTGCTAATACATGTTCCTCTTATGGGTCTAACCAACCACCCAAACCAAAGGAAAACTAAGAGAGTAAAAGGTCTCTATAAGGGTAATCTTAATGTCAAGAGTCTGCAAGCAATAAACTCATAAAGATTGAATTTTGCTTCGAAATAGTTCTCAACATGTAACAATACATCATGTGTTACAACGAAAATAACTAAGGAATAATAATATCTCTAACTCAGTTTCACATCTCCAAGTTGAAACAATAGCTGAAGGATAAAAAATCCATTCTATTGACTAAAACCATTAATGTTCAATAAGCCATTTGCAGAAACTTAAGCTCAAGATCAATGAAACCTAGTTTACTATTAACTTCAAAAGTTTAAGAACAAAAAGAGAAGGGGAAAGAAGAAATTACATAGGTATTGAGCTGCCTAACGAAGCTGGAGAAATTACTATGTTTAAAATTCTTAGGAAGAAGATCTCGTGCGAACTCAGGTGGATCCCAAACAATAAAACTATTGTTGTTACTACTCCATGAAACAATCGAATCTGTAGATGGATCATCAACTATGTCATAAGTTTTGCTTAAGAAAGGAGGAGGTGCGTTTGTACTTGGAATCGCTGCAGGTTGAGGTAGAGGAGACGGCTTAATCTCCATTGATTCCGATCCTTCTCTTCCACTGTCGTTATCGCTTTTTACCACATCCATTTTTTTAGGGTTTTTAGCAACTGGTAAAAAAAAAATCAAAGGAGAGAGGAGTTTGATTGAGGAATTTTCAGAGAACGAAGACGAGAGAGAGCGACGGATGAATCTGAAGGAGTTGAGGTTTGATCAATGGAGAAAGGAGGAGAATTGGAGACGACGAGACCGGAGACCCTTCAACTATTGCCAAATTACGGAAATAGACATTTCGCTTTTTTTTTTTTTTTTTGAAATGTGGATGACTGGTTACGTGTCGTTTTCTTATTTGTGACGAAAATTTTAAAGAAATCATTGCAAATATTACTAGTTATTTAAAAAAAAAACTCCAAATCTTTATTATGTTTTAATAAATGTTTATTATTGTATTGATAGCTTAATAGGAAAAGGAAAATAAAAACAAACGAAAAAAAAATGGAAACAACATATATTTCCTTTTATTTGTATCAGGTATCATTATAAATAACTTTCAATCTCTCTTTAGTTTCTCACAATCAGTTCTAGTTTTTTTTTAACACACATCGATCAAAATCTCAACAATTCTCAGATCAAAATCTCAAGTTAATTCTCAGATCAAAATCTCACTTGTGAAGATGTCGATTTTGGTAACACAACATTACATGGTCAAGGATTTTTATGCAGTTCCTTTTCAAACCAAAAACGGAATTGGATTCCACTATTTCTCTTGTATCTCGGATTTATATGTTTATAAGGTGGTTTCTCTTTTTCGTTATCCACAAAAAGTTTCTTCTAAACTTTCAAGAACATCTGTTACTGTTACCGTAAAGAAACCGTCAGTTACCGTGAAGAAACCATCTGTTACCGTAAAGAAACCATCTGTTACCGTGAAGAAACTATCTGTTACCATGACGAAACCGTCTGTTACCGTGAAGAAACCGTTTCTTACCGTGAAGCCGCTATCTAAACCGGATCCGGTTGGTGAAAAAACGATTCAAACAACAAATCAAGAAGAAGAAGAAAAAGAATTTTTCAGTGGTTCGGTCACGATAGGTGCTTCTCCGTCACCGAGACACGTACCAATTCCAAAATTTTGCTTGTCTTCAAAGCTAACGACTTGAATGAGAGAAGTTGTTCTTCTACAATTAAGCAGTATATTATCTATGTTACAATACAGTTGCTAATTATAATAGATCCATAATTAGATCATGAATGTTAGCTTTTATTTATTTTTCTGATATTGTTTTATGCTTTTGTTACTTTTTTGAGTCTTTAAGATCATCACTTATGAAAAAGCTTTTATGAATCGAAACTAAATCTAATTAAATCAAAATTAATGGTAAGAACTAGATGATTAACAACAACAAAATAGGGTTCAAGAGAAAGCTGTGAATAGCTTTGGCCTCAAGTCTTATATTGTCTCACGAAAGACAGCATAAATAACATAAGTAAAAAAATCTGGTATTTTTGATGTTACTGTTATTTTTGAGTCTTTAAGATCATCACTTGGGATAATTTTAAGAGTCAAAATTTAATCAAAGTCAAACCTCAACACTGCTACTGCTCTGAAATTCATTAATCTCTGTTGTTGTTCTCATCTTAAATTGTTAAATCGTACGTTCGCCAGTTTTAAATCCACCAATTTTACAGTAATGTGAATCTTTATCTTACAAGTTTTTCGAAGAGGGAATTTTCTTGAAGATTCAGAATGATTATATCAGTAGATTCTTCAGTGGTCCATCTTGTTATATGCACATAAACGATTATACAATCTGTTATGTAAAATACACTTTCAGTTGATCCAGAAATCTATAATTTTCGGTTCGATCGGTTCAAATCTTATCAAATTTGGATTGGGTTTTTGAAATTTAACTGAAACCGACATATACAGTTACTAGTTCTATGAAACATATTTTGGTTTGGTTTCAATTTGGTTTTTGAATTCAAATTATCCAAAAATCTGAACACCTCTATCAAACTTTAATTACCTTAAAAAAACTACAATCCCAAATAAACAGTAAAATTCAAATTTTATCATATGTATATATTGTTTGAGGTGTTATGAATACGTGTGAGGATATAGAGAATAATTTTACAAGGGCAAAACTGAATTTTTTTACCAAAAAAAAAAGTTGAAATTGCAAACAATAACATGAACAATTTTTAAAATATCAAGAATTTATATGCAGTTTTCAAATCTTAGAGGGCAACTGTCCTATCTTGAACCATGTAGAACCTCCCCTGAGAATAGATGTTTGGATTTCAAATTCTACTCACCATAAACTAAAACAAACATATTCGGATAATTTTAGCTAACCAAAACCAAAACAACACCTTTTACTGGATCAATTAGGGATTGAGTTTTTCGGATTCGGTTTTTATGTGCAAATACTAAAGTCAAACAAAGAATTAAAAGAAACAATTGGTGAATACTATTGTATATCTTATTATTACGTCTTTCTTTATCCAAAGCGTATCTAATTATGTATTTTTGGAAATAGCTTAATAGTAAAAGGAAATAGAAAAAACCAAAAAAATGGAAACACTACATATATTTCCTTTTGTTTGGATGAGTCACGGTAACATTATAAATAAACTTCCATGCTCTCGTTAGTTTTCACACGATCACCTCTAATACTAAACATACAACGAAGAAGAGTCTAACAGTTCAGATCAAAATCTCTCTTTTCAAACCTCTCAATGTCTAATTCAACCTTACAACAAATGACAACATCTGGAACAAGAAAACAGAATCTGAGCTTGATAACATGCCATGTCTTTACCCATCTGTGTGGTGCTTCCAGTCCTTTGATCCATAATGAAGAGAAGATTTCTACACCACTTTCTTGGATAGATAACAGAAATGTCGTCCTTGACATGCTCAGCAAAACAAATGATTGTTGCTTCCCATCTACACAATAACAAATTCAAGAATCATCTCATGACCCTACAAAGCTTTTTTCACTCTTGTTTAACTGGCTTGATGGAACCGAATGAGTATTTTTACCTTTTGCATTGAACTGGCGGCAATTAGGACATTTCTTACTGCGCTGTGGAAGCTGACCGTGTTCTCCAAACATTTGAGCTTGAATTTTTCCAATGACTCGCTCATTCATCCTATTGAAATGGTCATAACCCTGTCCAAAACAGGGTTTATTTAATTCAAAGATGTATACATATGTATCTATTTATATGTATATGTAAGGAATCACTAACTTGAAATGGTCATAACCACTGATAGCTTTGTTGCAAAGGTAACAAAAGTATTCGCCAAAGTTATAGCAGACCATTTTGTTACAACCTCCGGTTCTTGAGATGGCTATTTTGCACGACGGGCATTGTATAGCGCTTAATTTGCATTATCACCTTCACACTTACAATCTCATTGATCATTTCTTTTTCTTTTCGCCTTTGTTCCTCTCCAAGACGAGAAGATCGAACTTTGACGCTCCTGATCAGATTTGCAAGAGTCCGTTCTACGATTATTTGGGTATACAAAGAGAAATGTAGTTATTGATCAAAGGCAAAATTATGATACCTGCAAGATTTGAAGTCTAAGTTGTGGGCACATACAAGCCTCACCCACGTGTCTCTTTTCCTTGCACAGCGTACAGAAACTGAAGGCCAAGTGAATTTCTATAAGGAATCTAACATAATATTCTTTAGCTCTCTAGTTTTTTTTACTATCTCTATTAATTTCATTTCTAGAAGTCAAAACTCTTTAGTTGACGCGTTGGCAAAGTCCGTGCTTGTAACGGTGGCCTCCTCCGTAATTGGAATTGCAGGCTTTTATCCCGTTTAATATAATCAGTTGAGGTTGCACAATAAAAATAAACGTTTATACAAAATATGTTTTTATGAAATCGAATCAATGGCTTCGAAATTGTGATGATCAGACCATACCAACCCTTTAAAAAGAGATAATTTAGAATGTCTCAAATGTTTATGGACATCATCGTGTTCTTTGCTTTTTATAATAGTCTCATCTCTCTCTCGTCCATGCCTAGCTCGAGCTTCGAACCTATCTTACGTTACACATTAATGTGCCTTCGCTGACCGGGAGAGCTAGGGGCATTTCGTCAGCTTATAGTCTTTTTATTTAATTTGTAATTTTTTTTTATGTCAAACACAATAAAAGATTTATTTGGCATTGTCGGAACAAAAAGAAAAGAGTTGGCTTCGATGAAGGACCAAAATAAATCTCGTTATGCGTAAACTATGATTAAGAATCAAGACTGAAAATTTATACATAATGGAATATTATCGAAATTGTGATGATCAGATTCCATGTCAAACCCTTTTTTCACATCATAAGTTAGGCGAGATGCTGACAACAAAAATACTTAGTATTACCTCAAATGATTATGGTTATATAAGTAATATCACGAAGCTTTCTCTAACTACTTCTGCTGCTAACTTACTATGCCTTGCTCAAGCTCGTATATACGAAATTAATGTTTGTAGCTCAACTATTTTAGAAAATTGGGAAAAAAATGACACCGATATAACCATATCCATTGAATGAGCAACACTCATTTCATATGAATGCTGAGTGATCATTTAATACAGTGTAGAAATTTTACGGTTCTGTCTGATTTCAATTTAACACACACAAAAAAAAGTTTCTCAATTATAAAATTATCATCTTTTATTACAGTGTCTTTCATTACATTTTTCACCAGATATTTATTACCAATCCAATTTTAGTTAGTTACTCTTAGTACTTACTACTTACCGGTAGGCTTTCAATAAATTAAATAAAGATCTTATCCAATGTCCACACGTTTGGTATTTTATTTTCCTTAATATTTCTCACTTTCAAAGATCTTTCAATCTCAACGACGAGTTTTGAGTGGCTTAGTACAATTTCATACTTCCATTCTTCTTCTTCTTCATCATCATCTGTTTATATTCATTTTTCAAAGTTATCATTTTTCATTTTTTTTTACCTTTGTTGGGTTTCTCAAAATTTGTCGTTAATCAATGGATTTCGAAACTACCCAGCTCTGGAATTCACGAAATCTCTTAGCTTTTGGGTGATTTTTGTATTCGAGATTCGTCAAGTTTTGAAAATTTCTAAAAGCTCACAAAAAATTCAAATTGGGATAATAATACTAATAAATTAGGGTTAGGTGAAAGCTTCTTCGATTTCAACACGATGAGCCATCATCATCATCATCATCATCGGCGAGATTCCGGCGGAGATGTAGTTCACGTGATACCAACAAACAATTCTCCACCGGAGAATTGGTTTCCAAATCTCGGCGATAGCGCCGTATGGGCTACGGAAGATGATTACAATCGGGCTTGGGCTATAAATCCCGATAACAACTCCGCCGGCGATAACGGTCCACCGAACAAGAAAACACGAGGCTCTCCGTCCTCTTCATCCGCCGCGAGCAATCGTACAAAAGCAATTGGGAAAATGTTCTTCAAGACGAAGCTTTGTTGTAAATTCAGAGCTGGGACTTGTCCATACATAACGAATTGTAATTTTGCTCATACTGTTGAGGAGCTTCGTCGTCCACCACCGAATTGGCAGGAGATTGTGGCGGCTCATGAGGAGGAGAGATCTGGTTGTATGGGAACTCCTACTGTTGCTGTGGTTGAGTTGCCACGAGAGGAGTTTCAGATCCCGTCTTTGGTTTCATCGACGGCTGAGAGTGGAAGATCTTTTAAAGGAAGACATTGTAAGAAGTTTTTTACTGAAGAAGGTTGTCCTTATGGAGAGACTTGTACGTTTCTTCATGATGAGGCTTCCAGGAATAGAGAAAGTCTTGCTATTAGTTTAGGACCTGGTGGTTATGGAGGTGGTTCTAGTGGTGGTGTTGGTTCTGGTGGTGGTTCTAGTGGTGGTTCTAATGGTGGTGTTGGTTCTAGTGGTGGTGGTAGTGGTAGTAATGTAGTAGTGCTTGGTGGTGCTGGTGCTGGTGCTGGTGCTGGTGCTGGTGGAAGTGCAAGTGCAAGTGGAATTCATGTTGTGAAGCCTTCAAATTGGAAGACAAGGATTTGCAATAAATGGGAGATTACTGGGTACTGTCCGTTTGGTGCTAAGTGTCATTTTGCTCATGGAGCTACTGGTAAAGATTCTGACTTTTATTCGATTTGGTTTTGGTTAAGCTAGAGCATTAAGGCTGGATTGGGTTCATCATTTTTGCTTTATGAACGGGGTTTTGTTAGCAAGTTATTAGAGGTGTTATTGGACGCTGAAGCTCTAAGCTGAGAGATATAATTAAAGCCCAAATGAATAGCTTATTCGCTGAGTCTGTCTAGTTCTGTATTTATGACACTACTAATCTTTGGGGTTTTGTTGGTCTTGGTTGGCATTTAGTTGGTTAGCTTTTTTTGTTAGTGAAGATAAGAGTAATATAACTTTTATGCAACTGTGCTTCTTGAATGGACTAGTGAGAATGGATTTAAGGGCTATTGGAGACTAATGACTTGATAGAATGCTACAATAGAACTATATAAGTAGAATGAAGCATACATGATTGTTTTGTTTATGCAAGTTGTTCTTAGGCTCAGGGCTGAGTTATAAGTTTGAAATTTCAGAACTTTGATAGCTATTTCGTTCCGTCTTAGATTTCAGAAAATGGAAAGTTTATTTGGTATCTTTGATATAAACCCTGAACTTCTATGACCTTGAAAGTTCCAAAGTTGGGTAGCTTTAAAGTTTTGAGTCTTTATGATACACAGAGTTGCATAGATTTGGTGGAGGACTCGTAGAAGGAGAAGGCAGTGAGGGAGTATCGCCTAATTCGGACATAAAGCAAACAGAACCAAACCCGAATCTACATTCAGACACTACAACACTTCTATCTCCGGGAGTTCCTCATCATGCTGACCTCGGTTACCACAATGGAGTTGCATTGCAACGAGCGTCAAGTGCGGTGACGCAGAAGCCTGGGATCAGGACTCATCAGAAGTGGAAAGGACCGGCAAAAATCAGTCGGATATATGGTGACTGGATCGACGATATTGAATAAAGTTATCGCCTTTTTATTTTTTCTAAGGTTTGGTTAGATAACTGGTAAGAAAATTACAATGTCTCTTTTCTTTTTTTTTAAGTTTGGGTTCTTTTAGTTTTCCGGTTCAAAACTCCGGTTATGATGGTACAGTTTGTAGAGTTTGTATCTGTGTAATCCTTGTATCTTGTTGTTGTTGTTGTTGTTGTAGATTATGTATGACTTTTAAGAAGTTGAAATATCATCTTTCTTTCTTTGTATCTTTTCCATTTTTTTTGCTAATCCCAACTGTATATAACCAGGGCACAGTATTTCTAAAATCATCAAAGAGGTTATTGGTTATTCAAAAAGCCAATCATTATGTAATTCTATTGAAATCTAATGTAATTAGGACAATTTTCAAGATATCATTTCATAATCCATGTCCGTTAGATTTTTTCCAACCTTTTATATTAAAGATTTAAAGTAGTGATAATACACATGATGTGGTGGATCACTTGTTCAAATTATGTGTGTTAGGATCACTACTTTAAAACACACAAATAATGTTTTCTAATTATTTTTTAGCATCACACTTAAGCTTTTAGAATCTTAGGGGATTATTTAAAAAAGGCACTACATGAATAAGAGAATAATTACTCAGCTGATGTTAAAACTATGCTTGAGTTTATAATTTTCATGATTTGTTCATAAATTTTAGTCAAAATATCATTTTGAGCTAGGAATTTAATAGTTTGTACTTTGAATTAGAAAATCAACCTCTTTTGTTTTTCATTTTAGTTAGAAGATCTATCACCTTTAAAACACACATTTACATCATAGAAAGTAGAATAATGTGTAATATAGTTTCAAGAGCTCACCATTTATAACAAAAAAAAAACTTAATTACTAATTTCTTTTACGAAGTATATCATAGTTCTTAAGAACATTTTGAAGATCTATCATAAGAAAACATCTTTTGTAAATAAACATAGAAATTAAAATTTTAACAATCTTGAGTTATTATTTATCAACGTTGTTTTGAGTTATTTGATTTCTAGCTGTAATTTAAATTATAAATAATCTTCCGCAAAGAACACCTAGCTTTTCTCACCAAAGACTCGCTCAAATCTCTAAAGCTCTGACACAAACCTGACTTTTCTCCACATTTCGCTCTTCCCCACTGACATTACCTTACCCACACGTAACCTCACAACAAACCCTTTCTTCTTCTCCAAGTCACCCTATGAAACCAGTCATACGATTTCTCACCCGACCGTTTCACTACACGGTCTCAAAATGTCTGCACCCACGACCGTTAAGCCAGTCCACGGCCTCGTTGCCTCTCCGGTCACCATAGTTTTGACCGGTAGTCTTCTCCTCATCATTTTCACCGGTTTCTTCTCCTTCTTCTATTGTGGTTGTTGTTTTAGAAAACTCATGACCATTTGGAACAACCATAGAAACCGAAACCGTTCTAATAACCTAATCCAACCATCTAATCCACCTGAAAACACCGGTCTCGACTCCAAGATCATTCATTCCTTCCCTGAGTATCTTTATTCAGTTAAAGATTATGGGATGGATCAATGTTCTATTTGTTTAACAGACTTTGTGGATGATGATACCATTAGGCTCATTTCTACTTGTAATCATTCCTTTCACACAATTTGTATAGATCTTTGGTTTGAAGCACACAAGACTTGTCCAGTATGTAGGCGAGAGCTTGATGTAGACCAAACCTCGCTAGAGAATTCATCGGTTGTTCCTGAAATCGATATGGTTAGATCTGAAATCCATGATGAGCCTTTGTCTCGTGACACGGTGACTATCTTTGTTCATGAGGAGCATCCTGCTACTACTACTATTGGTAGTCTCGAGCAGACAGATGAAATTGAAAGCTATGAAAGACGAATGAAAGCATCAAATTTGAGGTTTTGGAGGTCACATTCTACTGGGCATTCTATAGTTCTTAAAGCAGAAAACAATGAAGGAGAACAAGAAGAAGAAGAAGCAAAAGATGAAATAAAGATACATATTGAGATTTCTGGTGAATGTCAATTTGAAGATCACAAGAGGACATTACCAAATAGAAAATTATATTGCGTTAGGGGAACTTACTCTGTAGGATAGAGCATAAGAATCCGAATTGACTTTGGCTCGTATATCATAACTTCCATTGAATCCAACACTATGGAATTAGATTCTAGTCTTGGCAGTACAATGTTGTAATATTTTTGATACTTTAGGTTATACAAATAGAAGATGTTAAAGCTTTTGTTGTAATATCTGTGATCAAATGATCATTCTTACTTGCTATAGTTGAATACAAACTAGAAAAATTATATACATTTTTGGACCTGAATAAAAGTGTTATTTGATATTCATAATGGTTATTCTTGCCTTTGTAATGTTGAAAACAACTTTCAGAACCGCCGTTAATGCGGTTTGCTTTTCATGTAACGAATTATAAACCGCAATCCAATTCCGGTTTGATAAGGGGTGTCAATTTGATCGAAGTAAAATATAGTGAACAATATTGATATTAATCAATTGGTTATAATTATAAATTTCATCTCCTTAGTAATATTAGTAGGATTAATTCATCCATGATATTAATTTTTATTATAATATATTTAGTTGAAACATTCATGACTGTTGGAAATTTTCAAATATTTAATTTTAAACAAATTTTATACTTTATTTTATATAAAAATAAACACATATCTGTAACCAAACTAATATTGCTTACTTTTTTGTTAATTATTTAAAAATCTTGCTTACATATAACTTTAGTAATCACAAATAATGATATTGACTCAGATCTAGCCTTATAATAGAAACTACTATTTTGATCATACGTTTGGATATATTTAGTTATTTACCATCAATGTTGAAAATTATAAATAATAGAGGTGTATGGATATTAAGACAAGCCATAACTTTCTGAATAAAAGAAAACATCATATTTTTTTCTCAATTTTAAGTCATGAGATCTCCTTCATTGTTTATGTTTACTTGTGTTATCATGTTAATCATTTTGAGTCAGGTTCAAGGTAAAGATCAATTTATTTATTTTTTGTTTAGTTTTGATTGGTTAGTCATCAAATATAAAGGTTTGATTGCAAAACATACTATTTTGATTTTTAAAAATAAGGAAAAATGTGCTAAGTTATGGTTTAATTTTTAAATAGGTTATAATTTTGAGTTATTTACTTAAACATTTTTTTATGGTTGATATGATATAATAGAAATGAAGGCAAGGAGGTGTAGAGTAATAGGAACGTTCCCTCGTTTAAAGTGTCCTAAAGGCCACGGGAACATAGGAAGCGATGCATTGTGTCGCAGCTTTTAAAGCAAAAAGAAAAGTTGTTTATGATTGCATGTGTAATCCAAGCGATCGTGTTCTTGCTTGCAAATGTGCTACTAATTGCACAAGATCACCTTAGCATTGATGAAATGGAAAAATTCCAAATAATCTCCTTTCAAAATTGTGTTTTTTTTTTCTTTTTTAAATAAGCGAATAGTCGCATTACTATTATTCTCTTAATGAGATCTAATTGTTATTACATATTTGTTCCATTTTATGTAATATTTTAATAAAAAGTGTGCATCTTAAGAAAATCAATTTTTTACAATTTTTTTATAATATTTTAAATCTATTCAACCAACCAATCAAACTGTAGTTTGGGCAATACATGTCTCATAGTGTTTTAGAAGAAACATTTTGTAAGATGTTAATGTTTTTTTTTTTTTTGGTTTAGTAAAGCAATAACACCTTCATTTCTGAGTTTTTGGCTTGTTCTTTCTAAAATTGTGCACTTTTCGATATTTTCAATAGTCAAGAGGCCAAAAACTAATGATATGACCAATATACTCGTACAGCCTAAAAGAACTCAGCATACGAATGATATCCTTTTTTTATTCTCTCTTAATTATAGGTATTATCTTAAAAACTGTATTTTCCGATCGTATATTGTGATGATGGCTTTAGGGAATCTTAAAAGTGGGATGAAAATTGCTTTCAAACAAGTTGCATTAGGAATCGTAAACGTATGAAATTATTTAGAATTTGTGTGTTGGATACTTCTCACAAGTCGACAAATCTTGTACAGCCTACTCTCCACGCTCAAGTATAGTTTGGTTTCTATGTGAATTGCCGTAGAATCACTTAACATGTAAGAATGACAAAATTTTCAAGATTTACAATACATACATATTGTAACTTTTGTAGTCTTTTTTTCTAAAAGCGGTACAATTTGTACTTTAAATCGAATCAAATTTGTAAAATGTAACCAGATTAATAACATTCTTTTACATAATATAACCATCTTTTTAACCAAAAAATAATCTGTCTCTTTCATCTTTTGATCAGATCAAATTTATGATAAATATAATTTTATTAGAATATATTTAGGAGGTATGTTTTGAAGAATATAGTAAATACATTTATTCAGAAGAATCCAAAATGAAAAGCTATTTATTTCTCCTTTTTGACTCCTTTTAACATAATAAAGTCCATAGCTGACACGTCAACCTGAAAAGAGACCAGTGAGCCATCAGTCAAAACGACACCGTTACACACACTTTTCTCTATATTTTATATTTGTTCGCCGCACCGCTTAAGTCACACAAATACAAACCTGGAACCGGAGAAGAAGAACAAACAATTTCTTCTTCTTCTTCTTCGTTTCTCACTCAAATTCTCAAACCCTAACCCTAATTTATATTTGAATCAGTAGTTCAAATCTCTCTCTCTCTCTCTCTCTCTCGGAGTTTGAATTCTCCGTCGCTCGGAGATTCCCTTAACGTATATTACCGACGTTAATTTATTTTTAACAAATGGCGTCGTTAGCTCTGACGTCACCTCCCGCCGTTAAGATTCCGTCGTACCTTTCTTCATCATCTTCATCTCTATTCTCCCGCTCCTTGATTCCCTTCACAATCAAGTCTCCCTCTCGAATCTCCGTTTCCAATTCCACTGTAAGCACTCTGAACGTTTTTGTTTCTTTTTGATATTTGAAATTTTTTCAAAGCTGATCTTGTCTTTGTCTCTGTCTCTCTTCGTATATTGATGAAAAATTATATGAATCTTTTGATTTGATTTTTGCTTAGAATTGTAAGTTATCAAAAGCTCTGAATCTTGGAAACGGTAACGCTCGTGTTTCAATGATGAATGAGACGACAATACCAAACTTGTTTGATTCATCTCGTTTGGAGAAATCTGAATCAGTCAATACAAAGCTTAAGTTGTTCTCTGGTACTGCAAATCCAGCTCTTTCTCAGGTTAGTCTTCTCGATGGACAGTTTTGTTAGTCTTCTGTAACGGTTCCTACATTTTTTTTTTTTTGGGGAATTTTGTTGTAGGAGATTGCTTGGTATATGGGATTAGAGCTTGGGAAGATTAGTATTAAGAGATTTGCTGATGGAGAAGTTTATGTTCAGCTTCAAGAGAGTGTTAGAGGCTGCGATGTGTTTTTAGTGCAGCCTACTTGTACTCCTACTAATGAGAATCTTATGGAGTTATTGATTATGGTTGATGCTTGTCGAAGAGCCTCTGCTAAGAAAGTTACTGCTGTCATTCCTTATTTTGGTTACGCAAGAGCTGATAGAAAGGTTTTGATTCTGTTTTTTTTTTTTGTCTTGAGTCTCTAGATTTGGTGAATACAGTATGTTGTTAAAGCAATTTTCTCTTATGTTTGTATTGATGGTTTTAGACTCAAGGGCGTGAATCCATTGCTGCTAAATTGGTTGCAAATCTTATAACAGAAGCTGGTGCGGATCGGGTTCTTGCTTGTGATCTTCATTCAGGACAGTCTATGGGTTATTTTGACATACCTGTGGATCATGTCTATTGTCAGGTATCTCAAGTTTTTAACTTTTGTAAGACAGAGGCCTCTTCTTTTTTTTTTTGCCACCTTTTAAAATCTTATGTGGATTCTGTGATTACATTTCAGCCTGTGATACTTGATTATCTTGCTAGCAAGTCAATTTCTTCAGAGGATTTGGTAGTTGTTTCTCCTGATGTTGGTGGAGTAGCTAGGGCACGTGCATTTGCTAAGAAGTTATCTGATGCGCCACTTGCTATTGTCGATAAAAGGCGTCATGGCCACAATGTTGCTGAGGTAAAGTTTAAAATTTTCCCTTTTTGCCTTCTCGCAAGTTCGTATGTGTTGATGATAATACTCTTCCCTACAGGTCATGAACCTAATCGGTGATGTTAAAGGAAAGGTTGCAGTAATGGTGGATGACATGATTGATACTGCTGGTTAGTTAAAACCTTGCAAAACTCCATTTTTTATGAACATGTTGGTACCAACAAATAGCTTCCAAACTCTAGTCACTAAACGGAGATGATTCCATGATTTGCATACCAAAACAACATTACTAAGAACCAATTCTATTTATTTATTTGCAGGAACCATTGTGAAAGGAGCCGCTCTTTTACATGAGGAGGGTGCTCGCGAGGTTTATGCTTGCTGCACACACGCGGTTTTCAGGTATACCCATTTCCTCGGTTTGGCCAGTTTTTGTTTTTAGATATGAAAGAATCAAACTTTAGATGAGATAAAACATATGATGAGGGACTGTTTTGTTGAATAAATCAATTTCACAGTCCGCCTGCGATAGAGCGGTTATCGAGCGGTTTGCTGCAAGAAGTGATAGTGACGAACACTTTACCGGTAGCGGAGAAGAATTACTTCCCGCAGTTAACGATTTTATCGGTGGCTAATCTTCTGGGTGAGACCATTTGGCGTGTCCATGATGATAGCTCTGTTAGTAGCATTTTCCTTTGATGCTTGGTGGTTTTGTTAACCGGTTTTGATGTTCGGTTTAGCATCGGTTTAAGTCCCTCTTTTTCTTCTTTTGTTCGACTTCTTCACAGTTTATAGTCTAACCAATGTTTTACTTCTCTTTCTCAGTCAAACTTTTTCTCTTTTTTGAGTTCTATCTTTCTTCTTTTCAGTTTTTAGTATAGAGTTATCAATAATACAAATTTTTAATCTGTTATAATTTTTGAAGTCACAAGATCTGCTACGTTGTTTATGTTTGTATGTGCTATCATGTTAATCATTGAGTTAGGTTCAACCTAATTTATCAAATTTTGTTTAGTTTTGATTGGTTATTTGCTAAATTAAAGCTTTGAATGCAAAACATAGTATTGTGGTTAAAACAAAATAAAAGGGTTGTAAAGCGTGGTTTAGTTTAAAATATTTTGTATCTCTAATTATTTATTTAAATTTATGCATGGTACATATATAATAATATTGATTATGTTATAATACAATAAAGCTTTCACAACCATTGATTATATTTATTTATTTTCATTTCCATAGTAATATTAGTAAGATTAATTCAACCATGAATTTTTTTAAATATATTTAATTAAAATATTCATGACTGTTGAATTTTCAAATATTTAATATAAACAAATTTTGTTCTCTATTTTATACAAAATAAACACAGATCTGTAACCAAACTAGTATTTCTTACTTTTCGTTAATTATTTAAATTTTTTGATTACATACAATTTTAGTAATCGCAAACAATGATATTGACTCAGCTCTAGCCTTTTAACAAAATCTACTATTTTTATCAGACCTTTGAATATATTTAGTTGTTTACCATCAATGTTAAAAATTATAAGTAGTAGAAGTATATGGAGATTAAGACAAACCATAACTTTCTGAGTAAAATAAAATATTATATTTTCACAATTTCTTAGTCATGTGATCTCCTACATTGTTTGTATTTGCTTGTTAATATGATTACTAATGAATATATTTAGTACGTTCACCGGACTTGATGTTATGCTAGTAGAAATCTCCTTCTCTCCCGTAGATCTGTGGAGGATCAATGTCGTGGAGCATATGATATTTTCTTTATATTTATCTTCAATCTTTATACCTCTCAATATAAAATAACGAAAATAATTTTTGTTTAAAATCTCATCGAGTACAACTGACTACTAATCGTACTGAGTATACTCTCAATGTATAACTAGTCATACCAGTCATACCTTAGTTGTACCAGTTATCCGGTACAACTACCTACTAGTTGTACCAATTGTACCAATTATCCGGTACAACTAGTTATTAAATCTCTAGTTGTACCAGTTGTACTCCGAATCCCAGATTCGAACCCGGGTCGCGCGTTCGCACTTGAACGATCCCGAACCACTGACCTACCGTATTTTTCTTGATATCATATACAATTAATATATATATATATATATATTATATATATTTAATCGATTTTCGAATTTCATTAAGAGCAAAATTGTCATTTTATGGAGAGGGATATTTGAGATTGATTTTCAACCCATTAAGGTATTTGAGAAAATCGCCCATTTGTGGAGTCCCTGAAACATATTGTTTCGAATTTAAGTAGTTAATTTTTTTTTTGGGTTTTTTGAAGATAAGATCATCTATTATAATTTTAAATCATGAGATCTGCTACATTGTTTATGTTTAGTTGTGCTATCATATTAATCTTTTTGAGTCAAGTTCAACCTAATATATCAAATTTTATTTAGTTTTGATTGGTTATTTGCAAAATTTAAAGCATAGAATGCAAAACAAAGTATTGTGGTTAAAAAAACCAAAAAGAGGTCTTAAAGCATGGTTTAGTTTCAAACATGTTGTATCTACAATTATTTATTTAAATTTCTTGATGGTTCATATAAAATAATATAGTATTATGTTATTGTACAAAAGGCTATCACAACCATTGGTTGTATTTATAAATTTCATTTCCTTAGTAATATTAGTAGGACTAATTCAACCATGATATTAAGTTTTATTAAAATATATTTATTTAAATTAATCATAACTGCTGCAAATTTTTAAATATATAATATAAACAAATTTTGTTCTCTATTTTATATAAATAAACACAAATCTGTAACCAAACTACAGAATTGGTTACTTTTTTAATTATTTTAAAAAATTGATTACATATAATTTTAGTAATCGCAAATAATGGTATTGACTCAGCTCTAGCCTTTTAATAGAATCTACTATTTTTTTATAAGACGTTTAGATATATTTAGTTATTTACCATCAGTGTTTAAAAATATAAATAGTAGAAGTGTTAGGTGATTAAGACAAGCCATAATAACTTTCTGAATACAAGAAAAAATCATATTTACTCAGTTTAAAGCCATGAGATCTGCTAAATTGTTTATGTTTGCTTGTGTTATCATGTTAATCATTTTCAATCAGGTTCAAGGTGATAGATCAATTTTTATTTAGTTTTGATTGGCTACTCGTCAAATTTAAATGTTTGATTGCAAAATATAATACTTCGTTTTAAAATATAAGGAAAGGGTTCTAAGTCAAAGTTTAATTTTACATCTTCAGTTATTTATTTAAGTTTTTTTTTATGGTTTATATGAAATACACAGAAATGAAGGCAGAGCTATGCAGTACAGTAGATTCTTTCCCTCGTCGCAAGTGTCCCAATGGCACACAAGAAGAGTAAACAACGATGCGTGTGTAGCAGCTTTTAAATCAAAAGGAAGAACCGATGTTTCTTTTTGCTCTTGTGTTCTAAACAGTGGCCCTACCTATCTTGTTTGCAGATGTGCTTATAAATGCGGACGATCAACTCTATCGTTGGAATGAAAAAATCCCAAATATGGTCTCCTTACAAAATTGTTTTTTTTTCTCTCTTTTAAATAAGAGAATATAAAGTCGTATTATCATTTTTTCTCTTAATGAGATCTGATTGTTAATATATACTTCATGTTCCATTTTATTTGATATTTTAGTAAAAAGTACGCAAATTAAGTAAATAATTTTTTTGTTATATATAAAATATAATCTTAAGTTTTATTTTAAATCTATTCAACCAATCAAAGAAAAAAAAATCCCAAATATTCTTAGTATTATTTTTCATGTATATTCTAAATCTTTTTAATAGAATTCAAAATTTTCTCAAAATAAAAAGTGGTAATATTAACTTGGATCTTATAAATTTAGGTGTTCATTATGAGAAATAACATCATAATAATACGAACAAAATTCCATCTTTCTGGATGGGGTTTGGGAAGAACGTTTGGGATTGATCGCCAATTTAGAAGCTGAAAATATCAAATGTAATTTAGAAACATAAATGGCATAAGATATAATTAATCAGGAAAAGGAAACAGTGATGAAGATCATAGGAAAGAGTAATTCATCTTATAGAATTAGTTATGGAATAGTAAGACAAATGTTAACCAACTCAAGGTTATGATCATAGGAAACAAGAAACCAAGTCTAAGACAATGGTACGTAAATAATATATGATCCTACGTTTTATTTGCTAGAAAACCAATCAAAATTATTATAATATTGGTGTTTCGTTGAAGATTCAAATTATATATATGGTTATTTGAGCAAAATTTTAACATACAGTTTATTAAAAACATTGCCAGCCAAAACTGGATAAAGAATACAAAGATTTTATAAAAGTTTAGTAGTAAACGAAACAACAAAGAATTCATAATAGATAGTCTTGGTTAGAATATGTGTCTCTCTCGCCTCAGTCCAAAATGGATTTGAACTGTAGTTCAATTCTTTGTTATATTCGAACTAGCTATATGCAACGCCATGATTTCTGAAACCTGTGAAAAAGCTTAAGATAGACATACATACATTTGTTGGCAAGTACGTACGTACATCAATCTACAATGCAAATTTTTATCTCCCTGCTTCATCCCTGGTACATCGGAGTTCTTGATTCGATTGATATCTCAATCTATGATCTTATTCTAACGGCAAGAGAGGAACAATCACTTACACTATTGCTCATGTGTACATTTCAAATTTTGGTAATAGAATTCACATTTTCTCAAAAGAGTATTTGCATGAATCTTAAAAATTTAGGTGATCATTATGAGAACTAACATAATAATAGTAAAAAAAAATATCCTTCTTTTTATAATGGACTTAGGGAAGAACATTTGGCTTTGATTGCCAACTTAGAAGCTGAAAAGATCCATCATATATTAGAAACATATGCGATTTAGTAACATACACGCATAAGATAATAAACAAGGAACACAAAAATGGTGATGAAGATCATTTTTGTAGAAAAGAGTTAGTTATGGAAGAGTAACACATCTAGCTGGACTAACTTAAGTTTATGATTATAGAAAACAAGCAACCAAGGGGGTATTGAACTAAGATTTGAGTTTAGTTGTAATTTGAGATGATTTGGTTGTATTTTATTGAATTCGGAATTTCATTACTAAATTCTCTCAATTTCCACAAAAAATTATGAGATTGTAATATTTATATTTTTAACTAAGAAATCTCATATTATCCCATAAAATCTCTGGTAAAATTTTTAAATCCAATTATTAAAATATTTTCAATAACATTGAATTTGATTTTATATATATTTAAAGTATCATGTCTAAACCTCAAACTTTGTTGGAAAACTCTTCACCTTTCAGATTAGTTATGACTTATGACTTATGAGTTTTACTTTTATGTAATAGATTACTTGGAAACAGCACAATAAACTTAAGAAATCTTGATGCATCAACAATAACTAGTAATAATATATATTCATTCCCAAAGCCAATAATAAGACAAATGAGCTTGTATATTCATATTTCATACTCAAATTTTCTCATATCGGATGTTACAGTTTCGAAAACAGGATCTAATCTGTCTTATTATTTGCCTTGGTTTTATAATATAGAACGAGACAAAGTACGTGGAACGATGATTCATCTCTCAAAATTTATATGACATGGAGAAAGTGAATTTATATATAAAAAAAACAAACATAGGACTGAATCAGACCATGAATCAAGATGAATATCCATGATTGGTAAATCCTTACAACAGACTACATAGACACAACAAATGAGTTTTGAAACCATAACTAGGTTGATTAGAGATCTCCAATGTTCTAGAGTCATCATCAACCCATTAACAAAAACCCCTAATTTTACTGACACACACGCTGAGAAAAATTAAGACACAGGAAAAGAGAATTGACCGAACTTTGGAAATGGACTGGACTCACATGATGGTGCATCTGCCCTTTTCTTCATTTGGTTGCGTTGGCATTTGCTGGAACCGGTGTGACTCTGATGGATTGTATGTGAATTCAGATGTGTCAAGCCCATACTGTTTCAGAAAGAAAACACATCAGTTAATCTTGGTATTATGTTCTTATTATTTCCACATCTTTCAAACGTTTTAATCATGTTACCTTTTCCCTCATACGTGCACTCCAAGGGTCACTGCGGCTTGGGCGTTGGTCCAAAGTAGGAGCAACTGGGACACCAGTGACAGGCGCGGGTTGGCGATTGATGAATGGCTGCCTGATTTGTTGCCTTGGAGCAATAAATTCATCATCACTGTCATACTCTGGTGGTGAGTTAGCTGCCCTAACCATAAGGGCTAGCAAGAAAATCAAAGCCTGCGAGTAAACAACACAGCGTTAATAGGTTTCAGAGGTTTCATGTTTCTATTTCCATATTCTGCTTCTTTCTTTTGAGTAGCAGTTTAATGTAAAGAACATACAACAATATACAAGCACTTTCCCAAGGATATATAACTTTTCAAGATAGTTTTCAGAAATTATTAAAAATCTGAAAGTTTGCTTGCTTGCTCTTACCTCGAAAACAACTGCTCCTAGAGCCACCCATCTTACAATCTTCCAGTTCTCTTTCAGAAAATTATATATCGTATCAAAGTTTCCGGTCTTGTCAGAAGGAATTTCCTAGAGAACAGTTATACAATATAGTTAGCTAAACATGCGTACCGTCCTCTCTTCAGAACATGTCAAGTTATAAGGAACCAAGAAATTCAGGCCACAAGGAAAATACACACACACAAAAAAAGAAAAAAAATCAAATAACTAACTAACTCACGTCTCTCCAGCTATTGTCGAAGAAGATAAATGCTGCGCATCCAAGCTCCACCAAGATCAATAAGATCAGAAGAAGAGAGTACTATATATTCTCAATTAAGGAAATAGAAGGTTAATAATTTTAGTTTGCTAAAGGTAATCCTACCATAACAAGCAAATATACCACCAACAAACCTGATCATATAACCATAAAGGCAAGAAGGTATTAATAATAGATTCACAAGTATGTATCTAAAACAAGAAAATAAAGTTCAGGAATTAGGATACACAAGATAAGCAGCAGACACTCCCAGAACAAGTACCAACACAGCCACAGCATGAAATAACAAAGAGAGCAACGCCAATACCAATGAACAAGTATATGAACCTGCATTTACATGACAAAAAAAAAACACCAGAGAATCGTCAGATGGTAAGAACTAGTGTGTTAAAATTAACTTAAAAGGACACACACACATACCAAGCTTTGGGAAGATTGTCAAAGGCATTTGAAGCCAATGAAACAGCCATAAGCATAGGCCTCCCATATGAAACATAACTCTCGTCGCCATTAATCGAATTGAGAGTAACAGAATTATTATCTGTAGCTCTCTTGTACTCAACAAATAAGTAGATACCATAACCAACCATACCAAGCCCAACAACAGCCAGAAGAAAGTTGAGAAACTTCAGCAGACACTCCAAACAAGTTTTACAAGCCATTGTTTTTTTTTTTGTTTTTTATTCACAGCTCTTATATGGTTTTATACTCACATCAGTCCAAAGAATTATCCTAAAATACAAAAACAAATATCAAATTCAATCGAATACAGCTGAGAATTAGAGATATACAAATCAATCTTCCTTAAATCGAAAAAGAAAACGATAAAATCACAGAGAAAAATCGTGATCTAATATTAGTTTTGATTTCATGTAGTAAGCAAAATTCAGCGAATGAATAGTTCAGATCGGGAGAAGGAAATGAATCGGTGAATCAAAATTAAGCGATCAATCGGAAGAAGAAGAAGAAGAAGGAAACTTACGGAGATGATGATTCAAGGTTTCGATGAATCAATTTTGTCGTCGTCGTCGAGGGGAAGGGGAAGGGGAAGGGGAAGACGGAGCAATTTTTTTTTGTTTGGAATATTGCTGTAATACTAATGCCAGCTGGCATTTGGATTTGAAATGAGCTCAACTACGTCGTTGTTGAATTATAAAATATTTTTTTTGTCGGTAATAAAAAATAATTTTGTGTGGATTGAAATGTGTCTCACTCACAGACTCCAAAAACTGAAAAATCTTGTTGTTTGTAATTTTTCTTATAAATCCAAATTTGTATTATATGTGGTCATGTGGACGTGAATGTTAATTTCCTAGTAATTTTTTAAAGAAAGAATTAAAAGTATTTTTAAAAATTTGGCAAAAAATATCTTCACAAATTACCTTAAAGTGGCTTTTAAAGTGGAGTTAGAACTTTTTATGTTGAAGTGAAGTTATAATTTTTCAGAATGCGAAAATATTACGATAAATAAAAAGGAGGAAAGAAGAAAATCAACAACTTTTAGTTGCACCATTATACATTTTTTTTTGATAAAACAGCATTATACATTAAAAAGGTTTATTTCAAAGTTTATAAATTATACTAAAGTATTCAAATTTTGATAAAATATAATGTATTTCTGAAAATCTTCTCAATTACTTATTTTTAAAAAAATTTGAGAATTTTTTCATCGTATTTTTCACAAAATTTATCGTTTAAAATATCGGATTTGAGCTAAACTTGAAAATCTCAGAAATTTTGGAATGAACCGGACCGAACTAAACACTTTCAAACCGTCTCGGGTTTGCTTTTACTTGACCAGTCCGTTGACACCTCACAAGTCACAATCGGTGTTACACGTGGCCGTCATTATCAAAAAGATTACCATAACTACGATGAGCTTGACCACAGCTGATAGAAGTTCCAATATTACAAAACAGAATTGTATTTGATATTTGAAGGGAATCAACAGTCGGGTTGGTGAAAAGATTTGATCTTGAAGGTTTTTTTTCATCGTCCTACCTAAAATCTAACCTAGGCCAGTATAATTCTCGTGTATCTTTTCGAAATCCTTTAAATTTGCCGCTATTATTGTTTAATTTTTTTTTTTTTTTTTTTTTTGTTAATGAACTTCGGATCCTCATGAAACACTGTCGATTTTAAAATTGATTTTAGTAATTGAGGTTGAATTTAGCAATAGTCTATTTTTCAATTGAAGAATGGCTCATTGGTTTTATGATGCATGATAAAAGCTTCATATAATCATTAGAAAACTCAGAACTTTGTCTATTTCTCTCTGATAATTTGCCTTTTGATTTTTTTCTCTTAGCATTCAGGTTTCTTGTGGAAGGACAAAAGGTAAAGAAGATATAATTAACAATGGCAGATATTCCTGGATACTTGCGTACTTGTTTGGATATGGGGAAGATAGCTCTCTTAGCAATTCTAGTTTCTGGAGGGATCGTGTTGCAGATTCTGGTATCCACATAAATTCTTGCTACTCTTATACAGTCTACTTAAGTTTCCTTGATTCATACTTGTGTTTAAAATCTTCTTTGACTAATTTTTTTTGTTCCAGGCTTGTGCTCTGTTTGATAATTGGTGGCCAATGCTAAGTGGTGAGTTGTTTCACTTGACCTTCAATATCTCTTTGTTGTTCAACTATAACTTTCCTTTCTTGATCCTTAGTTGGACTTGAAACTTCATCTTATATCCATGACACTCGTGTTTTAAGCCGCTGTGATTGTTAAATCTGTTTTGGTTATGTAAAAAGCTGTCTGTGAACTTGAAATTTTCGTTTTTATATCATTGGTTATGGCTTTTAAGTTAATCTCTTGCTTGAGGTTACTCTAAATCTAAATTTTGATTTGCAGTAATAATGTATGTGCTCCTCCCAATGCCTTTGCTCTTCTTTGCTGGATCAGACAGTTCATCTCTAATCAACGAATCCGACAATAGGTACAAATTTTATAAATAGTCCTCGATTATGTTTACATTTAATGTTGTATTTGATCCAATCATCTTAAGCAAAATTTGTCTTTTTTATTCGTAAACTTAAACATCAACCTTACTAAGGCGACATTACTTTTTTCGAAGTCCGAACTTACATGAACATATTTTTGTTTGTTCAGCTGGATCAATACAGCCAAGTTCTTGACTGGTGCTTCAGCTGTTGGAAGTGTAGCAATACCTTCGATTCTAAAACACGCTGGACTCATCGGTTGGGGCGCGTTAGCCTTTGATCTCTCTTCCTACATTGTCTTCCTCGTCGCTATTTTCTGTTACGTTGGAATAGGAGATGGCAGTGACAACTACTACAGCTACATTTAATGAAAGAAGCACACAAATTCATCATCATTAGTTTCAACCTCAAAGTTCTCAGCTTTTTACCACTATCACTCAGCTGATTGACTATCCAAGAAGACTGTTGATTGGGGTTCACAAGTTTAAGGTTTTTGTTTTCAGAGTATGTAAGTATGAATGAATGGTTATAAGATCAAATATGAATATTTATGTGGTTTTGTTTGGCTTTGGTGTAAAATGTTTCATTTTTCTTGTTTATAATATTTTTTTCTACTTTTATGGGAAAATACAAAAGCTTTAGGTTTTTTTTTTTGGTAAAGAGGAAACACTAGTGAAAAATTGTCTTAATGCGAGTTCTCTGTGTTGAGAAAGTTTATTGCTTTCTCTCAAAAAATTCAATCAATTCTTCGATTTCCTGTCGTAGATTCATTGGAAATGCGATATCGAATTACGGAAGCCATCGTCGTGGTTTCTCTACAGAAGAAGTTATGATTCTTCGTCGTTTATCTGAAGGTGGCCTTACACATGCACGCCACTTGCTCCACAAAATTCCTCAAAGAGGAAATATTAGCCGTGTCATTTACTGGACTTCGCTTCTTACGAAATACGCGAAAGCTGGTTACTTGGATGAAGCAAGGGCTTTGTTTGAAGTAATGCCGGAGAGAAATATCGTTACTTGCAATGCGATGTTGACTGGTTATGTTAAATGTGGGAGAATGAACGAGGCTTGGATGTTGTTTAGGGAAATGCCGAAGAATGTTGTTTCTTGGACTTTGATGCTTACTGCGCTTTGTGATGATGGAAGGAGTGAAGATGCGATTGAGTTGTTTGATGAAATGCCTGAGAGAAATGTTGTTTCGTGGAATACGTTGGTTACGGGTTTGATTAGGAATGGGGATATGGAGAAGGCGAAACAGGTGTTTGATGCTATGCCTAGTAGAGATATTGTGTCGTGGAATGCTATGATTAAAGGGTATATTGAGAATGATGGAATGGAGGAAGCGAAGCATTTGTTTGAGAGTATGAGTGAGAAGAATGTAGTTACTTGGACGAGTATGGTTTATGGTTATTGCCGGTGCGGTGATGTTGATGAAGCTTATAGATTTTTCTGTGAAATGCCGGAGAGAAATGTTGTTTCTTGGACTGCTATGATTAGTGGGTTTGCTTGGAATGAGTTCTACAGAGAAGCATTGGTGCTTTTTCTTGAAATGAAGAAGGATCTTGATGCGATATCACCCAATGGTGAGACTCTAATCTCTCTTGCTTATGCTTGTGGTGGTATTGGTGTTGGATTTCGCAGTCTTGGTGAGCAATTGCACGCACAAGTTATAGCTAATGGTTGGGAAAGTGTAGATCATGATGGAAGGTTGGCGAGAAGTCTTGTTCATATGTATGCATCATTTGGTTTGATTGCTTCAGCGCAATCTCTGCTGAATGAAAGCTTTGATTTGCAGTCTTGTAACATTTTGATCAACGGCTATCTAAAAACCAGAGATTTGGAGCGAGCTCAAACTCTGTTCGAGAAAGTTGAGAGCTTACATGACAAAGTATCTTGGACATCGATGATCAATGGATATCTA
Organism: Nasturtium officinale; assembly: GCA_963854855.1. Lineage (NCBI taxonomy): Eukaryota > Viridiplantae > Streptophyta > Magnoliopsida > Brassicales > Brassicaceae > Nasturtium > Nasturtium officinale. The sequence goes on from OY978500.1 coordinate 9,606,929, forward strand.
GACGTGGGAGATGTATCGAGGGCATTTGATCTGTTTCAGAAACTTCATGATAGGGACGGAGTTACATGGACTGTTATGATCTCAGGTCTTGTCCGAAATGATCTTTTTGCAGAAGCCGCATCTCTATTGTCAGATATGGTGAGATATGGTCTGAAACCGTTGAACTCGACTTACTCTGTTCTTCTTAGTTCCGCGGGTGCCACTTCGAATCTCGATCAAGGGAAGCATTTGCACTGCGTGATCACAAAGACGACTGCTTGCTATGATCCTGATCTCATCCTTCAAAACTCCCTTATCTCTATGTATGCAAAGTGCGGAGCTATAGACGATGCTTATGAGATATTCTCAAAGATGATACGAATGGATACAGTTTCATGGAACTCCATAATCATGGGGTTCTCGCATCATGGATTAGTAGATAAAGCTTTAAAACTGTTCAAAGAGATGCTTCATTCAGAGATAAAACCAAACTCTGTAACGTTTCTCGCAGTCCTTTCAGCTTGTAGCCACTCTGGACTCATCACCAAAGGTTTAGAACTATTCAAAGCAATGAAAGAAACATATTCAATCCAACGGGGGATCGAGCACTACATCTCAATTATAGACCTTTTAGGCCGAGCCGGGAAACTAAGAGAAGCAGAGGAATTCATCTCAACTCTGCCTTTCACTCCAGACCATACAGTCTACGGTGCATTGCTAGGCTTATGCGGACTCAACTGGAGAGACAAAGATGCTAGAGGCATAGCAGAACGAGCTGTAATGCGGTTGCTAGAGCTGGACCCGGTTAATGCACCAGGACATGTTGCACTATGCAACGTATATGCGGGTTTAAGGAGGCATGAGATGGAGAAGGAGATGAGGAAAGAAATGGGGTTAAAAGGTGTGAAGAAGACACCAGGATGTAGTTGGATTGTGGTTAATGGAAGAACTAATGTGTTTCTCTCTGGTGATAAATCTCCTTCTGAAGTTGCTCAGATTATTTTGCCAATCTTTTTTGGCAATGAAATGAATGAGAAAGAAGAAGAGAAACTATTGGATTCCCTGCCACTGTTGAGAAGTTAAGCACATACATGAGCCGATAGGTTAGAAGGCTTTAGCTGTAGAGAGTATGACTATAAATACTATAACTTTAGAAACTGTTGATTATAATAGTTTGATTGGTAAGATAAAAATTGTAACTTTAAATACTATTGATTAATAATATGTTATTTTGAATAAAAAATTATAACTTTTAATAATAACTGATTTTGAAAAATAAATTATAAATTGTTTTTATGGATATTTTTTCGTTTATTTTTTTGTAAATATGATTTTTATTCTCAACATAAACTTATTAATTACCTATAATATTTAATTTCAAGTATTTAATTATTTTGCAAAAAACCTTATTTGAACAATTGTTAGCAAATAAAAATATTGGTTGTATTATTATTATTACTAGTTAAAACATTAATTTCATTGTTCATTTTGAATTTGAATTGTCTTTTTTTTTTTAATTAACAAAAAAAAATATGTGAACTTGAGTTTTTCTAGAACCTTAAAATTATCATTTTAAAGACTTTTAAAAATCAAACTTAAAACTTAAAAAAAGGCTTTAGAAAGAGTTAGACTTCTAAGACTTTAAAAATAAACAAAAAAATTAAAATCTGATTGGGTAAAAATTAATTTTAAAGACTTTAAATTTTTTTAAATCCCTTAAAATAGACAACCAATCACCCCACATTAGGTTGCTTTTTGTTAAAATTTTAAAATAATACCATGTATAGCAATTGTGTTATTAAATTTTGAAAACTATCCATAAATAATTATCTTTAATCAAATACATGGCTGAATAAAATCTAATCAATGTTCAGTTTAATTTTTTTTTCAGATGTAAAAATCTAGAATCCGTTCGGACAGTTCTAATTTACTTCGTTTTCAGATTAGTTTAGGTTCGTTCGGTTTTAGGTATATTTCCCAAACATATTGAAAAAATTTAGCATTCACAAAACAAAATTCGTACAATGATTTGATTTTTTTTTTAATACGATAAGGAAGAAATCTAACTTCGGAATATTCGAATGTAGAGTAGAAAAAGAAAAGAATAATAAATAAAAAAAAATTATTTTTCACTTCCCTCTGAGATAGAGGGTTCAGTGTAACCGTCTCCACCTAACTACCAAACACAAAACCCTCTCTCTCTCTCTCTCTCTCTTTTATAAATATGGCCACTAAAAGTTAACAAACCTCTCTCATCTCTCTTCTCTGCATAATCTCTGTTCTTCAGGTACTCTGCACATGGCGGCGATAGGTCAAATCTCTACCGGGATGACTGTAGATCGCACTCTCTCCTTCTCCAAAAACATTGGAGTTTTGCCATCACCACTCCGGAAAACGTCAATCTGCGCTGGCGATAGGTCTAGTATCTCTCTTCGTCAATATTCCCTCTCCGTTAGACCGATTAAGATCAACGAGAATAACCAAAAACTTAAGGTTTATTCAGAGAACGTAGCTTTCGATTTGGTAAAAAAAAAACTGATTTCAATTTTTTTTTTAATTTTCCCTTAATTTCCTTTGTTTGTCACCTTCTGTTTCGAATCAAATGTTTCCAAGAATAAATACTGATTTTGAAAATTTTGTTTTTACATAAATAGGGAATGTTGGATTCTTCAATTGATGATTCATATAAATTGGTGGATTCAAGAAGAAGTAATGATAATGATTTGAAGAGGAAGACTAAGATAGTTTGTACGATTGGACCATCGTCTAGCTCTCGAGAAATGATTTGGAAACTAGCTGAATCTGGAATGAATGTTGCTCGTTTGAATATGTCTCATGGAGATCATGCTTCTCATCAGATTACTATTGATTTAGTCAAAGAATATAATTCTATCTTTGTTGACAAAGTTATTGCTATAATGTTGGATACTAAGGTATTTTATAAATCTAATCTTTTCTAGATGAAGGTATTTTTTCGCTTATGGTTTTTTATATCTTTGTATGTTTTGTTTTTTTTGTGAAGGGTCCTGAAGTTCGAAGCGGGGATGTTCCTCAACCGATTTTTTTAAAACAAGGACAAGAGTTTAATTTTACTATCAAGAGAGGTGTTTCGCTTAAAGATACTGTTAGTGTGAATTATGATGATTTTGTTAATGATGTTGAAGTTGGGAATTATGATGTTACTTTTGGTTGATGGTAAGTTATTTTTTTTGTGGTGATTGTAGTCTTTTTTTTTTTTGTAATAAGAGATGGGTTTTTTTTGTGTGTGTCTAGGTGGAATGATGTCACTAGCTGTTAAATCTAAGACTAGTGATTTGGTGAAATGTGTTGTTATTGATGGTGGAGAGCTTCAATCTAGACGTCATTTGAATGTTCGAGGGAAGAGTGCGACCCTTCCTTCCATAACAGGTTGGTAATTATCAGCTAATGCTTTCATCAAGGAGGTTTTTGAATTATTTATATTATATTGTGGTTTTTACTCGTTGTAGATAAAGATTGGGAAGACATTAAATTTGGAGTGGACAACGAAGTTGATTTCTATGCTGTTTCCTTTGTTAAGGATGCTAAAGTTGTCCATGAGCTGAAGAACTATCTCAAATGTAAGTCTTGCTCTTTTCATTCAGTCTTTAAATGGAACTCGTAAAACTAATGAAACTCCCAACTGTTTTTATAGCATGTGGTGCGGATATTTCTGTGATCGTGAAAATTGAAAGCGCAGACTCTATTAAGAATCTTCCTTCTATCATATCTGCATGTGATGGGGTTGGTTTTAAAGTCTTCTATATGATTAGAATTCAATATATTGATGCTTAGTTCTGATTTTTTTCCTTAGCTTGTATAATTATCAATGCTTTGTTAGGCAATGGTTGCTCGTGGAGATCTTGGAGCTGAACTTCCCATTGAAGAGGTCCCCTTGTTACAGGTAAAGTTCAAGACTTGGTTTTAAAAACATTGCCTTGGACTCTGTTAGTAACTTAGTATTGATGCTTTTGTTCTTATACCTTAATTTAAGGAAGAGATTATCAGAAGGTGTAGGAACATTCAAAAACCAGTGATTGTTGCCACAAACATGCTAGAGAGTATGATTAACCATCCAACGCCTACAAGAGCTGAAGTCTCTGACATTGCAATTGCAGTACGTGAAGGTGCAGATGCAATCATGCTCTCTGGTGAAACCGCACACGGAAAGTTCGTATTTCGAAATTAAACTGGTTTACCTTTTCCTTCAGTAGAACTTACATGTTATGTGATCTTGAAATGTTCTTACCTTCTCTTTTGATTCTCTGATGTCAGGTTTCCACTGAAAGCTGTGAACGTTATGCATACTGTGGCGTTGAGAACTGAGGCAAGTCTACCTGTCAAAACCTCTGCAACCCGTACCACTACTTACAAGGTACTCACTTATTCCTCAACTCAGAAATATCAAATGTGTTACGTTAGTCAAATGTGAATGTCAATATTCTTGCTACAGGGTCACATGGGCCAAATGTTTGCTTTTCATGCTTCTATAATGGCAAATACACTGAGCACACCGGTAATTGTATTCACGAGAACTGGATCCATGGCAGTGCTTCTAAGCCATTACCGCCCGTCCTCAACAATTTTCGCCTTCACAAACGAGTAAGTGTTTCTCTATCTGCCATTCAGGAAATGTCCTATGTATGCAACTTCTAATGGAAGAATTGGGTTTTGACCAAACTGATGTTTTCTTTCCTTTAGGAGAAGGACAATGCAAAGGCTGGCTCTTTATCAAGGTGTCATGCCTATATATATGGAGTTCTCGGATGATGCAGAGGATACATATACCAGGTCTCTGAAACTCTTACAGGTACATTCACCATGTTCCTTTTCATCTATCAACCTGACATTATCTCTAATGCAGCAGAAGCAGGTTTGCTAACATTTATTATCTGTATCTGTTATATATCGCTCAGGACGAGGATATGCTCAAGAAAGGACAACATGTAACTCTTGTCCAAAGTGGCGCACAACCCATTTGGCGTGAAGAATCAACACATCTCATACAAGTCCGTAAGATAAAGATAGGTTGATGTCTTTACTTCTTTAGCTTCAACATCTTGACTTTACTCAGATTCTTTCTCTTACGAGCTTTGATCCATATTATTTTTTGAATCACTCACAGTGAATCAAACAACCATATAATTATTAAGTTATGAAACTTTTATTTCTTTATTTCTGGTTTTAGTTGAGTTATTAAATATCTGCCACGGAGGATTTCTGTAAAGTAACTCATAGAACACATGTAAGTAAGTGTTTATGGTTAGGAGTTTAGGGAAAGAGTCTTTTCGATGAAAAAGACTAATCAAAAGACTAATCCGATGGAGCCTTTTATTTATTAATCAGTTTGTTGTTACATCACCGGAAAACTGTAAACAAATACACACACATTTGTTAGACTTTAGAATCCTTTGCTCGTTCCTCATCACTCTCGGTATCATCTTCATCATCACTCATGTCTTGCATCTCATCTTTCCCTTCTAGTTTAATAGATTTATACCACTTTGCACATGCAATGTATACCACCAGGTCAATGCTGGTTAATGCAGCCAGGAGGAAATAGAATCTGTCTAAGTGACCTTTGTTAAGGTTCCTTGGAATCCAACCAGGCATGTGATCCTCTGAAGAAATCTTCACCACCATTGTCACCAACAAGCTACTCACAAAGTTTCCCATCGACATTGACATCATACACAGAGCGCTCCCAAAGCTCTTGAGTCCATCTGGTGTTTGTGCATTGAAGAACTCAAGCTGACCAACATACATGAACACTTCTGATGCCCCGATGAACGAGTATTGTGGAACCTGTTAAGAGTAGAAGATTATTAGGACTCATAATTTCCTCTGTAAGTGGTTGAGTTTAGAACTGATTTGGGTTTTATGGTTTGTGTTCAATACCTGCCAGAAGATACTTAAGGAGCTTGAGCCATCACAGTGAGTACAACTCTTGTCTGCATATTTAAGCCTGTAACATTCAACAATCCCGGCTGCAATCATAGCCAAGACAGCAATCACAAGCCCGATTCCCATCCTGTGAAGCTCGGTGATTCCATTTGTTCCGTCCTTCTTCTTGAATCTGTTTCCCAGTGGCTCGAGAACTCTGCGGTATAGGAATATGAATAAAGCGACGCTAAGGATGTCAAAGCTGGACATACTTGCTGGAGGGATTTTGAAGTTTGAGACAGTGGTCTTCATCGCTGCGCCTTGTTCCACAAAAAGAGATGCCATCTGAGTGAAGACGACCGAGTAGATGATAGTGCAGAGCCAAATTGGCATCAGTCTAAGAATGCACTTGACTTCCTCGACTTGTGTAACCGGACAAAGCCTCCATGGATTAACTGCATCTTGTTTCTTGTCATCAAGATCTCTCGCTGTGATGTATGCTGCTCTGTCCAAGAACCTGAAATTCCAAAAGAAAACTTATTAGAACACTTTCATGGCATTGAAGTATATGGTAAAACTGTGGGTTTTTTTTTTCTCAACTTACTTGAATTCATCGGTATGCATTATCCTCCTCCCTGTATTTCCAGAACCATTTCTCCCTTCGTTGTCTCCATCATACATCTCCTCTCTTCCTTTTAACGGCACCTCCACTGATGATTTCTTCGTTGCAGCGACCAAAACTTGGCAAAACCTTGAAAGAGGATTCCCCGTGGGCTTGAAATATCGGTATCTCGGTGTACCAACAAGGAAAAGAATCAAAGCAATGACAGCAGAGCCAGTGGAAGCCCAAAAACCGAGTGCCCACATTCCCTCATCCTCAAAATAACCCAAGATGGTGTTTGAAAAGAGTGATCCAAGGTTCAAAGCGAGGTAGAAGTAGCTGAAAAACGCAATCTTTGAGTACCCTTCTTTAGAATGCTCCTCATCGAATTGATCCGCTCCAAGCGTTGCTATGTTTGGTTGGTAACCACCATATCCCAATGCAATCAAGTAGATAGAGAAGTAGAACATTGAAATCTCCAGCGTGGAATGCGAACCACAAGGCGTTACTTCATCACCACAACCTCGTGGTCTAATCAAGAACATATATGATGATAGCGATAGCGATGAAATTCCCTGCAATTTACACATCCAAAACGTGTTAAAATCAACTTAAAACGTTTTTTTTAACTTTTACACTTTGAAAATATGAATCACGTTTTGTTTTTTGGTTTTTACTTACGATGACAAAAATGACTTGGAAGATAGCACAAGTCTTGTAACGACCCCAGTAAGAATCGCTTAGAAACGCTCCGACCAATGAGAAGATATAAACAGTTCCTGTCCATTTGCTAACGTTGTTCGCTGCGTCTGCGTTGTTTTGTTGTAAAACGCGCGTTAGGAATAGCACCAGGTTTACTCCAACTCCAAAGAACGCTAGCGTTGCCAACCCTTGGTTCACTGTTAAACCGGTTCAATTAATAAATTAGATTAGAAACTGGTTTAGCGAGTTAACCAAATTATTTGATTTGAAAGAAACCGAAACTAATGAATGAATGGAATGATTGAGAATAATTGAAAATACGTTCCGTGTTCATCAGTATATGAAGTTAACATTTTGTTAGGTTGGATTGTATTTAATGACTACTTTATATTTGCTCCACCTTCTTACGAAGTTAACATTTATTGACAATGAAATTATACATATAACTAAATTTTAGCAAACTGGATTCCACATTCGAAATAAAAAAAAAATCTTATAATTTTTATTATAGCGCTATTACGTGGACTCTACTAACTCAATTAAACCCAAAATTAAAATAAAGCCCCCACTAAAAATTTAGGAGTTGTACTTTTTCTTGATAAATATTTGCGTTTAAAATTTGACTTTCCTTTCATTTAGAGAAATTTAAGTGGGTTTGAAATAATCTAAAACCTGCATAAGATATAAATTAATATAATAAAATTTTTAAAAGAAAGTTTGAGTATGTTAGGAGATAAAAAGAGATTTTTTTCTAAACGTGGCATAAGCCAACCTCATGGAAGAGGATATGGGTAATTACGTGTAAGGCAACGTAATACCACTAACACATGCCTTCCCTTATACTTATGCTAATATATCAGTGTCGTCTTTCTAAAATAAATTTCTTTCTTTTTTGGTTAAATTTTAGTTAGATATCTTCTGTAACCAAAATATCAATCTCCAAATATAGAATCACTTATAAGTATGAAAGTTATTCAATTTAGGTATTCCAAAATGACAAACTCAATCATTCAGATCTATTACATCATATTAGTTGCGTTTGAATGATGATATGTTTCAGCATAGATATATAATAAAAGAAATAAAAATCTATATGTATTTGTCATGTGGTTAGGGTTTTTACCACAGCATGCAGCCTACGTTCGAACACATGGATATGTCTTGACTCTTGACACGTTCACGTTAAAACTCGAAGTTAATATTAATTATTTTTGTTGGTTCTATTGTCACTTTCCTAGTTTCTGATAACTTATTACCTCAAAGATAAGTATGTATATCGACCAATCAACACACTTTTAGATAAACATCATATCGATATCATTTCTTATTTATGTCAAAGTCGATAACTATGTATATATATATATACATACAATGTAAGCATGTATGTGTTCGTGTGTACAAACAATTTCTTAAGACATAATAATAAGAGCTATGGCCAATAAAAAAGACATGATAATAATTTATAGGGACCCCTAATAAATATACCTATATGTGAGGACCATGAATTTGTATGAGGTATCTTTGAGAAAAGGACGTGAAGAAAAGTGGGGGAAAACTAAAACAAAATACTCTGTTTTTCTTTTCAAAGATGTTGATCAAGCATATTTCGTTTGAATTTCGATTTAATTTGGTTAGTTTTTCGTAACGGGAATTAGTTTAATTTAATACATATAAACCAAATATTGATACACATAAAACTTAAACAAATATATGAAAATATTGTTTTGCTTTACAGAACTATTTTTTTATTAAGTTAATTTTGATTAGAGAAGAGAGACATACGGAGAATGACGATGCCAGCAAGCCATTGGCCTGACTTGGAACGAATAGAGGGACGACCATAGAAATCCACAGTCCCATCTCTTGTTTCTTCTTCTCCTTCTTTCTTCTTCATCATCTGCATTTACATTTACACACGTCATTTTCTTCATAACTAAATAGAAATATGTTTATATATGCTTCAATTTTTAGTAGTATCTATCACCTTTTGTCCTCTTCACATTAAGAAGATTCATAAATTCGATAGTTTTGTATTTTCCGGAACTTAACCACAAATAAGACTTGATTCTGAATCTCAAATTTGATATGATTATTCTAGAATTTTTTTTTGCATTGCCACGAATCCTCTTTCGTATACACAACTTTCAAGATTATTTGGATTTATTCTCTACGTTAAACTAGAACCAAAAAAAAACATACATGCATATCTTATTATATAAGAGAAGGGTTAGAAAAGAAGAGTGGCTATAATATAGCCAATATTATAGAGTTTAGTTAAAAGCTTGTCTATTTTAAAAAAATTTCTTGAAGGCAAAAGAAAAGATATTGTTGAGCTACATTTATTTCGCACACAAAGCTTGTGACTTTCCATTGCATTAACTCTAAGCATGCGCTTTTGATCATGCTCTTCTAGAGCCACCAAAAAGTTTTTAACTATTTATTAGTTACGAATAGAAAATCTCCTTTTAATCATATATTATATTCAAGAAACAAGAACCTCAATCACAGAAGCAGAAATGTATAAGTAAGAAAAGTAAGGGCTCAACAATTTCAACTCGGATAATTATCAAAGCAAAAGAAAAGATTAAAGGAAAATTGCTTACGTCTTTGTTATGAATCTCTAGGCAAGACATTTGTGATGATATTGGATTATATGTGAGGTAGTCTTGGCAAGAGAGCAATAGCGAAATTTATCTTTAGTTTAGGTATTTTTTTTTTCCTTTCTTGAAGTTGATATGAAAGAATTATAACAAAGAGCGAAGAAAGAAGTAGCATAAACCAATTTCAAGCTTGGATATTGTAGAGAAGAGAAGGTTGAGAATAAATAGAAGTCTGGAAAGTGATTTGAACGGTTCTGATTTTACATGGGACACTCACATACCCAATATCTATTTTAATATATAGTTTTCTACAAAATCCTCTAAAGCACGATGAAAAAAATAAAAGTACTCAAAAGAAACAATTTTCATTATAAGAAAATAACGAATGAACTTCAGATTAAGCTATCCCGGGAACGGGACAGTTCTACCATATTTAATTTAGAAGTGTCTTTTTACCTCTTCTTTGAACTGTGAAGTCAGATGTTACCCTATACTATGTGTGCCCCTTCGAGATGCTTGTTGTTGTTAAGATTTAATTTTAAAATATAATAAAATCATGAATTGGATGACGAAAAAGTTTACTAGAAAAAAAAAAATTTACATTTTCCCAAATTTGTCTTGTGCCTGAAAGGATTGTTATTTGTGCTAGTGCTTTCGAACCTTAAGGATGAGGATGACGCGGAGTGTCCGGGAGGCAAAAATATAACGAAAATTCTCATAAGATTAGTAACTAAAAGAAATTGAGTTATGACATTAGATTACATAACTTCATATTAATTGAAAATCATGAAGGTTCAACTTAGTTCTTGTATCCAATTTTAAAGTCCAAACTCTAAAAGATATTGAGTATATACTTTAAATTAAATGTGCAATATTTTGGAAGTTATATCGTAAATTGTTTGTTGAATTGTCATAGATAAAACTGCTGATATCTTTTTAAATTTGCAATCAAAATTGTTTTCAGTTTATATCTAATCATAAGATCATCTTAATATAAAAGTTAAAACTTACATACCTAATACTATGATCAGTGATTTCTTGCGATCTAGAGGTAGAATTTCTACCGACAAAGAATTTCGTCATAATATTCTAATTAAACACAAGCATGAATACTATTTTTCTCTTTGTTTGATTCATGTCTCTAGTGTTCTTTGTTTTGTTAATGTTACTTCAAATCAATGACATTGACATTACTACTCTTTTTGTTTTCCCACATTTCCATTTTCATCTTTAATTATCCATTTTCCCTCGTGTGGACCAGAAAAAGGAAATATCAAAATCATTATAATTAACACCGAATTGAACTCTGATAAATACAATCGACTTGAACAGAATGGTACATATGCATCTAATACGTGTAAACTTCACAACCAAGCAATTTAATTGATTCAATTATTTGTGTCTTGGTTCTTAAAATCGTTTCTAGTCACATATTTCTTCCTTTTCTTTAGGACATGATACATAGAAATATAAATACATAGTTTCACCACAATTTATTCTATCACATAGGTTAATTTAAAAGTAAAACAATAAATATTTATGCGTTAAACAACCCGAATGGAATGAATCGATATACTGAATTGTAATAATAAACCACATTATTGACCATTCCATGGTAATTAAGTAGTTAACCTATTAAGTTGATAAACCAACAAATTAACCGGTGTTTGGATTAAGTAATCAGTAGATGACTAGTCGTCAATCAATTAGATTTTTTACCTTTTTAATTTCTAAGCAATTCAGAGTAAATTACTTTAGGTGTACATATTGGGTTCATAACTAATTCTAAAAGAAATTCAAATAAAAGTCTTTGATGAACTGAATTAAACCAAAAATAGTCGCCTGATTCTTAGCACACGATTAATAGACGGGAAAATCGATTAGTCGAGCTCAGTTGAAACATCGATTAAAAGTTTCACATTTGGATGTTGTTCTTTTAAGAAGAGATTTTTTTTAAGATGATTATTCAAGTTAATACTACAAAATTATTTATCATATCTCTAAATTTGGTTTGATGTTCATGATATAAAGATTAATACTTTTTAGTATTTATATACATGAAGAAACACATTTAAACAAAAAACTTTTATAAAATAAAATGACATAAACAATCAATCAGAATTGGACTCTTATACTTCAGTGGAAAACAGTAGAGGTGAACCCTTAACCACTGAATAAAAATATTTCCCAGATAAAATGCAACTAGTTAATAGGAATTAATTTTTATTTTTGATGTATATAGTAAAATTATATGGAGTAGTATTTCTGTATTTATAATGTTACTGATCTAATTTATGAAAAATATGTGTGATCAACGTCAGGGCCGGTCCGTGTATTTCTGAGACCTTAAGCAAATTAAAAATGTATGGCCTTTGCTAAGCTTTTTTATATTTATTGATTTTTTGGTCAATAGTTTGATTTAACATTTTTTTTTACGCTGAGTTAGAACTTGATTTAATATATACTTTATAAATAAAAGAAATGAAAGATTAGAACAAAATTTTTTACTCTTTTAGCTAATTTTATCTTATCTTTTGGTTAACAATTATGTTTAAATTAAAATTTAATAACTTTTGCATTAAAAACAATTATGAGAAAGAAAATCAGAATATACAAAACTAATGTTTAAAAAGGGGGAAATGCTAATTTGATTTTTTTTTTTTAAGAAAAAAGAAGAACAGAACAATGGGGACAAATTCTACTGTTCTCGACGGTCGACCGTTGATTATAAATTAAGTCATTACACAAATACTTCGCTTTCAAATTGAGGCCTAAAGCATAATGATTCTTTGCTTTACGAAAATGCCCTGGTTGCCATGGGCGGATCTACGTTAAGTTGAGGTGAAGCAAGTGCCTCAAGTTAAATTTATAAAATTGCTCTTGTAAAAAAATCATTTCTTAAGTTTGTATTTGCTTATTTGATTCTTGTGCCTCATATAAAAAATGGTCTAGTTCCGCAACTGCTGGTTGCTACTGCACAGACACATAGAAACATATATTGTATATACAAAAAAATATACGTGCATGTTCTACGTTGACGTGCAAGATTTAGATTATGACCTTTGGTTTGTAGATAAATATATGTTTTTAACTTTATAAAGAAAGAATGGAAAATGTCATGTTACTATGAAAGTTGATCTTACCTATCATGATAGAAAAAAAAATAAAGGAAAATTTTCAAAAGCAATCATCTTCTCCATTACAATTGTGGAATCAAAGGAGCACTATTTGGGAAGACAAACAAAACCAAGTAAAGTTGTTTGTGACCATTTCACCGTATTAATTATCTCTTCTTCTTCTATTTTTTTTTCATTTTTTTATTTTTTGTAAATACTAATGAATGGATTGGTGTATCACAACCAGCTGCAGAACAGACCTAAGTAAATTTCGAAAGCAAGAGAAATTTTGAATCTGTACAAAAACCCTTATATACATATATGTATGATTACAGGTGAAACTAATTAATCTACCGGTTGAATAAATGTGTAAATAATATAATTATATTTTCCAAAACCTTTAAAATGACTAATTTATAGTAAAGACATGGATAAGAAATGAAAAGCAATTGCTCGTATTACGTCCACCCACTTACTTATCAAAAAATTTCTCCTATGTAACCAAATCACCTTTTAACATAAAACAACATCCTTTAAAAATCTGCTTTTGCTAAAAATAAATAAAATATAAAACAGTAGAGAATCAAGAACAAATCACTTATCAGGCTTTACCAATGTCCCCCATTTGTACAATAGCGATAAATGAAATAAATACTATTAAAACAGATGAACAAAAATCCTCAGGAGCTCGATCGAGTTGGATCCCACTCCACTCCACTTCACTCGTACTTGTATATGTATTGGTTTATTATGTTATTTAATTAAGAGATCAACATCCATACCAAATTAATCTCAAAAATCTTTTCATTTTATAAGAAACAAAATAAAGGTTAATAAATTATGACGAAACTCGGTCATAATCAACTATTTGTCCCTTGAAGCAGACAAAAACCTGAATTAGCCCATTGCTCCACTTCAAATTTATACCATTGGTCCAAGTTATATATTCGCAGCTCATAATATGTAGCTGGATAGATTTCAATTTTTACATATCGTGTAAACTTTTTCTTATAAAATATTTGCACGTTCTATTTCATTCTATATATGCCTAAGTTCGGCTAGATTGTTTGTGATAAACTAGTTAAATTCTATATATGCCCTTTTAAAATTAATTTACCAGTGTTTTTAAAATAAATCACATGAGAGGGAATTAAACCATATAACTTTTTGAGATACATAGGCGAAGGTGCAATTTGGTATAGGAACAAAGATGATTAATACACAAATTCAAAATATATAACATTTTGGTTATTTATCACACTGTAATATAAATTTGATTGCATGTATAACATCACAATAAACATTTTTCGAAACATTTCAAGCAATATTTTTTAGTTAAGCATGTTTAATGTTTAGATCCTATGATGAGTAAGTAATTTTGGAAATGATTTTCAACACACGTACAAAAATATAGATAACATGTTGAAATATAATTGGCAGATGAAAAATCTAGTCGAGTAGCTCTGGAGCTTTCTAGAGTAACATATCGTGTTGCATACAAATTGAAAACTGAAAACTACACTTAAGTGTAAATATTGTAAATGTTCATAGATAAAAACAGTAGTCAAAGTACATTAAAAAAAAAAGACACTTTCAATGCAAAAACATTTTATGGCATGCGAATGTATTCATCGGATACCTTCGAATCGTCGATCAGATTCAAGTTCTCAATATATTTCCTCGTATATATGTAAAAAGGTTATGACAGAAATTTTAATTTGAAAGCATAATGATAGTGTAAACCATAGGAAATAGTGAATTTTGGGCCAATAGAAAACCTAGAAAATAATAGAAACATCACAGTCCCGTCCACTAGATTCTTACTCTATCAACCACAAAGGCACAGGTCCACTCACACTGTTCATGTGTGATATATCATCGGCTTCACTTATCACTATCATGGACTATATATATATACTAAAAATCGAGAACTGGACTAGATTAGGCTGCATACAGACAAGGACTAGTGACGTTTTCTAAAGACAATCGAACTCCGATGCCATATGAGAATTTGGGGTTTGCTTTTATTTGGAAAATTAATTCAAATGACGTTAATTTTTCTCTACTTTTTTAGCAAAACGACGTGCTTAGGGAACAATATAAAAACAGTTTAAGAGATTTGTTTGAACCTACATTGATTGAGTTTGGCCAAAATGGTTTATTATATTCGATGGTGCAAAAATAAGATAGATTTGGAATATTTCAACTACTCGGAGGACTAGAGTCTAGAGGATACATAAGGTTTTATTTTCATATATAATGTGTTCCCTTTTCTAGTTACTTAACTAATTAGTGTGATCAAGTACACTATCCTCTTTTTACACCTTCGATCGCATCGAGTACCAAAGTAGTTGATTATAAACTTGACAAAGTATGAGAGGCGCCTTTCTTTAACATTAGATTACTGGATTAGATTTTTTTTTCATTTTTTTTTTCAAACGCAACATTTGAAATTATTTGCATACATTGAAAGTATTTTCTCTTAATAAAAATCTTTAAATTTATTAGTATGTATATTTATACATTCATGTACAACTGAATGTTAAATATATGATTAAATACCCACTAATTAATAAGCAAATCATTAGAGCGTAGAGATGGCTCAAATGGATCAATCATAGTTAAGGAAACAATTAATTGTTTATTTTGTATAGATATGATTACGCTTTACTATTTAAGACATTTGTTCATCACTACATATACATTATCGACTACTTTCGAAAATAATCAAAATATAAAGCAAATCATGACCTAATTCTTTCATACCTTTTGTTTAAATTTAGAGTTCTCGTTGTTTTCAATTAGTACACTAGGCTCTTTTTTCTACGCCACTAGTTTTACTTTTTCACATTAAAATTAATACACATTATCTTATAACCGTAGGTTATTATATATATATATATATATATATATATATACTTTATGAACCTTTTGCCTCGCCAAAATTTTGGTAAATCTGCACCACTTATAATATATTCATGTTATTTTATCAATCCATATATATGTAGAGTGACATGTCTCGTATCAGTCGACAACTATTGATGAGCTGTGCCTGTATACAATTTTATAAATTAATTCAATGGACTGTATTAACTCAATTATTCTGCTTTACCTAATAACCATTGGGATGTGGATTATGCTTCTTTTAAATGTCTAAAATGACTCTTCACGTACGGCGCTATTCATCCGAGTGGTTTATGAAAGGTCATTTTACTTTTCAGATGTTTAGTTTATAGGTTTACCAAGCAATAAACCGGTGGTTTGATTCAATTCCAAATCTGCTATACGGTCAAGATTATTTTTACACTAATGTACAAAGCAACTCAACCCACACGACTCTCAAGTTAAAGTTCATGTTTAAATTTTATGATATTTACCAACAATCATAAATCATGTACGTAGCATCATAACCATTAATTATTTTCACTATTTCGGTGTAGGAATATACACATTCTTATCCGCATACATGTTGGTAGGATTGATTGTATTTTTTTTTTCTTTTGTAAAATAAGTGGCAAAGTGGACAGTCAGTTTTTATGCTTTGGTTTGATTTGAAAAGAAAAAATATTCTTTTTTTCCTTCCGATTATACTTGTATTTATATTTTTCTCCCTTCATTGGTTATTTGGTTCGGTAGATTACTTAATTAAGGAATTAGAAACCTCCTTTTGACAAAATGTTGGTTTGTTTTTGTCAAAAAGTTTTTTTTTGGTTGATATCGTATAATAAATTAGCAATCACCACTAACAAATATTATAGTTTACTATCATGTAATCTAATTGATTTATGAACTTTCATAGAATTTGATTCATTCAATTACATATATATATATATTGCATATTTGCATTACATTCGGTTGAAAATAAACAGTATCAATCAGATTGTAAACAACATTGGATTCAGTTTGGAGACAGACTTTTGTTTCAAATTCTGTGTAGTTCGATCCAACTCATCGATCAGCCATGAGTTAGTAGCCTACTTGTCCACTTGGCTTGTGCGTATGTGGTGTTTATTAAGTACCCGCATGCAGTTGCAGTTTTTTATTATTTTAATTTTTCCATTCAAACTTTTCAGTAAATTAGGATTTTTAGTGACATTTCATAAACATTGTTGTCAATGTCGTCTTATCATCAAATATTGCTTAGTTTTGTTTGGTCTTTGGAAAGTGCGTTTACTCGCTGTTCATGTCTTTGTTTGTTATGACTTATTATTATTGAAAATAAACCATCATTCATTGTTCTTTGTACATAGGTGATGTCACGTTGCATAAATCTAGCATTCAAACATATTAATTACTTTTTAATTAAGACAGGTTAAAGAGAGGACAAATAGAAGCTTAGGTCTTGATTGAAAGCAAACCGTTAAGGCTACTACTATTAGTAACATCTAATCAGGAAATTTTGGAATAAAATGTATATAATGATATGTATAGAATAGAAGTTTAGTTGATTTTTATTCAACTAAAAGAAATCGTTCTCTTCAATAATTTATTATATTGTGGTTGAGTGCTAATTAAGTAAGATCTCAATTGTAAAACACAACGTGTTTTTGATGTATTCTTTTGCATGCGTGTTTAGAGTTATGTAACACATTGTGATCTCTATTTCTTATACAATTCTTTTTATTTCATTAATATGTTGTTTTATTTGATGAACTGAATATTTACGTGAAGTGTAAGGAAACCAAAACTTTAACAAGAAAGAGCTGACACAAGAGCACAAAACTACTGCAAATCATCTTTCTAGTTTGATTGGCAATTCTACATTCATTGCACAAAGCTATTGTATATTATTCTGCAAATTATCCTTCTAGTTTTTAGTGACATACAATTCTACAAAACCTTATATGATACGACTGGCAATTTAATTACATAATTGGCTTATTGTATATAATTTATTATTACAAGGAATACCAGTCAAATCTAAAGTTTTATTTTGCTTATAACTGATTACATCAAAATTCATTAGATTCGAGTATTATGTCCTTAGTCTCCACTAGCCAAAGATTCTAGAGAGAAAATATGTCCATTTTCCACCATCGTCTTTTGAACTTAGAACCTTAGCCTCCATTTTGTAAGAAATAATAATTGTTCAAGGTTAATTGGAACCTATATATGATCGATATATTTTGCATGTTCTAGACTTTAAACTTTATATTTTGCATAGACTTTAAACTTTATTTCGGAGATAAGTACGCTCACGACTTTTTAGCCAACGCCAAAACACTTTTCGTGTTATATATGTCTGTCTCATGTTTGGTAATGGTATTCTAAGGGGCTGTTCGGTTGGGCTACAGCCTAGAGGAACATTTTAAAAGCAAAAATGTTTAGACTGACTTAAAATATAACCAATCAACAACTAAATTGGTACTCGGATATTTTAGGAATCATTTAACATTCCGTATCTCTTTTAGGTTTTCAAAAGCATATAATATTGATTTTTAAGATAGAACCAATAAACTTAATTATTACATAATTTGGCTTAGAAGTTAAAAAAATATCATTGTAGACTTCATGTTTCATGATTCATCAAGCACTTAACTTATAGCATTTCCAAAGTTACGATTCATTTATGTATGTGTTTTCATGTAATCAATTTTATTATAATTCTGAGCCAAACTCAAGTTAATCTCTGGATCCTATAAAAACCAAGTATTTATGGTCAGTTAAAACATCTAATCAATTATGTATTTAGATGTGTATTTGTAATTATAACTCTCCAATTTCAGGCAATATAAGAAAGTACATAGTCTGACCATAAGAAACAAAAAGGGCCCACTAGAAGAAAGTTTTATATTACTCCGATAAGAAATCGTAGTCGATGTGACATCTCTTTAATATATGTGTCATACTACTACTATATACGACGAAAACTCTATCGGAATCTCGTTAGTGGCTTTTGATTAGCTTATGTAAGCTCAAACATTTATATGATACGTCCTTTATTACGTTACGTACATACATTGGATTTGGATTTCCCCCTATTTATCAAATATTTCACTAGATATGGTGGTAGAAGAGTCTCTTTATTCAGGATATAAGAGCCTCGGCTTTAGTAAGAAGGTTCGAGATTGGAATAGCGAACACGTGAACCGTTCGTGGAGAGTTTACGCTCTAACTGGTCGAGGGCATTTTTGGGTTTTCATAAATATTAATACAGAATAAATACAGATAGGAGGAAAAAGTATACGGCGCTTAAAAACTGTGCTCGTATAATTCTTTATTTGATTTCTGAGAATTTATGTTTGCACAAAACAAATGTTGAAAGCACAAGTAAATTAAAATAAAGTAAACAAGATATATTTATTTAATATTCGCAGATGATTCCTACATAATTTTTGAGATAATTTTAATCATAATATTTGGAATATATATATATATATATTTTTTTTTTTAATTGTGCATTTAGAAACTTAAAAAACATATCTAATATAAAATCGATGAAAGTTTGAATGTACACTTAAAATTAAAGTGACTAATAAGATTAAGTTAAATTTTGTTAGAGATGAATATGATACATATTTCCATGTTGAAATCAAAATACTTTATGATTCCGGCAAAAATCTTGATGTTAATGTTGGGTATTCATTGGTTTCTCCACTGTAATGAAGTCCTATACTGTGTTCATCTTTTGTCCATGGATCTCATATCCGTATTTGGAATCTCATACTCAATTTGGAGAGATCCAGATTAGAGTCACAAACATTTCGATAATGAAGTTAAAACGTTTCAGATATAAATGACAGAAGCCTATCAAAGAAAACTACCAAAATATGGAATTTACATGCTGATGCTCACAATTTTGATATCCATACCAATGATTTGGAGGAAAACTCTCAAAAAATATATACTTAGAGCCTATTTCGACCAAGTAAGAATCTGGCAGCTAATTGTCCAGCAAGAACTTCAATCTTTCCATAACATAATTTTGATAAAGAGAAAAGAAATGGTTATTGGAATTAATTAAAAAGGAAGGTTGAAACCAAATCTAAAATTATATGGTTATGTTTTGATTTTATCTGCCTTTTCCATATTATCCATAAATGCATTTAATTGACTTCTCACCGTATTCCCCTTAATACGTCGAAAATCTATAAGATTTACTATTATTGTTGTAGAAAATTAAATTTTCAAATCTGTTACAATTAAAGTAATATACTTGGTTACCACCTTAATATGCAGAAAACATTAGAATAATATGTATTTTCTTCAATGTTCCAATTTGAATAATTCTATAATACCCTATTTTTACATAATCTATTTTCTTTTTTGCTATTAATCAAGTTCTAAGATAAACAGAGACTAATTAATCATTTGTAGTAACTAAGAGCCGTTAATTACCAAAAGAAGGGTACTGAAATCTACAAGATCAGATAAAATAGAGGACTAGTAATTAATTAATAAATAGACCAACTTGCTAATTGCAGATAATTGTCGACGTGTGAATTAGGTGGCACACAATATTATAATCTTTAACTGTCAATAAAAAACGTGTAAACATAAGAAATGGCAAATAAAAATCAAAACCAAATTATCTAACTTTTTGTTTTTTTCATTATTTTTTTACGAGAGAATCAACGAGGTACGTTTTCTCTTCTTCGCTGCTCCGTCCTTTTTTTTTTTCTTCTTCCTTCAATTTTTACAGATTATTTTTTGTTCTTTCGTTTCGTACTTCTGTAATTGAATCGGATTTTTTTTTTTTTCTGGGGAAGTCTGAAGAGTTGAAATTTGGTCGGAGAGCAAAATAAAAATCGCGATTTGATAGGGTTTTTTTTTTTTATTATTGGATTATTAGTTGGGTTTTATTTGTTTTTATGATCCTGATTCCCGATAAAATCGTTTTGGAAAAACTAAATTCACGAAAAATTTATAATTATTAGAAACTGCGTTGACTTTATTTTGGGGGTTAATTTTGAGAATTTAGGGTTGGGGTTTCTTTGTGTAGTTTATGATTAGTGATTGGTTTGGTTTAATGTGTTTTATGAATTGTAAAGTTTTAACTTTTTTTTGTTTTTTTGAAGTATATGTTCTGTTTTAAGCTTCCATTGATATGTAATTAGTCAAGAGTTTGTTTTGTTGTTGTTTGGTCGGAGAATTTTGATTTGGATTATAGTAAATTTGGATTAGATTAGGTTTAGAATGTTTTATGAATTGTAAAGTTTTAACCTTTTTTTGCTGTAACTGTTCTGTGTTAAGGTTCTATTGCAATGTAATTAGTAAAAACTGTTTTTTGGTCGGAGAATTTGGATTGGATTAGAATGGATTAGGTTTTGAATTGTTGTGAAATGTTATTTGTGTTTTCATATAGAGGAACAATGTAAGATGTGTTTGTTTCCAAAATATGCAGAAGCGTTAAGGTATTGATGGAACAACCTAGTGACAAGACTTCTCAAGAACAAGCCCGTGAAGCTCTTATTGCCATTTCTTACACTTCACCTGAGGAAGAGGAGTTTCTAACGTCCTCAGATCTGAAACCTGTTAGCATAAACGGAGCTGTCAAAGGAAACACTGATGATGCGGAAAAGCTTAGAGCTCAGCTCATTTCGATTTCGTATGACGAGTCACCTTCACCTTCACCTTCACCGGATGTAGCTGTTTCCCCGAACCTTCCCAACGGTGTTTGTCGTGGATGAAGGAGTAAATGTACAGCTTGAAGTCTTACTTCTTTAAGCATAAGACTTTTATTTGGTCTAAAATTAGACCATTGTTATATGTTAACGACTATATTATGAAAAATCAATGAAGTTACTCTTTTTTTTTTTTTGTGTTTCTAAGTTTAAAAGCTTTGATGAGTCTCATTGGATGATCTTGAAACAAATTAGTATCACACAGATACAAGTTTAAGAGGCAAGAAACAATGACAAGTGAAAGATTGAAACTTTAGCATGTCTTCTCTTGTTGTGCTCTTTCTTTGTTTGAACATTCGGGAAAGATTAAAGGCGAAAGAAACATTAGTGAGCTGCATCTTCGTCTTCACAGAACTTGGTGTATTCCTTTGGACCCATCAATGCTTCCAGCTCTACAGGACTGCTTGGTTTCACCTTTATCATCCAACCATCTTCATAAGGGCTTGTGTTAATCTACACAAATGAAAATCGACAAATTAATTCGATCTGCGCCACACAGCACACTAAAGTACTGTTCAAAATGTATCAAAACTTACCAAACCAGGTGACTCAGTGAGCTTTGTGTTAACCTCAATGACTTCACCAGAGATTGGAGATAGAATCTCACTTGTGGCTTTAACACTTTCAACAGCTCCAAAGCTTTTTTCTTTATTCACTGAACTATTTTGTTCAGGTAGCTCAACAAACACAACTTCTCCTAAATGGGCCTGCACAGCATCTCTTTCAGACACTTCTAAATCTGATATAAACTAAGTTCTGAGCTATGGTTTTTGTTACCTGGGCATGGTCAGTGATGCCAATAGTAGCCACTGAGCCTTCATGTTTCACCCACTCATGTGAATTTGCATACTTGAGTCCTTCCAACACTTTCAAAACCAAACCAACCAGTACAGACTTTTCAGATAGAATCCTAAAACAAAACCAATGCAAAAACACAAGTTGTGTATAGTTTTACCTGACGAGAAGCATCTGGAGATGGAGAAAGCTGGAGACAGATGAGATTTTGAGGCAGAAGAAGAGAGCTTAAGAGCATTTGCTGTGGAGGAAGCCCATATTCGTAGAGCCATTTTTTTCTAGTTTGTTTGTTTGTTTGTTTTTCTGTGTGTTCTCTCTAAGGGAAGTGGGAAAAAGTGAAGAAAGCACTTCTTTGCTTTTATTTACGTGTGTGTTCTATCTTTAGATGTATGGCAGAAAACGAAGGCCTCATCTTAATGGTGTCGTCGGAAAAAGTATGACCCAAACCTTCTACACCATTCAGAAGGTTAGAATTTAGCATAGTGGATAAATAAGTATTGGGTCTATTGTATCAATAATAGAACTTATTGGCGTTTCAATTAAATATTGATAAATATATGTATTATGAGTAAATAGAGAAACTAAAAACGGGTTTATTTCGGCACAAAAGGCCCACCAAACATAAAAACCAAAATTCACACCAAAACATAAAAACCCAAATAAGTTACTTGAGAATTACGTAAACCTTATGATGATAACGTCGGCCAAAAATTAGAATAGTAAACCTAATTAATCCCATCGGAGAATTCTAACGATCTGATATAGTATATAAGAAGATGGAGTTATAACAATAGTTAACAATTGGCTTTGTGGTGGAAACTCATGAATCTCTTTGTTTGGCATCATAATCCTTAGACCCAATAGGGTTCACCCAAATTATGAAAGGATAAATATATGATCCAAGAAAAGAGCGATCCTCTTCACGGGGAAGAATAACATGAGTCCAAAAGCCAATTGTTTTTTTTTTTTGCTCTATATCTATATGAGTTTATAAAATTAGTTCAACTATAAATTTCTCCCACGAATTGTGAGAATGAAAGATTTAGGTCTAAGTCAGGCTTCAATAGGAATTAATGATCATTACGGTTGATTCCTAAGTTAAATATGACTGAAATTTAAAATTGGTAAAAGAGAAGTGTTAAGACATGGGTTCCATTATGTTCTTTTTCATTACTCAACTCTTTGACATATATATATATATATATTTATGTTTTATTCTTTTAACTAGTTGTATTTTTACATCTTCCATTGAATCAGCTAGATGCTTAAATGTATGTTTTGTGAATGCTTATAAGTTACAACCATTACTTCTCTTGTATTAATAAAACTTATTTGCATTTTAAGAAAAACAGAGAAACTAAAACGGGTTTATTTTGGCCCAAAAGGCCACTAAACATAAGCAAACAAATTACTTGTGGATTACGTATGCATTATATTGAATTTATGACATGTCGGTAAAAAATTGAATTAGTAACCATAATTATCCCACATCGGAGACAGTTAAGGATTTCGTCTAGTATATAATATGGATGAATTATAGCATTGCTTACCAATTAGCTTTGGGGTGGAAACTCATGAGTCTTGCTTCGGTATCACAATCTTTGACCTAATAGGGTTCAGTCAAATTAAGAAAGGATAAATATGTGAACCCAAAAGAGCGATCCTCTTCACATAGAAGAACATGAGTTCCAAAGCCAATTGGTATTTTGCTTCTGTTACCACATGTGTTCAATTATGTTCCTACCCTTACTTTAGTCAACTCTTTGATGTTTCTTTTTAACTAGTTGTTGTTTTTGTATGTCATGGATCAGCTAAGGTGCTTAATGTTTTGTTAAAATTTACAACCATTACTGATCAAGTGATCACCTTCCATCCAAACGGTGCCGTCTCCTTGGGAGACATAAGATGTAAAGGGAAATATGGATCAATTGCCGTGGGAAGTGGAGTATAGCAAAGTATCCTTCTAAATTTGCTAGATTGAATAAGAGAAATAAAGTTACAGCAGTGCACAATAAGGGTGAAGACATGAAACTTGCTGATGCTTTCTTCTTGGAATCATTTCAAGTAATTGCTAAAATGTATACAAGCATCATCTACGAAGAAATCTCTGTTGATAACTGTTGTTTGCAACTTGTAGAGCAACCAAAACGATTCGACGTAGTTGTAACTCAAAATCTCTATGCGAATCTAATTGCAAACATTGCTGCTGGTGTTGCTTGAGGAAGCAATGGAGGAGCCATTGTGCATGGAGGGCATTTTGGTCGTGATTATGCAATCTTTGAGCAACTTGGATCAGTCGGAAATGGTGAAATCCGGTCTTTAACTTCATTGATCTGCAGACCAGCTTGAAACCGCCCTGAAGAGTGTTATTGTTGAGGAAAAGTGTGGAGACAATATTACTAATAAACAGGATGTTGTTGATGTTGTAATTGCACATTTGGATTGAACTCTTAAACTTTAAAATTGTTGTGCCAAAAGAAAAATAATGGATGGTATGATACAAACACCAGTGTTCGTGTGTGTTTTTAACACATAACTCAAAATGGTTTCTGAAATTTCGATCAAAAGCATTTCCAAATAAGGTTTTTCTTGATACTTTTTGGTTTCTCTTTATAAGAAAAACTAAGGATGCTGAACAAAAATGAGTTGATATATCAAAGAGAGTCTTCTAACAATTTGTTAAATATTATATACTAACCTGTTTCCACTATTCTTGGCCGATCCAATCTGAGTTCTTACATTGCAGCTTTACCAGCTCCTTTGGGCATTTTCTTTGATGCAGCTGAAAAAAATTTCAGATTGGTTTTGTCTTTAGAGATAGAAGAAAGATTCAATTTAACAAAAGACCGTAATAATAACAAAAAGTAAAAATTGGACGTTGTGAAAAAATGGTTCATACCATCTTCAACGTCCTTTTGCTGGTAGTAATGAGGAGCTAACTCAATCAACCACTCTGGTTTCAACTCTGTTACCTGTGTTTTTCAGGTTATGAGAGTTTTAGCAAACAAGAAAACTGATCATTGAAACAAAGTAAAACAAAAACAGAGATCCAATAATGGAAACTTTGCATGATGATACATGTCTATTACCTGTCGCATGTATTCCTTGGAGGTAAGAACTAGTTCATGATATACAACCCATCTCGGTAATACCTACAATAAGCATTGAGAAGAAGAAGTCATCAATATTATAAGTTTTATGATTCTATCTATAGTCAGATATTTGGGGTTTATGTACAGTGAGAATTAATTAACCTGAGATAAGCCTGAATTGGGATGTATGTGCACTGTCTGGGGATGCTTCACTGTTCGATATGATCCGTTCTTCTGAAGCTTGGCAGTGTGTGGAAAAAACCCTGGGTCAAAGTAACAAATTCATTAGCAGAAGCATAATTGTAAGGAATTTTAGAGAATGAGAGGAGAGTAAGAAATTTACCGGCTACAATGGACTTCCTAACTGAATCCAATTCATTCAGGTTTGAGCTGATTTCTATTTCCACTCTTTCGAGAAGTCCCTCCAATTGATCACGGATATCTCTGGCTCTTTTCATGCTCCGGACCTGAAAAAACGTTAGACCCAAAACAAATGTCAATTGGATTAACACCTGATCTGATAAGACATAAAGGGACAACTTGGTACCTGAATGTAATTCTCATAGCACCACTGAGTAGAGTAGTTTGTTTCCTTCCATGAACTGTAAACCTTTATGAGAAAAACCAAGACGATAAACGTACAGCAATAGCCTTATAAATTAGTAGAGAGAGCGTAAGAAAAGAGGAATACAGAAGGTTCAAACCTTTAGCAAAGCAATATGGTCACCGACATTTCCAGTGTGAAAATTCATTCTTGCATTGTCCGCGTGAACCTGTTTGTCCTTAGGACGGTAGAAGATAGAGCCACCAACTGACAACATAGACGCAATTGATATTATCTCATCTGAGCACTTATACTTGTCAGAAACAACAATCATCTTCGACAACATTGGGTCAAGAGGAAACTCTGCCATCCTTCTACCAGCTTTAGTCAATTCACCGAGCTTATTTAGAGCACCCAGAGCAAACAGCAGTTCTAAAGCCTTCACAAGTGCTTCGGCAGGTGGAGGATCCATGAAATCAAAGTTTATGAGATCATGAATTCCAAGACTCTTCAGAGAAAGCACCACACTAGCAAGGTTCGTCCTCTGTACTTCTGGAACCGTATTTTCCTCCAAGTCATTGTTGTAATTAAAAGCTGTGTACAGACGATAACATTTCCCTGCGCTTGTTCTTCCAGCTCGACCAGCTCGTTGAGTAGCAGAAGCCTTAGATATAGGAGTAATAAGTAGAGATTCCATCCCTGTTCTCGGGTTATATGATTTCATCTTGCTAAAGCCTGGATCAACCACATACTTTATACCATCAATGGTCAATGATGTTTCAGCAATATTAGTAGCTAAGACTACTTTCCGTGCCCCTTCTGGAGTTGGCTCAAATATTTTTGCTTGGAGTTCGCTTGGAAGGTTTGCATAAATCGGGCATATAATTAATTCGCGAATCTTTGTACCCAAACCTCTTATTCTCTGCTTCAAGCTCTCTTCTGCAGTTTCAATTTCTTCTTGACCAGTGAAGAAGACCAATATATCTCCAAGTGGCTCCCTCACATGGATCGTAAGCACAGTAACTATTGCTGCGTCCATGTAATCAGCTTCAGGTGCAGTTGTATAGTTAATTTCAACTGGATACCGTCTTCCTGGGAAACTAAAAATCGGGGCTGTATCAAAGTAGTCAGAAAACTTTTCTGCATCCATCGTTGCACTAGATATCAACAACTTCAAATCAGGTCGAAACCGGGCTATATCCTGTCAAATATAAGGTCAATCAGAATTTATCTAATACTTGATCACATAATTAAGAAAAGACATTTTTACTAGAAAATCAACTTGCCTTAACTAATCCAAAGAGTATATCTGTTGACAAGGTCCTTTCATGCGCCTCATCCACAATAACGACACTGAAAGGTTTTGCAATCAGTAAGCAAAAACGTTTAGCTGTCCAATAGAAATAATAAAAAATGTGCAAGAATATTCATTACCTATAGCTGGCCAGATCTGGTTCACCCAGCAGCTCACGCAAAAGCATTCCATCAGTCATATACTTCAGAACTGTTTTGTCTGAAGTACAATCCTCAAATCGAATGGAATAGCCAACCTGTGACAAGCAACAACCAATAGATTCTGAGAGTGAACCGACAGTTATGTAACAACCAACTACCAGCAGCAACAGATGAAAAGTAAGTAGCCAACGTACTTCATGTCCGAGTTTGACACCCATCTCTTGAGCCACCCGTGCAGCAACACTCATAGCTGCTACTCTTCGAGGCTGCGTACAACCAACCTGAAATATAATAGAAAAGCATTATGGTACTTTATTTAATAAAGGAACTACTTTACCAGCCTTTATACTTTTGCACTAATCCAACCACAAAGGTCATGAATAAGGGCTTTCTTTCTAAATGAAACTACACTTTAATAAATTAGCTTCTGAAGAAATAAGGGATAATTTCACAAGAAATAAGAAACGGCCAATTTTCTTCTAGACATGCTAACAGCACTCGGCTAAAGATTAACACACTAATTTGTTAGTGATTTCTACACTAACTATACGCTACAATTGGGGCAAGTAGTAGGTCGTACCTTTCCACGCTTTGTGTAACCAGCTTCATGGAGATATTGTGGTATTTGTGTAGTCTTTCCTGAACCAGTGTCTCCCACAATGACAAGAACCTAATAAATTGAAAAACGTTAAAAGAAAAAAAAAATCAAATCACATTTCATAATCAAACATCTCAATCTACATCTTCATTTGTTTAATGCACGCTTTTGTTTAGAAGTATTTCCTTCTCTGTTGATTTTGTACCATTTATATATGCTCAAATGTTATATCCGAAAATACTGTTTTCGTAAGGATTAGTAAAATGAGCTTCGTGTCTGTTATTGATGATTTCAAAAATGGCACTAGAACTTGAATTACCTGATGCTCTTCCACAGCCTGAAGTAGTTGCTCACGATACCCATAAATCGGCAGACTCCTTCTGACTTCCTGATTTATGAACAAACAGATGCAAGAAGATGCCGGGATAAGTTTTTGCTACATATATTAACTCAAAGAAACATACAATCTGAACTTATTCCGAAATACATCCTAAGAGAAAGATTTGGTAGTTGAGTTTGATCAAACACAGTTAATAGGATATAAACCAAAAAACATAACACCTGAAGTTCCTCTAAAGCTGTTTTCTCTGCCAAATCTTGAGATTGTTTAGCATCCATAGCATCTTCATACTGCATAAAAAATACAAGCAGTCAGCTATAACTCGGCATGTGACAGAAGATATCATCAGGTTTAATAGATATCATAGGCAATACATTTTCACCAGCCATCACAGATTCTTTTATGAAATTTATTTGGTCCTCAAACACAAACCTGAAAGGAAAAGAAAAACACTTAAAATCCCCAGATTATGGGCCTAACCCATGTGTAAGAACTAACAAGATAAACAAGTTCCAAAGCAGTAGAATAACAATAAAAGAACAAAAATGCAACAGAACTCACTGATAATCGTCTGAAGCTTGCTTATTCTTTGCACCAAATTTCAATGTTGCTTTTCCTGCATAAGAATGTCATTTAAATCATTCAGAGAGAAAAAAATGTTACATCAATCAGTGGCCTGCAAAATTAAGATTTGTCAGCGGAAAAGGAGTTAAAACAGAAAATACCAATCTGATGGTCCTCCCATGCTTCTTGCTCTCCAAATGGATTCATTTTCTCTGTTGCATCCAGGTCCCTAAACAAATAAAATGATTTTAAATAACCAAAAGGATTTTGCAAAATAATAAAGGCAGATAGTGCAGCTGCAAGTAGATTAGAATGTTTTGGATCACTAGCAAAGTGCTCTTTGCCAACTCACTTGTATCTTTGTACAGCAACAGCGAATCTCTTCTCCTGATCAACACCACCATCTTGATCATAAGCATCTGGAATTCTATACTGAACTCGGAGAGGTAGAGATGTGTTAGATATATAAAATTTCTAAAGAACCAGGAGGGAGAAGGGTCCAGCAAGATGCAAACATTACCTCCTCAACATTATCTTCATCTTGTGTTCTTTTCTTCACGAGATCATAAAGCTCTTTCTTGTATCTATTAAAGATAACAGATCAACCCAAGCTCAATTAACCATAATTAAACATACCCTCTTAACTATGACTTGTGAAAAAGAATAAATTCTTAAGAATATTCACAATGGCAAATTTCTTATCAAAACAAGCACATTGCATCAGATAGATATCGGCAATGGCAACAACCAATTGATGCAACAAATATGTAACAATTACCTAAACTCACGAAGCTCTGTTTCTGTGAGCTTTTCACCTCCAAAAAGATATTGTTCATCTTCTATCTCATCCCTATGGAAAAAAGAAAAAAAATGGGAGAAATCAGTTAACGAGAGGAGATCAATAATAAGAAACAAAAAGTGCAAAAGTATATGTCATCTACCTTAGTTCATCCAGTTTCTTCTGTTCTCTCTTCTTCAAATATTCTTGTCTCGAGACTTTCCTGCATCCGACCCGACAAAAGATGGTTAATAACAAGGACAACCCCAAAACATCCTCCACAGAGATCATTTCTACGAGTAAGAACACCATCAAAGTGAGTAACAAGGAAGAAAAACAAATTCTTTTTTTATATATATTTATAGTTTAGATGATTGACAGAGGCAGGAATTGGTATTTGTAAATGAACAACTTCACATAGTATTTGAACAGGTGGGATAAAACACACGACACACAGGTACATGTTGACTATTGTTCTTGTCTACGCAACTATACTTCATTGCCTTCTATCTCTATAGAAAACCAAACATCAGTAACACATAAAGAAGGAAAAAAAAATCCATTACCTTAATGAATTCAAATCATCCTTCTCCAAAGCGTTTGCTCTTCGAACAGCCTCTTCTGTTTTGTCAAAAAAGAGAGTTCAAAATGAGACTTTCAGGAAAAAAAGACAAAATTCTAGATCTTAATGTATCATAGAAATGTCATGATATGCTCATTCACGAATTATAACAGATCATACCTTGCTCTTTCTTTGACAACTTTTGCTCTGTTAGCTGATCATTAAACAAAAGAAAAGAACATGTCACTAACTTTCCCATATACAATACATATGAATATGTACGTCTTTGCTTAATTCATTTTCCCTAAAATGAAGCTAGATTTTCCTGTTATTAATTATGACAAAACTCAGTCATTAAAAAAACTTGTACACCAAGAATCAGATTGAGCCATACCTTTCGTGTACGTGCAGTATCACGATCTCTTAGAT
This sequence comes from Nasturtium officinale, assembly GCA_963854855.1. Taxonomy (NCBI): domain Eukaryota; kingdom Viridiplantae; phylum Streptophyta; class Magnoliopsida; order Brassicales; family Brassicaceae; genus Nasturtium; species Nasturtium officinale. The sequence continues at coordinate 9,637,609 of OY978500.1, forward strand.
GCTGCTCCAGTTCTTCTCTCTCTTTTTGGTCACGCAATCTTTCTTCTTCTGACTGTGAGTATAAAAGATCAAAGAAAATTATAACCGCACTTGTGTTATCAACACATATCTATAGAAAATCTTCTAGTAACTTGATTTCAACAAGAAAAGAAAAACCAAGTCCTAGAAAATAATTGAAATCAAACATTTTAAGAGTGTCGCCAGATATACCTCAGAACCATCATCTTCGTCTTCAGAAACCTTTCTTCTAACGTGTCTATTGTCCTCTCTAACAGTCACCTACATTATTGTACACAGATTCATCAGACGAGATGCCAAGCTATATCTAACCATAAAGAAAGAAGTAAAGAAGTAAAGAAAACTACACCTCTTCATCACTTTCATCTGACTTCCCACTTTTCTTTCTAAACCTTTTCTTGCCCTTATCCGACTTTCTAGATTCAGAAGCTGAAGATTTTTTCTCCACAAAAATTTCATCTTCATCATCAGCAGCATCTAAAAGAGCATAAGTTTTTTGCTTCCTCACTAGCATTGCTGCCTCAGCTTCATGTTGTTGGTAGAGCTGATAGAGGAGTAAAAGACATTAAGAAACCAACCAAAAAGTAAAACTAAAAAGGCATCCAATTCCAATAGCTCCAGTAGATAAAACCACACAAGAACAATAAAGTTCACAGCATCTCATTGATAAACTCACATTAACACCAATACTTTTACGCGGAACTCTGGCAAATATTTCTTCCGCAAACGAACGAGTATCACCAGAAGACGAGAACCCGTAATCCACCAACTCTCCCACAAGTTCAGTTGGTGATTTTGCTTTTTTAGCTGCAACAAAGAATAATAAGCTTAATGGTAAAGCAAGAGTTTTTTTCATAAGCTCCATTATCCAAAATCAAAACATCAAATTACCCATTGCAATGAGATAATTAACAACAGCTGCTTGAGAATAGCCAAGTAGCACCATCAGCTTATCCGAAACCCACGTCTTTATATCATTGCTCGCCATTCTCACTGCATATCAATTTAATATCAAAATCAATATCTTTATCAATTTCAAACCCTAGATTTGGGTAACTAAGGTTCAGGTTTTCCCAAGCTTACAGTGTGAGAAGAATTATAGAGTGAGGAGCTCTGTTTTCGGAAGCTACTGGTAGGCGCGCCAGTATATGGAGGAATCTATCGGAGTGAATATTACACCGGTGACGGTGGAGATAAAATAAACGGTGAGAGTCTCCGACGTTGATGGAGCCCAAAACAAAGTAAAATTAAGTGTTTGCTGTTTTATCAGATTTTAAATAAACACCGTGTAGTTTTACCAATTGAGAAGTCGAATCTTTGCTGTTTTTCAAGTTTTACAGAATTGATAACAGTCACGCTGTTTTGTTTATGGGGACGCCGACAGTATAACGTTTTTAAACACTGCACGCTGTTTACTTTACATAGAAGCCAACTGTTTGTTGTTTCTCATAACTTTTTTTTTTTTAATTAAAAGGGCCAAAACTGGACACTAGGTGGGCCTTATACATACAGTAATGAAAGAGATTTGATGAATCACAAGCGCAGTAGCAGAGCGTGAATACCACGCGATCAGTTTGAGTTCATTTCTGTCTCTGTGAAGACAGAGCTTTCGCTGGCGTTTATATGATATCAGAGCAAGCCTCTGACGAGACTCCTGGCTTGGTTACGGATTTCTCTATTTGGAAACTTCTCTATCACCTCTGAGCCAAAAGAAGATATGAGAGCTCTTCTTGCACTCTCCAAGTCGATACCACGAGCTTGGAAATAGAAGAGCTGGTCTTCTTCAAGATCGCTTATTGCAGCTCCGTGCGAGCATTTGACATCGTCTGCAATGATCTGAAGATTCGGCTTTATGTTCACCGTGGCTCGGGGTTTCAAAAGGAGGCTCCGAGTTAGTTGTCCCGCGTTAGTCTGTTGAGCAAATCTGCAATATATCACAAAGAATTAAAACAGAACCATGCCTTCTTTCTCTATTTCATAAAGCGGAAAATCAAAACCAAACCGAAAAAGCGGATTGGGGATTGAGATACTGAGAGAGGGATGGAGCTTACTTATTAACTCGGACATTGCCATCGAAAACAGCTTGACCAGAGGAATGAGCAACAATACACTTGTGGAGCTGTTGCGAAGTGCCTTGGGGATGGTCTAAGACAATTCTGCTATGGAGATCAAGAGTCTGCTCGTTGACACACATATGAAATGTGGTTAACTCCGTGAGCGTATCAGGCCCAAGCTGCTGCACATGAAGATTGTGCCTCCCTAATCTCCCACCAGTACTCACTTCCACTAGCTCATATTCACTCTCTGCCTCCTACATAGACCATCACATGAACCATATCCACTTACCTGAACAATTAAGCATCAAGCATTCCAGTTTTTGTACTCAAGCTATACCAAATCATCCAAAAACATAAACTAAGCTATAAACTAACTATTCATCCTCCTCAACATTTCAATCAAAAAGACTACAACTTTTCCAACTCCAGTAGCATCAAATTAAAGTAAAAACTTATTCTGTAACATTCGGCAATAAGATTCCTATTTTTAATGGATTGATACTAAACTTTCAATACTAAATTACTAATCTAAGCCACAAGAGAATAACAAAACCAACCTCAACAAGAACTAAACTACTGATTCTCCTAAACACTTAAGGAGTTCTACTAAATACCAAAAACCAAAATAGGCTAATTAGTTACAGGGAAAACAAGAAGAGAATAAGCAAAAAATAGACCTGTCTGACAAAAGTCCACTTGATATGAGCAGAAGCCATGGATTCTTTCTGCAAATATGAATGCTTAAGTTTAGCATTCTTTTGAACAACAACTTCCAAAACCGGATTAGTCCAATAAAACTCTTGTTCATCTTTCCCAACAAACTCCTCAACTATACCAATCTCTCCTCCTTCCTCAACCAACACAAAAACCCTAGGATTCGATACCGGTAACCGTTTAGACACCCGGTCACCGGTTTCTCCAGAAAAGTACCTCAAATAAATCGGATTCTCCACTTTACATCCAGCAGGAACATAAATGACAGTCAAATCCGGAGCTCCCATTCCATTAATCGATCAAAACAGATCACCATATTCAAAATTCCCAATGAATTCAGAAACCCGGTTCGTTAGCTCATCTGGTAAACCAGAGAAACTCGCAAAGTAAACCCCATCTGGTAAATCTGAAGGACCAATCGTCAAATTCGAGACAAACCCATCAATAATCACAGCGCTTGGAAAGTGGGTTTCACTCAGACTATCCAAAAATTCTGAATTTCGTGGTTGGGTCGATACAGGTTCGATTTGAGAATATCGGATGAATGATGTATCGGTGAATCGGAAAGGTTCGTATTTTCGTGATGGCCATGGAGTTGATAAGAGAGCCTCAGCTGAAGATTCTCGGATTCTTTGGAGAGGTAGAGTAGCGGAGGAAGAAGAAGAAGAAGCTGAGAGAGAATCTTCGAGAGATTCAGCTAATTGAAGTACAAAAGGGTCAGAGAAAGAAGCAGCGACAGTTGTTGAAGTTGTTCTTCTATTTGATTTCAATTTTGGTTTTGAAGATACATTTTGTATCAATGATAATCGGCTGAGAACTGTAGCAGAAGCCATTAATAAATTTCCCTCTTTTCTTTTGCAAACTTGTTTCCGGGGGAATTGCTGATGTGCCCTCCAAGAAAAGTACGGTAGTCAATGGTTTGGGATGTGTTGCGTATAACCCGAATTCGAATCTGGGATTTAGGGTATAACTCGTACAATTAGGGATATATTGTGGATTTAATATGTAGTTATACCAAGTATCCGGTATGACTGGTACGACTAGGGATATATTGCATTACTTAGTAGTAGTCAGTTAGGTATAAAAATTAAATGATATGTCCCTAAATCTCCCGTTGTTTTCTGCTCTATTCACTTTCTGTTTTTTTAGGTAATCTTGTTGTGCTTGGGGTAATTGGGTTTCTATGATACACCTATTTTAATTTTATACCGGCCCAATAAATTGCATTTCTCTTCTTCGTTGCTCTTACCTTATCAAACTTAAAAATACAACACAAAATTAATGTTTAGGAACATTTCTACATTTTCCTTTTGATATTTAAAATTTGTGTGAAATCTTTTGAAACTTTCGAATTTTAATAATAGAAATGTTTTATTTTAGGATTACCCTTTTTTATATGTCCGAAAGGAATATCTTCCACTCTTCTGTGTTATGTTTAAGATTGGTGCTTTGGTAGGATGACAGGATACATGTAACACTATCTAAATTGAATAACAAAAGCATGTCAACTAGAGAAAGGACCATGAGAATAATAGACTAAACTAATGAGTAGCTAGCTATTAACTTGGCTTCGTCACACCTAAGTCGTGACTAACTTTCGGAAATAAATACCCTTTTTCAAATATAATAACATTTGATTTTGATACTAATCAATACAATAAAATATATAAAAGCAAAATGTTTCTCTTCTTGACACTTGAGCATTTTTAAGAATACAGATATGATGTCTGTGTGTGTGTAAACATTGTTGATTAAAACCAATATATCAAAATTTGCATATCAAACCAAATCAATATATTTAAATTATACTGAAAAGGGTTAAAAAGTTTATATTTTAATTAGTGTTTATTAAAAAACAACCAAATTTGGATTATAAAATATGATAATGAATTTGAAATTTGTTGTTTTCTACTCAACGTATCTGATTTGTAACATGCAACAGTAAAATGATCAGGAACGTCCAAATAAAAATAGTAGTACAGGTAGAAAAGGTAAGAGATGTTGGACCAAATCTCTTATAAATTTTCAACAAAATATTTCGCTTGGATAAATGATGGTTCAATTAATCATTTTTCTCTTTAGATGTCCTCAAGATGAAGAAACTAACTTTACATGTAAGAACAATTTAATGTGAAACCAACGATAAAGCAAAGTACTAGTGCTTGTTCATGTCCAAAAGGTGAACAAAGCGGATATAAGAAATAATAAATAAACATTTTTAAGGTTTTACTAATGAAGATTTATTTGATAATCGACATAGACAATTTGCTTAATCAAAGAAAAGTTGTTTAATAAATGTTTTCCAACTCACTATGAGGTGGTAGTAAAGCTAATTGACCCAGTTCTGGTGTTCACATTTTCATAAGCAAACAATTCATAATTAGAAAATTCAGTTTCAAGAGTTTATATATTATTCTATAGCATTAAACACATCATCCTAATTAATACTATTTATGTTAATATAGATAAGACTTCTACAAACTTCAAATTGACAAATCCTAATCTTGTTAATATACGTAGTCCATGCAAAATGAAATAGATCATTCATCAAGGAGTTAATTATTATGGTATTCCTTTTTGCCCGGAAATAATTACAGAGTTAAGCAATGAATTGATCATTCGTTTTGAAATATACAAAAAAGCGGCAGGTAACGATTTCAATTGACATCAAGGGAACTACATGAAGGAATGAAGCATCATGGGTCATAGAAACGACGAGGTGTCTGTAAAATGACAAAAAGACGGCAAGATGTCTAAGTGTGTAAATTACAGACGGCAGATGTGTGTAAGTAAGTGTGAACTACAACTGAAGCTTTTTTGGTTCAGGTGGGCCACTGTTGTGGAATTTGTAGGAAGTTTTAAACAAGTAATCTACAAAACTTTCGGTCTGTATTATTTTATCATGACCAATGTAAAAATAGAAATAATTACTATTTTAATCATCTCAACACTATTTTATTTAAGTTTATGTTAATTCTTTAATTCAACCTTTAAGCCTTTTCCCATCTTCTATATTTATACAATCCCTACCAAACGGTCCAAACTTACAATTTTCCCTCTTCCTCTAAGTTTCAACATCATCAACTTCCAAACTTGAATCTTTCTTTTAATTTTCCCAAAGATAAAATTTTGAAACTCTAAAGCAAAAACATTACTTTGGTCTTCTTGTTTTTCTTGGTCTCTGATATCAGACACAGTTTATTTTTAATGTTCCTTGAGCTCTAAGAAACACAATATCAGGAATTATAGTGACGTCTTGTGGAAGTTTCACTCTGTTTTTGCATTAACGTGAGTGAATCAAAGAGCTTCTTATACTTCTGAGGCTTTCAGGGTTTTCTATCAGTAATACAATTGAGAGAATCATTTGAAGAAATTATAAATATATATAGAGAAGATGGTGGGATCATATTTACCACCTGGTTTCAGATTTCATCCAACAGATGAAGAGCTTATGGGTTATTACCTGCACAGAAGAAATGAAGGGCTTGGGATCGAGCTCGAAATCATTCCATTAATAGATTTATACAAGTTTGATCCTTGGGAACTTCCAGGTATGTTCCTTCTTGAAAAGCCCTGACTGAAAAAAAAAAAAGATAAGCTTTTCCAATTTACAATATGAAATATGATCCAAACTTTTGCTTCATTGCAGAGAAATCATTCTTGCTTAATCGAGATATGGAATGGTTTTTCTTCTGTCATCGCGATAGAAAATATCAGAATGGGTCTCGAATAAACAGAGCAACTAAAGCTGGTTACTGGAAAGCCACAGGAAAAGATCGAAAAATCGTATGTCAGTCTTCTTCTTCTTCGTCTTCTTCTATCATTGGGTGTCGAAAAACCCTAGTTTTTTATTTGGGTCGAGCCCCTTTTGGTGGTAGAACCGAGTGGGTAATGCATGAGTATCGTCTCTGCGACAATGATACTTCACAAGGATCACTAAGTTTTAAGGTAACACCCATGAATCTAATTAACCAAAGAAATGGAAAAGATAACTTTGATTTATTTCTTACTGATTGCTAATTTTCTTTTGGTATTCTTCCATTCTAAAGGGAGACTTCGCTCTGTGTCGCGTGGTAAAGAGGAATGAACCTACGCTTAAGAATCATTTAACCAGCTTACCAGAAGTTTCAGATGAACCATTGAGCAACAATGTTGAGATTTCTTGTCAACCAAGTGACCTACAAATGAATTCTTGTGACGCAAGTAACACACTGTGGACATCTCCTGATTACATTCTTGAATCATCGTTTAAGGTTTAACAAATCAGAATCCATACTCTAAAAAAAAGTCTCATTCATTAATCAATGTCACTGTATCTCAACCTTTACGACCCAAATGTTTTGCAGGGAAATTCACAATCACAAACGGAAGAAACAACCAGTGTCCAAGTATTTGCACTACCCGAATTCGACTGTTCACCAGAGTTCTTCGCAGACTTGAATTTTGACTGGGAGAATCCATTTATGTTCGATCATCATCCAGAAGCTCATATGAACAATGAAGTCATGAACTATCACATTCTTGGGTAAAGAAAAACTTTATAGTTCACAAGACATGATTTCAAAACCAATTACACTATAGATAGATCAAAATCTAACTTGTATCCCCTTTCTTGAATACATTTGTGTGTATAAATATATGTATTATATAGTTGCATATTATGTGATTTAAAATACAAGATTTTCATTTCTACCAATTACTAGTTATAAATACACTTTTCAAAGACTTTTTAGGTCCCAAAAGTATGTATTATAACCAAAGTTGTATATCTATTAATTACATAAATAAAAATGAATAACTTTGATCTGAGAGTTGATATTAGTTTTTGTAATTTTAATACAAAGAAGCAATATAAGGGCTACAAAAGACCAATACATCATCAAGAGTAACCTTAGTTTCATCTCCAAAGATAGATTCTTTACCATCTTTCCTCTTAGCATATGACAAACCCAATCTTGATTTAGCCATCCTCAAATCACCAATCCCTGAGTTTGTATCCGGACCCGCAAACCCACCCATCACAGGAGCTAAAGGTGGTCCAATAAGAAGTCCATCAGCTCCAAATTGAGGTCCTCCGCGTGCATAATCAAATAGAGCCGCTCCACTTCCTCCAACCTTAGAAAGGATGATTGGTTCATCGCAATCTTCAATCCAATAGAAGAGGAAAGCATCGAATGTATCGTAATAATCATCAGTACTTCTATAACCCTCTGGACTAAATCCACCAAACTTGAAAGACTTGTCTTTGGTGTAAGCTATGACAACACATGGACCTTTGAAATCACAACGTTCGTGGAACTTTGTTGCACTAAACCCATCTATGGTTGCCTTGTAGCAACATTTTAATTCTCTTCCTAATAAAAAAAATTGTTATAGAATTCAAGAGTTTAATAAATCAAGGGGCTTACACATAAAAGTCCAAATGAATTGTCTGCATGCAATAGAATTATAAATGGGAATTCAAACTCTCAAAACCCATATCTTTAAAAAGGACTTGAAATAAGGCATTATATGTATTTATACCCTTTAGGAAGGTTTTGTTTACCAACGAAAGAGAGAAAGGAATTTGGACGTCGTCGTGGTAGACCGGTTGTTGTGGCGGCCGGAGATTGTCAGTTTTCTTGCCGGAGTTCCAACCAAATAGACTGTTGTACGGACACACTCTCCTAGAAGACTTGAAGGTTACTGTGTGAATTGTGTTTGAGATGGCACACGAAGCCATTTTCTTGCAAATAACGGCCACACAACAAAACCCACTACAAGTAAACTAGACAAAACACTAATAATTGTGGTTTTCAGAACTTGTGGTTGTCATTGTTTTGCTTACAAGAGTCCAATCCGGTTAAACCTAACCAAACCAAAACCATATTGAAATAACTTATCCAAACACCAATTCGTTGATTTCTTTCTATACAAACAAACCCGTGACCTAAATCAAACCTAAAAGAAAACAATCCAATTAAAGCCTCTTGAAGATTTTTTTTTTTAATTGCACCAATTTGGCTAAATTAATAAGTTTCTAAGCAAACCAAACCAAATTCAAAAAAAAAAAAAAAAAATCAGTAAACGAACCAAAACCAGATTACCGACTTCTAGTTTTACCTCAAGTAAATGGTTTTTACCGAGAGAGACATGCTTCCTCCAAATCGAATTGAAGACAATTAATCCTTTTAACAAGATGAGCTCGGAAAAGTATCGATCACGATCACAAGTTTTTGTACATCGTGAAATATCCTTTGATGAAAAAAAAGTTTCCCGAGTATAAAAAAGCTTGAGGAAGAACCTAAGCAATTATTACTTTTTACTTACAAAGTAAAAACTGAAGTTGTGATGATCACTTTGCTATTTCGATTTTCAAGAGGTTCCTCCAAAGATACGGATTCGCTGCTGAACCAAACCTCGGCAACAAGGACAAGTGACTTTACTTCCGCCTTTGGTGTTACTCGCGAAGAAGCTATCGCTGCAACTACCACACACAACTTGATGAGCACAAGGAAGAAACACCACAGAGACTTCATCTTTCATACAGATTATGCATTCTCGATCATTGTTTCCTTCATTCTCATAAGACCCTTCAAGCTTATCGAGTTCTTCAAGCAGCTTATCAATGTTTTCTCCTTGAGATTTCTCGGGATTCCAAACGTTGTTGGATAAGTGGCTTGAGTCAGTATCTGAAGAGGCTTTGAGCCTAGAGAGTTCTTGCTCCAGTCTTTGGTGATCGTCTTTGTGTCTTTGGAAGTCTAGTTCGATTTTTAACCGCAGTGTCTCGAGCTTTCTTTTGTTGTGAGCCTCAGCTGCTTCTTTAGAGCGTTGTTCTTCCTCCACTTCAGCCAGAGCTTGCTCCTTTGCTATCTGCTCTTGCCTCCATTTCGCCTGCGAGTTACATATGATTGAGTTAAATAATTCAATTATGAGCCATCCACCACAGTCCAAGCAAGTTTTTGAACACAAATGTGCAGTCTCATAGATAATGTACGCACAAAAAGGTATTGAAACGATATATAGAGGGAAAAAGCCAACCCGTAAAAATTATCAATAGGTATAACCATATAAAAATACATCTGGCAGTGTTCTACAACTCAAAACTGACTCTCCAATTTGGTATTCGTATCAAATCCAGATTCCATATACCCAAGCAAAAAATGTGGCAGATGCAGACTATACCTCTTAAATGATCTTTGCAGTTTTATGGCAACTAAGACAGGACCAGCTTGGAAACTAAGATGCACGCCCCAAATGAGACATGTGTAAATATTTTGATCCCGAAGTAAATGTACTTCCCACAATTCTAGAGTCAATAGTTGTAAGGATCTAAAGAACTTTCAGGGTACAAATGAAGGTAATACATGAACCAACGAAAACTTACCTCAGTTTCCTTTTCATTCTGTGTGATCTGAGCTATAGCCATGTAAAGGGACTTAATCTTTTCTTTCTCAGCTGTAATCTCATCCTGCAACTTCAATTTCTGCTTCTCCCATGCCACAAGCTTCTTCGAGCATTTTTTCTCCTTCTTTGTTGCTTCCGCGCAAGCTTTATTCGATTCTGATGCACTTAATTTGGAACCCTCCCTCTCTGCTCGGATTTCAGCATTTTGATTTTCAAGCGCTCTTGCAATAGCATTTGCCTTGTCAATTTGACTATGTGCTTTTCTAAGAGCATTTTCCATTTCAGATAATTTTTTCACGGTTGATTCTTCAATAGCTTGTTTCCCCTTTTTCAACAGTTGGATTCCTTCTCTTTCACTATTCAATGATTGAAGCTCGGTCAATTCCTCACTGACCTTTTGTGCCGCTTGCATCGCCTTCTTCTGAGCCCAGTCTTTCCTTTCCTTTAATTTCTTCTCGAGATCCTTAACCTGATGAAGCAGATTGACTATCACACCATCCTTGTCCTCCTCACCCATTGACTCCAAATCATCATCAATGTTCAGATCCCGAAATTTCTCCAATACCGAACTAAAACTTACTACTTCATTACATGGCTTCTCATTAGTCTCCACACGAGCAGGATCCTTACAAGAAACACTATCACCACAAGTTTCAGACTGTATCTCCTTCTGCTTCATACTAGCACGAAACCCAGCAGCAAATGCGGCAACATTCCGCTTCAACAAAGACTTCATGGCAGGCGAAAGATTAAACCTTTTTGGACAAACAATCTCCCTCTGCAGTTTCACCTCAGCGCCACCGTCCATAGAAAACCCATAACCAGCAAACTCAGGTCCACCACGATTCCCAAAATCCCAACCTCCATGAAACCGACACAAAGCAGGAGCCATAAAACCAGCAATATCTAATTCCTTACAACCACCACCAACATCCTCTACATTACCATCATCCATACTACAACAACTACCCTTATCCCCGGGAATCGTAATATTCAAAGCACTAGCTCTACCAACATGAAGCTCAGTCAATAACAAACACCACATTGCATCACCTTTACTCAAATTAGGCTTAACTTGTTGCAACAAGTAAATCATACCAGCTAACGAATAGTCCTCCAAATCTTTCAAATCAGTAAAACCAGTCTCAGAATCAGATCCATCCTCACAATTCCCATGACTACTGTCACTATTCAGATAAGATAATGAATTATTAAAAATGTTTGTCAAAACATCAAATTCACCATAACAATGACCATTACTCAAAACAGCTCTCAAAGCAACATTTTGATCATAACCTAATTTAACAAGCTTGGAAATAGTTTGATTATATAAAACTTCCAACTGTTTCAGCAATATCTCTTCCAAATGTTCTTCTGTGCAATGACCCAAAACGTTATCTTCTTCCAAATTAGGGTTTGAATTTACACAACCAGAATCAGTAACACCTGGATGATAAACTGGATTTTTCAGACTTGATTCTGCTTTTGATTTAGATAAACCAATCCTGTTAATTAAACTTGCCGGCGGGTCGGATCTAACAGCGACGGGTCGGATCCTACGGTTAGCTCTTACCGGCTTATCTCTTACAGTACAACCCATCGGAATAAAACCAGAATCTGAGATTTGGAATAAGAAATGATCAGAAGAGGAGAAAATTGAAATTAATTATTGGAGAATAGGATTTGATTTTGATAAGAGGTTTTGGTGATAGAGATGAAGAATATATATATATATATATATGAAGAAGCTCACTGATCGGTGATTGCTGAATTTTTTTTTCACGGCTGAGAAAAGAATAAAAAAAGGTTACGCGAGAGAAAAGATTTGTTCGATTTCTTCCATTTCTGGCGGCGCCAGAGAATATATTTATGGGCTTTAGGCCCATTTTGTGTTTATTAGACTGGTTTTATTTAGCCCAAATAAAATATATTAAACGACTGCGTTTTTCTTTATTTTTGGCAAATATCCTGAATTTTTGTGATATTTGTTATTTATCCCTTTTTGCCATTTTTCTATTCTAGTGCTTTCGGGAATCAATATTCGTTTTGGAACTTACCTTTTATTGAATTATATGTTTGCTATATTTTGAGTTTAATTTAAATTTGATAAGATTTAGTTAAATTTTGGTGGATTAGGAATTTTTTTATTGAATTCTCATTTAAAACTATGAGATTTTTAACTTGAAAAATATATTCAAATCAAAATTATATTTTTATTATTCATTATAAAATTCACTATTCATTTTTCTTTCTTAGTTTTTAATAACTTTAATAGTTTTATAACTCATTTAGAAATAAAACTTGCATAAAATATATAACAAAATATATGGTTTATATATGTCTTAAAAACTTTATATTAGTATTCGTTGATGCAAATATTTATATTTCTAAAGAAGATCGAATATCCAGAATTCCAAATTTCAAAATTTCAAAATTTATGTTTTTCAATATTTATGTTTCGATTTAAACATTCAGTTAGATGCATTTTGGTTTGGTTTCTTATTAAATATACTTGTTTTGTCACTTTGACGCTCAATCTAATTTGAAATCCAAATTTTTGGGTTTTATGGCTTCGAACTAAAGTCAAAACTTTTTACCCTACAGAAAATGCATGTTTTTGGTATTGCTTGGGCTCGTTTAATTTCGTGATGATAATAAGTGTTTTGAAATTTCATAGATTTTGGTATATATAATACAGTAGAACCTTCCTAAATTAACAAACACAATAAAATAATAAAATTTTCTAATTCTAATTCGGATTAGAAATTATCATATATTTTATGTAAATATATATTTTGAACAGTATCATAAATTAATAATCATATCATATATAATATAAAAGATATACTAATATAATATTTTAGTATTCTTTTTTAAATTGAATGTTGTTAGATCTTTTTTTATTATTGTATCAAACAATTGTTGTATTGTAATTATACTGTATTATTATTTCTAAGTTTATAACTTCGGCATTCAAATATGCAAAATTTTCTATAACTTTTCTCCTTATGAATATGTTTCATTTTTATTTTGATCATTTTAATAAATTTTTAAACTGATATACGTGATTATTAATCATAACTTAGAATTTGAATATATCATTTTAATCGGGGAATTCATATTATAAAAATATATTTTAAAACTCACTATCGCTATGTTCGAGAACGTGTGGCTTTGGATTCTCGCATTGTGAAACATGTCCTTCTTATCATCAAATAGCGAATATATTTACAAATTACTTGGCAAGAGCAACTTTTCAGTCTTGGAGATTCAAACTCGGTGTTCCTTGCTATTAGAAATAAGACTAGGAATGAAAGCAGAGATTTTGACAAACATCACAAACATATAGAAAGACTCTGAATGAAGCAGACTTTGCCAACCATCACAAACAATGTCGTCACTGCAACTAATCAAAACAATGTCAGTGCGTCTGCTGAATCAAAACACAAAGGGAAAATGGGACTGTAAAACGAGAAGCCCACTCCAGATATCAAGCCTGCTCCACAAAGGCTACATGTACCTAGAACAAATAACGTCAAGAACAGAGTTGTAACAGAGTTAAAGATAAGAGAAATTTGAAGAGTTGTACGAACAAGTTGTATTGAAGAATTGTTTACACCCTTACGATTACAACAACAAGTTAGTAAGTGTCAACGTAGACAAATAGGATTTAAGTGTTTCCTCTTGTAAGTCTCTATAAAAAAAAAAGAGAAAACCTCAAAATGTAAACTCAAGTGATTCAAATGAAACGAAAAATTCACCCTTTACAATCTCTTCTAAAGCTTAAAGCTTGCCTTTTCAAGATATTGTGCATTTATAATTGGAGATGGATCTAAACCGAGTCGAAATATATGAGGATTAAGAATACACTAGAAGATTAATGATATATTATCAATATCTTAATTTAGTCAATTTAGAATTTGTGTTTTTATAGTGTTAGGATACCATTATATGAACAAATAGTGTACTTCTTCCATTCATAGAATTTACCACATTCTCACATATATATATATATATAAACGAATGAAAACAAAAGGGGTTTTTGTATACATCTTCTTCAGCTGAGCCATCACGGTTTCAAGTAAGACGTGGACAACTCCACAGCCACATTTTAATGGCTATCCAAGCGTCTCTAGAGATGTCAATGTCAAAAATGTTCTATCTTGACAGTTTCTGGCCTTTGTCTTTTTATTCTTTCTCTCCCATTCCTCCATATCCCACACACATATGCACATATAGCTATGCATAGATGCAAACTTACATATATATAAACATGCATACATTTATTGGCTTAGTGATGATGGAATGAGATTGAGAGAAATTATTATGTGTGTTTGCTTGCTTCTTTTGTTGATATGTCTTTTAAAATTGCTTTGGACATATGTTTGGATTTCCCACTGTGACCTCAAATCTCTTGTTCCCTAACAAAATGGACTCTTTTGCCCTATTTTGTCACATCCACACACTATATTGCCTCCTTTTTGAATCAGAGTGTTTTATTCATACTGGTTTTGAATGGTAATATCGTATAGTATTTTCTTCCTTTTCTATATTCATAAGAATCATAAAATTCATCAAAATTGTCATATTTTCACGTTCGTTTCGTACATTCGTACACGTATTTAAAATAACTCGTTAAAGTTATATGTCAATAATCTAGTCAAAGTTATATGTCAATAATCTAGTCAAAGTTATATGTTCATCACTTTCTTATCATGCTATTCATTTTTATATAACATCAAAGACAGTTAACTATCAGCTTTTTATACAATCATATCATCAAATCACTAATTGTCGCATTGAACTACTATAATGTTTTCTTTTTCCAATAAATTTTCTTTTTTATGTAGGGATTAGGCACTATTCACGGTTTTATCAGGCCAAGGTCTGGCTTTTAAAGTTGGACCCAAAAGAATTGTCTTCTTTTTTAGAATTAAGTTTCGTCATATATTTACCAGCAGCCACCACCAACAATGATTGCCAATGCATGATTAAGATTTGAATTATTTCGACAATAAAGTTCATTGCAGTTATTTTAGTAAATTTTTTATATGTAGTTTTAATAAATTCGATATATCTAGGTAATTATGAACGACTTAATACGTTCTGAAATTTCATCGCTTAATCGTACCTAAATACTCCATATGTATGAAGGAAAAAAACATAAGACTTCATTTCGTCTCTACATAGCAACAAAATAGTTACAAATATCATTAAAACGTTAATAGTAGCAAAGCGTTTACTAAAACTATTGTACATTTTTATATTACTTTGGTTATTATCCTCTTATCACATCTACATATAATATATATTTTCATGTTAACCATCTATCTTGTAGAATAAACAAGTTTTATTTTAAGTATATATATGTTTGTCTAATGTGTCTCAAGCTTGTCCACTCTTTGGAACTACATTTGTTCCTCATGAAACAGTTTTATATTAGAATATTTTAGTTTCTTTAAACAATGTGTGAGACCGAGACGACAGACCAAAGCCCCAAGCTATTTAATCATTGTGCTGTTATACAGCATATTTCATGTCTATCTCCTTCATTTCTATATATTTAGTCTTGTGTTCTTTCTTATGTTAAACTTCAGCTTTCCTTATTAATCACACATTCAGATTTTCTACTCTCTATAAAAAAAATTCTAGAAACTTTAAACAAAGTGTAACTTCCAAATGGAAAACAGATTAGAAATGCAGAAGGAGATATAGTCTTTTTAAGAACCAATTTCTAATCATAGCTTGGGATGTTTAAAAATTGGTTCTTAAAGTAAAATTTTGAAATATATAAAAAAAGGTTCAGAAATAATCTCGGTTTTTTGCCTCAGAAAGAAGAAGGTCACCAATCTCGTTCATAAATAAGAAGGCCCCAAGATATAAATTTCGATTCTTTTTTTGGCAGTTACCACTATAGCCTTTGATTTGTTAATTAAAATATCGTACAGAATATGTTAAAATATTCATTGTATGATTTAAGGAAAAATAAAAAGATATATATATATATACACTATTTTTTGTAACAACTGCGATTATATGTTGCATACGTATACAGAATGTTGTAGTATCATTTAACCTATCAATTTGATCACCAAACTGATTGTGTACTGGTCCTGTTTGTGGGTTACGACGAACTCAATCTGGATTTTGATTTAGATTCTTTTTTCTGTTGCACTTTGATTAAAAGAAATCTTCTTTTATGTAAATTTCGAATTTACTTTGTGTTCGTCTATCTATTTGACATATATATTCCCACTAATTATATACATATATATATATATATAATATTTTATATAATATACAAATCCATAAAAATACAAAAGAAGATTTTTAGATGGAGATCGTGACTCACCATGTCACATGTGAAGTGTAAATTGACACAACATAAAGAGGGGATGCGGAAAAGCAAAAATAAATTATTTTTAGAAAACGAAACCTAAACAAATGTAATATTGGGTCCAACAAATAATTAGTTACTGGCGTACCGAAACTAAAGTTGTTCTTGATATGAGATTTAACCATATAAATCAATATTATTGGTTACCCTTTCCCCACTACAGTTTTAAATGTTTTTCTAATGTGTATATGCATATAAAACTTCAATTTTATGAATTAGCCCATTGGATTCCAATATTGATATATGAATTCAATGAACTGCCAAATAATTAATCATAGGACTGGTAAAACAAAAGATAGAGCATAACTGAATTTTCTATGTGCATGGGCCATGGTAAGTTTTTTATTTATTTTCTTTAAGTACTGAATTTAATTTGAATGTCAAATCAGGATTTAAAACCTTAAATTAAAAAGCAAACCAAAATCAAATTAAAAAATCAGGTTCTCAAACCGAACTAAATAGTAATAAACCCTAAATATAATCTCTATATTTTTATCCAAATTTCCTGAATTTAAACTAAACAAACTAAAGAGCCAAACATCATAACCACAAACACAAAATAAAATTATATATTTAAAATATTAGTTATAATTTTATTTTCAAAAAATACTAAAAAACAAAAATATCCAAAATAATCTAAACGTCTAAAAATTCCAAATAAATCTGTCAAAATTATATAATTTTGAAAAATTATTAAAATTGAACCAATTTTTATTGAAAGTTCAAAACAAATTTACTTTTATTTTTCCAGAAAAACTGAATTAAAACAGACCCAACAACTATTCATATCAAAGCCGAATAGTCATAAAACTCGAACATATACTAAACTCACATGCCCCAATTACCTGAATCCAAAAAAAAAACTAAACTGAATTAGATATAAAATTCAAATGCCCAGGGCCTACTACCGTTCAACTTAGCATGCCATTTCTTACAGAAAAAATGGAGGGGTATTGAATATGAAAAAAATGCTATTGAATTTGATTAGACTTTACCATATATCATATTAATAACATGTTCATATCCAAATATTAATATTACAAAAGTGCATTTTAAGAAGAAAAAAACTATAAAATAATATAACATATGCCACTGAAAATATGACTAAGCTTTTCAATTAACTAGAGATAAAATAAAATTAGAAAACAATATTAATAAAAGTAAATCATTTTTGGATCTACAATAATCAAGAAAAATTGCAAAAACAATGTATAAAAATATGTATGGTTAATCAAATAAGTTTTTAACATAAATATCACAATCATTTGATTAATACACAAGGCAATAGATATATAATTGATACAAAATATTGGTAAAATTATTAATAGAATTATTCATAACCATTACACATATTAATCTTTATAAATATTTTAATCTATGAAGAAATAAATCATATTTTAAGAACATTATCATTCTCCATACAACACAAGTATTATCTAATTGCAGTTAAATTCTCATGTATTTTTTGTTGTAAATATTATATGTTATGTGGATTTAAATTCAGATGATAATACAATAATTAACTTACAATACAGTGTACACGCCGGATGAGGTATTATAAAAAAATAATGTAATTTTACTTATATAATTTTGTGTTTAAAAAAGTAGTAATACATTTTTACTAAACTTTGTGTGTATCAATTATACCTTTTTACCAAATCATTTTTTTTCCTTAATGATTCAAAACTCCAATGGTTTTTGTAATATTTTATACATTTAAGTTCTTTTTTAAATTATATATTTTTAATCCTAGCACTAGAATTTATATTTGTTGAAAATAGATCATAACCCTATCCTGGTCAAGGACTAACTTATAATATAAAACATCATTTTGTAGTTTAATCTGTGTAATATACCTCCAAAAAAAGAATTTTATAACTTTTTGTATAGTGTGAATTTAGCTATTGATTATAAAATCTATCAAGAATAAGGAAAACTTTCACATATTATATATTGTAAATTTAAAGAATATAATATATGGAAGATATATATATATATATATATGGATGTTTGTACAGATTATATATTCAAAAATATTTAAAAATAACGGTTGGGCAAAATATTTTGAAAAACTAATCAAATGGTGACACGCGGGACTAATGCCGGAAAATATGGTGTGGTTCTAGATGTCCTCGTAACGAATATTTATGCTCGATTTCTCATTGATTTTTTTCATCGAATTCGATTTCTCATATAATTTGTCTCATCCATTTTTTTCATTATCAAATTTCTCATTTTTCTCTTCTAGTAATCATGCAAGAATGGAGTCACCACATAATCGCTCTTTTCAGATTCACTCTTTACAATTTTCTCTAAAGACAAACCGCATGACAAAATTGGAATTTTATTATGGTGGATTATAAATGGAAGTGTGTGTGTGAAATCAGGAGTGAAATAATAAGACAAAGAACATATTAAGAAATGGTCTTTTGTCATACCGGAGTAAGTATATCTCTTTTTCTCTTACAAAATTTTATGATTTTTTCTTATCCGATTATTTGTCTTTTTTTTTTGTTTTTTTGATATTTAAAAGTTGTTTTGGTCAAAATTCATATATTTATTATTTACTATAGATGGAATGATCTTTTAATAATTTATCCCTCACAACCAGAATCGAACTCGTGCCCTCATAACTGTCTAGCTTTCCTATATTGAATCACAAGCCCACTCCCAAATTAAGGACTACATATTTTTTTTTGAACAAACAACTTTCCTATAAAACATACTCTTTTATTTCAAATTCCATGGTATTTCTTCTATAATGCAGTTGACTTTTGTCTAAAATTACGTTTTGACTTATATTTCCCTATATTGTTTTTTAAAAATAAAACAAGTGAATTTTTGGATTGAGATGTTTTGTTATTTGAGAAAAGACTATACTATTTTCCGACGGAGGAGGCGCTAATGCCGGTGCCGGAGGTGTTGGGTACAGAGCAAGAGGTACTAGCATTGTTTGCTCAAACATTACTTGCAGAAAAATTGATAAATCTCTATTCTCTCAAGCAATATATACATATATATATAATAGCTTCTCCCTTTGTTGATGTTTTTAATGCCTTAGAACAAGAGGACACAACTCCTCTTCCTCACTGCTTTTTATTATCTATACAAGCACACAAAAACAACATGATATAAAAAGTGAAACAAACCTAACAATTTTCTGTAAAAAACTAATTTTGAATTATTTTTAAAAAGGAAAATAAATACTTATATTTTTTTGAAAATGAAGATAATGCTTATTTGTTTTTAAAAGAGCAAATTTTCAATGCTTGAAAATTAAGATACATGTGAAGACTACCAACTTTGAGGTCTCACTGACCCAATTTCGAAGAATACTCAATCAAAAGATTGTTATGACAGAATTAATTTTGGTTATTCTTACTTCTTAGAAAAACATTAGATTTTCAAAACAAATTTGGTGGAAAGTCATTTTTTAATCTTTATCTTAATTACCACTACTGACAAATTTGATATCTCTCATTCATAGTCTATGACGAGTCATATGACATTTCATTTTTGGTTTCATGGGTTTCTAGTTGGTCAGCAATAAACTAGACCGAAGTTCTTTTGGTAGTTTTTATTCCTTCAAAACACTAATTTTTTTTTTAAATCGTTATCTTAATTTTCATCTTGATTTACCACTGCTCACAAATTTAATTTCTCTCTTTCGTTGCTAGTGAGTTTCCAAAAAGTTATATAGTTCATTTTTAATTACTCCTTAGAAAAGAGTTACGTACGTTTTCAAAAAATAAAAAGATTAAGAGTTACCTTATTTATCTATATTTTTATTCTATTATATTATTGAAAAAGTATCATTGGCTGTTTATAACGAAAAGTTAGAATTCATTATAAAAAAAACATTTTTCTTAGAGCTTCTGTTTGCCTCGTTTCCTTCTAGAACATAAGATTCTTATTTTTTAATGGTTCCCCCAAAATTTTGTTTTCTTAATTTTCACCCCAATACTTTTATATATTAATCTCTATGTAACTGATAAAGGCAAGTTGCAAGAAAGGGTGTGTGTTTGCCCCACTCCTCATATAATAGTATCATACAATTTTCAAAGTTTTGGAAGTTTACTTTATTTTTTCCTAATTCTCCAATATATACACACATGAAAACACAAACCCAAGCGTTATATAACTGCACAAATATATGAAACGAGATTCCACAATTTGTCAGTAGTCAAAGAGAGCTTCATGTTGATGGTGTGACCCCAAAGTTAGTAGGCTTTCACATGTTTCTTAAGTTTCAATGCTTGGATTTTGTTCCTTTTTTAAAAACAAATAAGCATTATCTTCTTCTTTTTTTGCAAAATATAAGCATTTATTTTTATTTTTAAAATAATTAAGATTATATTCTTTTTTAAGAAAAAGTTGTAGATTTGTCTCCTTTCTGTAATCATTGTTTCTGTATAGATGATGAAATTGAGGAAATGAGAGAAGAAGGAAGTGAAGAACACGAGATGTGTCTTCTTCTTCTTATGAGGCAATAAAAACGTTCATCAAAGAGAAAATCCATTATTGTATAATATATACACACATATATATAGAGCTTGAGGGATTAGAGATTTATCAAAAAATTTCTTAAGTATTATTAGAGTAACAATGCCAGTTCCTCTTGCTCCGTATCCATCACCGCCGGCTCCTTCTCCACCGGGAAATGGTATAATCTCTTCTCAGAAAACAAAACTCTTCAATCCATAAAAATCCTCTTGTGTTTTCAGAATGTTAGATAACTTAAGCTTTAGTTTTCTATAGTAATAAGAAATAAAACATTGATTCAAACTTTAAAATAAAATTGATTTTTGATTTGTTTTTACAAAACCATTTGTTTTACTCATGGATCATTTTTTTCCATTTCTAGGTGGTGGGCAAAGCCAGTTAGTGTGTTCAGGTTGCAGAAACCTTCTGATGTATCCTGCCGGAGCAACCTCCGTCTGTTGTGCCGTTTGTAACGCCGTCACGGCCGTTCCTCCACCGGGTAATTATAATCAGTAAATATATATATATATATTTGATTAATGGAATTTGAGTTTTGTGTATAATTAATTGGGGCAATGCAGGAACAGAGATGGCCCAGTTGGTGTGTGGAGGTTGCCATACACTTCTAATGTACATTCGTGGAGCCACAAGTGTTCAGTGTTCTTGTTGTCACACTGTTAATCTCGCTCACGAAGGTTTACATTTTATATGCATACATGCATTTTGATCTTTATATTTGGAGTTTAATCCAATTTTTTATTGATTTCTTTGTTTTTTTTTTTGGTTTGTGGATACAGTAAACAGAAAGAAATCGAAACCAATATAAAACTAGTTTCAAGTTCGAGTTTGGTTTTCATATAACATTTTTTTCTTTTTGTCAACAATTATGTATAAAAATTATTATATGTTTTTTTGTCAAAAATATTATGCGGATTTAAATCGGAATCGTGATCCGGTTGTCAATTCATTATGTGTTTTTGTCCGTTTAAAAAAAGTTAGGTCTCACCTTTTTTTTGGAGGGTATGGTTTTGTTTCGGGTTTTTTTTTTAATAAACAACAAGACCCATTTAAGTTTCTTTTTAAAAACATTATTTTGCAGGTCTAATTTTAATCTCAGTTTTGGATGTATAGGAGTAAAACCTAGGCAGATTTTTGTTTTTTTTTGCTTAAGGTTTAACGTTGGCAGAATTAAAAACTAAGACTCAATATTTTATTTTTATATTTATTTTTTAGAGACTAGTTTAGGTTAGATGAATTTGAGTTATTTGTATTGAATAACTCTATTGTTTTGCATGTTGAATCAGCAAATCAGGTAGCGCATGTACATTGCGGAAACTGCAAGATGCTACTGATGTATCAATATGGAGCAAGAACTGTGAAATGTGCTGTTTGTAACTTTGTCACTCCTGTTGCGGTTAGTGATTCTCTTTATCCAAAATACATAGATTTTTTTCATCCGTCACAAATAAGTTAATTACAAATTTACTTCTTTTCGTAACGTTTTGTTTTCTTTTCTTTTTCTGGTTGCTATGGTTTTGATATTTGCTTGTAGGGTTCAACGAGCACGACTGATCCAAAGTTTAATAGTTAAAATTACCTATTTAAGTTGAAAGCAATATAGAGGAATAATCGAATCTTTTCTCTATCTCTCTCTCTCTCTCGATCAAGAATCCAGCGGTGTTATTATGTATGAGTTTCAAAATATTCTTAAATATGTAAATGGCGCTATCTCTCTTCATCTTCTTTTGTTTGGTTTTTCTTTCTTCTTGAGTAAAGTTGATTCACCAGTTTGTAAGAGTTATTCAGGAATAAAAGCTAAACTTTTATAGATAACGAAAATAGATTGTTTAAAACGCTATGCATCAACGTATTAACTATAAAGTAAAGCTAAAGGCTATGTTAATATATATTTTCTTCAAGTTGCTATTTCAACGTATATCTATGTAGTTGCTAAACGTCTTCAAGCACACAATATTTCATTTACAACTAACATAGATTTCAAAATTGACCCAAAGATAATACAATAATATATGGACCTTATGAATTTTTTTGTCAATAGTCAGATTGAATGTTGACAAAATAAAAAACAGTACAATGGATAAGTGATAAATAAAACAAAGACCAATAGAGTTTTGTCTCTCGATTTGACTTAAGTCTTTATAAATTACATGCTAATCCTTTCTCTGGATGATTGGGATTGACTTCATGGGTTCGCCTATAATTTTTTAATCTTCAATTGGTTTAAGTGTCTTTCAAAAGTCTATTTGTTTATTTGGATCACGGCAAGATTATAGATAGATTAATATAAGATCATTTGCTTGGAGATTTCAATTCATTTTATTTTTATTTTATTTTCTTTTGAAGGATAAGATTAGTTCCTTTTTCTTGTCTATAGCTCTCCGTCGAAGAAGATCCACGTGACTTTGAGATAGATATCTGTTTTGGTTTCTTTTAGAATTTAATGCACTTCTTGACTAGTCAATTAATGTGTATTAGCCAAAAATTAATTTATACTAACAATGCTTACTTCTTAAAGATAAAGGGTAAAAAAAAAAAAGATTTTCAAGAATTTGGGCAGCCAAATCTATCTAGACACATTTTCTGTCAATGTCACAACAGTTACCAGAAACTAATAATGGCTAAAATCTCTGAGTTTCTGACAATATCAAATACTGTAACGTTTCATTTCCATCTTTTGTTCCGCAACACACCAAAACTACATTTATAGCTATTTAACACAACTGACAAAAGTATGTCTATTAATTAACTAATTGCAAATATGCTTTGAACATTTTTTTATAACAAGTTGTAAATTAATGTTGTTCGCTTAGTTTCACAAAATAAAATAAATTAAAAATTCATCTTAATAAAATATATTAAAATAATAATAATAAAACATTATTTTTCCAACCACACATTTAATTTAAATATGATTTTTTAAATCAGTGCCTAATTTGAGAAGAAGTGTTTATATGAAACGAAAACTCATAAAAATGTTGAGCAAAAAAAGTCAACAAAAACTATTTAAGAAAAACCCGACCTAAAACGTCGACTTTAAAATTAAACTTACAATCAACAAAAGGAAAGAAATTTTAGTTTAAAAATAGAAAACATATTTTGTTCTAATATAAATATCATTTAATATATTCACAGAGATGTAAAAATGATAGTCCATGTTATGTTAAAAAAAATGATTATGTTATGCTTTAAAAAAATAACATAGTAGAACATATGAACTTTAAAACATACACTGAACAATCACATACAAATTTGTTTTTAAAAATCGGACCCCAAATTACTCTAGTTGAAAACATATTCATATTCAAAACTCAAAAGTACATCAAACATACAATAGTCAATTAAAAATCTGACAGCTTTTAGCCACTGCCAAACTAAACCAGACCAGAATTTTCGGGTTTTTGCACACAGAAGTTGAGACAGTAACGTATCACTACGGAAAGGGTTGGTGAATGTTTTTTTCAATCCGTTTTCAACTTAGTGTCGTTATATCAAAAGAGACCAATTCTATGAAAATATCAAAGAAGGTATATTCTCTGCAAGGTTCTATACCTTATAGTGAATAAAATTACATAAGAATAAAGTTTGGTTAGATAACAAAGGAACAAAGCATCATATACCAAAAGCATATAATATGCCCACATTGTTATCTCTATATCATCCATCATCTCTTATGGACACAAGAGCATTAGCTTTCCCTCTCACATGGACCACACAATGTATGTAATTATGTGTTCCACATCCAATATTGAATTATTGACCATTACCTAGAACCAAAGGTTACAGTTATTATATGCAAGCAAAACCATGTTCGGATTTTGGGAGTTTATGGTTTGAAAGGTTCATACGTTTTTCAAGATATGTAGAATTATTTGCAAGTTTTATCGGAATATTGTTGATTTCACTAGGAGAATTAAGAGGATGCACCGCAAGATTCAAGGTTTAAGAAAGTAATACTCACTGGTCACTTCTAATACAGAACGTTCACTTTGCATTGCTTTTCTTTTGTTTCTTCTACTCATCTCCCATGGCGAGTTCAAGGGCGTAATCGTCTCTTTCCTGCAATGTAACATCCATAAAGCTGTTAAAAAAACCAATGCTAATAAAGATTTAAACAACTTATATCATTTCGAATCTTGATAATAAGATGATTGAGACCAATGCTATTTTTTGGCTCTCAGAACTTACAATTGGTCCACGAGCGAAATATCTTCCAAATTGTAGCCAGTAGACCTGTGTGTTCCATAAGATTCAGAAATGTGTAGCTAGAATGAAACAAGAGAATACAAGTATTGTTGCAGCAGTTCTTGGATTTTTCAGAAGATTAATTTTTATAATAAGTTACCTCGTCCTCGTCTTGTGTTTCTACTTCAAGGTCAGATGTAGGGAAACCCACACAAAGAAGTGCATACCCCTGCATGTACAAGCTACATAACTTAAAATGCAAAAATAAACTCAAAATCAAGATCTAAGGACCAAATTCACCGTGCTTTGAAAAGGAGATTAGCAAACCTAGTATTACCCTCAGACATTAAACCCATGTTTCAATATAAATGATTTCTAAGAAGAAAAAGTTGTTCAAACTAATTAGCGGTGGGTCCAAATATAAAAAGATTGTAACTAGTATTGAATAAGAGTTGAAATGGGTAACAAATGGTGAAATGGGTAAAATTCAATAAGAGTTGGTCCTATATTTTGACAGACACCGACTATCGTTATCACAAATGATCTCTATAGTTCCACTCTAACTGTGTTTCTAGCAACATCAAAAAAACATACCTCCCTAAAGCATAAGGTAAAGGGATATTACCTGAGATTTTAATTCAGCTGATATTCCTAATGCTTGAGGTTGCCTCAGCTCTCCAGATTTTACACGTACGGCGCAACTAGTACAACAGCCTGCCAACATAAGATTGTAAAACTCTAACTGTATACAAGACACATAACTAAGATGAGCGCTTAACCAAAGCATACTTTTAAAGTTTTAACATTTAAATCTCAGAGGAACATTTAGACTCTACTTTTCAAGCATATGGCAATAACACAACTCCATTAATGAGTAGCTATCCTAATGATCTACACCACATTATAATTTCAAATACGAGATACATAAAGGCGACATGTAAAACATGTGTACTTTCAAAGGTCTTAGAAACAAAACTGAAACGGGTCACGAGAGAACCGTACCATGCCTGCAAGCAAACGGAAGAGTAATGTTCTGAGACTCAGCTGAATGCAATATGTACTGATCCTGCATTTGAAATACATATGATTATGTCAACCACATTATACAATCTCCAAACCACAAGAATCGTTACAAAACTACGAACTACTTCATATCTGTCTACACCAAGAGAGCTACATGTATAGATAAATCTCATTCTAACTTACGCCCAATTGAAACATCGAAATCAAAGAAATAGAACAACTAAACCTAAGTAGAAACTAAATTGGATTAGCTAGAAGAAACAACTCAAAGCCATAACAAGAAAGATTGAATCCATAGCCAAACAAAACTTAAACCTCCAAACTCCAGAACATACATTGCAAATATAAAGCATAAAGTCCAAATTTAACTAATCCAAACTATGAACATTCTCTAAATTGCAGATTGATTTCTAATACAACAAAAAACAATCATATCAAAATCTCATATCTCATGCTAAAGAATATGATCAGCTAAACAACAATCGCAGCAAGGAACATCAACATTTTATCAAACGGATCAAAATCTCACCTCTGGAACCTCAAATTCGTGAACTACACCTCGTTGTCGATCGTGAACGATGACCTTGTGCGAAGGAACAGCTAACGATCCTCTATCTGATGGAGTAGAGATTTCTACAGGAATTCGAAACTCACACGTCGTAGCTCCTCGACGGAATCGTCGATTAATCGGAAAAAAATTTCGCTGAAGCGAAGTATAGAATGTAGAGGGTAAAACCAGAGCCATAGGGATTTTGGGGATTTTGATTTTCGCGGGGAATTACAAGTCGAGAGGTTGAAGAAGATAAGAGTGTTGTTCTTTGTGATGACTAAACCCAACCATTCGCATTAACCGGAAGGGATTTTTTTGGTTTGTTATTTCCGGGTTATTTATAACAAATAATCATTCAAGCCTAAACCGGCCAATCTAACCACTTTCTCTGGCTTAGCCCGCTTACGTTTAGGCATGGACATAATAACCAATACTCGAACCCGACCCGAAGTAACAAGTTCGGATCGGGTATGAATATACTAAAATTCCCGATCGGGTGTATATTTTTTACTCATCGGATACCCATACCCGATTGGGTATACCCGAACAACCCGAACCACCCGAATTCCATTCAAAGTAATCCAAACTTGTATAAAATTTAAATGTTTTAGTTTTTTTTATTTTCATTTTTATATATGTTAATTTTCATATGTAAGTTTAGTTATATTATATAATTTTTATTTGAATTTTTTTGTTATTTAATGTTAACTGTTTCATAAATTCAAGAACAAATGAATAAATAAATTTTGTGTTTTTGTTTAGTGGTTTGAATTTTGTGGGTTTATTTTGATATTCTATCTAGTTATAATGAATTTGAGTTGATTAAAAAAAATAGCGAATATATATGAATATATATTAGTTTTTTAAGTTTAGTTCAAAAATTATTTGAGTTCGGGTATACCCGAAAATATCCGAACCCGATGGGTGTTTAGTCGAACCCGACCCGAAATTCTAAAATACCCGAATGGGTCTTATATCTCTACACTCGAACACTCAAACACCCGAAATACCCGATCCGAACCCGATTGGATACCCGAACGCCCAACCCTACTTACGTCTGGATGGTAAAGGAAGTGTTAATTAAATTATGTTTACAAGAAAAAGAAAATAATCGAACCTGTTGAAAAATGTTAATTCTTACAATTTTGCAACGTAAATACTCTTTTAAAATTATACAGTCTCTGTATTTTTAAAATTTAACCTAAGTCCGGAGTTCCCTAAACACATGTGTTAAGATAAAAAAAAAAAAAGGAAAATACAAATAACAGTGTTAAGTTAACGATAAGATTAGTTTTTTTTTCAACAAGATTAGTTTTTATTTGGCTAAATTTATTAAAGTTGAATTTTTTATTTGGAAAATTTGGATAGTTGGCTATATGTTTTGACATTTTCCCATTTTATTTTATGCAGTATGTTTCTAAATTTCTAATATATGCATATCTCTACATACGTATTCGTTAAAAAATAAAAAAGAGTAATACAAATAATTATGAAACATTCATACCAAAAGAATTAAAGAAAGAGTCAATGAAGAACATGGCGCAAACCTTTGTTATAAATGAGGTTCCATTTCAACAATATAGATTGACATTTCCCCAAGCCAAGTCCAATCGCTATTTGACTTTTACATAAGGATGAGATTTTTATTAGAATTGTTTTGGTTTTTATAAAATTTACCACGAGTCCTATTTCTGTAAAAAGTCGAAATCATTGAACATCGAATTCAAATGAAACTAAAATAAATTAGCATAACTATTTTCAGCGAAAATATTTTGGTATGATCCTATGTTCTATCTCTTGCTTAACGGTAAGATCATTATCCAACGGTTCGTATATCTCTATATATATATATATATATAACTCATGGAGGATGTGAGTTATACAGGGGAACATAATAATGAACTTTGAATTATCTAAGAAAGGTTCTTTAACCAAACGTAAATATTTGTGTTTAAATTTTGATTTGCATAACTAAGAATTACATGAATGAAACGTTTTAAGACAGAACGACTATACCCTGTTTATTATTATAATCAAGTAGTTATTTTTATTTGTATCAAATACTTTTTTGGTTTATAAAATTTGTAATTAAATAGATATTTTATATATCATGTAGATTAGGTCATCCACAATTAGGTAATGAGTAATGCTTCACCAGGCATTAAGCCCGCCAGATACACCGGCTTAGGCTTGGACGATTGACTAAACCCATCAGTTCTTGGCGGTTCGTCTAATATGGATTTCAAATTAGGCCAGCGAAGCAGCTCTACGTGGCAGCTAATTAGAATGCTGGGAATTGAATCAGGACACGTGGCGACATAATGAAACGTG
The DNA here is from genome assembly GCA_963854855.1 of Nasturtium officinale. Taxonomy (NCBI): domain Eukaryota; kingdom Viridiplantae; phylum Streptophyta; class Magnoliopsida; order Brassicales; family Brassicaceae; genus Nasturtium; species Nasturtium officinale. Next base: position 9,666,770 of record OY978500.1, read on the forward strand.
GCATTAATTTGAAACATTTGAACTTACGAAGCGATTCGTACTTTTTATATATATCAGACACAAACTATACCATGCAATAGTAATAATTTGAAAACAAGAAAAAAACAAAGAAAAAATGCAATCGCTAAGAGGTATGGCTAGTACAGCCAAGGAGAAGCTTACCATATGTCAAGCAAAAGCGGACGAGAAGGTTCTAATCAAATTATAAAATGTATAGTAAAGATTTTTGTATTAGCTAGTTAAGGATTTGTTTGATTAATATTAATGATGTTAGGCGGAGAGGGCTATGGCACGGACGAAAGAAGAGAGAGAGAGAGAGATCTCACGAGAGAAGAAAGGTGAAAGAATCAGAGGCTAAGATTGGTATGCACATGGCTAAAGAGGTTCATGCTGAAGACAAGCTTATGGCTAAGCAATCTCACTATCACGTTTCTCATGGTACGCACTTGCCTCATCACGAGCCTACGCAGCCTCCGACACAAGTCATGGGACATGGTTATGGGCATAATCATTCTGGAGCTAACTCTCTGCCTCCACTGGCGGCTTATCCTACGGGAGCTACGTCCGTGCCTCCTCCGGCAGTTTATCCCCCTGGAACTATACCTCCGTGCCTCCATCGGATTATCCCATGGGGTAGCATCATCAACCTTACTGAACTGATATTGTAATCTTTCTTATATGTAAGATAAGATTTGATGATAAATGTATTTTTAAATTATTTTGGATAAAAATAATAAAAGTGTGTGTTTGTTAGAGAAAATGATTGCAATTATATACTCAAAACCAATGAGAGTAAATTTTTTAAAAATATGAAAGTGAACTGAATTCTTTTTTAGTTGATTAATGTCGGACTTTGAATTAACTTTTGAAATTACTAATTCAATAACACATGACTTCTAGTATATATATATATATATATATATATTCACTTATAAATATTGATCCAATAAAACATAATTTTAGTAGTCTTTATATTAAAGGTTAAATAACACTAAAATTTTATAAAGTGAGAATTAAAAAAAATAAAACTACTAACACCCATTTAATAGTCAACAACATAAATGTGCTAACTTGAAAAATTAATATTCATCTTAAATTTGTGAAGAACATGATATGATATGAGAACAATGATTATTACAAAATACTAATCCTAATTAATTGTAGGTTAAAGTTTTTGAGCCAATTTGACATTTGAACATGGTTGATGGATTGACTACTTTGCATAAGATGAAAAAAAATTATTAGAATCTTGTACATATAGTGCATAGTTCCTCTATTGTAGTTCCTATAATGAAAAAAAAAAATCCTTCTTCCTCTAAGTTTCTTCTCAATTATCTTCTTCTGCTTTTTAATTGTATTTTATAAATATCTCAATTGTATTTAGTTATCCAAAATTGTATATTCTCTTTTTATTATGTTACAAAAAAAATCTTTCTCAATGCTTTCTAAGAATTCTTCTTATCTAACTCTTGTTTTTTAATAGCATCATATTTCCTTTTAGATTACAAAAATGTTGTTTCCTCTCCTTATGTTTTTTTGCCGGAAATCTGTTGGATATTATATAAATCATTTCAAGCCCACATTCATACCACATTTACCAAAATTCATACCACACCTACTAAAAATTTGAGAATAGTTATCGTTCTTTTAAGAATAAATTTTGTGAATCTTTAAAATTTTGTGAATCTTTTCACTATGAAGTGTTGCTTTTGTAACCAAAAGGTATGCTCTTTCTCTCAAAAAGCAACACATATTCTTGCATTTTGTTAGGAAATAAGTTCCAGACATTGATCCAGATCTTCAAGGAGTAATATATACAATGCACACTGGGCTTACTCTCTAATGTCGCCTCTAAGCATATTTGGTAAACCTTGCATTCATGGTTGCGACATTGCTATTGATATTATTTTTGTGAGAACTTACCTAATTAATCTATAATTATTAGAGAATCGACAATAAAGAATTTAAAGATTTCATAGGATTTTTGAAATTAGAAGATCTTAGAATTGTGTGATTTGTTGTTTGTAATAATGTTCCTTAAATGTTACTCTTAGTAACTTGTGGGAATTATTATGAAATTTTTTTATTATATATTAGGAAGCTTATGGAAAAAATCGACTGCACTAGTTGAATTATATGAATCATATTGTATCAATTTTATAAAATGTTGGTATGTTATCATTTACCTAATTACTAGTGGTAGTTACCAAAAAGATGTGTATACTATGAAAAATAAATTTTTAAAGACAATACATGAAGATCAGGTACTCATATCTAAAAAATCTTATTGATAGTTAACTTAAGTTATTTGTTTTATTTTTGTGTAATATAGTTTTAAATCAATAAGTAGTTGAAATTCAATTAAAAGAAAATTTGGAATCAATTTCTTTACTTCGAATTTTCAAAGAATCGTATATTTGGTCGTGCTAATTAATATTACATATTCATAAAGATGATTAAAATTTATTGTTTAATCTCTATACTATTATTTGATCATACCTAATAGCAAAATAACATTATATTCATGTGTAATATTACATATATTGCCACTGGACAATCTTTTAATGTTTTTCAAATTTTAATAATAATTATAATAATTTCTATTTATTTCATTTGTTCCCTAATAAATAGCACAAAATCTGGTATATAGATATTTCAAGTTTGCATTATTTTTATTTTATTTTTAAATCTGTTTATTTTTATTTAATATCTCCAAAATAAATATGTTTTGAATTAGAATATTTAAACAATATATTATTTACTATTTTATATAAAGACACTAAAATACAATAATACTTATATTAAGATAGTAAAAAATCGTCTTTAAATAATACTTTAAACTAATTATTCTTATAAAAAATAAATTCACCTTTCTCCCTTATTAAAATTAATTTTTATCATCAATTTTTAAATTATCTGCAATTAAAAATATAATATTTCTGTGAAATTTATGGAAATGACAGGTTTATCTTTCATAATTTGAAAACATCCTTTTTAATTAAAGATATAACTTAATAACTTCAAAACATTTGACAAAATTTAATTACTACATTTTAAAATTTAACTACACTTTTGGGAGAGATAAAATAAAATATTATTTAATGAAAAATAGTATTAATTATTATTATAAATTATTTTTAAAACTGTATATAATACTATTTCACCAAGAAAACAAAAATATATTGATTCTAAAATTTTCAAAATTTTATTATTGAGACGTCATATGTTTAAAAATATTATACCAATAAAAATTATATATGATAATAACAATACCATTACAATATTTTGAGATTACATAAAATAAAACTGATAAATTAAAACTCATTCATAGTAGATTGTTTCTCTTTTTATAAAACATAGAAACATTAAAATATATTTTATAGTATTATAAATTTTGATTTATAGGTGAATTCCAATATAGAAATTTAATTAAAAAATATCTATCTCAGGTTTTAAAATATTATTATTATTATCATTATTAATATTGTTATCCTTATTATTCCAATTTTATTTATTTATTAAATACACAATATTTAATTCAAATTTAGAAAACATGTTATATCACACATAAAAGAAGTAAAATTTTGAAAAAGAAAATAAAATAAAAGAGTCTTTTTTTAAATTAGAAAACATAATTAGGGTATTTTTTTCAAAACATCCCTATAATTTTACAATAAATCATATCGGGTTAAAATAAGTCGGAGAAGATAAAGATGAGTCAAAACGATTTATGAATTTCTGTTCAAATTTATATAACAGATAATAATTAATATATTTGAGTAAATCAAACAGTTATAGATTTTTTGAATAATGTGAAAATATATCGATAACACCATTTAACTTTTCAAAAAAATTAAAGTATAATTTAATTTATTACCTATAAAACATAGAAACTTAAATATGTATGTGAAATCGAAACATGTGGAAATGATTTTTTGAAAAAGTAGTAGACAAGTACATGTTGAAAAATATCAATATATATATAACTAAAATAAATTTAATAGAGTTAGAACAATATAAATTTAATAAATAATATTAAAAATAAAATATCATAACAATATATATATATATATATATTTATATATCGGAAATATATACAAAAGTTCATCATTTTCAAATTAGGTTTTTTAAAAACGAATTGAAAAACGTTTCTATCACGTGAAAACATGTTTCCAAATTAGAATTTTAAGAAAACAACACGTTTCTATCGCGTGGAAACATGATAGAAACGGCATGTTTCTATTGCGTGGAAATACCATGGAAAACTTATTTCTATCAAGTTTTAAGAAAACGTATTTCTATCAAGTTTTAAGAAAACATATTTCTATCAAGTTTCTATGGAAAACAATTTCTAAATTAGAATTTTAAGAAAACGTATTTCTATCAAGTTTTATTTCCAAAACATTTTGAAAATGCAAAACGGAACTACAAATGAGTTTCTGTGCTTCATAACTTATTACATAATTTTGTAAATAAACATAACATTATATATAATTATATATTAGTAATTTTAGTTAATATAACATAGTTCATATATATAAATAAATCAGACAAATTAAATGATAAAACTTAAAGTAAATATAATTTAAATAGTAATAATAATATATCAAAATATATAAAATCGATATTTTCCCATGGATTATTATCTAGTAATAATATATTATAGACTAATTAGCCATTGTCTTCTAATTGTCAGTCGAGGGTCGAGGGTCGAGGTTAGAACAAATAAACCATTTTTAATATATGCATTTTTTCTCGCAGCTAGTAAAGATGGTAGAATAGATTTATTCTGATATATTGATTTACCTATTGGACTATAAAACGGCCCATTACGTAAATAACTAAAAGCCTCGGCCCATTATTTTAAAAAACCATCTGTTTCGCTTAAACCCTAACTCTCTCTACTCATCATTTCTCACTGAGTCATCAATGGCGAAAACCGTAGCTCGTTCCACAGCTTCCCGAGTCACGAAACGCTTCTTCTCCACCTCCGGAGCCACCAGTCCTTCTCCTTCTTACCTACTCTCCCGCAGATCTACTCCAACGATCTCTCATGCCGTTGGTTTCATCTCTTCCTCGAATCCTTTCACAACGGTTCGAACTCGAATGGACGGGTCCGGTGGATCATACTCGCCGCTTAAATCCGGTTCGAATTTTAGCGACAGACCTCCTACTGAGATGGCGCCGTTGTTTCCAGGTTGTGATTATGAACATTGGCTTATTGTTATGGATAAACCTGGAGGTGATAATGCGACTAAGCAGCAAATGATTGATTGTTATGTTCAAACCCTAGCTAAGATTCTTGGAAGGTTAGTGTTATGCTTCATGATTAATGATTTAATCGTAATTAAGGTTTGTGATTTAAAAATTAATCTCTTTGTTGTTTGTTTGTTTAGTGAGGATGAAGCTAAGAAGAAGATATATAATGTATCGTGTGAAAGGTATTTTGGATTTGGTTGTGAGGTTGATGAAGAGACATCAAATAAACTTGAAGGTAATATATCTGAAAGAAATTGTGTGTGTGTTACTGTTATGTAATGAATGGTTCTTGATTCATGTTTGTGTGTGTTTTAGGACTTCCTGGTGTTCTTTTTGTTCTACCAGACTCTTATGTTGATCAAGAATACAAAGATTATGGAGGTTAGTCAAAAGTTATGTTTTGTTTGAGTGATTTTGTAGTTCTATGTTTGTTCTGTTTTGTCTTTTGAACCATCATAGTAGACTTGAGCTTTGAACTAGGATTTAAATTTAAGCATCAAAATCTGGCTTTTTTAATATTGAAGTAGGATTCGATTAGACATCACAATCCTATTTCTGCCTCTTTGTGTTCTGTTAGTTGTTCTTGTAGAGAAGGCAAAACATTTAGATTGATATAGTTTGAGTGTTAAATCTATATACTAGTGTCTCTGTTTGAGTATATGGGTATTTATGTGTTTTGATTGAAACGAAAAGGGTTTAGCTTTGGTTAACTTGTTAATGAAACTCTTCTACTGTGTATTGCAGCTGAGCTGTTTGTGAATGGAGAAATAGTCCAACGACCACCAGAGAGACAGAGAAAGATCAATGAGTTAACGACACAGAGAAGCGCTGATAAACCAAAGTATCACGACCGGACTAGATATGTCCGAAGAAGAGAGAACATGCGTTGAATCAAAGTGTGATATCGGATGATGAAGTTGTTGTTCAATGTTCGTGTCTGCAAACAGAGCTTGTGTCTGTATTTAGCTCTCCTCAACTAATGGCTTGTAGCTTTGTTTTATTAGATCTTGGATGGAACTATTATTATTGCATATACTGTACATATGTTGTTGGCCTCTGAACTATGTCGTTTCAAATTATGAAAATTAAAATATTTAACCAAATTATTGAATTAAGAAATTGAGACATTCATTGTGATAAACCGTTAAACCAACTCATTCGAAACACGGTTCTTAGGGGACACCGTTTCTTTCTTCCAATTATTTATTAGCCCGGGTTTACAAACCTAAACCGTAACTGAACCGGTTTCGTCGCCTAGCTGTCCTAGCCTATAATAATAACTCTATCCTCCACTTTAGGGTAAGCCGTACGCCGTTTACAGAGTTTTAGATACGAAACAGAGCTTTGATTCCATCTCAGTTCTTAATCGTCAAAGGTAAATCCCACAATTGTTTTCTTGTTTTACAGTTTCTGGTTCTGTTTTCTTGTGCCAGTGATTTACTCAGAGGTGTTGATAATTAAGAGTAACTGAATTGAGGTTAACGATGAAGTTTTCCTTCAAACTGTTGATTTCAGTAAGTTTTTTTAAATGCCATGGATATATATGATGTTTTTGACTTTTTGATCTATAATTTGCAGGTAATATGTGGATATTCTTAACTCTCTCATACTTTTATTTTTTCTTGGGATGATGTTGAAGATTGTTTATAAGAGTATTATAAGTCACTACATTTGGTAAGCTTAAGGTTTTCTTCTCAAACGAAGTGACTTATAATAATCTTATGAATGGATTTCGCAATTCCTAAGGGAATGTAGAATGAAAGAGAATTTGTCTACTATACATCATTTTTGTTAGATGGTCTATGTGATAAACTGATCATGGTAAGCTAGAAAAAAATACATTAGTGATATGCAATAGGGTTAAATGGATTCTTGTCTTTAGTATAACTATCATCTTTTTTTTTTTTTGTCTAATATTGGAAGGCTTTTATGTGTGTGTGTTTTGTATCTAAGGAATTCTCAGCCTTTTTGGTCCTCTGTCTTCTTGGGTTGAGAACTGAAAAAATAAATCCCATGCATCTTCCACGTTACCATTGTTGAACATTGAAGGCTTGTAAAATGGAAGATGCTTGGGATTTATTTTGTAGTTTCCTCCTTCTAAAGAGTGTTGCCTAATGTTACATCATACACCACAATGATTTCAAGCTTTTGGAAGAATGGGATTGCGCTATTTAGAAACATGAAAGAATCACTTGTACCATCCTACCTTATATGGGAACCCTAGTATTAAATATCCATTTGTATGCCAACAATTTAGTTTCTTGCTTTACAAGTTGTAACTGTTTTCATATAGGAAGAGAGAAGAATATGTTCTAACTCAAGACATGAGTGAGACCTTATCTTCTTGTTTCTTAATTTAATTTGAATTTTTCTATGTTCTCTTTAATGTATTGATAAAGGAGTTAACAATTTTTCGATAAGCCAAACAGAACTATAGAATACACTAGAGAATAATCATCCTCGTCATCCAAACCAAAGCTTATCCAGCCCTTTAAACCTTTCTTGTTCTAACAATCTCCTTTCTTGCTCTACATTCATTCTGCATTTTGGACTAGACGAGAAGACCGCTTGGTCTCAATTTTAAAACTTGGTTGACTTTTAAGTTAATACTTATCAAAAGTGTTATATTCCAAATGAATGACTTATGATACTCTGATTTGTTGATAGGTGTTTTTATTATGGTTATGTTTAATTAATGACTCAACTACTTCTCGTCAGCCTTTTGACAGAACAATTGATAATCCTTTATGTTTGTCTGAATCTCGAGGTAGATAACTATTGAGATGAAACAGAGAGATTGGTCCATACCTTAGGGAGCCAACAGACATGCATGCAATCACAGTCTTCCATTTCTTGAATATCTTCTCAACAGTCTCCAACATGCATGCCTCTATAAAAACGTACACATCTAAGAGTAGAAGCCTCCACATCTTTTGGCCAGTTCAAGAGAATGGAACAACACATCTACCAATTCCAACACTGGCCCTTCTTCATAGGTCTTGGAATGTTGCTATCTCTTCCTCTGTGTAAGTTCTTATCTATAATATCTCTTTCCCTTCTTCTTCTTCTTTTTATTAAACACACAATTCCATATTTGAATTTTGTCAAATTTTCAGCTGTGAAGGCCAATGACTTTGTAGGTTTCACTGATAAAAGAAGCATTACTGTTAATGCGAGAAGCTTTATATCCAATAACGAAAACCGCACCGCCTTTTCCAGAAAGCTTCTGCTCTCTTCAGGTAAATTAATAGACACTGTTTGGCGTCACATATACGTTATGATCAATCTCTGTTTTTATGTTTTAGGAACCCTAAAAATATGTTCAGACAGTGTTTTCATCACGTTTTCTTACATACTTTCTAATTTATACACAGTTGGCTTCTCATATCCATTAAAAGATCATGATCTCTGTTTTTATATATTAAGAACGCTAAAGACACTTCTTCTGATACATTTTCAGACCTTGGCGATGGAAGCAACCGGATTGGAGAAGATTGCTCAAAAGAAGATATAGTTCTCTTTCAAGGCTCGACGGTTCCACTTCCAAATGGAGTTCCTGCATATACAGTTGAGATCTTTAACACATGTGACTCAGGTTGCACTATCTCTGAGATCCACGTTAGTTGTGGCTGGTTCAGCTCTGTAAGATTGGTTAACCCTAGCGTTTTCAGGCGACTCAACTACGACGATTGTCTAGTCAACGATGGTCAACCTCTTAGTCCTGGACAGACACTCTCCTTTGAATATGCTAATAGCTTCTCTTACCCTCTCTCTGTTTCTTCAGTTTCTTGTTTCTGATTTTTAGATAAAAATATATCAAATTAGGTGTTTTCTTCCACTAGTTTGTATGCAATATCTCAGCCAATGAGAAAATTATTGGACTTGTGCTTTAGTTTTCGTCAAACCAAAATCTTGGATTGGCTTTGTGTGTGTTTATTGAACCCTCTTGTAACCAACTCTTTCCCCCCGGTTTTGTTTATAACCGCTCGAGTGACAAATATGTATGATTAGATTCTAATTTCATGTATCAGTTAGTGTTGTTTTTTCTTTGATAACAATCTGTTAGTGTTGTTGTGGACAGTTACTCAGGAGGCAAAACAATAAGGTTAATTTATAAGCCTAACAAAACTTTATAGTACCAAAGAGTATTATAGATCTTCATGTCAGTATCACTATCCATCCTAAGCCTACAGATGAAGAGCTCATCCGCATCCTTCGAACTTGGAGAAAACACACCAGAACAAGAAGTTGAGTTAAGGGCTGAACTTGGAAACTGCAAAACCATCACTTCTGTCCAATTTAGTTTAATTACTATTGTGTTTTGTTTTTGCATTGATATATTCAGTCATTAGTACATATCACGATAAATTTACCATAAAGAACATTGTAACGGTTTTTCATCTGTTTTTCGACTAATTTTCGTGTTATATTTCTTTTAACAACAAGTGTTATGTTTCTTGTTTTAACTCTGATGCTGTGACATTTTTAATATATTTAATCCTTCATGTAAGAATTTATTTGGTTAGAAAAGATTAATTAGTAGATCAAATGTGTCAAAGAATCTAATAAAAAAAATATAGAATACTAAACTAAAAAGAAAGAATTGTCTATTTTATTGTTTCTGAAGATAAAAGTCGTTGTCTATTGCTATATCGTATTTTGTAGTTCTCCTTCTATTTATGCTAAACTCATTCTTGGCTTCAAACACAACTCCAAAGTCAACAAAATTTGCCAAGAAAATTTTATCATCATGGAAATTCTAAGAGAGGAGGCTCCTTCAAGCTACTTGATGAAACTGGTGGGGTTTGATTAAGTTATCAACCTTATGGAACCTTGTAATGGTTTATTTATTGGGTTAATATCTACATATTCACTGCATCCTTCTCGATTCAGTTAGTGGTGATCTTGAAGGGTTTTTCACTAGTTCGAAGCTCTCTGCCAATGTTGTTCACTTTCTCCATATCTTTACGTTATTTTAAACAAGTTTCTCTTTAAACAAGTTTCTAAACTACTGGATAAAGTGGCGGAAGAAGAGAAATTCGGTTACCACCCTTCTCGTCAAGCGAATCACCTCAATCATGATGACATGCATGGGCGGTTTTAGGGCAGTGCAAGAATAGCAAATTATATTTGGGCCTTTACTGTTATTATAAGTTATAGAGCCCATAGTTAAATTTGCAATTTTTGAGCCGCCTTTTCATTGGCGCGATGGCCACCACCTCTGTCGCGTCTCGACAAGGTGCTAGGATCCACAAAATTATAAACTCAGGTGGACTCTACTTCTAAAGTTTCACTAGGTGTTATCATTTTATAATACGTTAACATTTGATTGCATTGTTTAATCCGCTTTCACCATTCAGACACATATATTGGACAGTCAGATCCACTTGATCTACACTTTTACTGTCAGATCCGCTTGATATACTAGTAAATATTGTATTCAGAATATGTGTTTGGCATATAATATTAAAATATGTTCTATTTGGAGTCAAAATTGCATCTGAACAGTACCAACAGGCTAACCTAATAGTAGAATAGTCACAATCAAAGTCAAACGGAGGATAAAAAAATATGTTCAACATCATCAAAGCAAATCATCTCAGGGAGATGAATGTGGGGTTCTCAACATATATTAATAAAAAAAGTAAATAGTATTAAAAAGCTAGAGAAAAGTTTACGGTTTCTCAAATGAGAAATTATAGGTACTTATGGGAAAGAGTTTTAACATAAATAGTTTCTAACATGTGTCACCTCACCTCCTTATTGTTTGATCATTTTAAAACAAAATAAAAATTTAAATATATAACAAAATTATATTAAAATAATTTTGAGAACTCCCTTCCCTCTATGAGATGGGATGCTCTAAGAAACTATTTGGAAATTATCTATATAGTCAAACCTTGGATGTTTATTTCCCTGAACGCGAGCATTTACATGTCAGTTTCTTCTTTTTATACGCAGCCCCACATGTGTAACAGAACTCGTGTTTGCAATGTCTGCCAGGAACCAAAAAAAAAACCCATAATTAAAGTCAAATTTGAACAAATAATATAAAACCAGGCTCAATAACAAATGTACAATACCTGCAAGTCATTTGTTTGCACCCGCCACCATGTTGAACGATGCTCTGACACTGGGAACACTTTTTCCATCCCTATGTCTTCACAAAAGACTCCAAAAGCGCCGCGTCAGATTTCAGGTAAGACTCCGACTTCTTGAACTCAATCGCAGGTCTTCTTGTTGTGCCATGGAACATGGCATTTTTTGCAGAAAGACAAGCCGCACTCCATGCACTTCCGTGCTTCTTACTGCCGAGGATTATTGCCTACGTGCCTAATGAGGTCGAGATCCGACATCAAAAAGGAACAAGAAGGGTTGGGACAATACACTCTGTCTTTAACGGGGATCGCCTTCTCCTTCTTGCGCTGGATCATAAGAGTAATAGCATCAGCATCAGCAAAACCTCTACAATCCTCTGGCACAAGATCATTCTCGCAATCCGGGTAAGGGCAGATTGCTGTGTTCCCTCGTAGTACTTCTTCAGATGAGAACGGCTTCCTCATGCACGTAACGCAGATGCGGTGGAAGCAGCCGTGCACCTCAAACTTATCATTAGGTGAAACGTAAGCGTAGCAAACTGGACAACTCTCATACTAGTTTTGGAAGCTATAGCATCTTTTGCTAGCTTAATGACAGAACTGTTGTCTGTGCTTACAGCAGCAAGTGCCTGACAAGACGTGAATCTTGTCTGAAGAAGAGACACTTGCTCCAAAAGTTTTGCTACAATGGACTCGTTCGGTGCAGCTTTACGAGTAACCTGTCAAAAACATGAGAGGCGTGAATAACACACGTACAGGATATTGGATTCAGGGTAAAAGAAGAGAGAAACTTACGTATCCCAAGATATTGGAGTCATCACAGAAGAATTGGATACTTTCCACACCAAGTTCCAAGGCCCATTTCAAGCCGTGAATGATGGCAGCCAGTTCCGCAGCTTCTGGGTGAGCCAGCTTTTGGTTTCTCAGTGCTTTATTAATCTCCAGTTTCGTGTTATCGTGCGAGTCATAGAGGGACAAACCTAAACCAACGACAAGCACCGTATCATCCTTAATAAGCTCTTCACTCACCAAACCCTTGGAGTGTAGCCGATAGGTATGAGTTGTGGTTGAGGTCTCCTCCAAACGGTCTTTACTTTCTTGATCCGCACGTTTAAGATCATCCGCGGTGATTGTAATCTCAATCTCTTCCTTTTTCACATTGTATAGAAGCTGTACGATAAACACATTGGGATACATGAATACTAACACATGTCTATACCAAAAATTTGGTTCATTATAATAACAAGGAGATTTGGACTTACCGCGTTTGTTCTTAACCCTAGAGAACTCCTTTGCTCTCTCAACATCTCCAGCAGCTTTCTTCATAAGAATATTCTCCTTTTTCTCTAGCATCTCAAGAGTCTAAGGAAGCACAACAAACCAATATTTAGATATTTTTCTAACACAAGAAAGTACCAAAGTTTGCGATAGCAATGCAGACAACTAAGACACAATTCCAATATACAACCAAAAAAAGAAAGAAAATAAAACTTTGTCTCAAGTTTTACATTGAAGATTGAATCCAAAAACGGATACACAAAGCAATAGTCAATGACCCATTAAAATAGTTGTAACCTCAATCTCTAATCTTCTAACAAAATCAAATTTTGACATAAAACATTGATTAAAAATAGAGAATTTGGTGTTTAGCCGATTCATAAACATGGTGAAATAACCAACACTGAGATCTCTCCTCTACAAAATTGAAATCAAATCTTTTCAATCGAGGGGAGCGAAAGTAGGGTTTTTTACAACTGGGCAACAGAAATTCCCAAATCAAAAATTAGATCATGACATGTACCTGAGGAATTTGAAGCTAAGATTGGTTGATTGAGAGAGGAGATTAATCGAGCGATGAGGAAGAAGTAGAAGAAACGGCGTTGAAGCGTTTGTTTGTTTGTTTATAAAAAAGAAATAAAATCTAAGGAGTTTGGGTTTCCTAATCCTTGTTAATTACCTGCACTGATTGGTAACTTATTGATATTTATCTTTTTGATAATTATTGATTTTGATACGTTTTACTTCTACCCGTATTAATGAAACTAGGGTTAGGGTAGCACCCGTGTGTAAAAAGAAAGGTTTAGGTTCATGATGTCATTGTAATTAGCCAAGTTCATGATCTTCTTAATTTTTTTTCTTTTCTAGTTATATAATATATCTATATATACTGTATATATATATATTATTAATCGATTGAGAGGGCAGAAAAAATTACGAACAATTTGAGCCATTTAGGCTTATTTACGCAATCTCACAAATAAAATCTTTCAAAAAAATATTTGCTGATCAACCCTAAATCTTTATATTATAGAAGCTATATACTTCAAAATCTGGAGAGACTGCAAATGATTTGATAAGATGAATTGTAAGTTTTTTTTTATCAAACCATAAAATAAATACTCGAATCGTAACTTCTGACAATAATGAGATCGAGTTTATAGCTAGCACAATTGTCTTAATTCAAATTGTAAAATTGTGATGTGATGTAATTAATTGATATCTTTCGTGTGATTGGTTTGTATGGTGAAAAAAGAACAAGCCATCCGTTTTCAGAGATTTGTAACTTAAGATGGTCCATCTATAGCATATAAACTATGCATTAAATCTATATTCCATTCCAGAAGCAAGAGTTCATAGATCTATACCTGTTTCGAATTATATCCCAACCGCAATTACTTTTTTTTTTCCGTTCCAATTTCAAGTGAGTTAAACATTTTCACTTCTCCACACGCTCCTAGTTTGGGAACCCCTCACGGATTCGATAGTTGCTAGTTATCATATGAAGGTCTCATGTAATTGTCTGTCTCTCTTATTAGGAGGTAGTTTGTTTTAATTAGTGAGGAGGAAAAATATTTTGGTGGAAACGACATTATATTTAATCCTAGTACGGGTCAATCTGTAAACTTGCCAAGAATGAATACGAAGTAAATGAAAGGATTGATAAGTTTTCTGGGGTTTGATTGTATTGGACAACAATACAAAGTTGTGTCTACAATGTCCAAATATAATACTGATGATGGAAACCGACACTGAGAAATTATCACTTTAGGAGCAGAAGTTATGTCATGGAGAGTTGTTGAATGTGGCAGACGTCATTTTATTTTGCATAACAATTATGTTTGCAACTTGTATTACAGGGGCACTGATAGTTGGATGTCTTCAGTAACTTAAATGTTAGTTCTGTTTGACTTTACAACAGAGAAGATTCAATATCTTAGATACTTCCAAAAAAAGCAATGGATCGGACAGCTACTTTGTTTAACTATAATGGCAAATTAGGATCATTGTTGTCTGATATTTCTGGATGTATTTCACAAGATAGCATACATTCTTTCTTTCGGATTACACTCGGAGACATTTACTTAAACTTTGTTGGGTTAACACACGGGAATGAAAATTTATTGTCACTAGTGTGGGTAGATAAGGGTTTTATTTATCTTTTCGAGCCAATCGATGAGGTCCTTGAAAATACAAGGCATGGAGAGGCTACAGGGAAGAGCAAATGTTCAGACCTTCTTGGATCATGTAGTTAATTTGAAGTTTTTTTCTAGTTTTAATTCTTAAAATTAGAACTAGAAACTAAATCTCCTTTGCATTTCAAGATTTCAACCAACAAATGTAAACACCAGCTAGAAGAAGCCTAATTATTGGAGAGCAGAACGATCGAATCGAGAGCCTCCATTCACTAGTCACTTGTACGAGAGTTCATGTGGCCTCTTACGAACTCCTGTATCCTTGAAGGTCGTCATTCCTTTGCTATCACAATGCTTTTGAAAACAGTCCCTTTGTATGTGTATCAAAGAGAGAAGAGATTTTTCATAGAAATTTCAGTGAAATTTTAGGAAAGAAAATACAAAAATGTGTCCCTAAAATGATCGAGGACCTCATAAGAGTATTTCCTCGTAAAAGTCCATTGCTGAAGAATCATGAATTCATAATCCCACCGACATACGGTAATCCCAATTCCAAATGTAAACTCGGTTTGAAAACTAAACTGAGTTCCAATTCGAGTAAAAATGAAGAAAAAAAAGACAAGTTTGACATTTCAAAACATGACATATGGAAAAAAACATGACATATGGTTTTGTGGTTCGGTTAGGTCATGTGTGTAATTTTTTTTTCTGGAAGACAAAAAGTTCCAAGTACATGATATGATTCTGTTTTGGTTCGGTTTAATTAGGTTGATGTTCGATTCGATATGAATTTAATTAAGTCTTCGGATACACAACATTGTATGAAGGAAATGGTATGCTCGTACGTTAATTTATTACTTTTGATTAGAAATGTGAATTAGGGTTGAAAATCTGTGGGTTACCCTCAATGTTCAAGAAAGTGATAGGCGCTAGTCGGGCGGTGACCCTCTGCCTAGCGCCTAGAACGCCTAGTCGGGGCCTACGCGATTTTAGGCGGTTTAAGCGGTTTAAGTAATTTTATAATAAATATATATATATTTAAACACATATATATTAACATAATATAATATAACATAATAAAATTATAAAATTGAATAATTTAAAATTTTTAAATTATAAGAAGGTGAAGAATATCAATGTTTTGTAATTTTAAGTTTTTTAAATAACATTTTTTATAAAAACATAGATATTAAATAATTTATTAAATCCGAATATCTCACATAATTCATAACTCATATAATTAGCGTTTAATTTATTTAATTATCGTATATTTTACTAAATCTAACTATCCGTATAATATAAACTGATATTTTAAAAATTTAAGCGGTCTAGGCGTTAATCGGGCGGCTTAAGGGGGCCTAGCGCCTAGGCGCTGGTCTAGGCAGCCGCCTAAACCGCTTTTTAGAACACTGGTTACCCTAAACTCGCACCGTTATGGGACGGGTTTTGATTGCCCAAAAAAACGGGCATTGCGGGTTGATCCATCACGGTCTATGGTTTTTGATGGACAAACCCGCATGGGTTGCGGGTTGATCCGCGGACTGATGAGGTTACACGCTGAAGACAAAAATTTAGTAGGAAATCCCTTTTCAGATTGATTTTATTTTATAAATTTTGAAGAGTATATTTTATTTTCTTTTATTTTAATAAAATGGAGACGTTGACAATGCTCAAATCAATTTTATATTTGAATCTTTGAAAATTTATTGATTTAGTTATGCATTTTATGATTTTTGTTACTATTTTCTTTTTGATGTAAGATAGATATTAGATATATTTATTTTATTATCGATAAATTTACATTGTAAAGCTTTAATTTTTTGGTTATTAATTTGATTTTAAATTCCGTGGACAACCCGCTTAACTCGCGGTTATAGTGTGAAGCGGGTTAGGGTTATGAGTTTAGAACCCATGGGTTATAGCGGGCCAACTCGCTAATAACCGTAAATTAATCCAACCCGCAATGGACGGGTTAAACGGGGCGGGCTAACCCGTTTTGACACCTCTACTTTTGAGTTTCTTTTTATTGACATTTTTAAGTTATCTATTAAAATGATAACACAACACTAATTAAGGCTCTCTAATGAATGCCAAATAAATACTTGTAATTAAGGCTCTCTAGTGAATGCCAAATAAATACTTGTACTCGTTTTATAGGAATACATACCTAGGTAATGTTAAGTTAAAAAATAAGGGGAACATGTGAAAAAGTCGGGAATAACTTTGATCATACTTACACATATATACTAGTAATATCGAGAATCATACATTTCAATCTCTCAAAAGATTTGGATAATTACAAATATACACAAGACAATAAGTACCCTAATGTATAATAGAGGTTCTACTTCTACCTTCTTCCCCTAACCTAAGATTTAAGTTTTTTGTCTTCTTCTAGTACCCCAGAATAAGCTCCCCCAAGCCAAATCTAATAACCTGTGATGTTTTTTCATCTTTGAAGGCTAAAGAGCTTCAGGCTCATAAAGTCATAATCTCCATCATCACTGCATCATATTTCATGAGAAGTCTGTTCTCTCTTACCCATCATCTTTGAAGGCTAAAGAGCTTCAGGCTCATAAAGTCATAATCTCACTGCATCATATTTCATGAGAAGTCTGTTCTCTCTTACCCATCATCTTCTTCCGACCATTCCTAAGCCAACTCCAACAACCTGTATGTATACTGGTTTTGATGTTTTTGCCTTGAGCGACAATACAAGCTTCTGCTTCGTAGTTTACATCTACATTTGTGCGGTGGTTACTGTTTTCTACAGTTTCAAAGTTGTCCACTTCGCCGCTGCTGCTACTCTCGGTTAAAAAAAATTTCACTTTGCTGCTGCAGCTACTACTCATAACTTCTTCCTCCTCCAAGATCTCTACACCACACTCAATAATATTCTTATCCCTGTCCCAGTACCTGAACTCAAATATAATTTAGCTAGTAGCCACATCCACTTCATGGCATCTGTTTCGTTGATGAAACGAGTCACCAAGAAATGTAAACAGATGTTTCGATCGAGGAGACATATGGGAAATTCGTGCTTCACTATAAAAGCTAGCAATATCAGCACCTTCTTTGCTTCTTAGAAAACAACTTATACGAATATATTAGCGTACTCAATTGGTGAAAGCAGTACGCAAGCCTTAAGAGAAG
This sequence comes from Nasturtium officinale, assembly GCA_963854855.1. Lineage (NCBI taxonomy): Eukaryota > Viridiplantae > Streptophyta > Magnoliopsida > Brassicales > Brassicaceae > Nasturtium > Nasturtium officinale. The sequence continues at coordinate 9,684,693 of OY978500.1, forward strand.
AAGAAGAAATTAAGAGATCAAAGATCTGCATAAGTGCATCATGTCTGGAAAATAATGGTTAGTGATATTCTTCTTCTATCTCTAATTGTTTTAAGGTTTTCATCAATATATATATATATAAAGATATTTGCTAAATCAAAGTTGTGTAAAGATGGTTTTAATTTGGACAGATTTCATTAAGGAAATCTTTAAGAGGTACTTTACACTCTTATGTATTTTATAGCTCTTATATATGTGTTTGTTCCATGTGATGTATCATTAAAATAAGGACATATAAAAACAGGAGACTGCTATTTCACCCAGCTGGAAAGGAAGAAGATGGAAAAGATAATGTTTCGGTTTGCGCGAGGATCGAAGACATAGCTGCTTCTGAGATGCTGATGAACAATTGGGAGATTAACGTAGAACTCAAGTTCTTCATCTACAGTCATAACGTCAAGAATTAATACTCTACTTTCCAAGGTATGAACATATTTATAAATACAGTTTTTATGTAAAATTTAGCAGAAAGATTATTTCCATATAAAAACTTTGTATTCTATAAAGCGATATATATTATGACAGATTTTTGTCGGTTTGATTCAATCTGGTAAAGCAAAGAAGAACTTACTTGGTAAGAATTAGTTCTTATATTTATGTTGTGTATATGTGTAGATGGAACAGTGATGCGATACAATAAAGAGAAAACAAGAGTGGGAAATTGCGAAAATGCTTCATTTTCCAAGTTCAACGATCGAAAAATGGACTCACCGATGGAGATGTCTGCATTATTAAGGTGGAGATCTTTTTTATAAAGCATATATATAGAGAAGGTAGATCAGCGAGTTGTTTTTCACACAAAATCTAACCAAACAACAATTTCAAATGGAAACTGTCCGATTTTTTTTAAGTAAACAAGAAGTATTAGAACTCGAATGAGTTTGTGGTGGGAGAAAGAAAATGGTAAGTTTGTTGAATAAGTTCGGTCGCTAGTCATGATAACGAATTAGAACATGGTTCGAAGAGACATTACAAAAGTTTCATAAAGTAATGCTGGGTTTTTTTTGTATTATTATCAATTAAAAAAAACATTATTGGGGTTTTATGATACTAGGAATCATAAAAATATAACATAATTGAAATATAAATGATCATATTCTATTTCGAACGGGGCGTCGAAAATGTCGGGAGATACGGACCAAGAACTCCAGGTTGATCCATAGACGAAGATGTGAAGTTTGGAGTTAATGGTTGAGGAGGATACTCAACTCTTGTTGATCGCAATGAGTAAGCATCTTGCATTTGTTGCAGCGAGCCATTGAAACATGAAGAGGGAAAAGTAGCTGGCATAATGATCGGTTCAACACCATTGGACTGTGGCATTGATTGGTTAGGAGCTTGAGGCTGGAAATGAGATTGTGCAAGCATATGAGAGTGATACTCATCAAGTAGTTGTTGGAAATGGTAACCATTAGGCCCTGATGAGTCTTCAAGTAAGCATTGGACATAACGCGCATACAACAAGACATCTGGATCCTCTTGAACCGCCATGGGACAGAGAGGAATTGTTGAGTCAGGGTTTATTGGCTCCGGTATTATCTTCTCATGCTTTGGAAGGTTTTGAGGTAAACGCTGACATGATTCAGAACCCGTTAGTCTCTGAACAAGGCCTTTGAAGTCTTTCTTGTTTGTGATGAACACTTGCACTTGTGGTTTTGGTTGTGGCGGCTGAGGCACAGGTTTAAAACTAGCATTTCGTTGGTGGGAATGACTCTTTCTAATGTTTTTGCTGGGCCTATTCACTCTCAAGTACTCATTTTGTGCTCGCTGATTCATCTCTTGAGAGTTTCACTAATCAAGCTAGAAAGCTTTACGAGATACATAAGAATTTACAAACACACATATGTATATATATACAATATTTCTTTATCATGTACAGCCTGGTCTACTTTAAATTTCTGGGTTTTACCACTTTAGTTCAAGATTTATTTCAATTTATAAGATGCCTCCAACTGTAATATAAAGGAGGTTTCCTTTTAAAACTTGTTTCTCATTTATCTATAAGAATAGAAAATATGTATCACCTATGCATGCTTATCTTCTGTTTTATATTTTTATATATTTTAGAATGGAAGACATTGTGCTAATAAAGAAATGAAATATATATTTATCCATTTCTTATAAATAGAATTATAGTTTTATCACTTTTCTACATGTTCTCCTTTTCTATATATTTTTTTTCTTCTTATATGGCTTTTTCACTATTATCCTAGATAAGTTTTAAGTATTATGGTGTTTTTCTTAAGTGAAAAACTAATCATACAAAATTCAAGAAATAGAAAAGGTATCATAGAGAATATATATTATTTAACACACTACACTCTCATTTTTTGTATTCCAAGCAATGTTTCTTTCATATGCATGTTTATCTTCTTATTTTCTACATTTTAGAATGATATATATTTCCATGAAAATATATATATATATATATATATATTCCAGCATAGTGCTAATAAATAAATAAAATTGAATACTTATCAATCTCGTACAAACAAAAAAATCTACTTTTATCACTTTTCTATATTTTTCTTATTATTTGGCTTTTCACTATTATATTCTCAAAGAGGCTTAAATGTTAGTTGGTTAAATTAAATCTGACAAAATGGTGTTGGGATTTTCGGTAGAGTATGACAGAATAACTAAGAGTTTAAATGATAAGACTACATCTCACAATTTTTTTGAAAATAAATTAATCAATTAATCAATAAAAACTTATAAATTATTGATTAAAATAAAAAATATTATTTTAGTAAAATATATAAATTTATATATTTGATAATATTATTAAATGCAAATTAACATCCAAATCTGAAGAAAAACTAGTAACTCGTTAAAATTACGGGTATATCTTGATGGAATTTTAATTTTAATTTCCATATTTTTTTATCAAATATATTTATCATATAAAATCATAATCTAAAAAAAATAAATATTTTAAAATTCCATATTTTTTTATCAAATATATTTATCATATAAAATCATAATCTAAAAAGTAAATATTTTTTTTCAACTAGAATTAAAATGTATGAACATGCATGTGAATGTGCCTTCGATTCTAAATTATCTAAAAATTTAATTTACTATAATTTCTGAAACCAAAAAATTCCTGCAAACCATCCAATGTTATTTATAGTTGTTGAAATATTTGAATACAAATCTGATGTCTGTTCGTTTGGAAAATGTTAATGTATATCCGAATATACTTTACCCTTATTATCCTATCGTTTTAAAGATATAATTTTGGATGTAAATTTTCATATTCTAATATTTATATCCGCCATGCAATATTTCCGTTATTGTCAGAAATGATATCCACCATAGTCAAAAAGAAAACTATTGTATACCAAATACTAATACCTATCATTTTCTTGTGGAACAAATAAATAAAAATTAACATTAGTTTAGTGGTGATGAAGAATCTGCAGGTTCCTGGATAGCCGGCGAGCAGGAGGTTATTGGAGACGAAAATGAGCACACCGGAGGCAGGACCAGAAGGCTGACAATCAACGGTGGAGATGTGATGCTTTGCACTGCTGTAAGGGGAGAGTGGTGAGCTTAGGAACGATGCTCTAGATTTTATACTGAGATTAAGGAAGATCGACAGTGAAAGCCTATAGAAATTGAAATTGAAAAGTAAATAAGAGAAAAGAGGATATTTTGGAATAGGCTTAATGAAAATATTTTAACTTTTTCCGGCTAAACAAAACATATGTATAGCGTTTTATATGTGATCGATGCAATAACAATTGGTGATGAAAAATATTTCAAACAAAAAAATTTGACTCACATTCATTTTTTTTAGCCTAACCATAACTCATAACGTTTAAATTTTAACAAACGCTATTAAAAATATAAGGTGAAGTCAAATATAGCAAAACTATGATAAACCCTATCTTCTAACGCTAAGAATACTCAATATTCTTGTTGTCAGCCCTTTATATTACTGAGTTCGGTTAACGTTACAACGTCATTTGATGAAATTGTATTCAGTTGGTGCTTATAGTGGCTGCTTCTGCATCTTGGCATTGGAATTGAGCAGCTAATAGACATAGGAGGAAGGCAGTGAATTTGGGTTGGTGTCTAAGTTTTATCGCCAGAGGAGATGGAGGGTTTTGCTTGCTGACACCACCTTGATTTCCATTGCCGGTTTGCTGTTATGGTGCTATTATTATATTCCATAAAATAATGGTACATTATATATTATGGGTAATTTTTGAACTATATTTCATAGTATATATATATATATAAATTTTCTAGTTCAGTATGTTATATATATATATATACACAATATTGGATATGTAATTAATTTTTACATACAAAAGTACTAAAGGAAGGTGCTCAAAAGACTCAATCTATGGTCGATGTAAATCTATTGTATTCTTCTTCATTTGTTGACCAATATCTATTTGTCTCATGCAAATGTATTCATCAAAACTTAAATGTTATATTAATTTGTACTTATCATTGTAATCGATGATCAAAAAAATAAAATTAAAGAAATATATATTCTATTAACCATAGTAGAACTGTTGGTCTCTTAAAAAATATTCATTGCGCTTTAATTTAATGATCAACAACACTGATTATAAATTATAGCGCGGTGAAATTTTTCAAAGGGCATATGATTCTATAATGGGAAATTGAATATTTTTTAAAAAAAAAAATTATTTCTTCACCATTTATTATAGTGGTAAATAAAAATAGAACATATAACTTTTTATGAATATATTTTCTTGGTTCAGATAGATATTGGTCATCTAATAAAAGAATAATATGGTGAATTTGCACATCAACTATTGATTTACCCTTCTGAATTTTCAAACCATATTTAAGAACAGATTCTTTCAATACCTTTGTATGTGACGAATTAATTACAAATATAATGTTATGTATATATGTAACACATTGATCTACAAAACTTTGATATAGATTTATTTTTATGAAATATAGATTACTAAGTTACCCGTAATATATGAGGTGCCAATATGGTTTAGTTGCTTCACACTTCAATATTTTGGGGGACAAGCTCCACACCTTTCACTTAGCACGACTCAAATCAAGACTCTGTCCGAGAAAAAAATCTATTAAAACCCACTAATTTCGGTCCAGAAAGCTTGGCACCAACTTCGGTGGCAAAAAGAAAATTAAGCATAAATATTTTCTATTCAGAAGAAGAACCTTTATCGAAAGAAAAAATTCAAGTCCAAAAAAGGAAAGGAAAAATCATAAACCACCTTAAATCAATATAAATATAGAGATGCTCTCTATAAAGAATTCATTTAGAAAGCGTTCAAAAAAATTTCTAATGAAAAAACCAGAAAACATGGAAGAAGAGAATATGAAAAACCCCAAAAACTCCTTCGAAAAGACTCATTGTCTCGATGACAAAAATGGAAGACCCTTTATGTCTGCTTTTAGGGTTAGAGATGATTTTCTGGGAATTTATAGATAATCTTGCATAAAAATAAAATTGGAAATAATATCAACGATAAAATGCAGACAATCAATGCATGACAAAATGCAAACAACCAATGCATGTATTTGTCATGCCACTGGTCAATCATTCAATATTTATCCCTTTCTCTCTAAATTTAATTAGAAAAAAAAAAGAATTAGAAACGCATGTACATATGTCCATACATATATCACGCTCTTTTAATGCATACAATACCTTTTTACTGATTTTAAAAGACAATTTATTTTTCTTTTATAAATTTCTACATCACTTATTTAATACAAACACATTTAAAATGAAAATCACAACACAAATAGCATATACTCTCTTTTTTAATCATTGGAATAAAAAAGTAATAATTCTCTTGTTAATAATATATGTTTGTATTTACACTATATTCATAAACTCAGAGAAGAAGAAGTAGGGTTGGGTGTTCGGGTATCCGATCAGGTTCAGATCGGATATTTCGGGTGCAGAGATATAGGATCCGATTGGATATTTTAAAATTTTGGGTCAGATTCGGGTATTTTAAGATATACCCGAACTCAAATAATTTTTGAACCAAACTTTAAAAACTGATATATATTCATATATATATATATATTCATATATATATTCACTATTTTTTTTTAAATCAACCCAAATTCATTAAAACTAAATAGAATATCAAAATATATCCAGAAAATTAAAACTACCAAACCAAAACACAAAATTTATTTTTTCATTTGTTCTTGAATTTATAAAATATTATTTAACATTAAATAACAAAAAAATTTAAGTAAAAATTATATAATATAACTAAACTAATATATGAAAATTAACATATATGAAAGTAAAAATAAGAAAAACTAAAATATTTAAGTTTTATACGAATTATTTTGGTTAGAGTTTGGATTGTTGGGGTTGTTCAGATATACTCGATCGGGTATGGGTATCCGATGAATAAAAAATATACATCGATCGAGTATTTTAGTACACCCATATCCGATCCAAACTCTTTATTTCTGGTCGGATTCGGATTCGGGTATCAGTTATTATGCCCATGCCTATGAAGAAGAGACAAGTTAATGAAGACTTGGATTGTCTGAAAGAGGTAATGGGTCTGGAGGTCTCGGTGAAAGGCCCATTAGAATAGACAAAGATTTCTGAGGGCCTGAGGCTAGCAGCCGAAGAAGCTGCCCAAAAATAAAAAGGCCCAGAACCTGAGCAAAGCTTCGTCCAAAACACAGGTTTTTCAGGGTAAACATTCACTAAATAAGAAACCAGATCGCATGGGAACTTCCTTGTTCCTTTCTCGTGAAGAGATTTTAGTTCGAAAGAAGTTGATAACAAAGGCTATTATGGGAAATTGAATATAAGCGTGGGAAGAGAAACCATGATCGTAATAGAGACAATAACAACAATGAGAACAACAACAGGAATCAAAAGAGACCATTTTAATTTAATTTATTTTCCGATCAGGGTTCTTAGAAAACAGTAACACATACCCCAATAAGGTTCTTAAAATTTAAATGCAAAATTTAAAATTCATCTAAGAACTCTAAAACCATCTCCCTCCTTCATTTTTAGTTGGATGTATTAACTATTAAATAACATAAAAATTTAAAGAGACATGGTTTTAAAAATTTTCTACAAAACATTTATCTCAGTTTAAATATATTTTTCCTGTATTTTTATTTGTTTTAATAAACTTTGATTTAAAGACACATACCTACATATCACTGATGTGGCTGCTATAAGGCTATCCACGGAGCGGAAATCATAAACCGCTGGACACATGCATTAGAGGGTATTCATAAACAGTCTCTGGTATGTCTTCTCATGTATTGTTGTGGTTTTTTTTAAGTCAAGTAAGTGTTACCATTCTGGCTAATTATACGACGGCCTTCAATGTTCAATGTTTCACTCTGTTTTCTGTGAGAAATTCAGTTACATGGATTTATGCTTATTTTCCATCTGTATGTGTTTTAGGCTAAAGTGAATGAAGGGGATGGTCCAGATATCTTGCGGACTGCGAATGATGGTGGTTCAAGTGGGATGTTGACTCATTAGCTATAACCTTGACTGAACATCAATAACATTTAGCTAGTTTTCAGGTAAATATATTAGCTTGTTCGTTCCCTCATTTAGAAATTGCTTTTGGCAAACTGTGGAAGTCAAATGCACAATGTATAAACGTATATAAAAGAAAGCTGTTTTTCTTTAAAGGCCTTGATGAAGAATGCCAAGGAAACAAAGGCTAAATCAAAGAGATTCATGCCATCGTGAATCTTTAATGATAGTGTCTCATCTCAAATATAATATTAATTTATAGTTACCATTAGTTTTTAATGGGTTTTCAATTAAAAAACTATTGTGCAAGTATCTCTACTTTTTAAGAACCTCTCTTTATATTATTTTCTCTTTTTTTTTGTAATTTTTGTACCTACGTATAGTACTCCCAACATTAGGCCCCATTTTATAAAATAAACTTTATCTATATATATACACTTTTTGGAGTAAACAAGAGTTGCAAAGAAGAAATACACAAAGTGATGGTGGAAAATTCTTTTGTATTCTTATTAATTTCAAATTAGTTTATTATGGTATTTGAAATTATGAAAATGTTCTAATTTAAAATTATTTTCGCTTGAAAAAAAATTAATGATCATTCTATTTCAAATGGGACATCGAAAAATCATTTTGCCTGGCTTATTCACTCTCAAGTAATCATTTTGGTTTCGCTGATTCATCTTTTAAGAGCAATAGAATGTTACTAATCAAGCTAGAGAGCTTCACAAGAATTTGACTCACACATGTTTATATATGCAGTATTTATCTATCGTGAATATCTTTATTTATTGAAAGTTCCTGATTTTTACCAATTTAGTTCTTGATTTATTTCAATAATAAGATGCATTCAACTTTAATGTTAACGATGTTTTCCTTTTAAAACTGTCTCTTATTTTTCATAAGAAGTAGAAAATATGTATTTACATTTCACTGTGTGTGTATCTTCCTATTTTCTATTTTTTATATATTTTAAAATGAAAGATATTTTCATAAAAAATGGAAATATACTACAGTGATTTATCAAAAAAAAATAGAAAGATAGTGCAGTTAATTATGAAATATATATATATATATATATATTTAACTGTTAAAAACGAGAACATTTTTGGAAGATTTATGACAGTTTAACTAGCAGATACATTAGTGGTTGAACAAAAAATTAGAAAAATAAATATAATATATAATAATAAAAATATAATAAAACACCAAAACTGTACTACTATTATAAATTATAAAAATGTATATCATAAATAATAATAAAAACATAATTAGGGTATTAAATAGTTGTTTAAAAAGTCTCAATGCATGGGTGGTGTTTTATCCTTGAGCTTGATTTGATGATGTTTGGTGTATTATCCTTCACATCCTATTGTATTTTAGTTATGATCTCTTTTAGAGTTTTTGTTGGATATCTACTGTTTTTTATCTTGATCGTAATCAAGATTTAGATGTAATTGTTTTTGTCTTTTTTAGTGGTTGATTCATTATTAGTTTTTTTTTGCTGATGAACGTGAAATTGTGAACTCCTCGCAAAAGGAGCGGATAAGGTGACCTAGGGGAAAACAAATTTTGGTAAGCAGTTAAGAGATTGTAAGAGATATTGGGATTTGCAAGAGGATAATATCATGTAGCTATTGAACTGAGGAGAAAGAATCATTATACATATGTTTGTGGTTGGGCGTTGAAGCTACGAGTTGGCAAAATAGGACCACTGAACCTTAGTGAATAATGAAGATGCGATTATGGTGATATGTGCGGTAGAGTTTGACCTCACACTTGTGGCTACGACTGATACTCGTGAGATGGTTGCGTTTGGTTTCTATTAAGTCATGAATCTCCTGATGAGCTTTGAAGATGCCGCATAAACACCAAAATAGTAGACTCAACTGTATTAGACAAAAAAAAATGGTCGCCATGAACCATCATTGGCTGGGAACCAAATGGCATAGGATGCATATAAATTTGAACTGGTCCATTTCAACTAGGCCTATCCATCTCTTCTTTTTTAATAAATATTACTAATTACCGTCCAATCGAGAACTGCAATGGACTATATACAGAATTACAGATCAGAAAACGAAAAACAAAAAGAAAATATTAGATAAAAACAAAAAAAAAATAGGCATATTCATCTCACAAAAGACTAAACTCATATTCATTAAACCCAAAATCACTATAGACATGATATCAATATAGAAACTAGATTTCTACGATGCTTTAAAGAGAAAAAGAGTAATCAACACCTCTGTGATATGTGATATTAGATTTTGGATTTCCAAAATTTACTCCCTATGTATGATTTTGGTCATTATCAAATATATGGTTAGCTCTGGTCCTAAAGTAAGTCCATAAATCAAGACCTTTAGACGTCAACATATGTTAAGAATTTTGGGAGCACCACTTTATATATATATATTGGTTGTGGTATAGTGGTTTCAACATCATTTAGACCTCACATGAAAACAACATTACTTAATTTTAGAGATTGCATCTAAATTGGAATCGAAAAATGTTCACATTTCATAATCTCGAGAAGACAAAACTTCAATTTTAGAGCTAGACAAAACAAAATCCATCAAAATCACGCATGAAATCTATAGAAAATCCAAGTTAAAATCTCTAAACAATGATTCCGAACAAATCATTTGGTCTTTAACAAAAATGATGCAATACCTAACCCCAGTTCAATATACAGTATTGGAGTTTAGTAAAGGTGTACACAATGGTGTTAAAAACAGAAACATAAACAAAATAATTGGGGTGAGAGAGGCTCGAACTCTCGACCTCAGGATCACTCAACATTAGCTATGAGACCTACGCGCTAGCCAACTGCGCCACCACCCCAATTTGTTTGTAATGCTGCAGATAATAAAGTTATATGTAAAGACAAGGTCTTGTCGGCTTTTTCATCAAAATTGTGACGGACCAATCTCTCTCTGTCTTGATTCATAAGCTTGAAGCACTCGAGCAAGCAGAGAACCCAAATCGAAACTTTATTTTCTTTCTTCACCGAAGCTCATAACAATTGAAAGGTATGACCTTTATTAATTTTTGTTTTCGTTTTCAGGATTTATCTTGTTTCAGATCAATCCCTGAGATTGGTATTTATGGGTTTAGTCACTTAAACATCCCAATCTCTGAATTAATTCTTAGCTTCCAAATTCCCCATATGAGATTCTCTGAGAATCGAACTTTTTTCTTTTCTCAACTGTAAGCAAAAAAAAAAAAAAAAAAAAAAAATACAATCTTTCTCTCTTTAGTTGTATCGATTTGGTGATGTTGATTCTTTGGAAGCATTTCTGATTTGGAATTAAGAAAAAAAAAATCAGGAAAGCCGTAAATTTCAAGTTTATTGGTGTTAATGAATCCCCAATTTGGTCAACCTTTAGTAAAAAGCTTACATTTGTGTTGTGTTTGTTGTGCCTTTAGCTATTGAATCAATCTTCAAGTGTTTAATAGAGTTAGATTCTTACTTAAATATGTGAACTTTTATAGCTTAATGTCTTCAAGATACCTTGCAAATATCATTTTCGGATTTTGTCAGTGTATTGAGTAATGGAATTTGAAGGAGAGATGAGCAATGGTTGGATGCAAGATGGTTTGAGCATTGATGAGAAAGAAGGGTTGATAGATAAAGATGAACTCATGGTTCGTCGAATGAAGAATCGAGAAAGACAACGTAGGTATAGAGCGAGGAAGCGGCTGAGAGAAGAAGTTGGTTTCGATGAAAATCTCTCATTTGAGACCATGGGACAAGAAGAAGAAGAAGATGTGGAACTTGAGTTTAGTGGAGGAGCTAATGGTTATGTTGAGAACTTTGTGCGACGTGTTTATTGCAATAGAGATTGGAAAAAAGAAGCTAGAAGAGCTCATTTGATGATGAACAAGGCTCAAGATGGTTCTTGTGAATCTTTTATTCGGAAGATAAGACGGCATCAAAGAAATTGGAAAGCTGAAGCTAGAAAGAAGAAAAGTTGATAAAAAAAAGCCTGCAATGCTTTAAGATTATAATCTTTTCAATATTCCTGTTTATGCAGATATTGGAAATGATTTAAGTAAAAGCTAGTGATTTGCTCTTTTTGTGTCTGTGTATTCAAAGATCCATGTAGTATACAAAGGTTGTGTTTATGTTGTTTTTATTGGTTAGCCAAAGAGTAAACATACAAAAACAGAAGTAAAGAATATCAACAAAACTTAAGCATGATCACATTGCAAATAAGATAACAGAGTTTTTTTAAAAGATGTGAAAAATAAACATTACAAATATTGTCATTTCTTACCACAAATACATAAAACTGTTCTCAAAGTATCTAAGGACATGAATATAATGATGATATTCTAGTAAATATTACATTCTTAACACAATTGAAGTTACAAAATTATTAGCAAACATCTATAAGAATTCAAAGGTAAAAAAATGTACTAAATTGAGTTCAGTGAAAGTAGGTTAATATTTATGTAAAATGTGGACCATTCTAACAATATTTTCAATATCCGTTAATTTCACCATTTTCCTCACCTAAAATTTGTACTAACATATCGTATATATACACGTTACACATTAATAATAAACGATACAGACTCAAGATAAAATTGCAAAAAGAAGAAGGAACTTGTTGCTCTATATTTGGACTTTTCTTACAAACTACATCTACAATGGATTAAACTATAATTTGACCCCATAATTTCTAAATCAACAATAAAACCCCCAGCTAAAATTAATTAACCAATCTTGGAAATCAAACTTGCCCGGAGCTGTTCCTGAGTATAAATCCTAAACCCCATCTTCACCGTCGCTTGCTGAATCATCAAATCATTGACCACCGACATACTCGCATGGCTGACTTCAAGCTCCAAATCCATCAACGCCGACATCAATCTCGCCGCCGGATGATTCCTCTTACTGGATTCTACTCTAATCATAGCATCCCAACCAATTATCTTCACTTCAATCTCCATACCAACTGGTTTAATCATCGTTACTGAAGAAGACGATGAAAACTCTCCACGAGCACTCGCTTTTCTTCCAGCGAGCTCGATTTGAACATCCTCCAGCTGATTTTTGAATTGTAATTTCTCAGATTCAGTTTTGTTTACCTTTGATTTGAGCTCGTTGATATAATCTATAGCGTCTCCTAGAAGCGAAGCTTTATCCATTTTCGAAACGTTTGGTACAACGGCTCTTAATGCATAGAACCGTTGGTTTAGTTTTTCTCTTCTTTGTCTTTCTGCTTCGACGTGGTTTAGTGGTTCTTCTCTACCGTTCGCCGGTTTTCTTCCTCGTTTTTTTGGACGTTTCTCTGGTTTTTCTTTTACGACGGAAGCTTCTAGATCTGACTGATCTGATTCTTCTCCTCCTCCTCCTCCGGTGGTGGTTTTATTATCTCCGAAGGATAAGATTTTCTCTTCGTTTGGTTTTTTTCTTTTGTTTTCGATTTGTGTTTGTACCGGATCCGGGGTTATGGAGCTCCGTTTTGCATCTTCACTGAAGTTTAATATCTCTCCGGATTTTGGTTTGGTACAATTTGATGTTGAGAAATTAAGTTCTCGGGATAATTGGTTATTGAATTTTGGGTTTTGGTGGGTATGAGAGTGAACCGGACTTGGAGTTGGATCTAGATTTGGGTTTTCGGTTATTGTGCTTGAGCTACCGTTTTCGAATTGGATAGTTTTTGAAAAAAGCTGAGAGCTAGAACTTGGAGCTCCGTTTATCGGATTATTTGACCCGATTGGATCATTTATCCATAGAGACGGGTCGTTTTCGCCTTGATCCGGGTCAAGATTCCAATTAAGATCAGATAAATCTCCAGCTTCACCGTCGAAATTGAAAAGTATTCGGACTTTATTCATAAGATCCAAACTCTGTCGGATCTGCTCCGTTGACCCGAGTTCAACAACTCCATTCGCACAAGGAATACACGCAATAGTATGCATACCAAATGCTTCTCCTTGCTTGGCTCGCTCACAACCCGACCCGGATAACTGACCCGACCCGGAAACCCAAACCGCGTTCGCCGTAGAAAACGCCTTACCCGCCAAACCAGCACCGCAAGAAAAGCTTTGCGTCATAGAAACCAAGAAAAACCATTCCGTATCCGTAACCTCCTCGTCAACGGCATCATCTGACGGAGCACCACCACCGGAGATCAACGAATTAAGCTCACGCAACACCTTTTTCCGATACTCTTGATCCGCCGGAGTAGAAAACGGCGGCGAACTCGATCTTTGTCTCGGTTTTGCTTTATCTTCTTCACCTTTATAATAACCATCTCCCCAACCAAGCACGGAGGCGCCGGAAAAGTCATACGACGGTTGCCAGAATATAGCATAAGTCCAACCTTCGTGTGTTCCTTCAATCAAAGCTTGTAAACGCTGTTGAAGAGTCTCCTGATTAAATCCCGCCGGAGCTGAAATCTCCATCGTCGGCGCCGGAGCTGATAAAGTCGCCGTTGATGCCGTTGTCGCCGGTGGCCATATAGTTGAAGTATCGTCGGAGCTCATGAAAGCTTCCATCATAGAGACGTTATCATCGGTGGTCCAAAGATTCATCGTCGGTTAGTGTAAACCGGTCACCGGTTAAAGAATAAGTTTGTTGAGAGAAGAGGAGGAAGTGTTTGTTCGTAATGAAGAAACTGAAGTGCGACTGTGATTATTATATATCTGTAACTAATCTTGAGGGTGAATATGTAATTACGTAGTTAGGGATATTACGTGCTTTGTTTTTATTGGGACACGTGGATTGCTGAATGAAGGTTCGATGAACTCACATCCCGATTTAACCCCATCGACTGTTGGATCGACGCGGTAAGGCTTAGGACCAGAGTGACTGAGATCTTACGGTCGTTATTTGCGCGTGTACGCCACGCACTTTGATTGATCGGCTGATATTTTTACTGTTTTGTTTTTTCTTTTATAACCACAAAACTGAACTGTGAGCTCACTGGAAAAGCACTTTACAAAAACTTTTCACACATTTAAGTCAATTATTTTATTAACTCTCAATGTTTAATTTTTTATCTATTTAAATTTTTTTTCAGTTTCATCAAAGATAAGATAAGTAGATTTTTATATAATTTATATTGAAATCGCAGACTATAATTTTAAAAAGTATTTAAACTTTTACCTTATATTTTTAGGTATAAAGTATAAACTATATTTTCATGAAATAGAAAGTGTATTTTCTAATATATCTTTGAAATATCAAAAAGTCATTTAAATATGAATAAAGTATTTCAAGAATTATAGTCTAAGTGTCCCTTATTACACAAATTGAATCTCTTATACCCATTATTAATATATATTTATCTCAATGTTAAAGATTAAAGTATCATTTATTTTTATTTAATATAATTTTTAACTTATTAATTAATATCGAATATAACTATTACTAGCATTTATATCATGTTATATCAAGCTGACTCTCGTTATATTTGTATCAGTCATACAAATTGCACTAATCGTACCAGTTCTACTAGGTATAACAACATATTATATGTCTAGTTATACTAGTTGTACGACGAATCTCAGATTATCGTGCGGATGCACACGGAATGTCCAAACTAACGACCTATCATTTTTTTGTATTATTCGCAATTATATATATATATATTTGTTTTACTTGATTTTTGAAATTTATTAAAGATAAATATGTCATTTTGAAGTATATTTGAGAAATTATTTTCTTCATAGAAGGCATTTGAGATGTTGGCTAGTATTTCAAGGCGTTTATAAATTACAATTTCCTCATCATCATTTAAATTTAGAAACTCAACTATCAATTAATACTGTCCTAGTTTAATTAATTTTCAAGTTTTCTATCTATATAACGTAGTCCGTGGGTAATTAAATATTAATTATAATTTGTGTTTGTGTTTGTCTTAAAATGTAAAATTATAGGAGGGTGAAATGCAAGCAAGAATCTCAATCTTGAAAAAAGGATTCTTGTCTGCTTAGCTAATAATTTGTTGAAGATTGATTTAAAACCCAACAAAATATTTGACTAACACTATTATTAGCACATGTTTTACGAAAGGAGGAAATCCTTTATAATATATATTTTTTGTTACATTCACATTTAACGATTAACACGTGCTAACTAAGTTTTATAAAGTTGTTTTATTTAAAATTTTAAATGTTACTGTATTATTTAAACTCAGAAAATAATTCAGTGATTAGGTGAGTGAATAACATAGATCATTTGGCATCTTGTCACCTCCGTGCATATATTTATGACAATAATACACCATTACCTTATTACTCCCAAGTCCTAACCCTAGACTAAAATCAAAAGTTAATCAACATAATTAAGATCAAAGATATTTCTAATATTATTTAAAATATAATTTCTTACTAAAAAGCTAAACGTATTTATATTTAATTTTTCTTTCCGAAATGGGTTACTTTTTCTTATTAACATTGAAGTAACTAAAATTATACTTATGGCAACAAAATAAAGAATTAAAGTAATACATTTTAGGATTACAATTGTCGTATTGTAACAATACCAATCATATTACTATATATAGTATGAACTTTTCTCGGAGTGAGATGGTTGAATTGGATCATAATATATAAGGGTTTCATTGGTTTTACTGTTGCTGTTATGTTTGTGTACGATTGCGGTTTATAGGGTTTTACAAAAGTTACCGGAATCGTTTTCTAGTATTTCGTATCTCTTAACATCGTTAAATTTTAATAATATTTATCTGCAAATGTTTGCGGTTATGGACAATTGCTGCCGATTTTTTTTTCTTTTTAAATCAAATATATATAAACTTATGATATTACTCTAATTTAACCTGATTTATGGTGTTAATCCATGAAATAATCAATATTTATTATACATTTTTTTAAACATTATCTAATATTTTATTATTTGTTTCTTTATTATTCATAATGGCTATTTTATATCTTATAATAATATTATGGATTTGGTGTTTTAAAACCTTTTTATTATTGTATATATATATATATTTTTTTTTTAGTAATTTTTATTTAACCGTTATTGTAATCAACCATAAATCTATTTCAAACGCTCCTATTTTTAACTGTTAAGTCAGTTATTGTTAAAATCGCTTACCAACACTTAAAACTGTAACTGCACGTTTTCGCAAACTTCGGAATCCACAACTGCAATCGATAAGTTTAAACTAGTCAAATACTAAATATTAACGTATTCAACCACCGTTAAATAAATTATTAGTTAAAAATTTAAACCGTAAACTACATAATATCACTTAGATTTTTTCATATCACTTGTTATTAATTGATTCTAACTGAAGTTATTTTATTTTCTGGCCTGTTATTTGTTAATGCTAAACACTTCATTACGCTTTTTATCAAAAAAAATGCTATATACTCCATTATTTTACATTGTTTATTTATTCTTATTAAATTTCTTTTAAACTGTTATTTAAAATACAGAAACCCAAATAATAAGATCATATCGACTTGAAAATTTTGATACATAATTTAATCATCTATTTTCACTAAATCAATTGTATTTTATTTATCTTTAAATAAATATATAGAGAAATTAATACTACTAGCCAATAATGGAGGATTGATTTCACAGGGAGGAATCTCACTAGTAACTAGGTATGGGAAAATTAGCCAAAATCTGATCCGATACGAGAAATAAGATATTCGAGTTATCCAAATGCGGATTCGAATATTTTATTTTGATACTCTGGATATCCGCATCCGATCCGGATCCGTTTTATATAAAATATTTATTTAAAATATATGTATAATATTTAAATATATATATTATTTAATAGAAAAAATATTTAAAATATAACAAAAAATAAAGTTTACATAGAATTTTTGTGTATTTTTAAACTTTACAAAATAAATATGTTTTAAATTAATTTAAATTTTTTATGATATTTTTACTTAAATTTTATTTTTTGATTTATTTTTTTAATAATTTTATATTATTATTTTAAGAATTATACTAATTTTTAAAGAATCTGGATATCCGCAGATATTAGTGAATCTAGATCGGATATCAAATTCCTAGAATCCAACGGATCCAGATCCCCTAAATATCTTGGATATGCAGTCATGCCCACCCCACTAATAATGCTAAAAGCATATTCAATTATTTTTAATTTGTTATTTGTCAGTGTTTATCTTCATTTACTGTCAATCGTTGTATTAGTTAGAGCACTTACATCCCATATTCAAGTTAATTGTCTTTAAACATTAAAATTAATAAAAAAAAAATTTGAAAACAAAATATAAAAATACCTTTAAAATTAATAAAATGTTTGTAGGTAAACACTTAAACACGAGTGACTTTAAACTTTTATATTAAACTATTTGAAATATGCTCTTAGCTTACCGTTTAGGTTACATCAAAATCAGGTAATATCTAAATTGTAATTTTTTCTCTAATCAATGCTTGAGGGGGACCAGAGAAATTTTCTAATTAGCCTTTAGTAGTGTTTTCAAAAGTGAAATATGCCTACTGTTTTGGTAGCATATAGACATTAACGACTCGAAACTGTTTGGATTTAGCGGATCGTACCATCAAATTAAATAATCATAAAATAGATTAGACGATTATTAGATGGATTAAATATATTTTATTAATAAAATTATATATTTGATGTGAAATATGTTATTTTGATAAAGAAACCTAATATTACAAAGAATTTTTGTATTTAAATTTGAATATTTATTTTTCTCTGTCTTAAGAAAATTTTCTATAAAAATTAGTTTTTTATTTTTCTAAAAAATATGATTTATTATTTTTACAGGAACATGAAAATTATTTAAATTTAACCTTAAATATTTATTTATTAAATAATTTTATCATAGTATATTGTATTAATTAATATGTATATAATTTCTTCTAAAACCAGTTAAAAATATGTAAAATCGTCTAGACCCCTATTAAATATGGGATGTGGAATATCATCCTCCGATTAACATTTAACACATTTTCGAACGGTGGCCTTTAGCATCAAACCAAAAAAGGCAAAAGCATAAGCGTAAATTATAATCGAGATAAGACTTTAAATATATGAAAAGAAGAGTGATGATAAATTGATAATGATATTGAAATTAAAGTTAAATAAATAAAAGTTAATTTAATTATTTTGGACGGCAGATGGGACCCTTCATCTCTTTATTTAAACAATTCACATGGACCATGTGTAAACATTATGCTTCTTTGTCCTCTCTGCTTTACGATCTTCTTGTTCAAGATTTGATTCCTTTAGCTTATAGCAAGATTTTACCAATATGTCACATACTAAACTGTTAACACAACCTACCTAGTGAATATTCCGCATAGAGATGTAAATTCTTATTAGGGATCTTATAATGTTAGTGCATTTTTAGATACAATGTAACCTCTATAAATTAATAATCAATAAATTAATAAATTCTCTAAATTAATAAATTATTTTGATACCGAATTGTCCTGATATAATAATTGATACATTTCGATAAGATAATTTTTTTTAAAAAAAATTTCTATATAAATATATAGTCCCAGTAATAACATAAAATAATAATCATAAATGTATTAAGTAGATATAATATATTTTAGAGAAATATGATTATAATGTTATTTATTTATTAGTAAATTTGTAATTTTGCTAGAGTTTTTTCTATTTTTCTTAGAATATAAAAATATATGTTATTATTTTCTCAAATTACATCAAAAAATATTTTTAAAATTGTATATACAATGATTATTGCATAATATAGAAATATATTAAAACAAATTAAAGTAATATCTTCATTTTTTTAATTTTTATATAATATATTTTGAAATTTGGAAAAATTTATAAATTAAGAATTTATGAATAAATTAATAATTTTATAAATTAATAAATCTCATACTATGCTTTTTCCTTTTTCTTTTTTGGGTCATCTGAGTAGTTGAATTGCCGTTAAAGAATATTATAATGAAATAAGTTATAAAACGGAACAACAACCCTACAAGGATTTACTAAATTAGCTCGGAGATTTATGAATCACAAGTCATAAACAAACATACGAATATTATACAAAAATTAAAGCACAAACTAAAATGTGAACAAGTAAACCACAATTCTCCAAATTCAAAAAACGGTCCAAACCCGTGAATTGAAACTGATCATACAAAGAATGAAAATGTCAAACTCATAAAATATTTTTTTTTTTTGTCCTTACTTAGAATTTGTAGACTAGAAACTAAGAAAACTTGACCAAATACTTGTCTAATATTCAAGAAAATTCATCATATTTTAACGATTTTATTAAATATGTCATCATTATTTTTTATTCAGGTTACGGTTCAAATCTAAACAAGTTTGGACTAGAAATTTGAGAAGTCATGCATAGATGACATATCAATTGGTAGAAAGAACTAAAAACACTTGAGCTCACTTATAAGCTCGACCACTAGTTGACATGTTTGCGCGTGAAAGGAACATTTTATTAAATTATTATACTTTTTCGCCTTTTCAACTTTTTCAAATACAACTTGAGGATAATTGGTTGATAATTTTTTAGAATATTGTTGTTTAATAAGAGTATAGATCTCATTGTTTGTAATCGCCTATCCTCGTTTTATAATCACAACTCAACATTGTGGCTTAGGACTCTAGTTAGTGAGAAGAAGTTGATCGCATCAATGGTCTGATTAGATACTTTATGATCTATTTTATTTAAATTGGTTTCCTTTGTAGCATCCTGTATAACAAAATATTTTCTGTGAATATACTTTTACATTCATACCAAAAACAGAAAATTGTGAGATATTTTACTACAATTAATGGATACGTAATGAATTGAATCAATAAAGAAAATACATAATAAAGCTATAACCAGATTATATTATGTAGGCGAGTGTATAACTAGGCTAATGTATCTATCTCAAATTAAGTTTTAGGTTAATTCTGAGTCCATTATTGGAGAACTTAAGGGGGTTTCTACATTTAAGTAGGTGCACAGATAGAGAAGCACCTTATCCTTATTGCGACTAAAAAAAGTAGTTGATTCACGTGTTTAGGAATGCAACAGTTTCATTTTTCCCATCCAAAATATCAAATCTTCATCGTCAATTTTTTCTTTAATGTTATATAAGTACAAATGGAGGGAAAGAAGGGTTCTTATCTGACATAAAAAAAATATCGCAACCTATGATTACAAATTTTGAAACTTTAGCAAACTTTTTATTTAACTTTGGAGTATAATTTGTTTTTTTTTGCTAAATTATGAAGTTGTTAACAATATAATAAAAATAGTTGTGTAGAATTCGAGAAAAATTATTGTATCAGTTGAAACTTTCGAGAAGGAGAAAAAAGTTATATATCAAGTCGTGTTATTAGTTCGACTAAAAAGTCATCAAAAACAAAATCTCAAAATTAAAGATTTAAATGCCATTTGACAGAAAATAATATTACATGCTCAAAATATCGTTGTGCCAATATTTCACGAGTTTACTGTCCGATTGTTTCTCACTAAATATCATTTATCGGATCACTAGTTTTGAGTAACGCGGTTTATTCAAACCGGTTGGTAACCGATGCCCGATTTGAGTTGTAACTTTTTAATTTTCTGCATCTTATAAATGAAAAAAAAACCTCTTAACCAAAAATGATAGATAAAAAAATGATAGATATCTCATCTTCGTCATATAATTTCTTTCAAAATAAAAAGATGGTGCGTGTTCAGCATCCTTCTGAATACGAATGTGTTGTCGTGTACTGAGGGTCTAATTACGGCGGCTCACTGTGCATTTTATTTTTATTTTTTTCGATAACTATAAATTAATTAAAAAGTTTCAGAAATCGAAAAAGTTGGTAAAGAGTTTTCATAAATAGTTTCTATAAAAATATATTTAACATTTCATGTCGAACTATTTTTTAAATTACGAGATATTAAAAACAAAGTAAAAAAGTAAAAAAAGTTTTGACGAATAAGTTGAGACTACTGTGCGTTTGTTTTCGTTAATTTTGTATTTATTTATTTCCGTTATAATTTATAGCACGTTGTGAAAACTATTTGATGCAATTTTCTATTTACTACCACATTTGTTAAAGATTCTTATCATACAAAGAAAAAAAGATTATTACTTTTGAAGTTGACTAGCCATCTAATCATCACGTATATATATATACGTTGTTCACATAGTCAAAATAATATTTATAGTAGATAATTGTTGGGACAATATTGAAAATGTTAAGTTCTGATGATCATATTAAATCACTATAACAAAGAATTATAACCTTGAAATTTATTTATTTTCTAAAATTATACAAAGAAAGAAGTCCTTACTAAAAAAATCAAGAAAAAGTCTTGCTTAGGTGATAAATCGGTCAAAACCAACTCAAACTTTTCAAAAACAAATCGCTAAAATATGGTCATGAAAACGTTGTTGTGGAGATTGAAACAGTCATGAAAACGTCAACTAATTATTAATGGGTTAGTTCTTCTATTTCTTTTTGGTTTAAATTATTTGTATTTTCATCTAAACTAAGATTCTAAATAGAGATGTGGGAAATAACTTTAGAAAAGTATGGTGTAGTTCTAATACTAGCGAAAATATATTAAACATAACCCCACATATATATATATGTATATATGTATGCTTTATCTCTTTTATTCTCTAGCAAATGTATATGACCCAAAAGGTCATAAGTTTGTAAGCTTTGTATAGTAGTTACCTTGCATTTTAGTGGATTATCGTTTAACGAAAGAGAAAGGCAAACTTTTAAAAAAAAAAAATATGATTACATGCGAATAGATTATAGATACACATGCAAAAAAGTGCACACACTGAATTTTTTTTTTACCACCACCATAACGCCTTTTTCGTACAGATGTGTCCATTTACTTGACTCTACATTAGGCAAGTGATGGGGAGTTTTTTTATATATACATTTGGCCAAATATGTTTTTGATACAGGGATTTGGCTAAAGAGATTTCTCCATTTCATTTGATGCAGAGATTGGAAGAAATAGTTTGATTGTTTAAGCGGGGGTTTTGCTAAGTACTGTATAGTAATTTTCGCTAAACCATATCATTGATTATTTAACCAATCTTTTAAACCAGATTATTAATCATTAAACCAAACGCTAAACTGGTATTGATAATAGTATCAATTTATCTAAAACTGTGTAAGTTTAGGATCGACTAACCAACAACATTGATGGATTAAAAACTAAATATTGATTAACATATATATGAATGCACCACCAACCAATTCTCTAAGATGCAAATGTTGGCCCCAATTTTGTTAAGAGAAGAGGCTCGTGTAAATTGTTTCCACACAAAATTATATCCTACCAATTATTGCAAGGCATTATTATGATAATGACTTTACACTGCTCTTTATTTCATAGATTCAATGGATCTTTTTTTTAATAACAAATTTCTGACATCATTTTATTTAAGTTTATCTTCGGAAAATTATTAGAGCACGTGATGAAATTTCATCCACAGATGGTTGTATCAGAAATATTGGTATTTTTTACATGTGGCCTTTAGAGGTGGGTACCACTCCTCTTACGTTGACACTTGACACTTCCCAATAGAGAAATTTATAGTGGAAACAAATAATATTAAAAAAGTTTGGAGTGAAAAAAATCTTATACGATGTTTTCCTAATATAATATTTATATGCTATTTATAGAGAATATGCGTTTGTAAATATACATGTAGATCGTAGACTATACACTCTGGTAGGGAATACCAAATTTATACAAATCATAACTTTATAGAAACACGTTTTTTTTATAAAAACATCTTGTTTCTCTCATTCAGTATATATTCGATTTTAAATAAGAATAAGAATAAGAATAAATAAACTGGAATTGATACTTTCCAACAAAACGAGAAAATATAAACCATGACAATCTATAACTTTTTAGCTGGAAGTTACATTTTGATTAGCGAAAAGACCACATGAAAAAACAAAATACCTATTATATTCATTTATAATTATGGCCTTAGTTCATTGGACCCTTTGTGGAATAAGAAGGAACAAGAGGTGAAGCAAATTATATCACTAATACATAAATTGAAAAAATAACCAATTTCTGAATGTTAAGATTGAAGTCTGAATTCGCTTCTAACTTCTATTGAGGCCCGTTTGTCCAATTGTTGATACTTGATTAGTTGACACTCTCGAACTTTAAGCTGTTGTGTATTCTTTTAAGCCTCTAGATTTGAAGAATTTTAAAGAATGTATACGAATTTTGACTTCAAGAACCACAAGATCTCTCATTTTCCTAGCAAAACTCTAGGAAAACACTTTCAGAAGCCCATAAAAGCCTGAAACCCTATGGGCCCCAAGCCTATATTATATAAACGCATATCCACTCTACTCAAATAATTAAGTTGTGTTAAGTCAATTGGTATTGGTAAACCAGATATAGAAGGTTCCTTCTCTCCCTCTTTACCGAATTTTCTCTCTTTAATTTGTAATTATTTACATCAAATGCCATTACAGAAACCAAACAGAATCTAAAATTATATATATATATATATATATTGATATATATTGTCATTCAACCTTAATATATACATGTACACTTGTACAGTTACTAACCCATAAATAAATGAGATATAATTTTAAAAATTAATGTGATAATTAAAAATATGTTAAATAATTAAATGAAAAATCCGAGGACAGTGCATGCATGTAATCAGAATCTGTTATTTTCGATTGATATGACGAGTAACATAAAGTATTTAGGAAGTGCCTCTATTTGTCCGCACTTTAACTATCTTTTATTTTTAGTCCATGCCCTTTATATATGTAATTATTCCATATTTTAACTCGCAATATTAATAACTTGTTTATGATATACAACTGAAAAATGACAAAGTTATCGTGATGGGTTTCTTTTGTAGGAAACCGAAGTATCGAGAATCTTGAAAAGGAAATGCCATTCGTGTGCCACTCCTTGTCGCCTCTCTTCTTTATATTCCTAACTTTTCTCTTTGTTTTTAATAAGTTTTTTCTTGGTTGAAATCCAAACTATACATACTTCATGTTGCAATGAGAAGCACACATCTTAGTAGTTTATAGAGAGTTTTATGTTAATTTAAAATGCAATGGACGGCTTAAATAAGAATTACACACGATTTATAGTTATTCATTATAGTTTTGATATAAAAGTTAAATTCGTTTTCCATTGATGCAGATTTCACCAACTCGAGGATTTAAGTTTTTTTTTTCTATCATCGAATGGAAAACGGCGATCAATTGATAATTAATGAAAAATCCCGAAAATAATGTATATAATTTTAGTTGAAATTTTTGGCCAAAAAGCTCTGCGGAGCTCCTTTGTTATTAATGGGGTCATCTGACCACTATAAATTTTTTGAATTAATTATATTTTTAGAGTATTCTTGTTATAATATTACACTAATTTCAACTAAATTAATCTATTGATCCCAATAAAATTAAAATTTTAAATCTAACCCCGCAAACAATTTTTCTACCTCCATCACTGCTTACAGCTATACTCTTGACACATATAAAAACTTATACTAAAACCATAAACCATAGACGAAACATAACTCGATCCAAAACGTTACATGACTGACGTCTTACACCCTTACTTAAACGTGTCGTCTAAATGATGAAATAACTAACAAAGCATATCAACAATTATATAGAACCCTACTCTACATATATCACGTTTTTCTCTTGATTGTTTTTTCTCTGTATGAATCAATTTTTAACCAACTACGTTTTCATTGCACATAAAGTTCAGCAAACAAAAGTCGATGTAACATAAAGCACTTCGTTTTGTGGCCGTTATTACGTTGGATCATAGTTATGATCAAGAAAATATGTAACAAAACATTTTCATTTGAAAAGTATAGTCAAGATTTAACTTTAGAAAAAGACAGAGAAGATAAAGTTGATTGATATTTATAAAGTGAAGACCAAAGAGGGCGATCACTTTTTTTTTTTTTTGCTAAGAGATATCGAGGGCGATCACTTGTTCGGTAGGGCTTCGAGCACATGCTGTTGCCTCCTCCTGTTATCAAATACATTAAGATTTTTTTTTCTCTCAATTATTGAGTTATTAATGTATATTAAAGGAAAACTACAAGAAAAAACTAGACTAGAGTTTTTAAAAAAATACGTTTGCTAGTTTTCCCATACTAAAAAAAACATTTTAACAATTCATGAAATAATGTTTGTTTTTGCTTTTTTGTTTTTTTTTAGAAAATCTTTTAAAATGTTTCCTTTTTGTTGCTATTTTTAGTATTTTCTAATGAGTTTATTGGTTAGGAAAATATATGGTCCCTTTAACCATGGTGTGTTTGTCCCAATCAACAAGAAACTAACATTTTCTTTTTGGTCGAAATAATTAGTCTTATACTTAGAGATTTTCGAATAGTTATATTAATTGTTGTAGATACACATTGTATCTGTTAATCGTTTTTTTTGGTCTGTTACCCATTGTTTTATTGCTGCAGATGACCGATAACTATTGGGGCGTAGTGGACTACTGGACCAGTACCTAAATAATTTCTTAATATATCTCTGTATGTGCAATTGGATAATGCATATATTTCCGTAACCCTTTGCTTTACTCCTCAATCCTCCCTGGTGTCACACGTGTCAGCTCACGATTCACTCCATTTCCAAATATATAAATTATTATGTCATCTGAAATTTTATCACCAAAAAAAAAAATACAAAGTTGTCGGAAATAAATTTTTCCTAGAAATAAAAACTTGAAAAAACTAAATTGATGAAATTAAAAAAAAACCAAATGATATTAGATATCAAACCCCGTAATTGAAAAACACAAAAAAAAAAAAACAAAAACAAAAACAAAAACCACTAGACAGAGATTTCAACGGCAACCGATGATCACATAAAATCTACATATATTTTTTCCAATTTTTTCTAAAGATCATTTGAAATAAACTTACCGAAAAGGTCGTGAACAAACTAAAACTCCGGTAATATATTTCTATCTGTAATAATGTAAAATGTACCTCGTAATTTTTGCTTTCTTTGTTTCATGACTCGACAAGAGATAAATTTAAAATGTCTAGAAATAAGTATTTCGAAAATATCAAATCTCAACAAAATCAATTTTATAGAGATAAAGAGCGAAATCGATTCAAACCAAGTAGAGCCGTTCTCATATGACTGGCAAAGAAAAAAAGGTCGAATCCGTGAGAATATAAATCAACTTCCATTAGTGAAAAACAAAAACCTTTAAAAATTTGGCACAAACCATAAAACCAAAACGATATATGCTAGCATGCAACACTAAAGTTGGGCCTGACCAAAAATGCATCTACATCTATATATTCATATTAGAAAATAAGAAACATTTCTTCGATCAACAATTAAAAACCGGTTATGTAATAGAATAAAATTAACACTGATAGCCGATGTATTCCAAAATCTAGTCTAGTTTTTTCCCATATTTTTTTTGGTGCTAAATAACTTCAATTAATCAATACAGAGACACTAATAAAATAAAGAATTATAACTCTCAAATGAAAGGAAAATTAAAACCAAACCAAAATGGTGATGTGATTTGGCGTATGCTTAATGCTATAGAAGTGGATTAGCCTAAATTATTGATCTAAGTTATGAAAATTAGCATTTATAGATTGTTTGATCATCATGAATAAACTAAGAGTTAATTGCCCAAATCGATACTGAAGTTCGCTTGTTTAGTTTTGATTGCCATCTATTTATCTTGTGTGCTTGTTTTTTTTCTTTGATTTAGTTTGCTTTTTATTTGAATAGTTTAGTTTTTGTTTTTAATTGCTGAAACCCATTTTGTGTTTGCTTAGCTAATCGCTTTCATGAATTATTAGAATGTTGTTGTAATTTTTGTGTGAATTCGATCCTAATTATGGTACAAAAGATTCAATCATTCACATACAGTTAAATAACTCGATCACATCACCTGCGCTTAACCCTCTCTCCAATTAACTGTATAATGGATCCTATAAAACCTTTCCAAACATAAATTTGGTTATTATACTTCCTTTTTTTTTTTAATGTTACTAGACATACTGAAACAAATTGTTATGAATAGTTTGATAAAAAAAGTTAGTAACATGTTCTTTTGATTTCTTTATTTTTGATGTGAGCTTAATCAGCTGTCAGCTTTTGTTCCATGTGAGCCAATATCTCTCATACTGCTCACATAAGATTCGATCAAATAAATTCGAATGAGATTAATAGTCCCCAGAATAATTTTAAAATATATCCATCACTCTTACATTTCTACTTACAAATATTGAGATGAAAGATATAAGGAATCTCTGGGTAGATTCATTACGTAAAGTTATATTTTAGTTTGAGGCAACCGCCAGTAATGAGGTTCAACGAATCTAATGAATCAATCGGCGGATTCAGTTAATCAGTTGAGTTAAATATTAAAAATCGGGGCATTAATTTTATCAATCAAGTTGATATTTAAAATATCATTGTTATTTTAGTCAAATTTATCATAGATCATTCTATAAAATTCTCACTGTAAATAAAATGGAAGACTGTATGCTTATAACTTTATATAATTTTATAAGAACCCTGGTTTAAATATAGAGTTATAGTATGAGTTTATTTTGAGATTTGGATCTATGCCACTTGACCACTCCACCCCATAAAATAATAATTGAGTGTAATGGAAATTAATCTGAATCTAAGTTCTGGGATTACATCCCGATAACATTAAAAACATAGAGTTATATTCCCTCCATCTCATAAAAATTAATTTTCTGGGTAAATCATACATATTAAGAAATAATCAATAAGTACTAATAAATGCATTTTTGAACAATTTCCAATATCTATAAACCAACCATAATTCAAAAAATAATATATTTTCAATTAATAAATATTAAAAATTATTTTAAAAGATAGGAAATCAATCTTTATGAGACAAAAGAAAATCAATCTTTATGAGAAGGAGGGAGTATAATTCAAAAATCCCCTTAAAAAATAAAATAAGAATAGAGTTAAATAATTTATCTGGTGGACTTTTGGGAAAATGTAAATTATTAATTACAAATACGTAAAACTTTTCTTAGTTTGTAAGAAATATAATGTGATCAAATTTTTTTAGTTTTTTCATTTAAAATTGATTTTCCTTGAAAAATCATTCAATTTTTAAATGATTGATGTTTTGGAAAATCTACATAAAAATACATAAAAAGGGATAAGATAGACAAAACATGAATATGTGCTCTCATAATGATAGATTTGAACTTAATATAAGGTGGTACATCTACAAATAATTTTTTTTCCACGTTAGCATAAAAATGATCTCTCAAAATTTTGGTATATGCGACTGTATATTATTATGATCTATTACAGATATATTATTATGATCTTGTGCTTATTTACAAGTACGGTATAATTATCTTTACCAATACTGTATATTTACAATTTACAAGTATAGTAGTATACACATAAATATAATGTTTGCATAATTCGAAAAAGTTTGTTGCCAAGAAACAAATAAACAATTTAGCAAAAGAAAACAACAAATAAATAAATAAAGAGAGGATTGTCTTATATAAAAATATATAGAATTTTCAAGAAAAACAAATTTGCGAATAGGCCAATTACTTTTTCTCTCTTGAAAATACAACATTTAATCAAAAACAAAACGAACCGTTTCTTTCTAAACGAATGGAAAAAAAAAAAATAGTCAAAAGACTTGGCTATATATATACTATATAGAGTTCAGTAGATTCATTTCATTAACTAATAGTCAATCATAGATTAGATAATTTAGCTGGCCAAATCAGTTTTCTTCGAATGAAATCTCCTTTTAACCCAATCTTTAACCACTAAAACTGGCCAGCTACCAACATATACATCAATCATCTGTCATAATCCCTAAATTAACATTTTAATTAAATTATTTTTAAAACACTACAGTAAACAAACATGCTCCTGATTCCTGAATATTTGCTCAATATCCGCCGAAAATTATATTATACTCCACTTAAACTATAATTTTCCCAAGCTTTGCAGTTAGAAAGTTGCCAATTTGCAAAAATCTAGAAAAAAACTAAACGAAAATTATAGCATTGTTTAGGTCCTGATCAACTTTGCACTATCAAGTATCAAACACCAAAATCAAAAATAATTATTCACTGGTTTCAACTATTACGGAATTACAAAATTACGAAGCAGAATTTTGTGATAAACTCAAGAAATGTAACATGTTTAAATTTTTAAATGACTACATTGAAATTTATCATTCCATTATCTAACTAATAAAGCATTGCAGAATTACATATCTATAATATAAATTATACACAACAATCATAACCATTATACAAATAAAAAGAATTTTAAGAAATTATTTTTTTCTCCTTTCTAATACAAGAGCTTAAGAAACATGAAAATTACCAAACTATATAATTTGTCACCAAACAAAAAAAAACTTAAAACTTATAATTAACAAAGTATAAACCCAAAAGAAACTAAAACATGAAAAAAAAAAATCTCAACCTCTATACAATGGAGACCGTTGATGAAATATCATCTTCGAGACTCTTGATTGCCGGAAAACCTTAATCGGACTCGGAAAGTTCCAGCCTTTACCTTTTCCCGTCACCGGAGCTGAAGAAAATTCTGATTCTCCGGCAACCGCAATGGATCTCGACTTCCTCATAATCGCCGGCTTTGTACCTCCTCTGTTTCCCATAAATAACCTCCAAAACGACAACGTTTTCTTACTCCTACAACTCTCAGATTCCAAAACCGAACCAGAATCAATAACCGTATCCGGTTTAATCGGAACCGCCATAGATTTCGATCTTCTAAACGCCGGTTCGCATTCAATCAAACTCGCGACTCGTCCTACGGAACCAATCCCGGAGAAGTTATAACTAATATCTCCGGCGAAGATAGAGAACGAAGACGAAGAAGAAGAAGACGAAGGAGATAAAGACACGGCGGCGCGTGAGCTACACGAACATGGAAGATCTTGAGCACAATCTGGACAAAGTAAAGAGAGTCGTTCGTGAAGACAAAATGGACAAACGCCTCCACCGTTTATAAAACCGCGTTTTGAAAAGTGTTTTTGACATTGTGTAAAACCATCTTCGTCCATGTTTTTTTTTTCTTTTCTCGGAAAATTTTGAGCTCTCTTCACTTGCTTGGCGTTTCAACAAGTGAGAGAGTCGAACGAGAAGGTTTTTATAAAGCCTTTAAAGCTGCGGTTAAATTAAATTACGGCGTTTGGTGATTTTTACACTAATCTATGGTTTAACTAGTGATTAATGAAACGATGCGTTTTATAAATTTAGTGAATTAGCTCTCAGTGTTGATGTTTATTTACGTTTAGTGCCATTGTCGTTGAAAACACATTCAGTTCATTCACGTGTGACATGACTTTCTTTGGATGTCAAAATTAACTTTGTGTTATTAATTTCCATCTCTTTCCTTCAGTTTCAGAAATTTGAAATGGAATTTTTTCGAAACGATTCTGAATTGATTCAATTTCTGACGACAGTTTTTTAGCGGGAATATTAAGAAATTTATACTAGGCGATAAAATCATAATTAAAAAAAAACTGTTACAATATATACTAGTAAGAAATAGGGATATACAATATATATATATATATATATCTTACTGCTGTGGTAAAAGTTACCAATTATAATTTATATTTTAGTATTGAAAGTTAGTGCAATCAAAACTGAAAATAAATAAATAAACCGAATTCTCATGTTTTGATAATAATATACTAAATGCAAAATTTAACGATATAAAGTTTTGTAAGCCAAAAATAAAGTTTATTTCAACTCGATGAAAAAATACATATAAAATGTTTGAATTCAATTGAAAATTTTGAATAGCTAGCCATCTTTAAATTTAAAAATTCAAAAAAAAAATATTTCCTAGATTGGATTGGATGATAAAAATATTATAATGGATTTCAGAAATACACGAATCAAGATATTTGACGTGTAGAAATAAAAGCATGTATGTGCTTAGACAAAGACATTTCCGACTTAGAGACAATCTTACTTACAAAGAAAGCGACGTGACCAACTAAAGATTTAGATCATAGCCACATGGTTCTTTTTAAGCAAAAATTCTAACCAGATTGTTGAATTAGATTTTTTTGATGTTACAGTTGCACCTTAATTAAAGTTGCCTACTTAGTCTCGAGAAAGGATAAATCATTCATAATTCACGTAAAATAGATAATCTCGATGATTAGAGGATCTAGATCTTATTTGATTCAAGATCTAATGTTTTGAATGTAGAAGATGTATATATATGTAGAAGAGAGAATCTCTATATTTATATTGATTTGAAAAGATATATGTTTAAGTTTTCATAGCGGATTTGAGAGGCTAATTTGATTGGGGTTTGAGATAATTTAATATTGATTTGGATTGAGTTATGGATAAGATAGAAATCCGGTACCAACACAAATGTGTAGAAGATTAGTTAGATTAAAGAAAAACACAATATTTGATTAATTAGATAAAGAATGTTTTTAATAGACAAAATTTAATTTGGAAATGCAAACTGAATAAAAAATTTGAATTTAATTGGTCGATCATTTTTTTAAGTCATATTCGTAATCGTAGCTAGGAGCGCTACAATAAGTTCTGTTTGTAATATTAGGTATTAACTTTTGTTTAATTTAAACAATAAATTATAAACTCGTGCATTACTTGCATCCTAATTTAGTTAATAATAAAAGAAAACTATCCAGCAACATGAGTAATGTATCAAAAGATATTCTACTAATCTGAGGTAATACTCATGTAACTGGATATTATATAAGAAGATCAACTCTGTTAGGACTTCACAAAATCTGAAAAAAATACGGTTAAATTATATTACTGCTCAAGAAATAACAATTGAAAAGTAAATTGGCCATTTAAATTAAAACATTGCATGTGACAATACGTTTCTGAATGCTTCTTACACATTAATACAAGTTTAATGAACATGGAGTTTCATGTTGATAAACCATACTTTGTTTAAAAGCCCACCAACGACCCAAACATGGGTCCTCACATCAGTTCTATTTATTTCAGATGTTTCTCATTCCGTTCATTACATTCCAACTTTGACTTCTTTTTTTCTTTTTCTTTTTGTGTGTGGCGAATTATGATAGATAACTTAAATGAATAAGTGAAAACTTTTGGATATTAAAGTATATTTGAAAATTACGTAGTAAGATATTGTTCAATAACTCTTAATATATTTCTGCTCATACATAAGTAGAATACAAACACATTTATGGAGTTTCATGAGAGTGAGTATTACTCTGCATATAGTAATTTTGAGTTATATATATATTTACCAATCGAACAGATGGCTAGTAGAAACTTACTCTAAAGAAAATCTCGCACCAACGGCGAAGTCATTAAGCACTTCTTTCGGAGTTTTTTTGTTGTTGTTGATAAAAGCTTCTTTCGGAGTTGAAGGCATTCGTTTTGAGAACATCATTGGACATCAGATAATGTAATCACATTTAATACGTATTATATTATATTTACGTGAACCTGACCAAGATGGCGTCCTTATCTAATGAATGACCAAGATATTTTTCAGAATTTTTTTTCTATGTTAAGAGAATATTCATATACTTAATGTTCGATTGTTTTTTTTCTTTCAAATATCCGATCTGCTAGTTGAACATGTCCAGCTAATAATTTTAATATAATTTCTTACATGAAAAAGATGATTGCCATGTTCCACAAAACAAATTGGTTTTTGATGAAATGGGCTTTGATGCTTATATATTTGATATCAGGTAACTATCGCATGGGCCTCAAAACAAAATTTAGTTGAGTCTTCATGAGTTATAGATGTATATTTTTAGGCTGGTTTACTACATGATTTAAGTGATTGAAAGTAATTGAGTTAGATCGTTATATAAACGAGCTATAATGAGTCATGAGTTAGTTCACCATTAACCAAGAAGACATCTTTTAGAGTTTGAATTATATGTTAATTACATAATATGAAAGTGGTAGCTAGGGGCTTGACATGTCCTCCCACTCTAATTAATATTGTCCCTCCTCTCTTTCCCGCCCCGTTATCGTTATTTGAATAACAACTAATGATCAGTTCCAAATATTCTTCTTCTAAATACTGATTCAGCTGGTTCTGATTCAGCTTTGTATCTGTAGGATATCAGAGGAAAAACTTATAGGACTGATGATGAAGAAAGATATCTTCAGAAACCGTTGTTCAAATTTACTTTCCGTTGCAAAAGCGACATGTAGGCTATAAAATTATGTGGAAGATATATTATGAATGGTACCCGCTTAGGCTTCTTTTTTTCCTCGGTTTTTACTCTTTGTATTTTGTGCTTAAAGGTATTTTATACATGATCATTGTGTTGTCAGAAATGTTGCATATATGGCAAAACTATTTTGTGGATAAGATGAGATGTTTTTGTGTTAATAGTCATCATGAAAGAACCCTAACTACCACGTTATGCAGTTTCTTGAGAGGCAAGTTATTCCATTTCATTATGTATCGACAACAAAATAGAATAAAAGAGAAGGAGAGATTTTGGAATTGGTTCAGGATACTGATTTCTCTTCTGAACATTTTGAAAAGACTGTGCATACTGAATGAGTTTCATATAATGGAGAGGACCGTTGTAATTATGGGTTATTTTCGAATGATGATTTAATTTGTTTACAGGTTCTTTATGATACAAATGGGTTTAGTGAGCGTGATTCTGTTAATACATGCTATTGTTGGGTTTCCTTACCATGCGAAGGGCTTAAGTCTGACTTACTACATGATGAGCTGTCCTTTCGCTGAACAGATTGTGAAGAATATTGTTAACAATGCTCTTCAAGCAGATCCCACTTTAGCTGCAGATCTTATACGTATGTTGTTCCACGACTGTTTCATTGAGGAATAGTAGCATTTTTCTTTTGTGAATTAGTTTTCTACGAGTAATCTCAAATTCCGTCAGATCTCTTTAGATACTCTTGAGATTGCACGGCAGATAAATTGTTTTGCGATAAGAATTAAACAACTTTTCCGTTAGTTGTCTTACTTCTTCCCAATGTTCCTATGCAGCATGAGGGTCTATAGGACCACAAGGAGGGTTCGGTTACTTTGTGTTCCAGCAACTCTATGATATGAAACTGTTCTCTAAGCTTCTATAAGAATTCCAGAACGAGCTATTGATATTTCTAATGCGTCTTTCTGATCTGTTGTGGCTTCATAATGTGTTTCTTCATCAATTCGCATCTGCCTCGGAAACTCTACAGACATTGGCTCTAGCACAAGATGAACAGTCTATGACAACTACTAGCTAAAGAAAGAACGATGTCAGAACCTGAAGATGTACAACCAACATTTACGGATCGGTAAGAGGTTTCTGAACCTTTTAAAGAAAGCCTATGTGGCGGGTATAATAGACTATTTTCCATGACGTGTTATTGGTTTTTGACATAAAGTTTTTTTTAATGAAATTCACGAATGATCATTTTCCAGACAAGGATATTGATTCCAAATTGAAAGTGAAGTGTATAAATATGTATTTATTTTGTGTTACTTAATTGAAACGCATAAACTAACCTATTAAATCATAGTATATATATAAAGACATTATTCAAACCAAGATCACACAGTTTATACGTCACAATATACTATGGAAACCAACAACACACTCGCACGTAGTGCGGGTTCATCTCTAATTGTTATAAATACATACAATGAAATATACCAATCAAAACATTTCTCTTTTGTCTCGTTTATTTTTTTTTATTTTTAAACGGAAATGGTGTTTTACACACCTCATGAGTGATATATGCCTTTTGTTTTGTTTTGTTTTGTTTTATACTCTAAATTATAATGCTCTACGAAAACATTAATAGTCCGATCATTACAAACCGAATATTTTCTCACACGGTTTGTCTTAATTGTATTCCGTTTATGTCTCTCCCACTTTAACCTTTATAACAGACCCATCGTTTTAAAAAGAGTTTGATATTTTCATATCTAACTATCAAAGTATATTTTAATATTATTATTTAATATATTTCATTATTTTTATTATTATTTAGTATTAGTTTACGACTTAACTTACGATTTCAATTTTGCAAACTCATTTAACTCATACGATTTCTATGATTGAGGTAAAGTCATACTCATATAATACATGAGTTGAGTTAAACTAGTTCATTCAATATTCTAACTCATTATATGTTGAGTCGAGTAATTTGACTTGAACAAACTAACCTCTCAAAACAGCGATACATGTGATGAATATATATATAAACTTTGGTTGGCAAATGTCAATATAGTATAATGTTGAAATTAAAGAAAATAATTGTATTTACATTTTAAAATAAGCGGAGTATTTTTTTTGTTGACTTTGCATAGTAGAATATAAAAAATACCCCACATATTGAGTTTTGTTCCATTAAATTATTTTTTATTGACAATAGTGAAAAGTTAAACAAGTAATTTTTCATTCTTTCACACTTACTTATTCTTGGTTTTGTGACTCAAGTTAAACGATATTTTATAATTAATGATTCTCATGCCAGCACATTTCCATGATTAATACTTTCTCAGATTCACAAAGTACTGCTTTAATACATTTCACATAGAAAATAGATTTTGATTAAAAGTAACTTAGGAAATATATTTGAAAATCACACTGATACAAAACTACATTCTCTATATATATGAATAATATATATATATATCTTAGCCGTGAATATATGTAATTGATGAAATATTTTTTTGCGATGAAAAGTATAACTGATCAATTCAGATGCAATAAAATATGGTTGTCCGATTCGAAATTTTTTTAGTTATAATTTTGATTAGTAAAATATAGTACTAGTAAAAATGTCAGTACATTAAAGTAATATTTCGAACGTAAATTTTTTAGGAAAATGTTAAATTAGTTTATTCACTTAAATTTTGATAAACCTCTTCATAATAGAGACCAGTATGTTTTAGGATTTAGACCATTTTAATTTTTATAACATTATTTTATTGATAAGATTTTTTTATTATCGTCCAAAAATCGGGAGTGATTGTATTTACTTAATATTTGTTTTCAAAAGTGAAAGTTGAGGAAAACGATAGCCAAGTCAGAAGACAAGTGGCGTTCAAAAGTCGTAATGCCACTTTCTTCAGCTCCACTTCCACACAAGTTGCTAAATCTTCCATCCCCATGCTCCTTGGCCAATGCGACAAAATGTAACAACACATTCTCTTTTCTGGTTTCTACACGTGGCAATCTTCCAGATCAGGTTCATCATACATACACAAAGTCGGCATAAGTTTTTTTTTCTTCTTTCAAAGCAGTAGTTTAAAAGCAACTCTCTTCTTTTCTTTTTCGTCTAATTCAATAATTGAGCTTGGAGAATGGAGAATGGAGAATGGAGAATGGAGAATGGAGAATGGAGAATGGAGAATGGAGAATGGAGAATGGAGAATGGAGAATGGAGAATGGAGAATGGAGAATGGAGAATGCGCAGTTCCAAAAACTATAGTATTACATTATTGCAATCTATTACGACCACATTGATAAATCATTCCCTATCATTCTTACTAAACTTAAAAAAAAATTAAAAATGTTATCAGAACTACGAGAATAAAAATAATAATCTTTCGAAAACTACATAGTTTATTTTCACATGTAAACCATGCTGGTTGTTGTGGAGAAATAAATCTTGCAATTAATTCAAAGAGGTTTAAAATCAGTGTTTTTATGGAAGATCAAAAAAGACAATCAAATAAATGTATAGGTAAAAATATCATAATCATATCCTTTTCATCGGGGGTCGTGTCAAATGCACATATATATACCGTGTGGATATTTTGTGATAAAATAAATGTTTGGCCCTTAAAAATTAAACAATCATGGTTTATTGTGAGAAACTTGATTTGTCCTCAATTATGTTAAACAATCATGGTTCACGACCATACTAAGTTTTTCCTTTTTTGTTTTTTTCTTATACTTCCGATTAATGATTAGATTAAATTAAGATATACAGAAAATAAGTTTTTTTACACAAGGATCACATCTCTTGAACATGTTGATTGTTATAAGAAGTGGAATTGAAAAATTAAACAAAAAAGAATGATAAGAAAATCAATCCTCCATAGCCAATCGTTGCCGTATATCTTTAAACGCTTGGTATGCAAGTAAGCATAGTATGCGGATTTGGCATTCTCGCTAATTGGGTCATATTCCTCAATTTGATTTTTTTTTTTTGGACTCGATCAATGACGAATGAGAGATTGTAATAGGCTGTCCAAAGATTGAGAGCTTCTTAAGCTCCCACAAAAAGAAAGACAAGAAAGACAATGAAGAAAAAAGATGATTTCTCCCAATCGAGTGGACACTAATTGTTGTAGATCGAGAGAATGGTTTGTGATATGGAATGTGTGTGTGTGTGTGTGTGCATGTATTTTATATAGAGGATGAACGTAGAAACCGACCTTATTTTCTTTTTATTTTGGTGATTGAGAATGAGATACTAACTTTTATTTATTTCCTTATTTTGCTCTCTTAAATTCAGATGGAAAACCTAAATTCCAAATCAAAACATGTTTCTGTTTCAATGTTTTGCTTGCAGAAAGCATTACAACAATGCCTTGATGTCAACTAATAAGACGTTTTTGTTGGTAACATAAGACATAAATTTCGGATTAGTACACACATATATATATATATAAGTACATAACAATAAGCGAACTGCTTTTATCTGAGATTATTTGACTATGTACGTACTTGATTTCTACAATTTTATATCCTACAATCTTATTAAAGAAGCAGAAAGATTCCTAATTTATTCGTTAAAAATTTAATGGGTCAGGGCCAACCACCAAGTTGTCTAAATAATATTAAGTATTGAAAGGAAATTGATAAAGATCTTTTAATATATATCACATAAAGATATACTATATAATCAAAAGTTAAAAACATATATTTTCGTGATTAAGTCTCATGGAAGTCTAATATGAGTTTATTTGATGTAGGTAGATTTGGTAGTTTCGAACTTTCGCTTTTTTTGGGGGGTTAAATTCGAACTTTCGAACTTCATAGAAAAATTATGTTAAGTTAGGTGATTTTAGAATTATTCTATTCAGGGCTGGAATGAGAATTCAGGGGGTTTTAGATAAAACATAAAACAATACTCATAAGGAATATAATCAAATATATAACATAATTTTAAATATAATAAAAATTAATAACAAAAAATAAATTATCAAAAAAATTCAAAACAAAGAATTATATATTATTAAAATACAATATATATAACTTAAATAGAATATTATAATAATGAGATCCTACACCAATATGTTTCACTTGATTTTCTTCACACCTGACTCTGATTCTATTACGTAACATAGTTTAGAAAAAACGAGCAATTATTTTTATAACTTTTTAGAACCATTCTCGTAAAAATTGTTTCGGGTAAATTATATTTGAAAGTGTTATATAACTACATATATATAATTCGAAAGTATCAGCTATATTTTTAGTTATGTTCATAAAATATATGCATCACAAAATTTAATCTCATTTTACAGTGGATAAGAATATTATATAGCACAATTTAATCCGATTACATCCGTCTAGTCGCTAGATCCACCCTCGCCGTCTCGATTAATGACTAATCATTCAAAAAAGTCAGTCAACCGATTACTCTCCGCCTAATCCGATTAATCCCCGTCTAATCCGATTATTTTCCACATAATCATCTATAATCTAATTATTTTTAAATTTTCAGTTATAATTTTTTTTATTTTTTTTATACAAACATTTATATTGAGAGTTTGTGATGTTTATAATAAATTATGTTAAAAATATAAATATAAATAAAAATCATAAAATAAATTATTAATACTACATTTTCATGTATTTACTATCATTTTAAAAAACATATTATTTAAAAGTTTAATATAATAGATAAATATATTTTCAAAATATTAAAATAATCTAAAACTAATCTACGATTAATCCTTATTTACTTCCCGATTAATCCCTTAGACGATAGATCCACTCTTGCTGCTCAAAGCGTTGCAAATTTTACATTGTTTAGAAAAGAGGCTTAGAAGTTATAAACATATAATATTCTAATTAGGTATTTTGTCATATATTTCCAGCAAGCGACTAAAAAAAGATTAAAAATCTTTATAATAGAGTTCAATATATATATATTATATCGTATATAGTATTCGGAACCGAGACGCTTGACCTGTACCCTCAAATAATTGGAATGCGAGAATATAAAATAAATAATGGAGCTAGTCTACGCTAAATTTGTTATTATTCAAGGATTAGTTGAAAACTTAGCCAACCCAATTACTAGTTTCTCTGTTGCTTCATCCAAGACTCATCCCCCTACCATTCTTGATTATATATGTAGCACAATATTTTTTTTTATCAAATTTAATTGATATTTTTCATGTTCGTAAAACAAGTTCATGATTTAACAATCGTACAATTTGTTCTATTTGTAAATTTTAATTTATAACAATTATATCATTGAAGCCTTTTACCAAAAAAAATATAAAAATAATAATTAATAGTGAATTTGAACCTTGTTTGGGAGAGACATCGTTTTTTTAGGATGGATAACAAAGATCCTGGACTGAGAGAGTCTACGGACCCAAAAGAATGAAATAGTATTAAAACTTGCTTAATACCAAAACGATGCTAGATTTTAATATTTTCTAAAAAAATAAGCAAAGGATATGTATTGTCACTATTAAAT
This sequence comes from Nasturtium officinale, assembly GCA_963854855.1. NCBI lineage: Eukaryota > Viridiplantae > Streptophyta > Magnoliopsida > Brassicales > Brassicaceae > Nasturtium > Nasturtium officinale. The sequence continues at coordinate 9,724,940 of OY978500.1, forward strand.
AAAAGAGGTTGATGGATAATAGAACACTTAAAAATAAGAGTAATAGGACAAAAAATAGGCAAACAAGAAACAGGTTAAGGATTAAGACAGAACATAAATAATAATTATTTTGTAGAACCATAGAATAAGATAGTGTCCATTGATTAGGGTTGTCAATATCTTTCTTTTCTCATTGTATATTCACATCCACTAAATTAAAGAAAACTATTTTGCATATAGTAGTAGCATAATTGGCATTATCATTATCACATTACATAAAATTATTGACATTTATACACATAGAACAAATTTGATCTATATATTTATATAACTTTTGAATAGAATGTTTATTCTTAGATACCAAATTTTATTTATTTAGTAAAAGTGAGTTGTGTTTTGAAAAATACTATTTTTATGATACCACTTAAAAATTAAAATTATAGAAAAAGTTTTCAAAATATAACATTTTATAATATCTCTTATAGATCTTGTAAAAGTTTATAAACATTTTACAATATAAGTTCCGAATATGGACACCCAACATTTGGACATAAGGTTTGAGATTTACCACTGGATTAAAAAAAAGTCTTATAGCATATTTTAAAAATCTTACAAAATGTTACTTTCACATTATTTGATGTACCAAGGTACGTGTTGATTTAGATTTTTAATTAATTTGGAAATAAAATATTAATTAACTTAATCTTGCTTCAAATCAACTATAAGTAGAACAATATCAAAAACTAACTAGCCTTTGTTTTTGGATTTGAAGTATTGTTCAATTGGCTAGAAATTATTACTTGAACGAGGATGGTGATGAATACATCGAGAATACTAGCTCAAACTGTTAACCTACTTGGGATTTGTGGAATCAACTTGTGTTTTCGAAAGGGTATTACATATAACCCATGTTCTAAAATCCCCGTCTATCTCTAATTACATCCCGTCTAGTCGTTACACTCACCCTCACCGATTCGATTAATGATTAATCCCTCAAAAAAATCAGTCAACCGATTACTCCCCATCTAATCCGATTAATCCCCACCTAATCCGATTATTTTTCGCATAATCATCTATAATCCAATTATTTTTAAATTTTCAAGTATAAATTTGTTTTGTTATTCAGATATTTATATTGAGAGTTTGTGATGTTTTATAATAAATTATGTTAAAATTATAAATATAAATCATAAAATAAATTATTAATACTAAATTTTCATGTATTTACTATAATTTTAAAAACAATATTATTTAAAAGTTTAATATAATGAATAAATATATTTTTAAAATATTAAAATAACCTAAAACCCAATTAATCTCCGATTAATCTCCTAGGCGCTAGGCACACCCTCGCCGCCCGACTAGCGCCTAGCGAGTTTTAAAACAATGGATATAACTAGTTAAAAGATGGATTATATGTTGTTTAATTTTATGGATAGTTTATTTATAGAATATATACATTTAAATAATTTATTATTAAAAGTTAATATATTACAAAATGAAAATTTTGTTTTTGTCTAATTTTGTTAAACATATTTATAGTTTTGCAATTTTAAGTGTTGGAAATGAATAACTCTAATTTACATGTTTATGATCTTATCTGTAATTTACAAATAATTATTTAATTTAAGTTATATATATATTTATTTTATTGGTATTATGCATATATGTAAATTTACTAATTAAAGGTCATATGATTTGTTTTTCAAATGTATATAGTTTAGGTGTAAACAATATTTTATAATTAACTGTAAATGATATCTAATTTTTCAGTGTCTCTTTTTAGTTATTTATACATAAACAATATAACATAATAAATTTAAACATTTAAAACTAACTTAAACTAATTTGACAAAAAATGGTTAAGATATCGATGTAATTTTCTATGTCTATTAGTAAATGTTACCATTTAAATATAACGGTTGGTGTAGATTAGGCCTGGGCATTTTCGGATTCGGATCGGATTCGGATCGGATTGTATTTTTGGATCGGATCGGATCGGATTTCATCGGATTCGGATCAGATCACAAATTTTATATGTAATCCGATAAAAATCCGAAATTTTTTCGGATTCGGTTAATAAATCCGAATACCCGAAAAAACCAAAAAACCCGAAAAATTCGAAAAAAATTCGAAAAAATCCAAAAAATCTGAGAAAAAACCGAAAAAAACAAATCCAAGTTTTATTTATTTTTTAAAAAATAAATAAGAAGTTTAATCAAAAATATAATTTTAGTTGAGACGTATAAAGAAACATTTTCAAATATGTCATATAATTATGAATATTAATAATTAATATATATTTTGTATATTTAAGAATATATATAATTATATATATAAGTATATATATTCTATATATTATATATTTCGGATATCCGATCGGATATCGGATCGGATTCGGATTATAACCGAAAACAAAAAACTTTTAGAATAAAAACTGATCGGATTTTGTAAGGTGTTCGGTTCGGATATTTTTGGATCGGTTTGGATCAGATTTTCGAATATCGGATTTTATGCCCAGGCCTAATGTAGATACCAAAATATTATTATAATTTGAATATGTGATAATGTGATTGCCTATACAGTATCGTTGATGTAGTTGAAAGTAAATTTTTATTTAGTCTATAGCAGATAACTATTTAGCATAACTCCTAATATTATCTGATTTTTTTTCGTTAAACCAAACTTATAATAATATGAAATGAGAAAACTTAGTATGGACCAGAAAATCAAACAAAACACAGTGTAAAATTGTGTTAAACGTGTAATTCACTGTTCATCAAAGACTATGTAAAACTAAAACAGTTATTTTCCTTGATAAGATTGGTTTTATTTTTGTTTCTCTTGAATTAATCTTGAAGAGAAGGAGATATTTTTGATTATTTCGCATTATGTATATATATATAGTACAAAACAATAAACAAGAATAATAACTTATGAAAATTAACAAATAATAAATGTGAGAAGAAGAAGAATAAGAAAGAAGGGAAGTGAGAAAGGTGGGTTCCGTTCATTGAACCAAAGCAAGTTTATGAGGTTCGGGTGTTAGGTTCGGTAATAGGTTCGGAGCAGTCGACTTTTGTGCGGATAAGAACGACTCTACGCTCTTGTTTTTTACACGCGCATCTCTTTCTCTCTCTCTTCTCTTCTCACTCAAAAACTGGCGATCGAAGAGAATAATCAACTAGCTACTGTCACAGAAATCAAACCCAAGAACAGAAGAATCACTATGGTAATCATAATTGTGTAAAGATTTTTTTTCTTCTTCTTCAAAATGGGTTCTCTTTAGTTTTGGTTATAAATGCTCTGTTTCATATTCCACCAAGAACTCTTTTTTACAGCTCTGATCAATCTTTGTTCCTTTTTCTCTCTAATGGGGTTTCGAATTATTTTCCTTTTAATTGATTATATTATAGTTTGACTCTTTTCCTGTAGACCAAAACGTATTCTGTTTTTGTTTTTGATTCTCATCTCATCTCATCTTGATATGGTTATAGGGAGCTACAGAAGCTGAAGAAGAAACCAATAAGAAATGGCCTTCATGGCTAAAACCTTTGCTTCGTGAGAGATTCTTTGTACAATGTAAATTACACGCAGATTCACACAAGAGTGAATGTAACATGTATTGCTTAGACTGTACCAATGGTCCTCTCTGTTCTCTCTGTCTCTCTTTTCACAAAGATCATCACGTTATTCAGGTTCGTTTAGATTCTTTCCTGTTTCAGAAATCATTCAGTTTTTAACTTTTTTTACCGAAAGGGATAAAAAAATGAGAATCTTGTTAAAAATCTTGGTTGGTAAGCTAACTTTTTTTTTCATTTATTGGTTTTCAAAAAATGCAAGAAAAAAATAACAGTGTTTTTGTTTTGTTTTGATTGAGTATTCTTATTGATTTTGAGTTTGTATGTTGGTTAAAATTACAGATAAGGAGATCATCGTATCATGATGTGATAAGAGTATCAGAGATTCAGAAGTTTCTGGACATAACAGGAGTTCAGACATATGTGATTAACAGTGCTAAAGTTGTCTTCTTGAACGAGAGACCTCAGCCACGACCAGGCAAAGGTGTGATTAATACTTGTGAAGTCTGTTATCGAAGCCTCGTTGATTCTTTCAGATTCTGTTCTCTTGGATGCAAGGTAATACAAATTGATTTTTTTTATTTATGTTACTTTCTTGAGGTTAAAAAATATATTTGACTGGGGAGAAAATTACTGTGGAAATGGGTGAAAAACAGAGTTAAATGTCTTTCATCTTAAATGCTTTAGGAGTTAGTTGTTGTGTTGTTTGGTTGATATAAATTGAGAAAGTGTAAAGAAATTACTATGTTTGGTTGAGAGAAATTGCGGGAAAATCAAGTATTTTGTGTCAATAAAAACAGGGTAAATTAACATATATGGCAAAATTTGGGTCGGTAAATATATTTTTTTTTACTTGTGGGGAAAGTTAACTGAATTAATAATATAAAGCTATTTTGTGTCTATGTACTGAACCAAATGCTTATTATTAGTCTAAACCTAGTTGAATAGGTAAACTAACTACTATTCAATAATTTCCTCATTTATATTGATTTTGTAATTAGACCGTCATTTATTCTTTAATCCTTGTTTGATGGGAATTGAGAAAAGGACTTAAAAAGGGGGGTTTTCTTGTTGGGTGGGCAAGAAAATGTGGGGCAATGATATCAACTTGGAGAAATTTTGGAGTTAAAAATAAAAAATAAAAATAGCATTTGATTTGGGTTGACGATAAAGTGGGGAAGAGAAAATTCCAAGTCAATTAAAAGCTTCGTCCTTAAGTAACACCCCATTTTAAACGTCTTTTCATTTTCATACTTTTCTAAATGGACTTCAACATCTTCATATTTATAGTTTATACTTTATACTTTATTAATTACTAAGATAACCTTAACAACAACATGATACTTATCTTGATCTTTTATTGTTTTTCTTTTTACTAGATCTCTGGAAGTTCGAAGATCTTAGACAAGAAAAGAAAGGATTGGACAAACACTCTTTCGGATTCAGATGATTCTTATAGTAGTACTAGTATTGGGAGGCTCAAGAAGAACGATGAAAGTTTCACACCATCAACACCGCCTTTATCAGCCGTGAATCGCCGAGTCGCTAAACGAAGAAAGGGAATTCCTCACCGTGCTCCATTTGGAGGACTAATCATAGAATACTAAGAAAATGGTAATGTATATAGTAGTCTCATGCAAATAACAATCACTAGTAGTTTGGGGGTATGTGTATGTATAAATGTCTATAATGGTATAAAGCAATGTAAGAAGAAAATGTTAACATTATAATGTTATGTAGATATATAAAGTGGGGGGAAATAATAGAAAGAATACTTGTGCCTGTATATTTTGGGCTCAATAGGTAAATATGTAAATGTAGAATAGTGCTTGTGGAAAAAGACAATATATAGTAATAGTATGTGATGCAATGCAAATGTGAATGAAAATAAAAAAAAAAGGCATTTTATCATCTATGTACTTGTTTCTTGTTTTTTGTTCAAATGATATCTACTTGTACTTTATGACAAGTGCGTGTGAGTAACTAAACTATTGATGGCAAAGGATCTGAGAATTTATAGTAATGGAGAGTTGTGTATGTTTGAGTCTACGACTAGAGAATCGTCTATCCAATTTTGAAAGTTCTCATTAACTATCTTACTACTATTTAATATTTACCTAAGGAAAAACAAAAACAGTACATGAGGCAAAATATGCAAGTACATGACATATCTAAAACTTTTACAAGATAAAAATTATTATTTAATTTTAAAATAAATAAATATGAAGTGATCATTTGATCAATGATGTAAAGTTAATTCTCTATGTTTTAAGATATTTAAGATTCAAAACTTTCATAACATTTATCTGAAATTCATGTGTATATTCTAAATTCTTTGTGTTATAATTTTGTTTCTAATAATTTACTCATGAAACTCTGTTAAAGTTCAAATCAACAGATTTAAAATTGAAAGATCTCCAAAGTTTGTTTTTAATCCAAAGTTTTTATAGTTTTGAATTTTAACATGGGTTATGCACGTGCGGTGGCTTACATATGACGTGTCGTGCTATCATTGGTAGAAAAAAATGGCTCGAGCGCAGCAAAACCATGATTTTGCAGATAAAGAAAAAAAGGTAAGACAGAGTCCAACGGCATCTACTTGTAGGGAGAGTGGGCTTTTAATGGGCATTTTAGCTATTAAGTGGGGCCCATTATCGTCATCTTCATTTTGTGCCCATCCGATCTCCCAAACGACATATATAATTGCCAATGATGTAATCTTGGCCGTTGGAATCTCCAGAACTTGTAAACGGGACACGAAATTTTAAAATCCACAACATATTAAATTATTGTAGTTCGTCATTTTGTCGTTTTATTTTATATTGTGTAACAGTACTTTTAGTACTATAAAATAAAAATAAAGGAATAATTTTGGAACAAGCATGTGTCATGATGTTGCCGAACCCACTCACACCACGTAAATCGTTTTGTCCGATTGTCCAACAATAATTTAAAATTATATGATAAAAATAACTAAATATGTTATTTTAATTGATACTTAACCTATAGTAAGGTTAGAGGTGTCAAAATTAATAGTCCGACTCAATTTAACCTAAATTTAGGTTTCAGATTTATGTGGTTAACGTGGGTTATCCATTTGAACCCATTTGTTTTTAAAACGAAAATTTTAATACTCAAACTTATCATCATAAAATCCACTAGCTAAATAGATTAGATGAATTACCCATATAAAACTTAAATGTTATTGAAAGAAATCTAAAATATATCATTTAATTATAAAATTAGCAAAAAATTACAAATAACAAATTAAATAAAGATATATAGTTATTAACTCATAGGTAATTAAAAATTCAAATGGGTTGATTCATAAAACTCACATCGACCCATAATATACTTGTTTATTTATATGAATATGATTGTTTAACTCAAAATTTATTTTAAATATTATGTAAACCGGATAAATCTATGGATTTTGATCCACTAAGTGAGATCCACAAAGTGAGATCCACATTAATAATAATAAACACAATCCGTTTTGTTTTGATTAATGAACGGGTTATCAACATTAACCTTTTTTTTTTGTAAAAAAAAAAAAAAAATAGTGCTCTATCTAATCTATGTAAGTCATTGTCTATTAAGGATATGTTCGAAATGCATTTAATAAAATAGTGAGTATGGACAAAATAAGCCTATAACACAGATTCTAGTATAGATTTTTTTTTTTTCAAGAGAAACTCGATCATACTCAAAAAAAAAAAATTGATTATCATTCGAGTCTATGTACCGAGTCTATCATAAGCCAAATTTTTTATCTAACTAGATCAATAATTATTTCAAATTATTTATTAAAAATTTATAGATTTTGATTATTTTAAAATTTTAGTTAGATAATATCAATGTAAAACTCGCTAGGTGCTAGTCGGACGGCGAGGATGGGTCTAGCGTTTAGAAGATTAATCGGAGAGTAAACGGGGATTAATCGAAGATTAATTTTAGGTTATTTTAATATTTAAAAAATATATTTATCTATTATATTAAACTTTTAAATAATATTTTTTAAAAATTATAGTAAATACATAAAATGTAGTATTAATAATTTATTTTATGATTTTTATTTATATTTTAACATAATTTATCATAAATATCACAAACTCTCAATATAAATGTTTGTATAACAAAAACAAAATTTTTTTACATCTGAAAATTTAAAAATAATTAGATTATAGATGATTAGGCAAAAATAATCAGATTAGGCGGGGATTAATCGGATTAGGTGGGAAGTAATCGGTTGACTGATTTTTTCGAGAGATTAGTCATTAATTGAGGCGAGGAATGTGGGTCTAACGACTAGACCAGATGTAATCGGAACTAGACGGAAATTTTTAGAATATGAGATAATAACAAAAAAAATTGCCTAAATTTATTTCGCAAAAATTTCCCAATTTTATTTTATTAATATCTAATAAACCGATGATGGCTTAATGAAATTTCAAAATAAATTCAGTTCTTCGATACAAAGAAAACTATTGGGGCCAGAAAAAAAAACTATTGGGCTTTAAAAGTCAGGCCCATTAAATCAACAAACGTGTCACTTTTTAATAACCGGAGCCCTAGACCCGCCGTGAAATTGTTGCGACGAAGAAAGAAATCGCTTCATCAAAAAAAAAAAAAAAAAAAAAAAAAACCAATCCTTTCGATTCGTTTACTCCAACGATTTTTCACTTGACTCATTTCGTTTGAATAACGGTTTTAGTTTAAAACCGTTAATTACCGTTTGATTCATCTCCGGCGAATAAAAATGTCTGCTTCTTCACCTTCTCCTAGTAACAATGGCCTTTCCTCCGTCGTCACACCTCACAAAACTCTCCGTGGTCTTAACAAACCTAAGTGTATCCAATGCGGCAACGTTGCTCGCTCTAGGTCTCTCTCTTCTACGCATTGTTTCGTCGAGTGATTTTGATTTCTTTTCGATTTCTATTGCTAAAGTTTGGATTTTTAATCTTATAGGAATAGCAATTTCTCTTGTGTATTGAGGTTTTAAGTTTATCATAGGGTTTATTAGTTTTGGGTTTGTGTTTTCTCCAAGATTTGGTTATTGGATTGTGTGAAAAACTCTTGAGGTTGTTTAAAGTTTTGAGCTTTAGATCAGTTTCTTGAGAATTGGGATTGGGATTGTCTTAAAGTTTTGAGCTTAGTTTAAATTTGATTGCTTGGATGTGTTTAATGCAGGTGTCCTTTTCAATCTTGTAAAGGTTGTTGTTCAAGAGCTGAGAACCCTTGCCCTATTCATGGTATGGTTTATGCCCAACTCTGCTTTCAACTTAGTTAAAAGATTCAGTTTTAGAATTTAGTGTTCATAGCTTCGATTGGGGATGGGTAACTCTTGTGACTGTTGCTTTCACTTGGTAACTTAAAATATGAAACTATTAAGTTTTGTCAATGATTATATTGAATTAAGAAAAGAGAATTGTAAGACTGGTTCTTTGGAAGTGTTTGTGATTAACACTGAGAATTTAGAGATTGTTATCAATGGACTGTTTTGTGTTTCGTCTTATGTGTTTATGTCGCTGCAGTTCTTAAAGCAGCTGTAACGTCTGCTGAGAAGTCGCAGGCGCCAAGTACTCCATCATCAGAGCAGAAAGCAACTGAAGGCACTCCTGGGTAAATATATATACAAACCATTCTTCTTCTTTTCTGTTTTGATTCTGCTTCTGTGCGCAAGTGAATCTTAGATGATGAACTGGTTTGGACATTGCTTAGTTTTCTTGTTTTGTTGCATGTAGCTGAAATTGAGGTGCTATATATGTATGTTCTTGTGGAACTTTTGGTTTCTTTAACGTGACATTTTTCTTCTATTGTAAACTGCTTCAGGAGTACAAGTAAAATTTCGTCAATTCGCCACCTTTCTAGCAGCTTTTCTCAGTTTAATAACCTGAATGCTACTTCACGCCAGAGAAAACCTTTGACGATTAAGGTACAACTAATGTTGACTTATTTCTTTGACTTAATTTACTCTTTGGAAAATCTTCTGTTAGTTGTTATCCTCTTATCAGTTGTTGATCTGTCTATATTCTCTAGGATGCTCAAGCGTTAAATGAGTGGCGGTTTACAAAGCTAAAAGAGTATAGAGACAGGAACATTGAAGTAGAAAATGAAGCTTTTGATCGGTACATGAGTAATGTGAATTTACTAGAAGAAGCATTTTCATTTACATCTGTTCCTGAAGAAGAGGTTCCGGAAGCAGCAGCTTCTGAGATAAATATTGAGGAAAGAATTGTTTCGCAGATGAAACTGAAGCTGAGATCAAACCCCGCAAGAACAGAGAGCTTTAAGAAGCGAATCGCAGAGACTGTCAAAGCTGGTTTGTTGAAGCTTCAGAAACCAGTTTTTGGTAGTTCTTCAGATGATCAAGATGAAATCCAAAGGCGGATCAAGAGAAAAAAATGGGAAGAGAAAGGTTCATATTTGAATGAAACAATCGATAAACTGAACAAAACAAGAACCGAAGACGATCTTAAATCTTGCTTAGAGATGAAATCAAAGCTTTATGGTCATGTTTCTTCCAATGCAGCATCTGAGGAGAGCATGGTTTTGCCAGGTATTGCTAGAAAAGTTGAGATCAGCGACGAATCACTTCAAAGAATCGGCGAGAATCTCCAAACTCTTGACAAAGTTGAAACTTTGTGAAGTCAAGAAAGAACATCCTGTTGATGAATCAAAAGTTCAGGTAGCGAGAAAACCTCGAAATCTTTCGAGGGATCACGATATTGTACTACAATCAATCCCTCAAAACTGGTACTGAAGACTCAGATTCAAGATTCTTCTTGTAAAATAGTGTTGAGAGTAAAAAGTTTGACATTAGAATGCAGCAATGAGAAAAAAGCTGTTGATTGTATCTTGTTGGATTTTCATTGATTGAGTCACTGCATGTTGCTACTTAGATTTTAAATTGCTCATTCGGTTATTAATAGCAAAACTGGTTCCACATTCATTTTATTATGTTGAAAACTCATAAATGAAGATTGTTTTGTATGATCTTTGAAAATAAAGATCAAACCCACCAAATTAAGAGTAGGATTGGTTTGGAGAACCGGTCCGTGTAGTTGAAAACCGGTATTTTGGGAAAAATATCCATCCACCAAAGCTCATTTTCAACACGTTTATTTGAAAATGACTATAACCAAACTTTTAGATTCTCAATTTGTTTCGCAGTCTCAGTTCCACTATCAACATAGATCCAAAAGAGATTTTGTGGGAATTAATAATAACCTTTAGTTTATTTAATTTCAAGTTTCAACCATATATATATCACATATATGCATGTTGTTCGTACATTGCATAAGTGGAAACATGTTGAATGGGTTGTTGGTTGGACATGAGATGAAACAACTCATATGAACTCATTTTAAGTTAAAACTTTCTCTGTAATTATTATTATTGTTACCACCTAATATCTATAATGGTTTGGTCATACCTAATTTTTAACTGTAAGATAATATAATTATGTAATAATCCAGAATCAGAAACACATAAAGATGATTATAGAACAATCGACTCGTATGGTTCAGAATAATATTTGCAAACTAAAAATGAAATGACTTAGCAAACCTATTTATTCCTCTCTTTTTTTGTGGGGTAACATTTTCATGTTTGATTTTTTTTTTGGTTGAGATTATATCGTAACATATTGCTTATGATATTATCTCATTCTCATCTGTCTTGAAAGGAAAAGTTGATAAAGATATCGCTGACCACTTGTCCAATAATAATTAGTGTAACCAAAATATTATATGTAAGAATAAAATTTCTAACCAAACTATTATATGCAAGAATAAGATTAGTGTAACCAAACTATCATATGCAGCAAAATACAATCCATCAACCAGAGAACAAAAACTTAATATTAATGAATTCGATTAATAATTAGAAGGGTGGGAAGAAGTTGCTGTCTATATAATCTGATTATGTTATTTTGTGTACTAATAAAGAGAAGATGTGAAGCAAGTCTCACACATGTTATGATTAGTGACTTACACTTCATTTTCCTGTTACTACAAAATTAGTGATTTATAACTTAAACAATTGCCTTTGTTTAATAAAATAGAGAATGCGGCAAACAAGTCCAAAGTATTTCTTATTTCTTGTTACATCATCTAGACCAAAATAATGCTTGAAATACCCCGTTTTGTAAAAATCAATGTAGCAAAATTAGAGTTTTATTATAAGAATGATGACAACCAAGATTATAGACAAAAACTAGACATCTCGCTGACAGAGTGACAGAAAAATATCAAACCACTTATTTGAAGTAACTTGATACAAATATGGTATTTATGGATTTGATTCAACCTATAAAAAAAGACTAAGTATTACTTTCTAGTTTCTAATTATATTAAAACTGAAATAAAAGTTTTTTAGTATTTAACATAAATTATTATAACATATAGTTAAACTTCTATGAATTAATAAAATTGGAATCTATATATTTAACAAAAAAAAATTAATTTATCGTTTTTATTAATTTATACAAGTAATATTTGAAAAGTATTAATTTGAAACCGAAAAATATTAATTTATAGAGATCAGTGTACTATTTATCCACTATTGGATTTAGATTCACATATCAGATCTTAAGTTTGAGTATACGTCCAAATTTTAAAATTTATATATTAATAGCATATATATACCTTATGCTTTAATTATCATGATAGCCTTCTAAAAATCTTCAAAATTATAGTCTTTATTATTTTTAAAAATAATATTTTTCTCTGTCTTGTAGTAATTATGAATTTTCAAAAATTTGATTAACCTGTCGAGTCGAATACAACCGTTAATATAAAACTCGGTCGCCGAATAAACAGTACACAATTTTCATTTTCCACATTTGTTTTTAGTTTTTACACTTTGTTTATTTATTTTTTAGATTTTCCTCGGAATATGCGAGAGTAATGGCGTGGTTGAAGACACGAGAGAGAATCCTGAAGAAAAAGCCAAATCATAAGAAGAAGAGATGCAAAAGAACAAACCCAAACCCCAAACATATTAAAGACTCTTTCTCCAATTCAATCACACCTCTCTTTATATATATATATCCAAAAACAGAGAAAGAGAGAGAGAGCAAAATGTGGAGAAAATAAATAAACAAAAAGACAAGAGTTTCAAATACGTTATGATGATGATGACGATGAAGCTTTTGGATCATTAACCGTTAATTTTCTTTCTTCTCTTTAAATTCTATTAGTTTCACTCTAAAGAAGCTATAGATAATTTTTGATCAAACCAATATGCTGTTCAACAATGAAGGTTTGTTTTTTATGTCTAAACTTCAAAAAAATTGGAGTTTTTTTTAAATTTAACTAATAGAGAATGTATTTGTTTTATAGGTTCTAATAATCAGAGAAAAAGAGGAAGAGAAACTAATAATCATCAATTTTTATTACCTTCTCTACAGTCTCATCAGTTTCCTCAAGTTATAGATTTATCTTTATTACATAACCATAATCATCCGCAACCGTCGAATATGGTTTATACAGGACTCCGATTATCTTCCGGTGAAGATCAACAACAAAAGATTAGTGATTGGTTTCAGCATAATAGTCACCATCATAATCTTGTTTCTCATTCGTCTGAAAATGTTTTTACTGCAAATATTAATAAGCAGAGTGAAGAACTCGACGCATTTCTTCATTCCCAGGTTTTGATTTCGTCTGAGATGAATTGGGTTTTGGAAAAGTTTTGGTTTTGTGATCACCGGAATGTTAAAAAAACGTTTTTTCATAGGCGGAGGAGCTACGGCGCACATTAGTGGAGAAGAGAAAGATGCACTATATTGCGCTTCTTGGTGCTCTTGAGGAGTCTTTTGGACGTAAACTGAGAGAGAAAGAGGCAGAGATTGAGAGAGCCACGCGCCGTTACAATGAGTTGATGGCGCGTGATGTACAGCTGAGAGCGGAGGTTCAAGCATGGCAAGTGAGAGCCAAGGAGCAGGAAGCCACCGCCGTGTCGTTGCAAGCTCAGCTGCAGCAAGCAGTTAACAAATGTGGTGAGTCGGCGCAAGATAGTAGAGTGGAGGAGGAAAGGCTATTATGCGCCTTAGCTGGAATAAGCGGTTTGGACGACGCTGAGTCAGCATACATGGATCCGGAGAGAGATAGGCGGCCGAGTTGTAAAGCTTGCCGGGAAAGAGAAGCGACGGTGGTTGTGTTGCCGTGTAGGCATTTGAGTATCTGCCCCGAATGTGACCGGACAGCTTTAGCTTGCCCATTGTGTCTTACGTTGCGGAATTCAAGTGTTGAAGCTGTCTTTTGCTAAATGGGCCAAATTTAAGCCCATTAGTTTGTCACCGGACATACAAACAAATTATAAATATGTTCTAGTTTAAGGTAATTTTTTTTTTTTTTTAATTTAGTCTGCTTCGAAACCAAAACTATCATACAACTGCACGCTCTAGTGGAAAGCTAATGCACGGTGTGACGTAAGACACCTAAACATTGTTAATGTCATCATTGCTTTTAACTCATTTAGCCACGCTTGCTCTTTTGGTGTAACTTTGTAAGACATACACATATGTTTGAGACTTGAGTCAACTGGTTTTGTTGCCTTTCACCTCACACTTTTAAGTCTTAACAAATGCTTTTTTTTTTTAAATTGATCATCGAAGGATCTTTACTACATATGTTATAAACTCTCGCTTTGGTGTTTTGTTTGTGATTCAATTTGCGTCACCTTGCAGAACCCTATTTCGCAAATGTGAAGTTTACGAGCCCTCAAAAGTTTCCTGAACACATACTTTTCAAACTTCTATAGTAATAGCACATTAGCGAAACCCTCCAAATTTTACAAGGAAAAAAACGATTTCTTTTCTTTTTACACTACTAAGGCTTTACACAGACAATGACAATGTTCTCTTTTCGTACAAATAAGTAATCATTAGCTAAGCTAAAAATTCCAATATTGGGGGACTAGAGAGTGGATTACAGATTCTATATCTTTAAACTCCCTTAGTCATTGGGATCTATACCTTTCTCTGCTTCTGTTAACTGATCTGCATAATCATCCAACAAGTAATCACAGATCTCCAGCAACTGATCTGCCAAAGGCGGTATTCCCGGGTTACGCCTGTCGTTGTAAAGATGAGCATTGTACTGTATCTGCCAGACATCGTGTCTAAATTGCTCTCGGTCTTTGTACTCTATCTTCCGTACCTTATCCCGGATTGTGGAGAGATCCATCGGGTGTTCCACAACATCAAGATAGTCCGGAGCCTCCTTTTTGGAAACTGGTTTCAAGAAGAGGCGTGACACTTCTTCTTTAAGCCTTAGTGTGTCTACTATGCTTTCCAAGATGTTTGCTAGGCCAACCTATTGGTAAGCCAATAGAGGAGAGAAAACAAATGAAAAGACAATTTCATTAACGGTGAGGATATGTAAACTCATGAAAGGATGCTTTGTGGTTATAGAGTAATAACATAAAGTGAAGGAAGTAAAGAGAATATTACCTCTCCTTTCTTGCGTCGTTTTGGTTGTGGAGCATACTCTGCACCATCTCTTTCAAAGTCGGAGACATATCGGCTTCTGACGTTCCGGCCTCTTTCTGACAATCTTCTATCGTTTCTTCGAGGTGGATATTCTTCTACATAGCCTTCTAATTCGGGTTGCAGCTTTTTTTTCTTTTTTTTCTTCCTAGCTTTCTGTCGTTCTTCTTCCTCCCTCTCACTCCGTAAAACCTCTTCGTATCTTCTGATCTCAGCTATCTCATTGGGTTCTTCTGATATACTCATATCATCATACTCTCTTCTGGCCATTACTTCTCTATGTCTTCCCGTACTTATCTCCTCTTCTTCCCACCACACTCTATCGTCTTTTGGTCTCCGCTCTAGAGAGTTCTCTGACAGTCTGAAGCTCTGCTGCCTCTGAAAACCCGCCAGTTCTGCCATCCTTTTTGTTTTCCGGGACTCAAACCGTGGACTTTCTTCAAGACTACTCATATCATGATCATTTATCTCTTTCGAACGTTTTATAACAAGTTTCTTCTGAGGCTGTTCTCTTTCTGTTGGGGGTCGTATCACGAGATGAGGCCTACGAGATTCAGCTTGATCTGTGTCCATGCTTAATGATGGCCGAGAAATAGAAATAGTGCGCCTGCTTGAGGCTGCCTGATTTCTATCTGTACTAGACAAGGGTTGTCCAGAAACAGAAGGCTTGTGTGATTCCCTTTCCCCTATCTCTGCGCTTAATGTAGGCATCAATTGATGGGAAGGTCTGTCAGATTCAACCTTTGATTCTTTAGGTTTTGCCTTACTTGAAATCTTCAGTTTGCTGATCTTAGATGTAGACTTGGTCCCAGTGTCTATCACAGACACTGCTGCTTGCTCAGAAGTTCCTGGAGCTTCTGAAACAGGTTTATCTGACAATTCCCCAGCAGGGATACCATATCTAAACTTCAGAGGGAGACCCCCAGTTTTAGAAGTTGAATTATCTCCCTTTGGAGTTTCATCGACAGAAGTTTTCATTGCACTTTTTGGCGCAGCCTTGCTGTTCTTAATAGGTTTCACCTTGCCCTGACCTGATAGTTCTGAAGAATTCGGTTTTCCTGCAGACTTCTCCAAATTTATGCTGTCGGGTTGTGATTCTGTATTTTCTCTGTATCTTGGGCAGTATTTATTGGTTCTCATGTGTCCATGCTGGCCATGAAGATAATATCAAACACATTTCCATAAGAAGAAAGTTTAGGTTCATAATCTAGTCTAATAAGCAATTATACCTGCCCACAGGCTCCACAAACAAAGTTCTCTCTCGCTGATTTCTTTTCCTTGAAAACCTGGTTAAGACCGAGAGGACAGATATCACCTCAGAAAGACCATTAAAGTATTAGAATAAACTAATGTTTGTACATGCTGTACTTATTTGATAGTACCTTTAGGTTTTCGTTCACTATTTTGACCTTCATCAGCTGGCCCAAATAATTGCTGCTCTCTTTTACCTTACCTTTGTGGGTCTTTATAATAGGGCTATTAACCTGCCAATGGAGGGGAATAAATGATACAAGTTGGTCAACACATGCAAGACCTTATGACCTGACTCAGTAATTGAAGAAGGCAAAAGCAAAAGGGCCTTTAGAAAATTTTCAAACTTGTACTAACAATTCTGGTGTCTATGCCCGTGTTCTCATTTATTAAGAAAGATGCATCAGATTGGGCGGCGGCATAAGGTTTCTTGTCAACGACAGAGGTCTTTCTTACAGGTTCAGCACTCTGAAAGCCTATATTGGGCCGTGGAGGAGGAAAAGATCCAATTCCCTCTCCCACACCTTTCATCTTCTTCTTTTTCTTCTTCTGATCCTCATCTAGAGAAGCATTACCAGTCAGTGATTCATCGACAAGAGAATGTTTTGCTAATAGTACAAATGCTTAGTTGAAAGCACGTTACCTTGCATCAGCAGTCGGCATAACTCTGCATATTCAGTAGCTTCATCTTCAATTTCTTCGTCTGTCTCAACTTGAGATGGCCGCCGTCTCATTTTGATACCTTTGACTCCATCCAGCTTGTCATTCTTAGACATATTAGATTCTTCCCCCTCCCCACCTTCCTCAGCATCAAGTAGATTTTCCAGATCTCCGGCAAAGGAGTCTAAGTCACTGTTCGCCTCATTTTCACTTTCATTCTCATCACCATCAAAAGCTGAAAGGGACAAAACCTGCCTATCCCAAATCTCCTGACACTTTTCTCGGGCCTGCTGTTGCATCTGTAGGAAAGACATTCTCTGGCCACGGGCATACTTGCCTATGGTTGTAGGATCAACCTTAACACCGGATGCAGCCTGCTCACTTGATAGCTTCCGTATCATAGCTATACGGTGCCATCGAGTTTGCTTGGCAATTATCTCATCAGGTACATTAAACTTGAGAAGAACCTATAAAGAGAACCGAAAAAACCATATCTTAATTCAAATTTTCGATGGGCTTTACTTTCATAGAATTCTAGAAAGAATGGGTGACTTGTAAGAAATATGTCCTTTTAGGCTCCTAGACATCTGAAACAAAAAAGTGTACCTCTCGAGCTGCTTCCATGCTTAATCTGCGAAGATCAGCATCTGTACCAGTGACAGTTGGGGCTCCACGGCCGGCTGCTGCCTTTTTCTTCATATGCCCAGCTGCAGCTGGAGCTTTTGGTGCAGCTCTGACGTAGCTGAATCCTAGACCCCGTCCAGACGGATCACCAACCCCAGTAATCTCCAAACGCTCTATATTTGCTCTGTCCTACTCAAACCCACAAATGAAAATGAGAAATGTGAGAATCAAACCAGCCAAGGAACAAAGGCATGAGAGTGACTGATCAGAAGTATCAAATAAATTTACACTGACAAGATTTAGAAAAGATCTTAACAGATCTAGAGAAGTGGAGCTGAAATAGATTCTAGTCTTGGTTGCAAAGAACTAATATTGTATCACCCTGCCATGTCTATAAAAGAGAATCGAGAATGGCTACACCGTGTACAGATTAGGGATTATTAACTCCTAAGTTCCAAACATAACTTCCAGATAAAACTCACTGGCTATGAAACTCCCAAATATAGATAAGTGATGCTCACCTGATTTGTACAAGCAACAAAATTACTGCTTAGATTCCATGGAGTAATCTGCAACTCTCTCTCAATATGTGATGCAGCAGCAAGGGCAATAGCTTCGTCTGGGAGCTGAGCCAATGCCGTTGATATGCTGGCAGGCAATGTAAACCGGGTGATCCCTAAATGTTTGAGTCGGTACAGCCCAGCTAGCATACTCTCATAGGAACACACCTAGAAAAACAAATTATAGAATGCCATGCATCTTAAAGAGTAAATTTCCAGTAATAGTTCTCAAAAGTTCAGTTAATGCAACTTCGGACAGCGGAAAACATATGGCGTGTAAACCATGAAATTAACTCAAAGGCGAAACTTACATGCTCTGGTGCCACTAGCTTTTTCATCTCATTTTCAGATGGATCTGGAAAATCACCTTTTCTGAACCAACAAGGCTGGCCATTTTTATCCCTCTGCAATTTGTACATCCATGAAAGAGTCAGCAATTGCAATCAGGACAAAGGAGAAATCGCAAGTGATAATTTGATGAGGTACCTTCAGATAAGCACAATGTTTTAGGTTTCTCTTGACGATTGCATCTGTCAAGTTAGAAAATAAGAATGACAGCTCTTCTGCAGCAATTTTTGAAGTAACTTGGTGGCGCTCATTACGATCATTACGTTTCAAAAACTCTCGGTACACATAAACCAACATCCTGTTCATCAAATACGTCTGTAGATTCTTTGAACCAGGAGACATTACTTCCATGCGAGGTTCCTGGAAAGATATAATCTGAGCACACCGATTTTATGAAACTAAAGCAAAATAAGATGCATCTTGCAAAAATTAAGTACATTGCATGTGAAACTCATAACCAGACTCTTGTGGCTTAAAACAAAGCTGAAATGAGCATCTAACATCTCTCTGATCACTGTAGTACCTTCCCCAATTATTATTATAGATCTGTTAGCTTATTGTACCCTTTCATCATTTATCCTAAAAATTTTCTAGGACACCAACCCCAAAATACTAACCGAATTAGCAAAGGTAACAGGTGTAACGCAAAAGAATACAAAATTTAATTCGCTCAGGGTAATGAGCTCCAATGTTACACTACTAAATCACAAGAATGGAACATATATATTCAATTCTTGATTGTGTGTGTATATATTCACAGATATGTACTCCTTCTTTGGACAGAAATTCTAAGAGAGTGAAAGGCAAACCTGTTGTCCAACAACAACGATCTTGTCAATGCGCCTAAGAGAGAGCTTTCCTTTAGGTGACCGGACCAACAAGTAATCTGTTGATTGCAATCTCTGTGGGAAAACAGGTGCTTTATACATGTTTGTTTCAATGGATGACTGACTGCAACCAGCGTGTATCTCCCCAAGGAAAGGGGATTTGTCCCCATGTTCTAGAATGATCACATTCCCTAAGGTGTCACTTTGATTACGCAGCAAGTTTCCCTGTTGATCCTCTGGATATGACTTCTGATAATATGTGCACAAATTTGCACCCATTCCTGCATTGCTGAGCATCAGCGGCCTCTCCTCACAATACCTACAGAGATAAATAAAAATAAAAAGGGAGTTCCAACCACTGCATTTTCTTCCTGAGAGAACTAGACCAAAATAACCTCAAAAGCCAAAAAATAGAATGCATAAAAAAGCAAAACAAAATTTCCCAATCTGACAGGCAAGTCTCATACAGAACTGTCTTACTCCATCAAGAAAACATGGCCATCTTTAGTAGATAGGTCAGATTTCTTCTTGAATGCCCCAGGAGGTCTCAAAGATTTGTTTTCGCCAGGCAGCTTCTGTGCCCATGGCCACAGATGTACTTTGGTACGCACAAGATGAACCAATGAATTTGGTTGAACACTTTGTACAGCAAGAGATTTTTCATCCTCAAGTTCCTTTCCCATGTAAAACATCTTAACTGCTTCTATTTCCTTAAAATCTGCAAAACAATAGTAGCAAGTGAGCTCTAAGATTTGCCAATGAAACCAATAAAGTAGTATGTTCACCAAATAGAGTCTATGTCATAATGCCTAAGACAAAAGTGAAAGAATAACAACAACCTAGCTTTCTAGAAGCCTTGGCTTTTAAAGACGAGACAAATTCCTCTATGCCAACGTGTAGCTTGCTTCCTTTACCCCCAAGGCTCTTTACAACAATTTTCATCGATCCTCGGGTGGGTAACTTTCCTTGCTGCTTGATCGCTAGCTCATTGTCATGTGGATACCATATAGCTTTGGGCCGATGAAAATTTGCTATGTCTTTACTGCAACAAGTTCACTCAAAACATTTTAACATAACTACTAGAAAGTGGATTTAACAAGAAAATTCTAGTGTGGAAACATTTTAGGGCATGCAAAAGAGTGCAAATACAAAATGATATCAAAATACAAAATGATATCAAAATACAAATGCCTACTTACTTGCTCAATTTATTCTTCATCGTCTGCAATTTAACTGCTGGTGCTGAATGAAAAACTCTCAAACTATGAACACCGGATTTATTAGTATTTGCTTGCAACTGCTGCGAGCTTTTCCCATTCAAATAAAACTTGTCATTAGAAATATTGAACTGCCACCCAGAACTTGATTCGCGGCCTTCCTGATAGCTTTCATCCTTGGATTTTGAAGTCCGAGATACAATCATAGCTCCAGCATGAAGTTGAAGATTTTTGCTTTCCTCGTTATCCAAAATTTCAAAGACCATCTGCTCATCTTGAAGATCAAAAATTAGTTTCGGTCTGCTCAACTCTTTATCTGATTCCCATATTATACTATCTAACCATGCCTCGTCGCCCAAATCTCTCTCTTGTAATACAAGTCTGCTAAAGCGCCCAAGAGCATCATTTTCAAGTCGCTTTATATTCTCTACTCCAGCATTGTCATTTTCACTAAGATGATGCTCACCCCACTGGGATTCTAACCTTAGCAGTTGTGGATGATGTCTACTTTTGGTAGTGGAATCGTTTGAAGACTGGGAATCTCTTGAACCAAAAGACTCCAACAGATTGGCAGGAAAAGGCACAAGCATATTATTGTCAGCTTGAACTTGCTCTCTAAAGTTCATCAAATCCAAGCTTTCTTGCTCAGGCTCTGAATTTGTTCCTCGAACCAGCATATCTTCCGACTCAAGTCCACATTCAATGCCGTCACCAGAATCACCACTAATTTCAGGAGAATTTTCCCAAAGAATCTGATGTTCCCACTCATGCTGGTCAAGAGGAAAGACTTCCATTGATAATTGAGACAGGCACAGAGATGAATTATCATCTATTAAGTCCTGGTTCAACAGTTCACCCATGATACATGAATCCCTTCCTAGCTTGGTAACTTCTATTGATTCTGGTGTGATACCACCAACTGTGCCAGCTTTTACTAGCTGCAAACCCTCACTAATTGGAAAGGGAACATCCAGTTGAATCAGATCAGCTTGTTTAACATGAGTATCAGTCCTACCATGGCTCTTGAGGAGTACCTCCTCATCATCTTCAACAAGCTCAGATATATCCATAGATTTGTATTTATCTGTACGGAAGAACGCTACGACGTAAGAGTTCTACATGAAGAAATGAATTATAAACAAAACTTAAAAAAGAGGAATGCAGAGTGACAGGAACGAAAAGACAAAGGAGAAATGGAAAAAAAACATGAAGTTGCCTGGAGAAAACGATAAGACTTAGGAGAGATGAAAAAAAAAACGTGAAGTTGCCTGGAAAAAGAAATAGAATGAATCACATCATATTAGAGGCACCGAATACACAGATCTAGTACTTTCTTGCCAAACAGAAACTGAGCCAAATCCAGAGAAAAGTTCTCATGCTTTCAACACTTGATGGCCTCTAAAATTGAAAGGGTAATACTAGAAAATCTGGAGAAATTTTAGTTGATGTTGCAGATTTTAATAAATTCATCGACATCACAAGAAAAAACTCAAATGGGTTTGAGAAGAAACAAAAATAACAAGAACATTCCATATCACATACCTCTACAAGTGATATATCTTGTTTCTCTCCTCTCCCGTTTCTGTGGTGGCTCATGGATAGCAAATATCTCAGAGAACTGTAAGATGACCATACCATCTTCCACATATAATGTAGGCAGTGCGGTGGCGCCTTTCTCATCCAGTGCTCCTTCCAATAACTCGTCCACCTCCTCCTGAATGTTTTGATGAGATCACTAACAGAACAAAATCATCCCACAGCAAAAAGTATGTTGTTTGAGATACAATTTCCATTTATTTTAAGGAGGAACTGACCTCCTGGACATCTTCTGTGTCCATCTGATCCTCGTTTTCCAACATGCTAGCCTCATGTTTATACTCCAAGGCCTTGTCTTCCTTTAAGACAACTGCAACGCAAATTCTTCTGTTTAATAACCAGTGACGCAAAAGGCATATAACCCCATGTGTTCTGATTTCAAGGACTTAAAGACGCACTAGACTACAGCTTTGCAATCAATCATTTTCCAGAACTCAACAAGTATAAGTTTATAACTACCAGGAGAATGACTCACCTAAACCAATTTGAGAGCCATATATTGACACAACAAAAGTATACTTCCTATGTGCCAATCGTTTTGTTCAAAAAAAGGAAAGTTCAAAATGCAAACCTGGTTCTCTCTTTTCATTCTCAAGAGACTTTTCAACTGGTGCATGCTCCTCCTCTTGTTCTTCTTCCTCATCATAATCTTCATCATCAAACACAGAAGCTCTGGAATTTAAATTACCCAAAGCAACTGCGGTCGAAAAATACTCCTTTTTTGGCAGTAGATGATCTTCCTCACTAACTACTTGAACTTCGGGTCCATCATACTCTTCATCAATATCCTCATAATCAACAGCATCCTCGGCTTTTCTATCATAATCTACGCAACACATCATTATAGTCAATGAAGCTGATGACCAGGATTTTGTAGTGTAAATAGCATCTGTTTGTAACTGCTATGGCCGAGGCTTGTTGCATATTTAAAAATCTAAAACATAAACCGTTAAAATGTTATACATATGATTTACGCAAGACACTGCATTAAACTAACCGACAGTATATAGATTATCACTACAACTAAAGTGAATGCAAGACCATTGTGATGGAAACGTACAGAACAGGTTTCTAGCATGTTTCCTACGAACTACTCCAGTATGGTTTAAGAACGGGCAGAATGCAAACTAGAAGTGAAAATAAAAACTGCATGAGATAGACGACCCTGGCACACAACATCACCTTGCTCAGCTGGATCACTTGTTGTACGTTCTGATTTTGCCAATAACTGTTGAGTTTAGAAACACCATTTTTGGCATCCCAGTACAACAAAAAGAGGATTAAAAATCACATTAAAAAATTAGCATTTCACTTGCCTATAAACTTTAGGAAACAAAATGTCAAAGATTGTATAGACGTTACATTTATATCTGGTAGAGATGATCCCAGCTTATCTGCCAACGCCGAAAGATGTTCTTTGGCGTCCTGTTAAATTGAAATGTAATCATTGGCACAAGTAACTCGTAGTTAATAAAATACAATGGTCCTACTCCGATGTCCAGAAAAAAAAGAGAGAAAAATTTCCATGACTATAATGTCTCCAACAAGGTCATCATACTAAAAGAGTAACATAGATTACCTCATCAAGGTAATCAGCATCCAAGCCTCCAGAGTTATCAACATTTCCAAATATAAAACCAAGGTTAAACCCCCTGTTGTTGTCCTCATATTCCTCATCATCATCTGCGAAGGACAACAAGTAAATATTGGTGTTCACCAAACAGATCTAGGCTAGCAATGGGGCATGCATGTGATGACCACCATGCAAATTCAGAAATCACAAAGATTCCATAGACACACCCTCCTAGGTTCCAAGGTCACCTTATCAAGCCGCAATTCTTCCTCTCTATCCAATAAAACTACTATGTCCAATCTCTTTGTCGATTACAATCCTACAAACTCTCTTCCCACTAAAACCTTACAGAAGAAAAAGGATCCTAGCTATACCCTAAAACATGTCCAGAATCACTAAAACTTCTCCTTTTCTACTAAAGAAAATACAAAATACCCAAAAAAGTACAGTAGCTACACAGGAACATCTCTAGTTTCAGAAAATTTAGTAACCCAACATTACACAGGTAGAGAAACCGTATGGAAAATG
This sequence comes from Nasturtium officinale, assembly GCA_963854855.1. Taxonomy (NCBI): domain Eukaryota; kingdom Viridiplantae; phylum Streptophyta; class Magnoliopsida; order Brassicales; family Brassicaceae; genus Nasturtium; species Nasturtium officinale. The sequence continues at coordinate 9,749,178 of OY978500.1, forward strand.
CACCAAACCAAAAAAAGCAATACATTTTGATAAAGAGACTGCATACAATTACCTGAGGAACTCTCGTTATGAGAATCCTTGCCGTTAGATTCAGCCATATTAAACCCTTTAAATACAATGGTACAAATCAGGAGACGGAAAAACTAGTTTCCTTCCCAGATCCCAAAGAAACCTTCAAGAGAAACAAAATAAAACATTATTACAATTACAAACCAACCTAAAGAACCTGGAAACAACAACAACAACCACAACAACAGCCAACTTCTTAATCTGATAGAAACCCAACACAACTTCATTAAAGCATCTTAATTTTGCTTCACGATACAACCAAATCAAAAACCCATTGATCAATTTTCGAGTAAGCTGAGTTTGCAATTCGAAAAATTGAGAACACGATACCATTTACTGAACGAGATTGTGGGATTGAGGTCTTCCTTGAAACCCTAATTGACGGTATGAGTAAGCTTTGCCGGAGAAGTTGAATCAGCTCAATTGGATGAGACGGAACGATATCGGAGAGAAGTTCCGAGGTAGCTTAAGCTCAAATCGGAGGAAAAAATCAGAAAAGAAAAAAAAAACGGAAAATGAAGAAATTGCGAAGCGACCAAGACGGATTATGTGAGGGCATTTATAAAAGTTTATAACCCAACCCGAATAAAATTAATTCCGGTTTATTTTCTAAACCCGAAATAAAGTAATTTGATTGGATTACTATTATAGTTGTTTGATTTTATAAATTAAACCGTCTATTAAATATTTAGAAAATTATTTAAAAGATCTATCAAATCATTTGTTTCTTTAAAAATCACAACAATTCATTATGTGATCAATTTAATATGCTACGATGTTTTAGAAAATAGTTTATATAGTTATAGTTATGTAGATTTTGTGTAACTAACATCACTAAACTTTTGATTTAAGAAATTAGACCAGTGGCAAAGTTTAAAATCGCTTTGGTCATTATTTATATTCGAACTGCTTATGATCATATTATATATTGTTATATTTATATGTCAATGTTTTTTGAATGATGATTTTGATTTTTTTTAAACTATATATACAAAATATGAAGAAAAACTCTCCATTGTTTCATACTTTATTATTTGAAAGCATATGCAAATATAAGATGTGTCTAAACTATGTAATTAAACACACATAGTCAATGGGATTCGAATTTAGTTTTCTTAATATTATCCTTAATAAGTTAATTTAGTAAATTTTGATTCCAAAATATACATTTCCTTTAGCCATTTGCTTCTGCTTAAACTCGACTAGAGCAGCCACCACCATTGCTAATAGTGAAAGAACTAAACCTACATCGATTTTCTTGCAAATGAGTGATACCCATTTCGGAATAGGTTACTCTTCTTTTTTTTTCTTTTTTTAATAGAGTGATACCCATTACTCTTCTTGCAAATGGGATAATATATCATATGGTTTATATACGTATGGGAGCAAAAACCATCATGAACATGACTAAAAAAACCAGTAAAGAAGCTGGAGGAACCTATATAGGTATGATCTTTGTGTTCACCGTCTTAACTTAGTGGACAGAGAAAATGGAACGTTGAGCCAAGCAAAGCATTATGATGCAGCCGAATATTGGAAGCATGTTGAGCACTCTATGGATAGTTTTGCCCTCTACCACTCTATTTAGACATTTCAAACTATTAGTCGATGACTGAATATGTCTTATCTCTTTCATCTGATTAATCTTTTCTGGGAGTAGGCTCATATAGAAGTTCACAACATCATTATTCAAAGTTTTACTCGAGCAACCAACTATGGAAGTTGCGAGAAGAGCATGTAGAGACGTTAGAAAAAAACAAATATGATTCATTGACAATAAATTTGAATATGCTTCTTAATTGTAAACAACTTTTTTTTTCCTTGTTCAAAAAATCCCCGCATAGCTCCGATTACATTCTATTTATGTGATAAACTTAGCTTCGCCGTTTCGATCAATGACTAATTTCTCAAAAAAATCAGTCAACCGATTACTTCTCTCCTAATCCGATTAATTTCCGCCTAATCCGATTAATTCCCGCTTAATCCGGTTATTTTTCGATTAATAATGCATAATCCAATTATTTTTAGATTTCAAGTATAAAAATAATTTTGTTTTTGTTATTGAGACATTTATATTGAGAGTTTGTGATGTTTTATAATAAATTATTTTAAAATTTTAAATAAAAATCATAAAAAAATTCTTAATACTACGTTTTCATGTGTTTACTATAATTTTGAAAACAATAATATTAAAAGTTTAATATAATAGATAAATAAATTTTTAAAACATTAAAATAACCTAAAACTAATCTATGCTTAATCTTCGTTTACTTCCTAATTAATTGTCTAGGTGTTAGGGCCACTTTGACCGCCCGACTAGCGCCTAGCGAATTTTAAAACATGGATTTTTTCATATACTTAAATTAAGAAATAAAAAAAGAGTAGCAATTATTATTAAGAAAAATATTTTTAAAAACGCAAATAGGATGTGTCTTGGAAGACCTAATCCAAAATCAAACACAAGCTAGAGATTCATCAGGTAAGCTTCCGATTCTGTTCTTATTCATCATAGACTGGTATGACATTAGCTTTATGAACTTATATAAATCTTACAGTTGGTATCAAAATCATTATATTCAGTTTATATTTGATAATTAAGTTAATATCCTCATAAAAATCAGATTTATTAATTTGGTTAAAATAGATTATTTAATCTAAGATTTAGGTTAAGATTAAGTATTCTCGAAGTTGTGGTTTTAGTTTTGATGTTAGATCTGAATTATATGCATGTTTAGATCTAATTTTGGAAATGTATACTAAGTGAACGCATATTTAGATCTTATATCTAAAATAAAGTTTCAGGATATTGAGATTTAGTTATTTTGCTCATAAGGTTAATTACATTATTTCGAGTCTGACTGATATGTTCTTGAAAAGAAGTTTGGCAATTTTTTTTTTTTTTTTTGAGTTTCAATCGCATAGCAGCTGGTTTTCTATGTTTTTAAGAGAACTAACCGCGAATAACAATTTTCATATCTGATCATTTACTTCAAAATAATTTTGAAAACTTAATCCTTAATTTAAAAATCACAAATGTAAGTACAAGCAAATAATTTAGAACATTGATTGTAACAAAGGTTAGAAGTATTATGTGTTATTTTTATCATTAACTTGATTGTTTCATTAACTTCGTATCTAGTGGTGTGCTTGAATATGTTTTCTTCTAAATAACTTTCATGACTTAATGAGTTCATCATTGTCTAATCAAACATAAATACAACATGATAACCTTTGTTTATTTTATAATTTGGCGATATTTCCATATATATGAAAATGAGATGAATTTGTGATGAGAGCTCCATATATTTTTGAGATTTTCTCTTTATATGTACATATTGATAACATATATTGGAGGTTTGTTTCAAATATATATATATACTTTTTCTCTCTGATTAATGATAATATTTACGAAAAATTCTAAGATGCAAATAACTCATATCTAACATCAAAACTTAAACCACATGTTTTACAATACTTATTTAACCCTGAATCTTAAACAAAAAAAATAAATTTAATAATAATCTAAAAGTTTTACCAATCTAAGAAATCTGAATCTAATCAAAAGATTAACTGAATTATCAAACATAAACTGAATATGATGGATCTGATACCAAATTTTATATTTATATAAACTCATAACCTAATAATATCACCTCAGTATCTGGTGAGTAAGAACAAAAGCTGAGGCGTACATGATGAATCATAGTTTAGATTTGATTTGGGATTAAGTCTACCAAAACACACCCTTTGAATACCTCAGGTTTCTAGTGATGGGATGCATATAATTTTTTGTATGTCTTGTTATTAGAGTTGCTTTGGGGGCTATAACTCTCTCTCTCTTTATATAGAAGAAATAATTTCTAGTTGGGCTCCTCATCAAATCAAAAACTGCTTATTGTATATACACATTGAAGTTTCATAACACTTATGCCCCATATCATTTACTTTATATACTAAAGTGACCACAAAAGTTTTGACTAATTATATAATGACCCTAACACATTGATTAATACATGTGTGATCCCAAAATAATTCTTACAACTAACTATATTTTTGAATTGAATTAGCTATACAGCAAAAGATTCACATGCCCAAATTTAATTAGTGTGGTTCGATGGGCTAATTCGGAAACCATGTATTTCTTCGTATTCGTTGCTTTGTGATGCAGTTACAATAAGGCTCCAACTACCTTATTTAAAGACTCGAGCAATATTTTCGAATGCATGTTCTCTTCTTTACAAATGATAACGCCTCATAAAATGTACGTTACGATATTGTTTGGCAAGCTATACTACAATCTATAAGATTTGGAAACAACAAACCACAAATTATGTAAAGACACATATGACTTTCATTTAATAAAAAAAAAAAAAAACTTCGGTCACGAGGAAGGTTCAAAACAAACCATTTTATGGGAAATATATCTTTTTCGGTTACTTATACTCCAACCAAACATTGCAGGTTTTTTTTTACTAAAATCAAGAATTTAACTTTGGATTTTCTCCTTTTTGTTCTTTAATGCAAAACCTCTACCCAAAAAAAAGTTTTCAAAACATCAAACTACTAATAAGTAAAAAAAAATGGTTCCAGTAAAACCAATTTATAAATGGGAATGATTTCTTTTTTTTCGGTTACTTATCCTTTTACTCCAACCAAGCATTGCAAGTTTTTTTTTACTATATATCAAGAATTTAGCTTTGTATTTTCTCTTTTTTCCTTTAATGCAAAACCTTTACTAAAAAAAAAAATCTCAAACATGAAACTAATAAGTTAAGAACTTGATGACAAAAAAAGAAAAGAAAAAAATGTGGACATTAAAACACCAAAGCCACGTCACGTGCATGAACCACGTGCATAGTATATCCCCAAACTTAATCATTTTTGTTTTTATTATCTAATTAGAAGTTTTGTGATTATCTTTAAATAATCTCTCACTCTACCGTCTCTTTCACTCATTCTCTGTGACTTCTCAATAAACAAAATAAAATAAAATAAAAAACTTCTCCGACGACAAATCCGAGGAAAGCTCCGGCGATGGGTGGTTGTGTTTCATCAAACTTCTTAAACTCATCAGATGAAAACTTCTCTCAGCTCAATAGCTTAAGCCACCAGTTCGCCAAACTAACTTCCACCACTTACAACCTTCTCAATCTCGACTCTGAACCTTCTCCTCCGCCGTCTTCTTCCTCCGCCGCCGTCTTAATCTCCACATCGATGACTCCGCCTGAGAGATTTACTATCAACGACAAAGAGTCAATGAGCGTTATGTCAGAGCCGGAGGTTATTAACTTCAAGGAGCTAATGTCAGGTCTAGACGGCGGAGATAATTGCCGATTCTCTGAATCAGCGGTGAAATGCAATGTTAACTCCGGCGGAGTAAACAAAGAGAACTCAGATCCTAACTGTAACAAAAGCCGTATGAATTCGTATCTAATGAATGAGGAAGACGACGAGGTTTTGAAACCGTTAGATCCGAAATTAACGGAGGAATCTGAGAAGTTAAGTGACGGCGGAGAGAATCGAGTGGTGATTTACACGACGTCGTTACGTGGTATCCGGCGAACATTTGAAGCGTGTAACGCCGTGAAATCTGCTATTGAGAGTTTTGGTGTTGTGATATGTGAGAGAGATGTGTCAATGGATAGAGGATTTAGAGAAGAGTTAACAAATCTTATGGCCGGAGAATCTCCATCGGCGGTGGTGTTGCCGCCTAGGGTTTTTGTGAAAGGGAAGTATATTGGTGGAGTAGATGAAGTTATGAGATTGGTTGAACAAGGAATGCTTGGAGATTTACTCAAAGGAATTCCGAAGAAGAAACGTGGCGGCGACGGCAACGGTGGCGGTAGTTGTGACGGTTGCGGTGGTTTATCATTCTTGCCGTGTTCGGATTGTAATGGGAGCTGTAAAGTTGTTCAAGGATGGGGAAGCGACGTCGTTGTGGTGAAGTGTTTGGAGTGTAATGAGAATGGTCTTGTTCGTTGTCCCATTTGCACCTAAACAGAGATATTTGTTTTCCGGTTTAGATAAATTTAATTCGGTTCGTTGGTTTTGGTTTTGGTTTTCTACATAAAAAAATCGAAAATACAAAGACTTTTGTGTTTAACTGTTAATTGTTTTCTTTCTTCAATTATTCAAATAGTTTAATGGTTTATGCAACATAACAAAATGAGGAAATTATGCTTTAGATTTTATGTTTAACTTACTTAACGAGTAAAGAAAGCCTAGTTTTGGGATGTTTATCATCGGTTGGCTATTTGGGCTTTAAGTAGTATTAGTGGACATGTAAAAACAACAACACTTCTAGGATTGAAACATAATTACGAAATAGTATTGTGACTACTATATGTTTGGTACAAGAACGACAAAATTTATGTATATAACTCTGATGGTGAATGTTTTTATTAAAATGGTCGATGGTCTATCTTAATGGGGTTTTCTAATGAAATCTAGCTCAAAAAATTGGATCGGATCAGATCTTATCGATTGAAATGATGTAACCTGACATATATATGTGATAAATGGTTGGCCGCAAATGGTTTCATAACTCGGTTTATATGTTTATACTATATTCATGTATATATGTATAAACGTTTCAGAGTGATATAAATGTAGTCTGCACTAACCAACACATTTTTGTAGTGGGAAAATCTCTTGTTATTAGATTTTCTCATAAAGGAAGAAAAGTTCATTTTGGATCCGTTTTAAATTTTTGATTTCTGAACATAAAATTACTAACGAATCGAGATAGATTAGGGCTGATGAATTTGTTTCAAAATGCTTTGAATCAACACGTATAAATGTGCCCATATCTAAAAGTTTTGATAGTACTACAAGCTAAAACTTGAATGTTGCATGATTAGTATTGTTATAAAATATATCTTGTTATACATGATTTCAATGGTAACTGTTTATACATATTTTATAAATAGAAAAATAAATAAAGTAAAATATATCAGTTTCTATAATAATAACAGAAAAAAAAGAAACAAGCCAACCAAATTTTTATTTAATTATTTTCTATAATATTATATATGTGATAATACATATATATCTGACGGCATATCCCAAAATTGAGATTGCTTTCATAGATGTGTAACCATAGGTCTTCTGCTACTATATTAGTCCTCCTGATCAGTAAAGCTTGAAAACTATTTTACAACTTCTTTTTTTATATAGTAAAATTCAAATAGAAACAAAATCTGTGATATTTGACTGACCAACTGTTCTGGTCGTTTCGGCTCACATAGTTTCAACATCTTTCAAAAATCACAGACAGAATTATGACCCTTTATTTATCAGTAACCTGAAATGGAAATTCAACTACTCTTTCACATTATAGTGTTACAATATACTAGATTACTAAATTTTTATTTATTGAGAATATATATACATGCCTAGTCTATCTCTAAGATTTTTTTTATAGAATACCAAGTAATGTTGTTATCAACTGATATAGTCTAATGGTGAAAATATTAGGATACATGGTTCGATTGTTGTTGAGAATACTTTCATTCTTACTTAACTAGTTGAAACAACCAAAAATAGTTCAACTGATCAGTCACTTTCACCTTAGGTCTTGTTCTTTTAACTATAGTTGCGATGAAGTCCTCTAGAATTACTCCTTTTTTTTCTTTACCTAAAACTGCATTGTTGCTAGAATTGAAATGAAGAAACCAACAACATAAAAATTCAAAGAACTTTTAAATCAAAGATACGGCTTGCATACATCTCCCAAACAATCAGCAATATATTTGTCTATTATCCTTCTCTAGTTTTTAGTCGCTCAATGCAATCAATAAAAGAACATTACTTACCATTTTCTATATATAAAAAGAAACCAAGTTCTTTGTTTTAGAACGAAACTACTTGATTAATTTAAACTGGAGTTAGTAATCTATAACAGAGGTTACAGACAGATCATTAAGAGCTCGCTTCGCAAGAACGTGCGCACACAGTTTTTTTTTTAAAGCGAGAAACATTAAAAACGAGATAGAAACGAACTAGGGAAAGATCTCTTTGAGGTCAGAGAGTACACTACTCAATTTATTGGAAGTTTTTTTCTGATTTAATTAGGGAGAAAATGGACTGAGAGTCCAAAAACATTTAGAGATTGGTGAAACCTGCACGAAGGGCTGACTTGGCTTGGCTGCTTCCTTCATCGCTAGAGCTTCCGCTAGTAAAGTAGAGCTTCCGCTTATAAGACGTTATAAATTTTATAAATATTTAATAATATATGTTAAAAATATATTCTATAAACATTGGTATATATATAGCATGCGGTAAGAAAGTTTATAAATTGTCTTTTAATAATATTTCTGAAAATAGACAGAAATCATATTTTTGAAAAATAATATCATAGATGTGGTGTTTCAAAAGAATTTCCTAAACAATGGTTTGGTGTATACTAATCAAGCGAAAATAAGAAACAACTATAATAAGGGTCGTAATAATTAGTGGTAACTGGTAAGTAGTATTTGCACGAGGAATAATAAGACATGAGGATTCTCCAACGAAAACGAAAAGATGATACAGTTGAACCAAAAAGTTGAAAGTTATTTACTCTGTCGTTATTTGTTTCACTAACTTCCATCTAAGTCAAACTATATATCACTTCATTATCATACACAAGTCCATTGTCAAAATGACAATGATACTTTGTCAATATTCTTAGACATTTTTATATAATTTTATTTGTAGTTACATAGTAATAAACTTGTAATATTTAATAGGTTTGCCTATACATAACAAATGCCAAATCCCCAAATCTAGATGTGATATCATAGTATATGAGACATTTATTAACAACCTTTATTTGTTTATCATATATTTTATTATTTTGTGTATGTGTATGTATGTGTATATATATAATCATACAGATAAATGAAGAAGAGGGTCTAAAGACGAAGGAGACTCAGTGAAACTACTCCAAAGATCGACATTATCATCATTATTATTCCAATGAACATCCCATCGTTTCATCATGGTATCACCATCTTCTTCTTCATCAAAACTCTTACGATCACACATATGATGACCATTGTTCAATTGCCACGCCACGAGCCGGTCAAGACTAGCCCAATTACTGCCAACTGGTCTACCGGTTATCTTCTCTTGAACCGGAGAGGAAACAAGTTGGGTCGGAGTCATGAAACTTTGGTCGACCGGATTCTCCACTTTTGGTGTCTCAAGACTTGGGAGTTGCATGAATAAGAAATCATCTTGATGTTGAGTTTTGGTTTGACTCTCGGGAATGCGAATGTTAGAACCGGTACGGTCCATGTAGAGAAGAACTTGGCCTAAAACGGTAACGTTTTGAGCGTTGTGAAAGTTGGTGGGCCTTCTCACTTCCTCGTTGTCATTAGGTGAAGAAGATAGAGTGATTTTAGGACAATCATCGATCTTTTGATAGTTCTTTTTCCTGAATACTCGGCATACCACCCAACCTTCTTCGTTATAGCTCATCGGATCTTCGGTTACAACATCACAACAGCCCTTATAATGGAACAAATCAATCTTATAAAAAAATGCAATGATATATGAAAAGACTTGACGACGTAAATACGAGTTTTATTTAACCATTTATTTCGTTCAACCCTTTAAATTTAACAATGGTTGTGTAACCTGAAATAAATATTGATGATATATATATATATATATACTTACATTGGCCGTTGGAGTATCATCAAGGCGATACTCATGCATGATCCAATCCGATTTCTGACCGTGAGGAGCTCTTCCTTTGTAAAAGACAAGTGTCTTCCTTAGTCCAATCCTACGGACACAACTACTGATGATCTTGTCACGTCCCGTAGCTTTCCAGAATCCAGCAACTGTTGCCCGGTTTGTCCTTGTCCCGGTTGGATACTTCTTGTCCTTGTGGCTGAAGAAGTACCAATCGTTCTGTGGCGTTGAACCGATTCTACATTCCTCTGCATTTGCGTACCAAAAATGGTTTAGAAATATATATATATATATATATACTATATATAAGAAAGAAAGAGAGATCGACTTGAAAGAGTTTTAGATATTAACTAGGGTTTATTGTAAAGAACCTTGAATATCCCAAGGTTCAAGCTTGTTGAGATCTACTTCACGAATAACATCAAGATCGATCTTTCGAGAGTTAACTTTCTTACGGAGATAGTAATGGAGAAGTTCTTCTTCGGTGGGATGGAATCTGAAACCTGGAGGCACTTTTGATTGTCCATTAATCGATAGATTTACCTTATTCTCCGCCATTGATGATGATGGCGATATCTTTTTGTTTTTTTTGCTATAGTAGAGTAGGGAAGTTGTATACAAGTGGAAATGGTTACAACTGAGAACGAGAAAGTAGGCGATAAGAAGATTTATAGTGGTGGTGGGACTTGGCCATACAGCCAAAAAAGGGGGAAATTATTATTTAAATAAAGATGTTTGAAATTATCATGCATTAAAAGTGTATTTATATAATTAATTAATATTTTTGGTAACTTATGCTATCTGTTTTTTTTTTCAAAAGGTTTCAGGAGTTAATCTTCTTAGGATGAATGTAGTCATCGAATAATATGGTCAGCTAGTTTTCTGATATGTTTAATACATGATAACATTTCATTTGACGAAACAGAGTGCATGGTTTAGATAATTTTACGTTTGAAAATATTTCTATTAAACCAACATGATAACTCTTTCCTTAAATGAGAATTATTAACCCACCACCACTTGGTTAAGTTATGTTTTATGTTTAAATCAAATTGTTATGATGTAGGTTCTGACGTAAGTCATATTTCTTTCGACATGTTGTGCCATGTGTATGTATAAGGTGAAAATAGTAACGTACGTTGGTAAGCGGGTTTAGTGAGGGATTAACTTTTGTTTCCATAAATTTATTAAATAATTTGAATTTCATGTGAAATTGTCTACTAAATATTGTATGTCAATATTAGGAAAGTATAGATTTTTACAAAATCAAATAGATACAAGAAGAAACTAGATTAATATATTTATCAAAAAGAAAGTAGAGTAACCTATATACTTTTTAGGCCTGTGAAAATTATTTGCATAGATTAAAAACTTTATGGTTAAGCATGAAAATATACATTTAAATACTTTAAAATTATAAATTATGCTATTAAAATATCACAACACGCCCTTCCATGATCTTCCATGTTAATTGGTTATCTATTTTTTTCAACTCACAAGATTTTTCGAATATATCATTTTCCATTCCAATATCTAGTGTTAGCTAGTGACTTAAAGAGAGTTAAATTTGAGAGAGTGGAGAGACCGGAGTCTCTTAATAATAGACTTTCAATTTTTTTTTTTTTAAATAAAGGATTAAAGATGCTCTTAGTCTTCTAGTTAAAAGAATGAGTAACAATTGGGTTGTTTAATTTTTAGTATATTTGATGTGCAATTGAATTAAGCGATAAAAACGTGAAGAAGTCAAAGAAAAAAACAAAGGGAAGAGAGTCGGGAACATGCTTTTTCACAAAGTGTGACACTCTACCTTCATTACAGCGCTGCCCAGTCCCTAACGCATGTCTATTTCAAACTAGCTATTCACCTATAATCAAAAAAATATATATTACTTAAACTCTTGAAATTCCAGTGATATGAATATGAGCGAACATAGCAGATTATTAATCTACTTCGAGAACTCTCAAATAAATTCAATAGTTTTTTTCAAAATTTTAAAAATTTCTTCCAGAACCCTTTTTCATAAGCTTGTTTAATAAATCTCAAGAGAAAAACATAAATTGTACGTTTAAATAACTCACTTCTAAGAAAGTAAGGAGTTTAAAAGCACTCAACATATACTAAAATAGATTTCTAATTAAAAATAAAAAGCTATATTAAAATACATAAAATTGAAATAATAGATATTGAATGTATGCAATTATAAAAAAATATCACTTTATTACTTATCGACCTATATTAATAAATAAACTCCCAATTTTCATTTATTTTCGTGGACTTCAAGCCAAACAGTTTATTATCGGCATCAACATCAATACCACCATCACAATCCGCATCAATATCTCTTCTTTTTTCAATCTCTTTACCTTTTCTGATATCGCCATAATGCTCCAAGTTCACTTTTTACCACCAATATCAAAATTTACACCACTGCCACTTAACACTAAAATTTCATGTTATCAGATTTTCCGGCTATTAATTAATTTGTTCTTCTACATGCTATATGTTCGCCCAACATTTGATCTCTCTGAACAACTTAAACATATATACCAAAGTCCTTCTTGTATTCTTTGACTAAATCAATAAGAATTATACTATATCTCCTTCCAAAGAATACACTATTGAAAACATTTTACGTACCCAGCAGTGTAACATTGGCATAAATATAGCGTGACATTCAGCTTTGGTTATTTCGCAAGCAGGCAGTCCTTTTAATTTTGAATGATGGTTTATAAAGATTATATTATGGATGGCCATACTAAATTTAAAGCCAGGAGTTCTACTTTTAGTTGAAAATACATGCTCTTAATGTAAATATTTACCAAAATTACATAACTAGCTAGAAATAAACAAATATAGATAATGAGATTACCGTAATAATTAACGAGCAATTACGTCGGTTTACTCGAATTCTTAGTTATGATATTCCACACAAGTAATGGCCTTTAGAATTTAAATGGATAAAAAAATAGAAATTAAAATAGAGAGTATGAAAGTGGGAATGTCAGGTTGCAATAGACATTCCCAACTAAAAAGGTGATGGTTGGATTATGCACAACCATATTTGAATCAGCAATATTTATCTATGCAAATATATGTATACGCTCAACGTTTTAACAAAAAAGTACGTGTATACGTTCAATTATGGACTTAATTATGGGAATTAAGCATATGAAATGTTTTATATGATAGACAGATAGAGGCTGGACCAATGTCATTTTATTCCTCTTCTTATTATATATTATTGTATGTTAAAGTTGTTACCCTACAAGTCATTTGTCTGTTGCTGGGATCTTTGTGTTTCAACATTAATAATGATGTTTTATATACCCTAAATTCTATGCTTAATCATGCTTTTGGGTACACAATTGATGGATTAACTAATATCACATAATGATTAACCACATTTGACCTCTAGATCTTAACTTTTTTCATTTATTTATTCTTGTTTTAATTGAGTTGATTGTGAAGTTTCACCTCGTAATTTGTTCCCATACTAATATTAACATGCCATTTGGTCATTATCTTTTGTTAAATCATTTTCCCATGTTTACATGTATAATTTAACTAAAACTAGTTTAAAACAAAACAAAAAAATATTACATAATCAAATAATTCATCGCATTCACAAATACTACTGTGATTTCAATCACTCATGACATGAGCATTCGTTTGGATTTCGGCTCTAGATTCCCGATTATTAAATTTACCTTTTTAAGTTTCAGTTATCAGTCGCACTAATTAAATCTAAAAAATACAGTTGAAATGTGATGAGTTTATGGTTATAGTTGCATATGGTGTGAGTGGTGAGGCAAAAAGAGAGCACTATATTATCCATAAAATTACGTTTAAAATGATTAACTAATTAGTGCTTGATAAATTAGCTATAGTCATTAGTTGATTAGTGAAACTGAATTGGTTGGTAAAGCAGAGCAAAGTTTGCATGTCAAGCAATTCCGACAAGAGTCTATTGTCATGTAAATCTATGCTCATACTGACGTAATTACCCACTTTCTAATTTCATGTGATTAAAAGAAATATACGTGCATAGTTATTTGCATCGTTTTAATACATATCATGCACGAGCAGTATCTACGTAGAATATGAATTAAGTTGGGGGTTTAAGATAAAAATCAGTTATACGACAATAATAAAATATTGTAAGTTTTAGATTTGAATGTAATTAACCAAAACAATACTGATATTCAATCCACATAAACTAACTATAACTATGAGAAACATAATTACCTCATTTAAAGATCCACACAAACTGGGAAATATTCTAAATCGTTGGTTTGAAATTGGTATTACCTAGTTTATTAAACATTAAACTATTTTCTAGCATTTATATTTTTACGTGTATATAATTTTTTTGTTGATCAATAATTGAATTTTTGAAACATAATTAATCTATACCTATATAACATATATATCATAGATTGAAACAATATAGTTAAATGACATCGGTAGATATATCGAACTTAATTAAAATCAAATAATCCATGAGCACAAAGAATGGTTAAATCATCGATTATTATCAACAAAAAAAAAAGAAGTTATCATCGCATTATTGATGATGCTAATATATATATATATATATATGTAGGTAAGATAATAATAGAGAATGTAGTGAACGTGTACGTTCGTTGGATAAAATTATAGTGTAGTAAATGTGTAGAATCATTTCTTGAGAAGTTTAGAGATTTGGAGAAGACATCGAAGAGATTTTCCATCGCGAAGTAGCTGAAACGCTTCGTTTATTTTTTCAAATGGAAGCTCATTGGTAATAAAAGGCTCCAATTTCACAACCTATAATATAAAAGATTCCAATTAATCTCACACTAAAAACACTCAAAATCAATTCAACTTATTATATACCAAAAAAAGAGAAGATTATAGAATCATCCAGAGATAAAATACAAACCCCTTTCATGCATTGCTGTGCAAAATTTGGAAGATGAGATTTGGGTTTGAAGCCACCAAAAACAGAACCGGTGATTGTACGGCCATCAAAAAGCTCCATTGGATGAAGAGGCAATGTTCTTGGCGTCTGATATATCCCCACGAGCACCGTTGATCCCCAACCCTATCATAGAATCAAAATTTTCATATTTACTTGTTTTTCAAGTAACTAAGTTAACTTGTTGATCAAAATTAATTTATATTTGATTATTAGAGGACTTACAGCGTGAGTAGATAAAAATGCTTCACGAAGAACATCAACGTTTCCAGTGCATTCAAAGCTATAGTCCACGCCTCCTCCCGTCAACTCTCGTATCATCTTTTTTTTGTTTATTTATTTTTAGTATATTGATCCATCGCAATGGTTTTTAAATCAATTAATAATAAGTAAATTTATATATAGTTTGTTGTGTTATGAAATTGATATAGTACCTGATGTACTGGCTTAGTTAAGTCTTTAGGGTTTACGAAATCTGTTACTCCCATCACTTTACCTGCAATATTTGATTGGAATATATGATAAATGATTAATGAACTCATATTATATGACATATAATTGTGGATGAGTGAGTTCTATAAATCATGTAGATTCCATTTAATTATGTTACGTATATTATCATTTAATTTATGTCCTAGGATAGTAATATCTCATGGAAATGGAAAATTTATTGTCATCGTGTTAGTTACACTAACACAATTTCAAAACTCTAAAATCCTATAGATGCTTGTTATAATTTTTGTTTTTTCAGATTGAATAAATGTAACATTCAATCCAAAAAAAGGTACAGCTTCGAGTTGCCTAATTCACTTAGCCGAAACTGAAGCAAATTAATCCTATTTTTTTTTTGCTTTGAATCCTAAACCCAAAATGAAAATAAATAAATATATACAAGATACAAAACTTTTGAGCCTAACAGTTTTCTAACTTAAAAACATAATTTGTATGGAAAAAATACCTTTCTCAAATTTGGCAGCATTGGCATCAACACCAATGATCCTAGTTGCTCCTCTTGCTCTTGCACCTTCAGCTACCTTGAGTTCTCATTCATGAAACATAAATATCATTTTGACTTCTTATATATAAATGAAAATGAATTGATAATTTGGATGCATGAGACAACGCAGTGCTTGTTCTTACAGCGAGTCCAACCGAACCCAATCCAAAAACGGCAGTGGTTTTTCCTTCCTTCATTTTGGCAGTGTTCCAAGCTGCTCCCACTCCTGTTTTAACAAAAACGACGTCGTACCATTAACAAGGTTACGGAACCAGAAAAAACCCCACCTTTCATAACCAGTCATGCTACTTAAGTATTTTTTTTTTTTTTTTATCTTTTAACCATTTAAAATATATATAACTTAAATACTTGAGGTGGTCAATCGACCACGACAATCTATAATATTTAAAATCCAAAGTTTAGAGATAAAGAGAAATAAATGCTCTTTTATTCCCTAGCTAGATACCATTTATATTCAAAATCCCAAAGAAAAATGAAAAAAAAAAAAAAAATCTCCAATGTGGATGAATATATGAGTAATTAAGTAACTAACCAGTGGAGACACCACAACTCAAGAGGCTCATCTGCCTGAGAGGAGCATTAGGATCGATCTTGACGAGGTTTGCCGAGTCCAAGACTGTGTATTCAGTGAACGTGGAGGTGTTAAGGAAGTGATAAATGGATTGGCTCTGGCTCTTTGCACCGTCCTTGCCTATGGTCGTTGAGAATCTCGTCCCTCCATCACTAACCATCACTCTTTTCATAGGATCCACCTGAGCTCTCTCGCAGAGATTACTCTCTTCTTGTTTACACACTCTACATTCACCACATTCTCCATTGAATGTTGGAATCACATGGTCTCCTTCTTTCACATCAGTAACTCCTTCTCCTACACTCTCTACAATCCTATAATATATACAACCCCAGAGCATAGAAAAATATGGTTAAATACTACAAGAATATCTGGATTTGCCTTGTTTTCGTGTTGATATTGCTATATATACCCGACAGCTTCGTGGCCAAGAATCCTTGGAAATGCTTGTTCAGCTTCATTCTTTTATACAAAAAAATGAAATTACGATGATCATTATACAATGTTAGATCGAAAAGTATGCAATGATTTGTATAGATTTAAATATAAATGTAGTACCCCGCCGGTCCAAAATCCGAGATCGGTGTGGCAAATAGAGGAGTAAAGGATTTTAACACGGACTTCCATTTTCTTAGGAGGATCAACACTTATTTCTTGTACTACAAACGGCTCTTTTGGACCCCATAGGACAGCAGCTACATGTATCACATACATTCATCAGTATTATCATAATCATCATTACCATAACCATCAAAATATTAATGAGTAATGTACTTAGTACTCACCTTTGCAAGTGATGACTTTTCCTTGCGTCTCTGCCATGTTCTTGATGTGTTTTTGTTCAATTAGATTTTCTCATTTATGAATGTAGCTCCATATATATACAGAATTGAGATCTGTATATGTTTAAATATAGTCATGAGGATGTTGAGTTCACATGTATAAATATCCAAAACGAGTCAATATTCCCGAGAGAGTTGGGTTTGATTTATTATTTTTTTTTTTTGGGTCAAAAGAGGTGGGTTTGATCAGATTTATATCACCAATCCATATACATAAACCATCGTAAGAATGCTTAATCTCAATTCCACATGCTAATTAAGGACCGAATTAGCCGAGGCATGCCTTAAATTTCGTTTATGTTCCAACTAACTTATATTTTTTTTTATTAACTTTTGGGTTGTGTTTCAGAAAATGTATCCTGTTAAATGTTAAGGAAGGTCGAAAGATAAATACATATAAAGGAAGTTGTAAGTAAAAAAAAACTTATATTTTCATGCGAAAATGTTTGAAACTAGTTATGTTCACATAAGATTTGTGAGTTCGATCTTAACATTGAATACAGTCATTGAATACCACCAACCTTCGTGATTTAGTCACCGTCACATCAAATTCATGAACATTGTTTTGTATTCACTCGTTAAAATAAAGCTGTATAGATATTTAAAAATATATATAGAATCTTAATAATTCGGTAATGTAACGTTGAGAAAATAAGTGGTAATGTGGTAGGTTTGTTGGGACAACTTCACTTGATATTAAATGGCTTTTAATGGTACATAGAGAAATCATATAGAATGGACACAACAATGGCCACAGTCTGGTAATAGAATTGAAGTGATAAGAAATTGACAGTGATGTGTGCGCATAAAACTTGAAACAATTAAATCCAGTGTGATGGCAATGTAGTATTGGTCCTATTGGATCTAGGGTCTATAGTTTAACTCCTTATAAAGCTCCAGATTCCATTTTACTGTCTGCAAATTGTGCATACAGATCACTTAGATTTCGGTTCTTTTGATTTATCCGTGATTAATTTTGCGAAATTTTTTTTACCAAGAAGAATATTTACCCTATAATTAGTTGAATGCTTCAGCCAAACTCAGATATTAAACCATCTCTCATCTGAAATAATTAAAAGCTCATTTTATAAAATTTAGGAACCAAGAAATAAATTTAAAAAATGACAAGGGGTGAATAAAATTGAAAATGAAAAAGGTAAACGTGTGGAGCAACACATTTTGCGTGGATCTTCTAACTAATTAACGGTAAGAGTAACGGCATTACTATGAGCTTGGGTCATAAGAAGAGGTCGGAAGCCAAGTTTTTTTTTTTTTTGGTAACAAGGAAGCCAAGACTTGTTCGCTTCTGAAGACTATAAACATTAGGATCTTACCGTCAAATACGCGTAATGATTTCTAGATTTTTGACTATTTTTAAAGTTAAATATCAACAAATTGCATGTCCATGGATGTGATATCAACAAACAAATATATATATAGCACGGAAAGCTCACAAAAGCTAATTTCCAGATAGGTTCCAACAATGTTTGAGAAATCGATAGGCGCTAGTTGGGCTGTTACCCTCCGCTTAACGCCTAAAACGTTTAATCGATGTTTAGGCAATTTTAAACGATTTAAATAATTTTATAATAAAAATATATATATTTAAACATATATATATATATATACATATTGACATAGTACATTAGAACATAATAAAATTATAAAATTGAATAATTTAAAAACTTTAAATTATAAAAACATGAAAATATCAATGTTTTGTAATTTTAAATTTTTAAGTAACATCATTTTTTTTATAAAAACATATATATATTTAATAATTTATTAAATTTGCATATTCCGCATAAGTCATAACTCATATAATTAGCGTTTAATTCATTTAAGAATCACATATTTCGCTAAATCTAACTATCCGTATAACAGATCTTTTAAAAATTTAAACGGTCTAAACGTTAATCGGGCGGTTTAAAAGAGTTTAGCGCCTAGGCGACCGCTTTTTAGAACACTGGGTTCTATTTTGAAAGTTTACGCTTCTGATTTGAAAACATTATATCATAAATTAATATAAATGCTAGAACTATTTTAAATATGTCTCTCGTTATTAAAAAAAAAAAAACAAACCCAAAACTAGTTATAGTATTTTGACATTTGTGCTAATTTTTATATTTTATTTATAAATAATCTTTATCTAAACTGTGATACAATAGAAATAATTAATTTTATTAGTTGAATAAAATTATTTTGGAAGTTTTGAGTTTGATGATTACAATATACAACTTGATGCAAAACATTTTGATGAAGTTGAAAAAACTGAAAATTAATATGGTTATTTAGATTTTGGTCTTGAATCATACTATTTTGAATTAGTCATTTTGAGTTATAAAAATATATTAAATTTGTGTACTTAACATTTTCTATAAATATAATATGATATTTAATTATATATATATATACAAGTACTTGTTTCCTAAAAAATTTAATCACCTATACGCTGCTTCCATACGCTTAAGTTTCCGACTATCAGGCTTCCAATTCCAAGCATCAAATTATATATTAAATTGTTACTTTTATTTTCTAATAAAATATATTAAATTGTTACTTTTATTTCCATATTTTGGTAATAGGTTTTATTCGTTTGTTTGTGCTTTCAACCATTTTCTTATAAAACCAATAAAGGTTTCAACAACAAAATTTAGTATGCATTTCTAGAATATTAAGAAATGAATAAATTCAGATTGGATATTTTAACATGACCGAATGATTCATTTTAGTAATGTATCAAAGAATACTAGGACAAAAAAAATGAGATTTTGACCACGACCGAACCGGTCTAAGTAGCTGGGCTGGAATCGGACCATGGACTGTAGAAAAATAATTCCCATAAATATAGATAAATTATCGCTTCATCAATTTCCTAAAAAAAACAAAATACAGAGTACAATAATTAAACCGTTGCACCTAGACCGTATGGAGTATCGTCTTGACATCACAAATTCAGAAAACCACCAAATTTTGTTTTCTTTAAAATATTATTCCACGGAATATCCGAAAGTTGACTTTTTAGAAGTTATGAACAGACCAAAAAAAGCAGAACTAACTTGACTTATTCGATCCTTCTCTTCAACACACAACTGTTTGTGTTCTGACAAAGAACACCAAATTTGATTCAAACACTTTTTTGTAATAAATCAATTTTTTTTTTAACTTCCTCGAAACAACAACAACAAAACAAAACTGTAATAAGTTAAAACTGTAAAAAGTAAGTTTGGGATGTTAATATGTTTAAGCTCTTAAATTAAAAACTCTCTAATGAGGTTTTACCCAAAAGATTCTCAGGTAAGAAAAAAAGGCAACGGGAAACATCAGATCTCAGAGTTACATTCCGACAACAAGAGACCAGAGATGCAGACAAACATCTTTACATGTCTGTGTATGCTGTTTCTTTAAGAAGAGACAGCGATATATATATAGAAACAGAGAGATATTTGAAAACCTGTAAAGCTAAGATCAGTGCATTGGATGCCTTGGTGATCTTGGACGAACAGGCGTCTTTGAAGGACTCACCCTGAAGAAATCAAACAAATATACAATCACAAAAACGAACGAAGAACGAATTGAGTAGCTTCGTATTCTATGAGATGATCGGTTTTGTTTCGCTTGCCTTATCGGTAAAGAACCAAGAACAACTCCACTGCAGTTGAGAGCCGCTATTGCGCTCTCTGCCTGTGAAGAATTTAAGACCAATTTTACTCAGAATTTGACACAAGTAAATAAAAGAATCGCGTGTAGTTGTATCTGACTGATCAAAACTACCATTACAAACTCCACAAAAGCGATACGAGTTGAGTGTTGATAATCTCCAAGCAGCCTCAGGCGATAAACCTGTAAATAAACAGCGTCTAATTAGTTCACTGTTTGCACAGACAAATAAAAACTTTTTTTGCATTCTTAACAACTACAAGATTTGTTTACTTGCCTCTCCGCAGAAGGATTCGAAGAAGGCCTTCACATCTAATTGAGTCACCTGTAAGCAAAATCACACGTTGTGAAAGGGAGATACTTCATTAGTTTAGGATATGTGAATAGAAATGATTCAAAGGATTCACCTTCTTGTCAATGTTAGTACAGTAGATAGTTCTTGCACACATCTCACGCTCATCTTCAGTCTACAAAAGAGAGGACTAAATCATTTTCCAAATCGTAAAACCGTTAGAGACTTTGCGTAGTAGAAGAAAAAAATCTCACCCTGGGCAAGAATGTGGGGTTAACCGGTGCAATAGCTGTTTTAGATGGTAGAACTTTAACAGGATAGAATCCCAACATAGTTCCCGATAAATTAAGAGCAGTCATAGCACCCTCTGAACAAAACCCAAAATAGCCAACATAATACACTTAAGAAGAAGACCATCGTAGTACAGTGAATTCGAAAACCATTACAAGTAACTAAACAATACCTTCATCAGTAAACTCGATGAAGGCAAACCGAAGAACTGAATTTGTGTCACCACATATGCGACAATCAACAACCTGCTAAAACCAAAACACAATAAACACACACAAGAAACCACAAATATGGAAGTCTATAAATAAGAGACTCAAGAAGATATTTTCAAACCTGTCCACAGCTCACAAACAAACCAGCAAGCTGCTCTTCAGTAACCTATAAACCCCAAAAAACACACATACAAAGAAAAAAAAGCTAAGATTTAAACTCAGAGAACAAAACAATCATAGAAGACAACAAAAATTTGTAAACTTTTCAACCTGCTGATCAAGATCAGAGACATAAACAGTTCTCCGGATAACGTCATCCCTCTGAGCCATGCTTGTTCTAGCATTCATTCTCCGTTTCCCTTGACCAAAGCTCTTCTTCTACAATCAAAACGAACCATAAGCTTTCAAAAGTACAAAGTCTTCCTACACAGATCAATGAAACACAAGCTTTGATCCATAGCTAAGAATACAAAACCAAAACAACAACACAAAACACTTCCCAATTCATCAATTAACAAAAACCCTAAGACAATTCAGCAAAATTAAACCTAAAGATCAAAACTTTAGATCACAATTCAGTGTAACTCACCCGTCTAAAACCTCCATTTTCATTACCATATCCACCATTAGCAGCACCAGCAAAGCCATTGTTAAGGAAAAAAGAACCAGCAGAGGTGAAAAAGCCACCATTAAGTCCACCGTTACCTCCTTGTTTAGCAAGAGAAGGAGGAACAAACTCTTCAGCCATAGGATTAAGCTTAGAGAAAAGCTCCTGAAGCTCTCTCATATCACGCTTATAGCTTTCACCACCGTCAACGCCGTCGGATCTCGCCACGTGTGACCCCATCTCGCTGTACATAACACCACCTTGATCGTGTCTAAGAGCTTGCTCGATCCTTGAGTGATGGTTTTGATCATCAGAAGAAACGCCGGAATCTTGACTTGTCATTGAAGATGGTGGTGAAGAAGGTGGCTGGATCACAACTCCTCCTGCTTCAACAGCAGCAGTAGTAGTAACTGGGGCACTCTCAACAACTGCCATGATTAGAGAGAAACCCAGAAATCAAGATTGAAATTTTTTGGGAGAATTTGTGAGGAAATCGGCGATCAGGTTAGGATTTGAGGAAGAAAAGGAGAGGAATCAGCATAAGGTGCTCTCAACAAGGAGAAGAAAAAAGGAGAGAGAGAGAGAGAGAGATTAAAAAAAAAAAAGCCTTCATAAAAATGAAGAGGATCGTTGTTAATTAATGTGTATGTGTGTTAACGAGAGTGATTAAGTAAGGATTTGTTGAGACATTGGAAATGGGTTAATTTATTACTACACTTGTCTTTTTTTATTTTTTTTTTTTTTTTTTTTTTTTTTACTGTCGTTAAAAATAAGGCTATTGATTGTATACGATTTTAATAAGATAAGATAAAATTGGCCGGAATATATATATATATATATATTTTGTTATCTGTTTATCTTCTCCCGTTTTTATTATTTCGGAAGAAACTATATCTCCTCTTTTCTTGTACATATTATTGGATTAGGCTTCTGATTATGTATTCCGATTTTGATATCGGTTACTTTGTTTGTTATTCTTTTGACCATGTTTTTTTTGAGTTTATTTGATTAATTGAATTGATCTAATTGAATTGATTAATTTCTTAAAAAGACATGATTTTTTTTTTTACGGTTGATGATTTAATTGTTTCTAAATATAATTATTTTCTGTTTCATCTGGTTGATAGATACGGAAACATCCAAGTAGACCTACAACAATATATCGGAATATATATATCTTCATGATTATATCTTTTGTTTCTCAGGACATCTGCCGATTACGATAGTTTTAGGTTGTTTTAAAGGTTTAAGCAGTTTAGCGGAGATTCGTTAGCATTGTTTTCCTCTTTTAATCTCTATCTATGTATGTTGCCACATGTTGTAATGTACTATGTCTTTCATCTTAATATGTTGGCCAATCTAATGGGCCATTTTTGGGTTTCATGTAATTGTAAATGTTGTATGTTCTGCTTGTGTCTTGACCCATATCTCAGTGAAATGAGAAGTTGCCGATAAATAACAAGATTGGATTAAAGACATCTAAAAAATACTTTTTTCCGTTCGAAATTAAGTGCCATTTTAGCTTAATTTTTTTGTTTTATATTAAATTTTAACGTTTCTAATATTTTTAATGTTTTAGTACATTGACCAATAGAAATCCATGTTCTAAAAATTCTCGTCTAGCTCCGATTACATTCCGTCTAGTCGTTAGATCCATTCTCGCCGCTTCAATTAATGACTAATCCCTCAAACAGATGAGTCAACATGTTCTCCACATAATCCGATTAATTCCTGATTAATCCGATTATTTCCTGCATAATAATGTATAATTCGATTATTTTTATATTGCAAGTATACAATTTTCTTTTGTTTTTATTATTCATACATTTATATTGAGAGTTTTTGGTATTTTATAATAAATTATGTTAAAATTTTAAATAAAAATCATAAAAAAATTCTTAATACTATGTTTTCATGTGTTTAATATAATTTTGAAAACGATATTATTTCAAAGTTTAATATAATATATAAATATATTGTTAAAACATTAAAATAACATAAAACTAATCTCCAATTAATTCATGTTTACTTCCCGATTAATCGCCTAAGCGCTAGGCCCACCTTGATCGCCCGACTAGCGCCTAAAAAGTTTTAAAACATGGATAGAAAATAATAGAATAAATTGGTAAGGAGTAGAAAATGAAATATATTTTCTTAGTATTTGTAAAAAATCTTAACGATACTTACTTTAAAGAGAGAGAGTTCCATAGTTTTAAAGTTTGGAAAATCTGGAATTTGAGGTTTAGGGGTATTTGTATCCAAAATTTAATTTCAACTTTACATAAGTTGTATTTGTATTATAATCTTTGTTGTTTAATTTGATCCAGGCCCGGCCCAGAGGTCAAAAAAGTGAGGGATGGGTCTAGGGCATCAATTTTTTTGGGCATTTATTTTAGAAGTTTTGGATATTTGTTTTACTAGTTTTGAACATTTTAAATTAAATTTTAAAGCTAATAAGATTAATCTTATTGGACATGTAATTATAGTTGTGTGTCTTAATTGATAAAATATAAATTTAGGTATATTATTAATAAAATTTAAAGTTAAATTATAGAAAAATGAAGCTAGTCATATTTTTTATTTTAAGTCGATTTCCTTTTCTTATTTTAAAATTTGAAGATATTAGTTATCAGATTACATATATTAAATTTAATTATAATAGTAGAATTTTGTTTCGATTGATTATTAAGAATTTTATATTATAATTTTGTAAGGTATAACATCACTTAAATAATTATCAATAAATTGAATTAGACATTTAGTACTTTGATTAGTTCTGTAAATAATAATTATTATTACACAAATTATAATAATTTTAACAGTAAAATTTATGGTTTATTTGTGTTATTGTTTTTAATAGTATTGCATAAAACAAAAGAACATATTTTTTTTTTGTTTAGTACATTCGAAATCGTTGGACCGGCTCTGATTTGATCTAAAAATCATATTTTTAATAACTAGTTATTAAAAATAAAATTAGTACAATAAGACATTTGAATGAAAATAAATTATTGTTGATAAATTTAAATTAGATTTTCGATAGTCATACTCGTGAATTTAGTCGATTAAAAAAGTAAATTTCATACAAGCAAACTCAATAACAACTATTAAAATTCCGATTATACCAAATTAAAATGTATTTATGGTACTTTCGAAACTTTTTTAGTTTATCTGTTTATATTCTCTCGTTTTTATCTGTGAAGTTCACAAATGTTAATTATACTTCTGATTATGTATTGGATCAAATTCATGTTGTTATATGGTTATATTTTCGATTTTGATGTCGGTTAATTTGTTTGTTATTCTTTTAACCAAGCTTTTTTGAGTTTGTTTGATTTATTGAATCGATCCGATTCAATTGATTAATTTCTTAATCCGAGTGTCTTCTGCTAAAAGGAAGGATATTGCCAGACCTCTACTGTTGCTGCTAGAAGAAGCTCAAGCCACTTCATAACTCTCCTCTCAATGTAATATAGAGAAATGTGTGTGTGTGTGCATTGTCTATTTACCAACAAAAACTCAGAAAATCTTAATATACACTAATAATTTATGCTTTTTTTAGAAGGGCATTGTTGGGAACTGGATAATTATTTTCTGAGCTGTGTATTTCTGTTTAAGGTATTCGTTGTGGTATAATATAATTTAAGAAAAAACGTTGAATTTTTTAAAATCTAAATTCATGTGTGCTTTTACTCTTCTTAATTGTTTACAAATTGTGTCATCTACCACAAAATAAATACTTTGAGATCTTCGTGCGTGCTTCTAACAATAAATGAAAATTTAAAAATTAATTGGAATGATATACATTTTTTATATAAAAGGAATGATATACATTTTTCACACAGATATTTCTTTCCCTATGTTTTCAATTATTAAAAATTTTAACAGAAACAAGCCAACTGGAGAAATTATTTTAGGTCCGTATTCCTCTTTTAGCCTCTGTAAACTTCCAAAAGAGATATAATTAAAAGTTGAATTTTCTAGTGTGGTAATCTCTATCTTTCATGAAAAAAATACTTTTTTTTACTTAAAAAATGTGCTAATATTCTAAAGGATGGATTGAATTTACGCAAACTTAGAGGAAAAGACAACTCAATAAAGCTTAATTCTTAAAAGAATAATATACTTTACTTCATAAAGATTAACTCTTTAAAGAAACAAAAATTAGAAAGGAATAAAATTCGAACTGTTTATAATTCCATTCCAAACAAGTAAAACTCAACATTAAAATTTTAAAAGAATTTTACTTTTAAGAAACATATATATATATATATGAATATAATAATAATTAAAATTAAAAAATGAAAGAAAATGGAGAAGAACAAAGGACATAAAAGGAATCGTGAATCGAAGAAGAAGCAGAGTTTGTCTTCTTTTCATCTCTGTCGATTTCTCTCCGCGGCGGTCCGTTTTCTTTCTCCTTCTTCCTCAATTTTAGGGTTCCTCTCAAATTTCATTCTTTAATTTCTCTTTCTTTGTATTTTGACAGAGAAGAAAGTGTTCTCTTCGTTTCTCTCGATTTGGGTTTCCTTCAATTTCTCGACTTTTCTCCGCTTCTTCCGATTTCTCCACTGTACGTTGACATTTCTATTAAATAGTTTAACTATTTTTTTCTAGGTCTTTGTTGGATCTTGATTTTATGTTTTTTTTTTGTAGTGTGATTCACTTACGATGACGATCCCTGGTTCTGAATCTATGGTGGATAAGATTGGAGTTTGTGAATTACCGTTTACTCCTGAGGAAGAGAAACGTATTGTGAAGGAGTTGATTATCGAAGCGGAAGCTAATTTGAAAGAAGGAAACTTGTATTTCGTTATCTCAAACAGGTCTCGCTTCCTTTATACATTGTGATCTCTTATATAGTGTTTCATCGGCTTATGATTTAGATATCAGTATCATACATGATCTCATTAGAAGATTTGTGAATGTCTTAATCTTCTTGTTGAAGTATCATTTAAGATTGATCACTTTTTAAATCTAGAGAGGGTGATTTCTTAGATTAGTGTCAGATAATACGTTTGGATACCAGTAGTTGCAATTTAATTTGGTCCATGACTTTTGTGTCAGAGATTTTGGATATATGTTATGTTATGTAGTATATTATATGGTGACAATTATATGTTTGTGCTCTTCTGACGTTTGATTTTGTTGTTCCCTCCCTTTGTGTTGTCTTTTGGCTGTTTATTAACGTTTATATGTTAATGCAGGTGGTATTTAAGTTGGCTCAGATTTGTTGGGTCACTAACAGAAGAATTTTCTAGTGGAGAGACTTCAGAAGTTTCTAGGCCTGGTCCAATTGATAATCATGATATTATTGACAGTGAAAGTGATGTTACTGATCCGCAGCTTCGTAAGATGTTGGTGGAAGGGATTGACTATGCTCTCGTTCCTCAAGAAGTTTGGAGAAAACTCGTGGAATGGTGATTGTTTCTTCTAATCCTAAATAGTAACAGAATAGGGAAATTCATGCTATAAACCACCAGTCTATCATATCCATTTGTATGTTATGGTTATTGATGTATCGCTCTATTGGGTTTAGTTTTGAATGATGGCACAACCAACCGTCTCATCAACCCTTTTTGCCTATATCCCAGCTCTCCTCTTGCGGGGATTCTTTCACAGGGCTAACTGCTTTTGTATCTTTCAGGTATAAAGGAGGTCCTCCATTACCGAGGAAGTTGATCTCTCAAGGATTTTACACTAAGACCTTTGGTGTGGAGGTTTACCCCCTCTGCCTTAAATTGTCGGACAGTAGAGACGGAAGTAGTACCATCATAAGGTTGAGCAAACATGTATGATGCCCTCTGTTTTAGGTTGTGAACAACAAATGTAGACCATTTGGAGTGTTTATGAAAAGTGAAAGACTCAATTCTTTAACCTTTATCAAATGCCTTATTCCCTTCTTATATGGATTGTTAATGTGGCAGGCTTCTATAAGTAAGCTTTATGAGATGGTTTCTGCTGTAAGTGGGATAGCTAAAGAAAAGGTGTATGCTCGAAGCTTTTATCTTATTTCTTGTCTTGGATGATGATATACCCCATTGTTTGACTCAAAGATGTATTGTTTGTTCCATATTTGATATGTTTAAGCAGGCTCGTATCTGGGATTACTTTGAAAAGGCAAAAAGGGCTCTCCTGGATCCTTCATCTGACAAAAGCCTGGAGGAATCGTGCCTTCAAATAGACCAAGATGTAAGTATCTTGAAAACTCTCTCGGTTTTATGTTTATAGTTAAATGTCACTGTTGAGATTGGCTACATGAATTATTAATTGGATGGAACAACTTGGTATAGATGCTTCTTGCCGTCGTTCTATATTTGTTCTCAAAAATTATTGTGAAGCTTTTGATCTCTTAAATTGTCACTTAATCAAAAAATCATTTTTGCTTGTCTTTATTTATTATGGTTTTATTTGTTTGGCATTGATGTTTGCATTCCATGCAGATTCTTCTTGAAGTTGATGGGTCTCCGTCTCCTCAATATGGCATGAGCTCGGTGGGAAATGAGTTAGCTGTGGTACCCTTAGAGCTTACCAGGCCAGATGCTACAGATATTGTGCTTGGTGAGGGCCCCTTATCGAATGGTCACTCCAACGGTTCCAAGTTTACCCTCTTTTGGAGAAACACTTCTGAAGATAATGGTAATTCCTCAAGTGCTTTTTCGAAAGCAGAGAGGAGAGGTTTAGGAGGATTGCAAAATTTGGGAAATACATGCTTCATGAATAGTACTCTTCAGTGTTTGGCACATACACCGCCGATTGTTGAATATTTTCTGAAAGATTACAGCGACGACATAAATGCAGAGAATCCTTTGGGAATGAATGTAAGAACTTGAAAGTTTTAGTCTCTGTTCATAATCTCCACTGTTAAGCCACTCAAACGAATCTATATATATCTAATGCAGGGGCAGCTTGCAAATGCATTTGGTGAACTTTTGAGGAAATTATGGTTGTCCGGACAGAATACAGTTGTGCCACGAGCTTTTAAAACAAAATTGACTCGATTTGCTCCACAATTTAGTGGTTATAATCAGCATGATTCTCAAGTAAGTCATGTACTCCAAATTGATTTATTTTAAACTTTTGTCTCTACTTCTTTTTACACTTATTTTCACACCCGCAAACCAATGTCCTCTTTATCTCTTCTTGTAAGATATGTTTACTCGTTTCCAGGAAATGCTTGCATTCCTATTGGATGGGCTACATGAAGATTTGAACAAAGTAAAGAAAAAACCTTACATTGAAGCTAAAGATGCAGATGGCCGTCCAGATGAGGAAGTAGCCGAAGAACTGTGGAATTATCACAAGGCCCGAAATGACTCTGTAATAGTTGATGTCTGCCAAGTAAGTATTTCTTACCTCTCTTAATAGTATTAGAAGATTCTGCCTCTTCTTTGTATATTCTGACTGTTCCTTATGCTGTATGTGTTTTCACTTCAGGGACAATACAAGTCAACACTGGTCTGCCCAAATTGTGGAAAAATCTCAATCACCTTTGATCCATTCATGTACTTATCTTTGCCATTGCCATCAAGTCGCACTCGATCAATGACAGTTACAGTGTTTTACACCGATGGAAGCCATCTTCCGATGCCTTACACTGTAACAGTTCCAAAATATGGCTTTGGTAGAGATCTCATTAATGCATTAGGCACTGCTTGCTGCTTGAACAATGACGAAAGTCTTTTACTCGCAGAGGTAATCAATTCGGCAAATCCTTTTCTTATTTATTTTAATTTTCTTTAACTTCTTGAAAAGAAGACTCAACTAACGGTAGTTATACCTCCCAGATTTATGATCACAAGGTCTTTAAATATTTTGAGAGTCCCATGGAGTTGCTGAGTGGGATAAAAGACAGTGAGCATATTGTGGCATATCGGTTCAACCAGATTCATAAAGGACCAGGAAAAGTCAAACTTGAATTTCTTCATGGGGAGGAAGAAAAGTCAGCTTCTTTATACTTTATAATTTGTCATTCGAGAATTCTTCTTTTTCCTTCTTGAGTTCCATTTCTAATGGATTATAACTTTCCAATTTCACAGGTCTGATAGTGGCAGAGACCCAAAGCTTTTTGGAACTCCCCTTGTCACTTATATCAACAGAGAACAACTTAGTGGAACTGACATTGCTACAAGTATCTCAGGGTTGCTGTCACCTCTACGCCGGGTTCATATGTCATCGACAGTTAAAAATGGAAATGAGAACGGCCTCATTCCAGATGTTGCAGATGAAACATCCGGAAGTATGTCACATAGAGACACTGAAACAAAAAATACTGCAGTTGATGATAAAGACTTATCCTTCAGCCTCTTCTCGACAGATAACCGTTCTTCCAATCTCAAGCCACTTGAGTTGGATTCAGTTGTGAATCCTGGTAATGTTACAAGGATTGTAGTCAAGTGGAACGAGAAAATGCATGAAAAATATGATTCCAGCTACTTGAATGATTTACCTGAGGTACATAAAACAAGTTTCTCGACAAAGAAGACCAAGCAAGAGGAACTATCTTTGTTTTCGTGCTTGGAAGCCTTTCTAGAAGAGGAGCCTCTCGGACCAGATGACATGTGGTATTGTCCTGGTTGCAAAGAACACAGACAAGCAAACAAGAAGCTAGACTTGTGGAAGTTGCCAGATATTCTTGTTGTCCACTTGAAACGGTTCACATATAGCAGATATTTCAAGAATAAGATTGATACATTTGTGAATTTCCCGATTCATGATCTAGATTTAAGCAAGTACGTAAAGAGCAAATATGGTCAGTCTTATCTTTACGAGCTCTATGCCATTAGCAATCATTACGGTGGGCTGGGAGGTGGTCACTACACTGCTTATGCTAAGGTTTTGTGTCATCTTTATTGGTCTTTTGATATCTATTTAGTTTTTCTTTCCTAGTGATGTGCATGTGTGTAATGACAATAGATGCATGGAAACTAATTTGTGGGCTGTTTGTTTTTGCAGATGATGAATGAGAACAAATGGTATGATTTTGATGATGCCCATGTTTCAGCTGTAAATGAATCAGAGATCAAGACTACGGCTGCATACGTTTTGTTCTATCAAAGAGTGAAAAGTGAAGCAGAGACATCGAATATGGAATTGGATTAGTTGAAAAAGCATGTCTCCATTCTTCTTCAAGATTCATGACACATAATTTGATACTTTGCTCAAGATCCATTCATTGGTCTCTCATGCCTCTTTTGGTTTCTTCCAAAGCTGATAGACTAAAAGAGTTTAGATTCTAAATATTATTTGTTTAATTAGGAAATTTTTTGGACAGTGAAAAATATATTATAGATTGTTTATAGGTGGGAGAAACTTTTAGCCGTATAAGAACCCCAAAATAATGATTTTAAATTTATACTGATGTCACAAAATCTAGATACACCAAAGTACACTAGTTTTAGACAAATGAGCGTTGTTCGTTATAAAATTGCTTTATTTTAATTAAATAATTATTAGTCAAGAAGAGAAAGACATTAGTAACTCTACGGGTGGAAAAAAATCAAAAACCAAAACCAAATCCAAAAACTTTTCAAAATCGAATCATATATCCATAAAACACAAACAGATTTTAAATTTTTATATTTCAGTTATTCGAATCGAAAACCAAAAAATATATCCGAAAACCTAAAAAAAAAGAAAATTATATAAATGAATATATCATACTAATTTTCAAAATTTTAAGGCATATTACTAAATTTTAGCAAATTTTATAAAAGGTAAACTTATTTTTATTAAAACTGAATATATTTTTATTAAAATCGAACGAATTTTAGTTTTTTCCCCTAAAAATATATCTGAATCCGACACTTATCCGAACCGAAACCCAACCGAATATTTATAAAACCCGAACGAATAATAAATCTTTTATCCTAATCCAAAAAAATCAGAGTCGAAATCCGAATACCCATGCCTAAGTAAAACCAATGTGATCCTCAATAATATAATCTACTCCTCATCCTTTTCACTATTATCTATCTATCTACAATAATTTTTATTTATTTATTTTTGTTTACATAGCAATAAATCATAAAGAAAATAGAAGTATGAATTCCTGTTTGACAAAAACAATTAAATTCACTTAAAATATATTGGATTTTAAATAAAGATCTCATCAAATTTTGAGAAAACAAAGTTCTAAAAATAGGTTGAAAAACATTTGAATGTTGGATTTTGGTTGACATTCTCACCTTCTCATTTTAGTTAAAAGGTAAGTTCTCTCATCTTTTTTTAGTTTTCTTTGTTTGTTTCTCATAAAATATTTAGAACATTTAAAAGATTTGTATTGAAGACTACATTAATAATATTGGATCCAAAGATGTTTTTTACACAATACCACAACTACAATGTTTCTAGGGTATTACTTATAACCAATATCATAAATATATGCTCTAGACTTCAACAACTCATTAACGACTTTCTTACACATAATAAAAATACTTAGATTTAAACTAAAATCTTAACTAACTCATTTAAATCTAATCCTTATTATCTTTTCTTCATAGATATGATAAAAAACTGCAACAATTTTAATAAGGATGGGTCACTATTTTGGTTTTCAATAAAACTCAGACAGAAGTCACAAACTCTCACAAGACAGTGACATACCATTAATTCACGGCCCTGTCCGGTTTTTTTAAATCACCATTACTGACACAGTCTAATTGAAAGCGCGTGAATCGCAGCTTTCCTCAATCAGACAGTAAGTCTACGTGTCGTCACACCAAACCAGACCTTGTTCTCCAAGCAAATAATAAAATAAAATAACAGAAAATACAACTATACTTTTCACGCAATGTATCTGAAAAAAATTTAGGTTTTTTTTTTCTTAACTAAACTTCTTCTTCTTCTCTGTATAGAAGAGAAAGACAAAAAGTTATGGACTTGACGTGTAAGAACGGATCTTTAGCTCCGGGTTTTAGGTTTCATCCAACTGACGAAGAACTTGTTGTCTATTACCTCAAAAGAAAGATTCGCCGGAAAAAACTCAGAGTCGACGCAATCGGCGAAACCGATGTCTACAAGTTTGATCCTGAGGAATTACCTGGTACAGTTTCCTTCTCCTTCCTTCAAGTTTTTTTTAAAATCCATTTAGTTATTCTTATGATTTACCTAAAGATTACGATGATTTTCTCTGTCTTTGATTATGATTTAGCCACTAATTATGAATTAAAACCAGTAAGATTTGATTTAGATATAATTAGATTTAATCATTTCCATGGTTAGGTCAATGATGTTGGTGTTGTGTTTGTTTTTAGCTTCTGACTCGAAAAATGGACGTCTTGATTACATATTTCGGAGGATTTGCTCTGTTTTAATGAGTTCATAATTCAATCAGTCAGATTTGATTTAACCATAATTAGATTTGATTACATAATTGTTCCTTTTTATTTAACTTACAATATGGTTGATGATACTGGTGTTATGTTTGTTTTTAGATCTATATGACTCTAAAAATGGAGACTTTTGTTGTTGCAGATAAAGCGTTATATAAGACTAAGGATCGTCAATGGTTTTTTTTCAGTCCAAGAGATAGAAAACATGGAGTTAGGTCAAGTAGAGCAACGGGTCGTGGCTATTGGAAAGCAACAGGTAAAGACAGAGAAATCAAATGTAATTCCTGCGCAGTTGGAGAGAAGAAAACACTTGTTTTCCATAGAGGTAGGGCACCAAATGGCGAGCGGACTAATTGGGTGATGCATGAGTATACACTACATGAAGATGAGATCAAGAGGTGTGGTGATGTTAAAGATTCTTTTGTTCTTTACAAGCTTTATAAGAAAAGTGGTTCTGGTCCTAAGAATGGTGAGCAATATGGTGCTCCTTTTGTTGAAGAAGAATGGGCTGATGATGGTGATGATGATGATGATGAGCCTGCTCATGTGGTTGGTCCTCCTGTTAATCAGCAGCTTCTTGGTGATGATGTATGGGCTGGTGGAATTAACCAAGTTGAATTGGATGATAATGATATTGAAGAGCTGATGAGACAGGTTGGAGATGAGCCTGGTTATGTTGGATCGTCATTGGTTCCAACATGTAATCCGATTAACATGGAGAAAGATTTGTATTTGGAAATCGATGATCTTTTGCTTGCTGAACCTGTACCATGTTCTGTGGAAGCTATGCAGAAGAGTTGGAACCAGGATGGTTCCGGTGTTTTGAATGATAATGATTTGATTGATGTCGATTCATATTTCCTTGATTTTGATGCTGCAAATCCTCAGTTAGATCCTATTGGTGGCTGTTTGAAAATCGGGTCTGAAAAGAGTCTCGAGATGAATACTTCTTTGGTGACTGACCAAGCTATTAACAACCAGTTCCAGCAGCAAATTGTGAAGAACCAAGCTAGTAACTGGCCGCTTCGTAACAGCTATACACGACAGATAAACAATGAATCATCGTGGACGCAGGAGCTAAACAATGATGGACTTACCGCTAACCGGTTTATTGAGGCGCCTGGTACAGGTACTTCAAAAACCTTTGTTTCACTTGCAGATTGAACCCTCTAATGGGATATAAAGCTAGCTTAAAGATTGTCAGACGAGCTCTTTAAGCTGGATTTTGAATTACTGATTATTTTCCTAATCATATTGTATTGACAGGTGATGCATCTGAATTCATAAACCCTCTTACCTCTGGTATAACTAAGGAAGATGAAGGGAAGAAAGACGAGTCAAGCCAGTTTGCTTCTAGTATATGGGCATTCCTGGAATCAATTCCTGCAAATCCAGCATATGCTTCAGAGAATTCATTTGTTAACTTGAACTTAGTCAGGATGTCAAGTCGTGGTGGTCATTTCAGGTTCGCTTCTAAAAGCACAGGTAACAATGCTGTAGTCGCGGTTAACGATTCAGCAGCCAAGAAGAAGAAGTCTGGAGGTTACAACAACAACCACAAGGGTGTCTTCTGCTTATCAATCATTGGGGCATTGTGTGCTTTATTTTGGGTGATCATAGGAACAATGGGAGTCTCAGGGAGGTCTCTGTTGTGGTGAGAACCCAAACGACCAAGAGTTTAAAAAGGCTAAGAGAAAGAAAGGCTAAAATTTTTAAGCAACGTTTTTGTGTGAGCCTTAAACTGTGTGTATTCATTGTAATTACTCCTACATTTTTAGATTCAGAAGCTGTTTAGTGTCAGTTTGTCTTTGGGAGTTTTCTCTCTTATTGTTAAACCTTAAAAGGTATGGCCCAAGTTTTATTCATTTGGTGTGGTTTTAACTCACTAGGTGCATTGACTTGAACCAAGTTTGGGAATCAATTTGGTTTTCAATCCAAATAAGACTTTGTGACTCTTGTTTTCCTGCATAGGGATTCATTTATTGAGTTCACTATATTAGTACTGTAACATTTCCCTTATTTACATGCCACAGATACATGAACTTTTCTTGACCTTTCCCTACACCTAACAAAATGACATTCTCATGGCGTGGCTACATTCTCCTTAGCCAGAGGAGCTATCTCTTCACCATCAATTCCGGCTTCACTTCCAGCCACATTTAGAGACAATAGTACTTTCTCCCACAATGTCGCAGGTCCCTGCATCACATTCACATCAAATCAAGAATGGTTTCAAATAAACAATGTTTCAAAGTTTTGTAATGAATTGAATCACTGACCTTCCAGGAGAAGTCTTGTTCCATGCAGTTCTTGACCATCTCTTTCATTGCGGATGTTCCATACACTGCAACGGCTCTCGCCACAGCCTTTGCTGTTGCAATCACATCATCTGGATCTACAACTTCACACTGTACACATAGCAAAATTTCTTAACTCTTTTTTAGATTATGTAATATTTGAAAGGAAATTGTTATATGTATAGAAAGCGCGAAAAACTTGTGATTTTGAGTTACCTTGACGTTGAATCTTCCGATGTGGAAACCTGTGTAGCCATCTTTAACAGTGTCCACAAGCCCACCAGTTGATGCTACAATAGGGACAGTTCCATATCTCATGGCGTGAAGCTGAATGAGACCACACGGCTCAAACCTGCTCGGTACAATGATAAAGTCTGCTCCAGCAGTGATCATATGAGCCAATGGAACATTGAAGTTTGCCACTCCAACCGCCTTTCCCGGGAATTTCTCTTCCAGTTCAAGAATCTGAGCCTCCATCTTCTTCTTACCGGTTCCCTGTGAAAAAAACATCAGAGAAGATTCAATAAGTTTGTGAGCTGCTGATGATCCCAAGTCAACATTTTTGTGTACTCACAAGGATAATCATTTGAACATCCAGCCCCATGAACTTGGAAATGGCTTCCACTAGAATATCAGAGCCCTTCTGCTCTTCTAATCTCCCGATGAAACCGATTACCGGAACATCCCTGTCAACTGGAAGTCCAACGGCAGCCTGAAGTGCTTCTTTGATCAATGGCTTAGCATCCGTAACCTGCAAATAAACATGTAACAAGATCGGTAATGATTCCCCACAGCTTCTTCCATCCTAATGCACTGGTCTTTAAGAGAAATCTTACAGTGGTAATATCGTATTTAATATCGATGTACTTGTCAGTGGTCGGGTTCCATTCTTGAACATCCATTCCGTTAATAATTCCAGAAACTGTTTTCATTCGAAGGTATGTATGCAATTCCACGCCTCTATCGACTCCAGAGATCAGTTCTTGAGCATAGTATGGACTAACTGTTAAGACACGGTGCGCTTCAAGAATTGCAGCTTTCATCCAGTTAATTTTCCGTCCTTTTACCGGCTTTTCATACCTGGAAATGGAACAAGAAGATAAAAGTGACTAAATGGAACATGAGACAAAAGAGTGAAATAATCTGTTCTTCTGAGAAGATTTTATAGAAACCAGTACCCATCCATGAAGTCGAAAGAACTTTTAAAGCTGTCAGGCAAATTGAGAAGGGAAAAGTCTTCAAAGGCAAATCTTCCCTGGTAGGCTATGTTGTGAATGCAGAAGACAACCTATAATGTAAATACACGACAGTTTCAAACCGACATTTTGATATGTATCAAAGCTAGAGTTTACTCCTCTTAACTCAATAGCTAACTAACATGATGAAGGAACATAGGTTATACACTTATATATATACCTTTGCATTCATGTACATTCCACGAGATTGATAAATAGATTTGAGGTAACATGGAAGGAGAGCAGTGTGCCAGTCATTGGCAACAAAAACCACATCTTCACCTATGACATCAAAGAGATAAATATTTGAAATAATTCAGAAACAGAACTCTTAGTTTTCAGAAACCATATTACAAACTGAGAAATCATTTTCTCACCATATGGTCCAGAGAAATACTTGCTACTATTCAGGTTCAGGACTCGTGGTGCCTCAAGAGCAGCCTACCAAAAGTAAAACAAGTTACTAAACACACAGATTCTGAATTTAGCTAAGAAAACAATTCATCTGGGGCTTCATGTTTCAATCAAATGAGATTCAACAACAGAAGTAGAAGGAAAAGAGTTGTTACCAAACACAATAAACTGAACCGGAGTTGGTTGTCAGTGTAGTCTATTCCAGTAATAGGACCATAGATTTTGGATCCTGTTTTCCCCACAACCTGACATTTATTATTCCTCATGAGCTTATTCAAAGTACAACACACCTGAATAAACCTTTTGATTGGCTAAACAAAGATTAAAAAAAAACCTTAGCAAGGAAGATTGGATGGTCAACAAAGACACGATCAACTCCTCTTTTGTAACAGTGAAAGAAACGAACAGTCTCAACTCTATCCCCAACTTTAATCTGCATGATATCATCACATAAAACATTACAATATAACTTAACTAAGCATTTAATGAAGCATAACATTCATCAAAACCCATATAGATGGAGAGGGCTTTACCTGAACCACAACACAAGTGTCCCAAGCATCTTTATATTGGTCATACCTAGGGCAAATTG
Organism: Nasturtium officinale; assembly: GCA_963854855.1. NCBI lineage: Eukaryota > Viridiplantae > Streptophyta > Magnoliopsida > Brassicales > Brassicaceae > Nasturtium > Nasturtium officinale. The sequence continues at coordinate 9,787,249 of OY978500.1, forward strand.
TCATCACACGGTGGCCTCTGGCCTAACAAAGCAATAAAACATTTGGTTCATAAAAACGACATCAAAACATCAAACCAAGCTAACATGTATATGAACTTACAGCTAGAGCTGGAGGAAGACCACCAAGGACATCACCAAGACCACCAGTTTTGCTCCATGGACCAACCTCAGCTCCAATAAAGATCACACTCATCCCTATCTTAATCTCACACACAATCTTACCAGCAGAGTTAACTTTATGAGATCCCTTTGAGGATTTAACAGTAACAGGTTTAGCTTGAGATCTCCTTTGAAACTTATCGACCATTTTGAAAGACCTTAGCCCACAGTGAGTCATGGATTGACCTTTCAAAGTGATCTGCGACAAATTAGCGTTGGTCTCAGAGGCTGAAGAAGCTCCATGGTTATTGAAAAGTGAGGTTCTTGAAACAAAGTGTGAAGCAGTCACAGTTGCCATCGTGACTAAAAATCTTTTTGCCTGTGAATTCAAAACCGAACACAATTAAAAATCGATTATTTTAGTAGAAAGATTCAATTTTTTGTTTTTGATGAAATAAAGATTCAATCTTTGCGATGATTCTTTCTAAATATTACAATAAACATAAGAAAAACTCACAGATTTTAGTGGCAACTGTGAAGAATTCGAGGCTCAATGAGACCGTGATGCAGAGAAGATGGACCGTTATGTAGAGAAGTGGAAAGCTAGGACTGGCTCGAGTGACACGTGGCATTGTTATAGTGGACTGACTTGAGTGACACGTGGCGTTATTGTAGCTGTTGAGGTGTTCTATTCTATCACATGAGGGTTCAATGGCATTGTCCGAGAGTATACTTGAATCTTGAGGCCAGAGTTTTAAACTCGGGAGAACGATATTTTGGTGCGTACGTTTGATCCGAGTGCGCCACCAAGTGGCTAAGAATCGACGGCTGAGGTTTGTTGGCATTGGGAAACAGAGCCCATTTAGTGGGTCCCTCTGAAGTTTTGTTTGTCCTCATCCACCTGGACCTACCTTTGGACGACATTATTTATAGGGCCATTTGTTAAATTAACGGTGGAGAATTTTGTCATGTTTTATATTTTTATTTGTTGTAAGCTTATTAACAAATTTGCTTCGTTTTTGTCTGCATATGTAATAATATTGATATAATTTTCAAAAGAAAAGATCGTATTGATATATCTATTATATTTTGTTGTAACTCTTATTTTTTAAGTTTATTGAGTTTCAGTTTGTACTTTGCCCAAGTGAATTGAGGCTAGTGCACAATGCATAGATATTAAACCAAAATATGAAAATAGTATTAACCATAAGGTACTTCATACTTCTAGGTAGATCACCTAATATGATATTTATTTTAAGCGGTAATCATGCATAACAGCTTAATATTATAATTGTACAATAAGAAATTGCTGAATAAATAGCTGAGAACAAAAAAATTGGAGAATGAAAATTTTGTATAATTGGATAAATTTTGTATAATGGCGAAATATAATATTAAATTACTAAGATACATATATATACTTTAAGTAAGAAATTAATAATTTTTACATGAAGTTTTAATATATTTTAGCTAATTTCATGTTATAGTTTAATACTTTATTGTAAAAAAAATATTTGTTTAGTTATTTAGTTTTTGCAAGTGTAAAATAATTTGCTTAACTATTAATTAGAAAATAAAATAAAATTGTAACATATATTAAAAATAATTTGAAAGATCAAAGAAGTGAAATACTTCATTATATTGTAGTTTTTTTATTTTAATATTTAATTTTAAGCATATAAACTACATATATATATAATGCAAAAAAACAACTAGTAAATGCATGCTTATTTGTATAATGGATTTTTAATTGCATTTTGTTAAGCAAAGAGCAATTCTTGGGTTTTTTTTGCCTAATTGTGTATCATTAGGTAAAAAAATTTGATTAAAAACTTGCATAATCGCATTACAAACCGCAATTAGATGATGATGCATGTTACCAATAAAATCTTAGTTTAAACACATTTACTTGTGGAGCTTTTTAGGAGAATCTACAAAAAAAAAATATACATGCATTTTGATAATAAATCACACTAATTCATTTTTGTTTCCAACTTATATTCATTTTTGTAAAATCTTTTGTAGCCGCTATCAATTTTTTTTTAAGAAACTGGAGTATTACATGTCTAATCAAAAGCCAATGATTTATGTCAAACAAAATAAGTTTGTAACTCAATCAATCCTTCCTTTTAAAAAAATTATATACATATTTCTTGAATGTTAAAAATTTAACGGACATTACATTCATTATGTATGATCTAGAATTGTAAAATTACAAACTTATTGAGAATATGCTTCACAAATCATTATATTATAAAATTCTATCAAGAAAAATACGGTTTAACAGTGGTTAATAAAACATTATGGAGGTTAAAATGGACAAATTTGAATATAGTAGATAAGTAAATAACTTGTTTTCTTCCCAATTCTTGGAATATTAAAAAAGAGTTAGTGTAATGATTTTTATAATTTTTCGTTATTGTGGACGGTTAGGAGTGATTTGTCTCAGCATAGGAGTTTGTGTGATGTTGCGATGTCTCCAAGACAGCAGCTTCACGCATCCACAAGACTCTTTGGCCCATTTTAAATGTGTCCAAATCGGCTTCTTTGTCCATATAAACTGGCATTTTGGAAAATTAATTCATTCACTATACTAAATCCCAACTTGTATCACATTTGCTCTATTGCGTGTAGTTAAAAATGCGCCACTAGTTTCTATTTTGGACTACTACATGAGGTCGTGATTCTGCGACTCCGACCAAAAATTTAGAATTACGGGATTTTGTAATTTTTACACTCAAATTCATATTCCACATATTTTGGTACTAGTTAAAGTTTTCAAATGTTGGCATATATGTGATTCCTGAAAAGCCTGATATCTTTATTTGTAACAGCCTACTTGAACAATGATAAAGTGTTTATAGGCTAAAATATTAAAGCTCTATCTTTTTACATATTAATGGATACATCATTGGATGCTAAATTAGTGTTAACTAGTAATTTCATGTAGCAGGGTAAAACAGTCTATCGTGGATATCAAAAATATGTAGAATCGTCAGTTGGAGATCAAAGTGCTTCACGGAAAGCTAAACTTCGTAAAGTTGTTCGTGGGAGACATTTATCCTAATTGCATTGTTATAAGTACTTAATTTAGATTAATTAATTTAAGTTGAATCTCTTCTAATATACTATAAATACACATTTATAATAGAAACTTAACTCCAATGAATTATAAAAATAACTTATAATTGTGACAAAGAAAACATATGTCAAACTAAAAAACATAAAATACAATGAAACATGAGTTTCACATATCCGTAGTTATATATAGTAACATTAATAACATTAATAACTCCAATGATTTTATTATATTAATTGTTTCATTCTAAACAGTTTCATATAGCTCATGTCAACATATTAATAACATTTAAAATGTATATATAGTAATGATGTATATAATAGTAACTATATATATAATTTATCTATATATATCGTTTCATTCTAAATAGTAATAAATAATAATGTAACGCTATTGTCCTCTGTTAACAAAAAGGCTGGCTAGTAAACATCATTTGACTGGAAAAATGTAAATATATATATATATATATATTAAGATGTTAATTCTTCATTAATTATATGTTTCAAAATAGTATATATATAAAAATTTATCTATCTCGAATAGATTTATGATTTATTTATATTTTATGATATATATATATATATCTAAATCAATCAAATTCTAATGTTTATCTTTATTTTATTAGAATTGTAAAATATTACTTAGTTTGAAATTTATGAATTTCACAAGTTTTGTTTCATAAACGGATTAGACCCATCCATATTATTTATTCATATAATACACATATTGCTACTCTAATATTTTACTGATAGATTGAGAAAAAAAGATTTTTCATCTCAAACTTACTTTTCACTCAGATACAGACTATTTTTTAAGCAAGTTCTTGCTTACATTATATTAATGAGAACCTCTTCCGAATTTTAAAAATTCCTTATCATCATTTTGGTTAAAATTCTCATGCAGTTTTTTCATCTATGGATTTGATCGTTTTATTCTTCGATAATGGCTTAGTTCCACAATCGGTGTAAAGCATACTCGATCGTGATGTGTTTGTTTATGATCAATTACCCCATTGGGACATGTATTGTGCCATAATTAAATTTTCAAGGCCGCTAAAGCAACATACCATTTTTTTTTGGTCACTCGAACAGACCATTACCACCTGGATAGTGGACTAAAGACTAAAGTTGACATCTGATGCATTTGTTGTAAATCGATCTTTCCTTATCCATGTAGATTGAATGGTCTCCAACTCCAAATGGGTCCCTAAACAGAAGGCAACAATTTAAGATTCAATACCGACCGTCCAATTTCCATTCAAATGTCTATCTACATTCAACCCAATTTGGACCCCAAGATTAGGCTTATCAGCTTCATCGTATGGACCGCGTGTTATCCACGCTCTACCTTGATCTATAACTTTTTTTTTAATAAACATTACTATTTGATGAAAAACCCATCGATATTTGTTTTGTTTTGAAAGTTTCAACTAGATTATACGTCAAGAAACGAATATTCTTCTCTTCTAGAGCTTTTTTTTTTAACTTTCAGTGAATTCATAAAAAGGAAACCGCAATATTTCTTGTAATATTTTCTAAGTTACCACTTTTTTAACAATTTAATATTACTTAAACGATTTAAAAATCATACTGAATTTATTTAAATAATACTCCCTCCATTTCATAATTTCTTATTTTCTAGAGTTTTCTACATTTTGATTAAAAAATTGTATATTTCAAAAAAAATATTACTTAAAAATAATCAAAATTTCCAAAAATATTATGGAAGTTATAAAATAGACCATTTGAAAATATTTTTGGTTGAAAGTTATTAAAAATTAGTATCGAAAATAATGTAAGTGTAATTAAGCATTTATTGTTTATTGATATATGTGTGAACTCAAGAAAATCAGACATTTTAGAAAGAGATAATATAGATAAAATTTGACACTAAACAGTAGTGGATCGGTCTTAAAAAAATAAACTGCAAGAAACTAAAGGCAAATACACAAAAACAAGCTTTCATGTTTACAAAAATCTTCTAGATATATCGAGAATGTAAAACAATTTTCTGACACATACATCATTTTTAACAATCAATTACAGATATTTACTTCTGTTTCTAAATTATCTTGCAGAAAAACAAAGTTAAGAAAGTCGTCATAAAAAATGAAACAACAATTTTTTTTAATAATATATAATATTTCTAAGTTACCTCTAAATACCTAAAATAAAAGTGAATGACTTGTATACGACTTTTTATCATGTGAGTGTGAATCTGACATGTTTTGTCTCTTTAATTTTGGAAATAGTCATAATTTTCACGCAAACGAAAAGACATAAAACAGGTAAAGGAAAGTGCATGACATCACACGCGCCAACGAAGCAACTTTGAAATTAGATTTAACAAAGAAAAATCCACCCAAATTCTTCACGCTTTCCTTTATTCAACTCAACACGGTCTCATTTGTATATATAAACAAAACCATCGAAGTCATTGAAAAAATCAAACAAAACTCACAAAGATCTTTCTAAAGTTCTAAGATAACTCTCTTCAGAAATTTCAAAGTCTTTCTTGCTTTATTATTCGATTATGAATTCGATGTTCAGTGCCTTCGACGCTCTCTTCGCTGAGCTCATGGGAAAGAACCTTTTGGCTTCTTCGTTTAATGCTACTACAGCCACCACCACCACCACCGCTAAACCTGCCGCACCACAAACGCAAACGCAAAATAACGAAAACGCAAGAAACAAGAAGACGGGTTTGGTGCAGAAGACTCCGAGGTTTGCTTTGGAGCTTGATGGTCTTCACTGCTTCGAGACAATAGTCCGTTCTTGATCTGTTCTTGGGGCTTGACTTCAAAGATCAGAAATATTTTGCTCTAAAATTTCTTGTTATATTTTTAAAAAATTCTATTTATTCATTATAACATGTGATTGGGAATACGTTTTGGAATATTAATCGATTTGATTGAGTTATAAACATCTTTTTTTTGGTTTTAATGTTAAGAATATATAAACATATTTGCATCGTCTTTCTTCTTCTCGATTCTCCGATTTGTGTACATAGTTCTCCTGTTATGGCTAGATTAGTCATATTCTTAAAATTGGATCCAAACTAGAACAATATATTAAATAGAACTCAGATTCATTTAAAATTTAATAACCTAGCTAGAAACAGAATTGAATCCAAAGTCCAAACCAAAAGCTAGATTAGGTACCTTGCTTGATGAAGTAGCATCGTCTCATGGTTACTTGATTTTTTTCTGGTCTTTTACAAATAATAAAAAAAAAATCGGCATACATAAGCAAATGGAAGAAAAATTATTAAGTTGTTTTTTTTCATTCAAGTATAAATTGTATATGTTTTATATTGCTTTTTTTAATCAAACATAATTTATCTTCTTTTTATCTTTAATCTAACATTAAGTTTCAAATCCAGACTAAAATGCAATATCCGAGATTGTAGCCAACACAATCTTTTCAACAAAATACTTTTGGAAGTTTGGGCATATAGATAAGTTTCACACAAATTTATTTTTAAAAGAATGGAAATAGAACTGAAACAGCACATGTTAGTTCGCCGCATAAATAAAGTTCAATTTGGCCAAGGTGTTAGTGGTGAGTGTGTGTGTGTATGTGTATGTGGCATGAACATGAAACTATTCTTGACAAAAGCATGAAAATATTCAAACTAAATCTGTTTATATAAAAACCATTGCCAGGTCAAAGAATGTCAATTCACACTTCCAATTTCAATGAAACCTACAACCATGGATAGAGCTAAAAAAAAAGAAAAAAAAAATCTGCAAGCAAAAGTTGTAGTTGATGAAATCTCACCAAAAACTGTAATTGATTTTTTAATTTTTATTTTATTTATTTATTTGTTAATGTATAATTATTTAGTAACTGACTAACTGTACGATATAAATTTTTTGAAAAGCCAGTAATAATTTTGTTAATTAAAAGTCAATAATTTGCAATTAACATTTTAGGCAGTGATGTTTTAGCTCTCCAAATACCACTAATATGCCAATTTTTTCTCCCACTGTCCCTCCCACATCTGGCTAATCTCTCTAATCTAAGTTATGATGGATACGTATATGATCTATAATGTTAAGATCAACAAAGTTTATTCATTGCAAATGTATGCTATTTTTTTTTTTTTTTTTTTATCGAAGTGCTCTCTTCTGATGCACAAACCAACCACAATTAGATTTCTCCCATGAATATATACATCATGTTTTTGATGTGTTAGCTGGACAAAAAAAAAAAACATAAAGCAACCACGTGTTCTTGCTATAATAGTTTCGCCTTGTTGTTGTAATCCATGGATCGATTCGCTCAATAACATTGGGACATACTCTTCTTTCACATATTTCACTTACTCTTTCACCAACTCCATTTTGTAATCTATAATAAGAGTCAAATAAGGATTACCATCAATAAATTAGATGATAACCAATAAATTAGCCCATCAATCAAAGTCCAACCTAAAAAAAAACTCATAAGGTCATCATCGTCAACGTCTTTGTCAAATTGCCACATCTCACGCAAAACCATTTAAAGAAATAGGTCAACTCGCATTTATTCACACGCTCTAAATAAAATTGGAAAATTTCAACGTTTGTGTACTAACTCGGATTCTTTGCTTTCCTTATCCAACACGGTCAAGTTTCGTCGCGTCCTTCACAAACTCTTATATTTATACAAAAACGAAAAAAACCAAACTTTTTATTGTTCTCTTCATAAGAAAACTAAACCCAACAAAAACCATCTTCAAGATTATCAAATAATGAATTCTATGTTCAGTGCCTTCGACGCCATGTGTGCTGAGATTATGGGGAAAAAAGTCACCGCTAGTTCTTACGTCTACCGCTCTGACCGCAACGCTACTTCTTCCGGCGACGGCGTTGGTCAAACCACGTCTTCTTCGTTGAAGAAAGATGAAAACGTTTCTAAAAACATGAATTTGCCGACGAAGCCACCAAGATTTGCTCTTGAGCTTGATGGGATTCATTGCTTCGAGACCATAGTTCGTTCTTGATTAATCAAGATTACGAATTTTTTTGCTCGAGTGTTTTTTTTCTTTCTTTTTGATAGTTTCCTTGTGTGTAAATACAATTTTGAATGTTTCAATTTCTAATTAGAATCATCCATAGTGATTGATTCATCGGTTTACAATTTAATTCTAATTGCTCGTGTTTAACGTTTTGATTCTTGAATATGTATATATAATTAACCAAAAAAATTGTTTTGTTCATAGGATTCATGAAAGAACCAAACTTTATTAGGCAAACTTTATTTGATTTAAATTGTTTTGTAGATGCCTGTAATGTTTATTTGATAATTCCACATATATAAATACAATTTTGAAATTTTCAATTTATTATTAGAATCTTCCATAGTGATTGATTCATCGGTTTGCAATTTAAATCTAATTTGCTCGTGTTGAATACTTAAACGTTTCGATTCTTGAAAATATGTATATATAATTAAAAGAAATTGTTTTTGTTCTTAAGGATTAACGAAAGAACCAAACTTTGTGTTGACCCAAAAGAAACTAAAAAGTAAAAAAAAACGAAATATTGCAATAAATTAAAGGTTTAGGAGACAAAAATTGGGGCTTTAGATGATTTTTAAACATGAACATCAATCATAAATCATAATTAGAAGCTACACTAATAATGATCCATAAGAAGAAGAAAGCTAAAAACTATACATTACATAAAAAGGATGAATATTTTTTTTAGAAACTAGTATGCCAAATTGCTCCATCGCCTTCTCCACAACGTTGATGTATTTCAAGCATTCTATCAACAGATTTGCAGATTCCACTACAGCTCCAATCGAACGATGCTGCACAAGGGTTTCCTGCTTGACCTTTCCACTCACAATCTGTATATACATAAAAGAAAAGTTGCCAACTTGATTCTTGAATGAATCTCAAATTGTTCAAGATTTTGTCTTTTGTACCTAAAGGTGTTCCACAGCAGAGACTTCGATCATCAATATGTTCAACATCGAGACCAATGAACCAAGATCCTAAAGAGACATCTTCATTTGCATATTTGTGGAGTAGTTGCCTGAAAAGATTGTTAACTAAATTGGTTGAATCAACTCGTTTGGGATTTGAGAATGATTGTAAAGAATCTGAGGTGAAAGAGCTTACCGGTTTACTGAGATATAAGTTGCTAAATCTTTGGAGATGGCGTAGATTTGTCCAGTCGCGTGTCTGAAGTATTTGTTTCCTTCTTCACCGAACTTCCAATATTCTGGCTCATGGTATTTGACTCCTCTGCAACAGATAATCAGATAAAGTGTCAAAGACTCAAAGATGTGTGCACAAACATGAGCTTGTGATTGATTTTGTTGCTTACTTTTGAGCAAGAACAGGTCCCGACTTCATGCAACCAATGTACACTCGCGGTTTTGATCTATGGCGAGCCAATGTAGAACCAACCATTACTGGATAACAGCTTAACTTTAGTTAAGCATTTCTTGGAAGAGTTTTAATATGGTTTGAAAGATATGAATGTTATGATAAACTGACCGAGATTGACATGAACATCATCATCCACTTTGATGTAGAAGTCTGCATCCCATTTTGCAACAGCAGATGAGAAGTATATTTGGGTTTTAGATGATAATTCATGATAACCTTCTATGTGATTCTGCAAGATTTAACTATTTGATGAACAAAATGCAAAAGAATAGATCGAAATAAGCATGTAGGCGAGCGAATTTACCAGGCGAAAGAAGTCCTTATGTTCTTCTTCTTCAGCTTCAATGGTATGATCCAAGACTCCTCCAGGAGAAGAACTATAAAGAATGATTGACAATATCAAATTTTAGTCAATGTTTCAAAACCAAAAGACAGTTTCAACATCTACCTATGACCAATGACAAATCGCATAATGATTCCTTTCTCTGTCTCTAATCTTTTCAATTCATCTCCTGCAAAGGTCCGAATAAACAAAGCAACAATCTTTTAAACATTTAAGTTTACATCTGTTAAGGAGAAAGAAGAGGTTGTTAGTTCTTGTTGAACCTTTAGGAAGCCAAGTTCCTCTAATCGAATCTCTTCGTTTTCTACTACTGAAAGCAGTCATGATTCCCATCACAAAGAACATCCTAGGCCGTTCCTTTGAATGATCTGCTACTGATTTTGCAACAGTTGGAGATCCATCTCCACCTTCAGATCTTGCTGCTCGAGCTGTAGCTAGTTCTACCTCAAGAGATGATATTGTCTTGTCCAATGTCCTGTATATGAAAATGTAATCTCTCATATCTATTATCAAAAACATGTTTCAACGAGTACCAAGAAACTTACTTGATAACATCATGAGTATGCGAAACTCGAGATAAAATATCTCCTTCCTAGTATAACAAAATCATACCAAACTAAGATTAAGACATGAAACTAATCAAAGTGATGTAACACACAATATCATATACTTACCTTACTCTCACAATCAACAAGAGTATGAAGCGAACTAACTTGATCATTCTGCTTCAATAAAACTCTCTCAATGCCATCTACTGTCTCAGAAGTAGCCAAAAGCCTAAAGATATATATAAAAGGTATAAGTAAACCTCAAAATTTCGAGATAAAACCAGTTGAAAATCACTACAGCTAATTTAACAACTGAGCTTGTTTCATCATCTGAAATTACCAAACTGTAACAAACATCATTTTTTGTTTTCAATAAAGCTACAAACTTTATGCAAACTTCTGAATCAGAATGTTCCAGATTCATAAATGTGGAAACAGAACATACAGTAGGACAGAAAATGTTTCAGATTTTAAAGCTAAATCTAAAACAAAATCTCTTAAATTTAAATTTTCATGAACAGTAACAGCTAAACTAAACAAAAGCTGGTTCTTAAAAGACAAGATTAGACAACATTAGCATTGAATGAATAAGAGAGAGAATTTAAAGAAACCTGTTAACGACAAGAACACCAAGAACGAAGCTAGAAATGCAGAGAACAAAAACCCATCTTGCTGAAACTCCAGAAGTTGCAGATTTCTGATATCTTGCCATTCCCATTTAATAAAAAAAAAAAAAAAACTCAACGAGAAGAGAAAAAGATTGTTTCTTTCTTTTTAAGGTTGTCTAGTGAAAAACAACAGCTGGTGAGCTAATCAAAACGACATAATCGTCTTCTTAGTTGAGAAAAAATAAAGAAAGAGAAAAACTCAATAATGTTCGTAATTGATTCCTACTTTTTTTTTTTTTAGATCTTTTTCACCATTCCCTATTTCTGCAGTAGACTAATTAAGAAAAAAAAAACAAGAAAAGTAGAATGTTTTTTCTTTTTCTTTTTCAAATTTGTACTCAAATCAAATGTCATTATTGTTGGCAAAATGAGTCGCGTGATTCGTAGCTTCACTGTTTAGTTCTGGCCAAAGACAAAACACTAAATTCCAAAATTTGCCCCTTTGTTTTCTTTGTCATTTTTAGATACTCTTCAACGGCTATGTAATTTTTTTATTTCACTAATTTGCATATATCTAGTATTTATTTATTATAATTTTGGGAGTAAGCTATATATATTATATCTATATTTTATACGGTTTCGTTTTACTGTAGTCTATAAGTATCTTTTCGAGACAAAAGTGTGATTATATATGTATAGTAAAATACATATATAAAGACAATATATATATATATTAGACTATATTAGATATATCTTGTATTTATCATTTTTAGATATTTTTTTGCTGAAATAATAGAATTTGAAGACAATAATTCTTATTTTAGATGAAATTACATATTATAAAACAATCACCGCATATAATTTTTAACAGTATTTTGATGTAATTTAAAAATATAATATCAGATCTTTTTGATACTTTTTAAAAAAATAGAAATAAATTCTAAAAATAAAAATTTATGAATCAATCCATTAGAATCATATTTTACTCAAATTTTATTTATATGTTATAAATTAATATGATATTATATTAATTTATGATTATGATGGCACTATTATATAAGTTTTTAACATATATATTATCTTATTAATTTATCCAATTATGTCAATTATAATATTAACCTAACTTTGAATCAGAATTTATTAATTATAAAGATTATTAATTTATCGGATATTAATTTATAAACGTTCTATTGAATATAAAAATTTTAAATAAATTTGCTAAATGAATTTTGTTTTAACCTATGACCATCCTCTCAAGTCTCAATGCTTCGTTTATGAGATTATCAATACTAAATTTCTGGGCACTCAATGTTCAAATTATTGATTATTTTTCTAATTGTTGGTTAATTGTTAGAAATGTATCTAAAATCCTATCAATGCACGGGACAAAAGTATATAGGCACACCAACCTCGAATGTAGCAGATATAATGTGTCTTTTCATATCTCGAGTTAGGTGATAGTTGCCCTTTTTCCTATCTATGTGATCTAATTTTCATTTTAGGTTTCTTTTATATTCGTACAAAATCTAACCATACTTGTATATACTTTGTGTTTGTGTATATATATTTACATATACATATAAAATGTCCATGACTTTGCTCACTGTTGTCCATTTTAACCAAATTTTTGCAGTTACATTAAATTTGTACTATGAGACAAAAATCTGAGCGTGAGATTAGTATAAGCAAGGGGCTCGTCTCGACTTCATTAGCTTTCAGAAAGTAGATCAAGGTTTTGATGCCAAGACTAATATAATAATGTATGTATCTTGTCTTTCAAATAATTTATTATTAAATATAATGATTAGTACCATTGCACATCGATGTAACGGGATTATGAGTTGAATCTACAGATAAGCACGTTAATACTTAATACTATATTATAAAGTTTCATACTCATTTCGGCTAAAGTACATAACTTTGAATCAAAGAAAAAACGACGGTTGATTTTAAATTGTATTAAACATGATTTGCTGTTATATTATTCATGGGCATGGGAATTGTCTTAAACATTGATTAAAAATTATTATGATCTATCAAGGAACAGTTGAAAAAGTGTTTTTTTCTCAACTTTATCAAGGGACTTTTGTAATAATTTAAAACGATATGTCATTTGACAAAAAAAAAAGGATTAAAACAATATGGTTATTTTGACAAATAACTCTCGGCAGAAGAAACGATGTCGCTCAGAATTCCATGTATGTCCGAGATATGATCACCTGAGACAATGACGTTGATCAATTTCATGGAATCCGATTCCATAACTTACTGTTACAAACAACCATATTGTTTTATGCAACCTTTCTAATGTCTTAACTCTTACTTTGACTTTCTCATATTGTTTTACCATCTTATGTTTTTATCATCTCTACCATTTCTCCATGTGGCCCTAAGTTGAGAGCATTTATCTTTCTCCAATGCAATCACTTCTACATAAGCCTGCTAGCTCCTAGTTATCTTCTAACTGTTAGAAATTACTCCTAATTGTTAGATTTATTCCAAATATTTAAGTCTTCCAGCTCTTCGAAAATCTAACAACTTAATTTCTCATAGAACCATTATAAAATTTAATCTCATTAACAATTATCTTGAATCAGAATCTTACTACTACATAAACCTAGACATTGAGTAATACGTTCATATCTGTGATTTAACTGTAGTTGTTAATTGATTATCTCACAGTTTAAACGAACGTTGAGTAATGAGTTCACATATGAGTAATGCAATAATTCTTTCACAATTCAATCTGGCGATGAATGTTGGGAACAAGAAAAAAAAAATACCTTTAAAATGATATTTTAGTCTTTAAAAATAGCAATGCAACATCTAATATTTTGAAAGACTTTATATATATACAAAAACTCTCAGCTCAATTAACCAATAACACTGGACATTAATCTAATCATAAAATTTATTAAATTTATTTTGTTTGAAGAACACATGCAGTTGATTAACTTTTTAAAAATTCTTCAACACAATAACTCATGAGATTCAATAATTGTAAACAAGGTTTTAAAACTACCAAAAATAATAACACAATATCTTAATAGGTTGCAACTACTTTTATATCTTAACTATATTTGTTCCCTCACGTAAACTATTCATACTTCCAAAATCATATAATTTTACCCTCATTTCATCTCCTTTAAGTACGGTGGAAGATTTTAAATCACTACGAGTTTAGCTTCTACTTATTTATGTTTCTGATAGGGCTTGTTAAAAATAATAACAACTAATTATTAAGTTATAAAGTACATACATGAAAACAAATTGAATGTTATTTTAAGTTATACAAAGTTTGTACTGCAACAACGACAAAAATCAATTATTTAATTGTTTTTAACGTTAGAAGTTAGAAAAAGAACACTCAGTAGCATTTTAATAATTATCCATCATTTTAAAGAGGAGGTATAGAATCACGAAGGATGATGTCAATCGATATGAAATAATTTCAGAACTGTTCGAAATTTCATCATGAGCTTTTGGTAAAATAATTATTATTGTGAATTTAGCAAATAGACGGAGTGGGCAATCATGTGCGGGTACAAACTCAAAATTCAAAAAAGTGGGTGGTATGTTCTTGAACCGGCATTGGTCTGTGTTGACCAATGGCTAATTGAAATTTAGGATCAATTGAACAATTCTGAATTTGTGATTACCGACTTTATTCTTTTTATACTAGGGCAAATTTTCTGTAATATTTTGTTCTTCCAAGGAAAAAAACACTAAACTATCAAACCCCCAAATCATTGAATTTTGGAGTATATAAATCAATAAACATGAGGCTGGAAAATTTACAATAAAACGTATAATCATATTAATTTAAAACTAATTAATATCCTTATAATATAACAACTTTACAACCATAATTAACTAATAAAATATCACTAAAAACGACATCTTTATGAATTTATCCGAAGTTCCTACCCATTTATTAAATGAAAATTATATGTTTGGTTTCATGTACGTTTAAAATTAAGATGCTATCTTAAAATAAAGAATTAATCTTCCTCGTTAGATAATTTTCTTAAAAAATAGTAGAAATAGTTACAATTTTGAGAAGCCAAAATTTAAATGGGCCTTAAATCTGAATCATAAGCCCAATTAAAATATTCTGGCCCGTAGGTATACTTTTTTTTTTCCCGATGCCACTGTCTCAATACGGTTTGTCAGCAAATCCATTGATCATATATTTTGGTTTTTATGAAATTGATTTCTCAGAAGACAATTGTACCCGCCAAGACACCGTTGTAACGGTCAACGGTGGGGATTTTGCTCGCTCTGTGTATAAATGAAAGATCATGTAAAATACTAAGTAAATCACTGAAGACAATTTGAATTCAATTACTTGTTGAAGTTGGTTCTTATCTCCTTAGTTGATTTTGTTGAAAATTCCAAAAAAAAAAACACATATGAATTATTGTCCACACAAAGACAATATTAAATTTGACCAAGACGTTTCTATTTTCAACAAGTTGTTAATTTGGTCTGCAAGAAAACTTAATCACGTTTCTATTTATATTGCTGGTTCATCATGAAAAGAGTGAAAAAATATAAAACACTTATTTTTGTTTAGAATGAGAAATTTCATATCATTACTTTTATTGGTTCTAAGTTTGATTATACTTTTGAACGTGGTACGAGCAAGTGCTAAGAGCAAGGTAAAGTTAATCTTCTTTATCAAACCACAAATTGAGATACTTACTAATAATAGGTTATGATCAAGTTTTGGATTTGTTTTGATTATAATCAAATAGGTTCATATAGTGTATTTGGGTGAGAAGCAACATGATGATCCTAAGTTTGTTACTGAATCACATCACTCAATGTTGTCATCACTTCTTGGAAGGTACAAAGCTAGATATGTTGATTAACTATTCAACTCCTTTATGTACTAAAACTTTTGTCTTTGTTGTCACAGTAAAGTGGATGCACATGAGTCAATGGTGTATAGTTACCGACATGGCTTTTCAGGGTTTGCTGCCAAGCTTAC
Source organism: Nasturtium officinale (assembly GCA_963854855.1). Lineage (NCBI taxonomy): Eukaryota > Viridiplantae > Streptophyta > Magnoliopsida > Brassicales > Brassicaceae > Nasturtium > Nasturtium officinale. Next base: position 9,803,303 of record OY978500.1, read on the forward strand.
TGATTCACAAGCCAAGAAACTTGCTGGTACTCTCATAAGCTTGTTGCTATCTTAACTCTCATCATGTCTTTAGCTTCTTTGAAATATTTTCATTGTTGAGGAACTTTTATGGAAACAGATTCACCTGAAGTTGTTCATGTCATGACGGATAGTTTCTATGAACTTACGACAACTCGAACTTGGGATTACTTAGGTCTTTCTGCTGCTAATCCAAACAATCTCCTAAATGATACAAACATGGGTGACCAAGTTATCATTGGTTTTATTGACTCAGGTTTAAGCATTTTAGATCATAGTTATTGTTTCTGTTGATTCCTTTATTGTAGTGTGCGCCACAATGACTTGCTGTTTTGTGTGGTTATAGGAGTATGGCCAGAGTCTGAATCGTTTAACGACAATGCGGTGGGACTAATACCAAGCCATTGGAAAGGAGGATGTGAATCAGGAGAAAGATTCATATTAACTAATTGTAACAGAAAGCTTATAGGAGCTAAGTACTTCATCAATGGGTTTCTAGCAGAAAACGAAGGATTCAACTCTACCGACTCGCGAGACTACATTTCCGCTAGAGACTTTATTGGCCATGGTACGCATGTCGCCTCTATAGCAGGTGGTTCATTTGTTCCTAACGTAAGCTACAAGGGACTAGCTGGTGGAAACTTGAGAGGTGGGGCACCGCGTGCTCGTATAGCGATATACAAGGCTTGTTGGTATCTAGATCGGCTAGGCACTGTGGGTTGTTCATCTTCTGATATCTTGAAAGCAATGGATGAAGCTATGCATGATGGTGTTGATGTTTTGTCACTCTCTCTTGGCGCTCAAGTTCCTCTGTTTCCTGAAACCGATCTTCGTGATAGGATCGCTACTGGATCTTTCCACGCAGTAGCAAAGGGTATTATAGTTGTTTGTGCAGGTGGAAACTCTGGTCCAGCAGCTCAGACTGTGTTAAACACTGCTCCTTGGATCTTAACTGTGGCTGCAACCACTCTGGACCGGTCTTTTCCCACACCTATTACACTTGGGAACCGTAAAGTCATACTGGTAAAACATAGTAAATGGTTTTTCCTTTGCAAAAATCTTGAAACTTTCTCATTGTAAAGTTTTGAATTGTTAATGCAGGGTCAGGCACTGTACACAGGTCAAGAATTTGGCTTCACTAGTTTGGTTTATCCAGAGTCTCCAGGGAACACCAATGAGACCTTTACTGGGTAACATAAAACTTTTAGCTTCTTATTTATGTTCAATGACAGTTTATTATCCTACTAAATATATATATATATATATGTAACGTTTTGTAGCGTCTGTGAGCGTCTTGATCTCAACCCAAACCGTACAATGGCAGGGAAAGTTGTGTTGTGTTTCACAAAAAACACACTTTTTACCGCTGTATCGCGAGCTGCTACTTATGTGAAAGCAGCTGGTGGTCTTGGTGTTATCATAGCAAGAAACCCAGGTTACAATCTTGCTCCATGTAGAGATGATTTCCCTTGTGTAGCCATTGATTACGAGCTCGGAACAGATATACTTCTCTACATACGCTCCACTAGGTATGAAAACTATGAATAAGTAACACATTCTCAGTTGTTTCAGTCCCTTCAAGAAACATAGAAATGTAAGAAAAGTAAATATCTTTTGGTTTGTAGATCACCTGTTGTGAAGATACAACCTTCTAGAACACTTGTTGGACAACCTGTGGGAACAAAGGTAGCAACATTCTCATCAAGAGGACCTAACTCGATTTCCCCGGCGATTCTCAAAGTATGTTCGGATCGTAACTGTTAGAGTTTACTGTATTATATGTTTTGAAACACATGAGAATGTAGTTTTTTTTACACAATGCAGCCTGACATAGGTGCACCAGGAGTAAGTATATTAGCTTCTACATCTCCTGATACCAATTCTAGTGTTGGAGGATTTGAAATTCTTGCGGGAACATCGATGGCGGCTCCAGTTGTTTCAGGAGTTGTTGCACTTCTTAAATCTTTACATCCTAATTGGTCTCCTGCTGCTTTTAGATCAGCTATTGTCACTACAGGTTCTTATTTTCACTCAATACCAGAAACAAAAGTGAAACTTTTCAATTCTTGATCTTAATAATTGTGTTCATTACTTTGGTAGCTTGGAGAACAGATCCATTTGGAGAACAGATATTTGCAGAAGGCTCATCTAGAAAAGTAGCTGATCCCTTTGATTATGGTGGAGGCGTTGTGAATCCAGAGAAAGCTAAAGATCCAGGTCTCGTTTACGACATGGGCTCACAAGACTACATTCTCTACTTATGCTCAGCTGGTTATAACGACTCATCAATCTCTCAGCTTGTTGGTCAAGTAACAGTTTGTTCAAACCCTAAACCTTCTATTCTTGATGTCAACTTACCTTCAATCACTATCCCAAACCTTAAAGACGAAGTCAATCTCACTAGAACCGTTACTAACGTTGGACCGGTTGATTCAGTCTACAAGGTTGTGGTTGAGCCTCCGCTTGGGGTTAGAATGGTTGTGACGCCAGAGACATTAGTGTTTAACTCCAAAACTAAAAGGGTCCCCTTCATGGTTCGTGTCTCTACCACACATAAAATCAGCACTGGATTCTACTTTGGTAGCTTGATTTGGAGAGATTCTATGCATAATGTAACTATTCCTGTGTCTGTGAGAACGCAGATTCTACAAAACTATTACGATGAGAATTAAGTGATTTTTATGAACCTGAATAAATGTGTTAAGCAATGATGTTTTTCCTTAACCCATGTATTAATAAAAAAAGCCAATAAGACGAGCCACCTAGTGGATTTTGCTTGAGTTTTTAAGTTATTGCTCCCAAACATTTTTGTCTTGTAACATTTGATTTAACCTAAGCTTTATATGAAGAAGGCTTAAAGGTTGTTGTGGATAATGGGTTTCAACTTGTAAATAATCTCTGTTTATTGGGTTGACTCTGTGTTGACTCTAAACGTTTCTGTAGACTAGAATTTGGTTAAACATGTACAGTGTAATACGTTCTCTAGTTTGAAAAATAAATGTAAAAATAAACTTGCTCTTTTTCTGTGTGTTTATAATAAACGTTCTCTAGTTTAGGATTCTGATTTCTCAACTTATAGACAATTGATTTCGTGTGCATACAATATTTTTGGGGAAAAAGTTGAAGAAGACAAAATTTGCTTCAAATTTTAACTACAATTATGTTGTCTTCTTCAACCTTTTGTTGTCTTCTTTAACCTTTTCTATGTCTTATGCAAGGAACACTTCTGCACAAACCATTGGAGTTTTACTCATAATCTATACTGGTGTCCGGAGCCAGCTGTTGACAATACCACGTTTAATTGCCTCTCATAAATGGGGTTGAACTATTGACTTTGAACTCACTCCTAAATATTAAGACCATTAGACCACACCATCCAGTAAGTTTAATTGAAGAATTTTATTTATATATTGAAAGGGTATATGACTAACCCCGCAAAAATGGAAAAACCAAAATTAAAATTAAAATGAATTGATAATTTTTTTAGATTACCTTCTATAAAAAAATACTGATTTATTAATCAGACGTTTTTACATGTGTCACCTACAACCCAGTTTTCTATTTCTTAATTTATTATATTTTTCTGATCAAAACCTTCTAAAAATATCTTCCAAAAATATAATATATTATACTGAAATCTTATTAAAATCCAAAAAATGTCTCTCAACAGAATAAAAATATGAGATGTTATGCATGACAAAAACAATTGCAAAAATATAGACAAGTTAATGGACAACACAAATACCACTACTAGTCACAGATAATAAGAATAATAATCAAGGACGATTTAAGATTTAAAAAATTAAAATAATGAAAATGATACAATAAATCAGAATAAAACTAAAATTAAAATCTATTTTATATTAATATATAAGTAGCAACTCCACACACAACTTCAATGCATTAAAATTTTCAAAAACCCGAAAACTATCTCAAAAGAAAAATTCATCAACAAACTGAAACTGAATCAAGATTAAATATATGAGAAAATATACATCTATGAAGTGTAATGACCTGTTAGTTAATTTCAATCTAATGAAAATGATGTGATATTGAAGTTATCCCATTATTGAACTTGCTTCCAGTGACTCCTTAAGAGAATGTATAATGGTGAGATACCCTAAAAAATATCTTAGCATTAATATATTAATTTTAACATAATTTTATACCAACGGTGCGTTGTCTAGTAGTTAAACACTGTAGTTGGTTCCATGTGTTCCCTAGTTCGATTTTCGGTGGGAGGGATGCTTTACGCCATGTCACTAGGTATTAGCAAAATCTGATCCCGGGCCATGGGGGAGATTAATGCCAAAGTTCCAAATTCCTCTTAGTTAACAAAAAAACATAATTTTATTATATATTTAATTTTAATTTTTAAAATAAAAATAAACCAATAAACCAATAAAAAGTGATAAGTTTAATTTAGGTATTTTGAATCTCATTTCTCACTCTCTTTCATACTTTTTAATATTTTGTATTATTTTTAATAAGAGATATCTAGTTAGATATGTCATTTTAGATGTTTTAACTGTTTTTAACTTGTACGTACATTCCTCTTCCATCGAAAATATTTGCTTTAACCCAAAGATAAGTGTCTTCTAAGTGGCTCCAAATCAGGATCAACTTATTCGTCCACTTTCAAAGATAATAAGACTATTCAAGGAAAATTAAGACTGGAAATTAAAATGTAACTAAATATGATACAATCAATCAGCATAAAAGTAACAACCACATGCACAACTTCAATGCATTAGAAATTTGAAGAACCAAAAAGCTACCTCAATAAATAAAAAATGCATCACCAACCTTAAACATGAATCATCTCCAACTCAAAATCACAATATATCTATATATGTGGAAAACAATATCAACTACACTGAATTATTTTGCCAACAAACATATACACAAAACACAACAATTTTAAAGATTTGATCAAAAATTTAATAATAAATAAAACATCTAATTACTATAATCACCTCTATTTTTTTTTTTAAATCACCTCTAAAGAAAGTATTAAATTTTATCATTCAAAAGTGTCTCTATGTTATAACATAAGATGTTTTGAAAGAGTTTTTATGCTTAAGTATAAGATATTTACATATTTCAATGAAACTTTTTACTTTATTGAATATTGTGTGATCAATAGAAATAAGTAGTTTTTATGATTTCCAAAAATTGTTTTAATATATTATATATTATTTAGAACAAAAGTAAATTCCTATATTCATGCAATTAGCCAAATCATATTACACTATGAAATGGAGGGAGTATAATATATATGGCCAGCTTATTTGTCAACACAAAGTAAAATTATTAATCAAAGATAATTTATAGTAATAATTAAAGATAATTAAGACCAAAAATTAAAAGTAATTCAATTAGATACAATAAATTATAATTAATATTTTGAACTTAACATCTATTATACACTAATATATAAATAACAAGCGCACAAACAACATCAATGTACTAGAAATTTGAAAAACCAAAAAGTTACCTAAAAATCAGTTCATTGCTAACCAGAAGCATGAATTATCTCCAATTTAAAATCACAATATATATATATATGTGTGTGTGAAAAAATAACATCAACTGCATTAATCATTTTGCCAACGAACATATATTTCAAAAACTTAACAACAATTTCAAAGATTGATCAATTTATGTCTAACATTCATGACAATTATGAACAAACATTATGTACGTTAATCAATAGTTTATTAAACTTCATTCATAAAAATACTCCAAGGTCAATAATCAATAGTTTATTAAACTTCATCATGTACATAGCCTCAAAAAGTTTTCGAAAACCAAAGTTCTCAACCCAAATGCTTCAAAAATATTAGATTTGGAACTGTTAATCTAAGATCTAGAAAATTCATGCCAATGAAAAAAGAATAAAAGATGATTAATCAATATGTTTGGAAAGTTTAAAGAGGCCAAAACATCAAATTTTTACTTTTTGGCCATAAGTTGTTTCACAAATGTATTTCAAATTAGTTGCACTACAAAAATAAGTTATCTTAGAGTAATAATATTATTAGTTTTATAAAGGACCAACTAGGGAGATTCAAATAATGAGTGATTTGGAACACCAAAGTTAAGGATAAATGTGCTATACTATGTTAATATTTATATAGAACTATTTTTAGTAAAATAGTTGGATTACAAAGGAAAAAAACAGACTAATAAAAATAGAAAATAAGTTAAAATTCCTAACAAAATATCCAAATAATATATATATATACATATATATTTATTTAAAAGGAATAATTAAAATATATTTACAGATTAAACACACCCAACGGGTGAGACATATATCCTATGATATATTCTCTAGGTATTTTGTGTGACCAAATTGTGTTGACCTTATTACCTCTTATTTTTAAGTGATGGATCAGCAAACTATGAATCTATTATTTGTAGACCGCTTCCATCATTCCACTATCTCCAAGCCTGTTACAAAAATATCAAAACATTTATAAGTTTTGTGACTCATTTTATTCATTTTGACTATAAATAAAACATATCAATGTTTTCTAATTTGTACATTGTTAAGAAGTCTATCTCCCAGATGTGAATTGCAGTATTCAATGTTGCTTTACTCCAAAACTATATACATCCGTCTTTTCACACATTATCTACGTCACGTATTACTCTACCATATAAACCATTATATAATAATTAAAAATAGATTATTACAAAAAATCTTGTTTGTTTTCAGAAATCTATATAATAATATGGTGTTGTTTTAGTAGATTACTGATTCTCCACTAGTTTATTTTAGATTATTTTCTTTCTCACCAAAAAACTTATCTTAGACAATACTAAATATTGCATTAAAATCTTAAAATTCTTGTAAATTAAAGTTACTAGATGCTTACATGTGTCACTTTTATTAATTATTATTTTGTAGAATTATTAAAATTTTAATATTTATAATAAAAATAAATAAAACCCATATTTTTAACAGAAGTAAAACCATAACTCCAAAAAATACTTTTAAATATAGAAATATACTTTCAGATTTCAATTATTATATTGTTAACTTATTAAGTATTTATGATAAAAACTTCAAACACAACAAGAAAAGTTATTATTAGTGTCATTTTTTCAATTTTAGCATGATTTTTAAATGATGTTAGAATTATAACCTCATTTATAAAGGTAACTTAGAGATGTAATTAGTGGTCTTGCTATTTCATTATAAACTCAGAGAAAAGATATAACAACAATCATAAAATAATAAGTAAATAACTCACCACCACAAACAATAGTCAACCATAACAAAACATACTTGTCCACAAATTCATAATTTTCAACTATAACAAAAAAATATTGGTGAACACAAATGATACTACTATGAAGGAAAATAAGAGTAGAAATTAAAAACAATTAAATAAGATATAATAAATCATTGAAAAAACCGAAATAAACATATATTAGTGCTTTCAAACAATAAATTTCTTATAATTATTATAAATCAGTTTCTTATAATATTTTAATCCTTTTGTCAAAGAACATATATATACTTCAAAACATTACAACAAATTCAAATATTTGATATAATTCTACCTCGCGTTTCACGGCATCAATGAACAAACATCATACATCTTATCAATGGTTGATCAACAAATTTAAGAACACCACACACATACCCTTGAAGTGTTTTCCAAAATTAAATATCTCTACCTGAATGCATTAACACGATTAAATATGAAATTTATTATTAGAGATTTTGAAAGTTTTTAAACACCAACTACATAAGAAAAATCTGATTGCTCAATGTCTACAATGTTTTAAAGGGAAAATATATCAACATGTTACTTTATGATCATAAATTTCATCGTGAATGTATTTCAATTGGTCACACTACATAATAAGTTGTCTGTTAGGGCTCACAAGATTACATTCTCTACTTATGTTCTGCTGGTTATAACGACTCATCTATCTCTCAGCTTGTTGGTAAAGTAACAGCTTGTTCAAACCCTAAACCTTTATTCTTGATGTCAACTTACCTTCAATCACCATCCCAAACCTTAGAGATAAAGTCAATCTCACTAGAACCGTACTAACGTTGGACCGGTTGATTCAGTCTACAAGGCCGTGGTCGAGCCTCCGCTTGGGGTTAGAGTGATTATGACGCTGGAGACAGTAGTGTTTAACTCTAAAACTAAAAGTGTCTCCTTCATGGTTCGTGTCTCGACTACACACAAAATCAATACTGGATTCTACTTTGGTAGCTTGATTTGGAGAGATTCTATGCATAATGTGACTATTCATGTCTTTGTGAGAACGCAGATTCCATATTTTGACTTGGACTGACTCTGTCCCTAATGTGGTAATTCCTGTTTCTGCGATAACACAAATTCTCCAAACTACTATATGATGAGAACTTAATGATTTAAGATCTTTATGTTTTTGTGTGAATAAATCGTTAATAGTCAAAGTTGATTTGAGGATATTACTTTGTTTTCTAACTCTTTCCCTCCATTTAAATTATTTAATCTCACAGCCCAATTTATTTTCCAAATCTTTGATTTCTTCTTCCCCAAGAAACTGAGGAATAAGCTTTTAGTAGATGGTATGAAAATTCAGTAACCGTATTAACCGTTTTATATATTAATCATTAATCAATCACACTAAACAAGAAATAAAAACAAATAAATAAATGCTAAAGAAGAAGTTGCAATTGCGAGATCTATCAGTTCTCGTCGTAATAACGCTACAAGATCTGAGTTCTCACGGAAAAAGGAATGACATCATTATGAACAGAGTCAGTCCAAGTCAAGCTTCCAAAGTAGTATCCACAGTTCACTCTATGGTTTGTCAACACTATAACCTTGAACAGCAATGTTGAGAGCAAGCATTGAAAATATAGCAACAAGAATCTTTTTTTTTCGTCATTTTGGTTTTCCACTAGAGAGATGAAATGTAGTTTAATTTGCTTGAAGAGACTCTTGTGGAAGAAGATGCGTTTATATAAGTTAAGATTATTCAATTATTCATGAAGTTAGGTTCACATTGTATGAACTTTGAAAATATTGAAACATTATGGGTTATGACAATTTGTATGTTTATAATATGAATATTGACGTTTTCTTTTCAATCAAAAGTATATTGTTAATTTATTTGAAAATGCAGCCTCGTGGACCTTTTCTCTTGTAAGATGAGAGGAACCACGTGAGAAAGTCCATCCAATTACAATCTTAAGAGTCAAGAACCATTCAATTGACTTGCGCATTACTCGGAGAAACGAAGCCGCCATTGATTTACGTTATTTTAGTGAATATGTTTGGTTCCATTTTGAAATGCAATTGTTGTTGGGAAATAAATAGTTTATGGTTGGTAAAGCCAAAAATGAAGAATTGCAACACGGGTGTAATCACTCTGGCTGATGTTTTTCATTCTTGATTTTTGAATGTGATACTTCAGTTGATACAAATGGAAACTTCTTAATTTGTGAACCATATATATATATATATTTAACATTTAACCAAAATACTCCATAGAAGTATCGTTTCGAAATCGTTACTGAAATAAAAGTACATAAAATGTGGAAAAGGTATAAAAACAGTGCGCAAAAAGTTAATCAGAAGTTCGTTATTGGCATTGAACTTATTATATATATATAAATTAATAATATCAGGACAAATGCATTTTAAGAGATTTTATTAATTTATCACTATCACTAATTTATAGAGATGATATTTAGATTAAATTATTATATCTTGACCAGAAAATATTAATTTAACAAGTTATTACTTTATCTAGTATTAATTTATAGAGATCTCATGTATATGTATACTTTATCTAGTATTAATTTATTCCTTGAGCAAAGATATTGTAATAATTTTTTGGTTAGTTTTTGTAAATACACAGCATAATAAAAATATATAATTAACTACAAAATTTGCAAGTTTAGAAAATAACATAGCTAACTTAAGAAATATATCCATAGAATTGACTAAGTTTAGAGTTTTTTTTATAAAGAGAATTAGTACTTGTTAAACTTAAATTAGAAGTTAATGAACATTATTATGGCCAAGAACTATATAAACATGTTGCTAGAGCTCTTCAAACTCCTCAGACAGTTTATTTTCTGAAGCATTCTTAGTTAGGCTGGTAAAAGTTCAGTTTAAATGGAACCAGATATGATGATGATAGAAAAGAGGCTGACGGTAACTGTTGTTACAGATCGTTTGTTGTTACCAAAAGACAAGATCAAGGAGATTGTAAGGAAAATGGGAGTTAAAATATTATTCAAGTAGAAATTAAGGACAATGACAAATCTTATTGGGCAACCCTTGGTAAAGACAAGAATGGTTATTATATTGGAGTTGGGTGGAAAGATCTTAAAGTTGCAAAAGATCTCGAACCAGGCGATATTATCAGACTACATTGGACCGGGACCAACTTCATTTTAACTGTCTAGAAAACCTTATTTTCTTGTTTATTTTAATGTTATCTCGAATAAGTTATTAATGTTTAATAATGTTTTATTGTTGAATAATGAGATATATATATATATTTATATATTTTGATGGGTTTTATTTGTTTCAAAAACAAAAGGTAGCGTTTCATATTGCATTATGATCTAAATTGTGGATAATTATATCACTAAAATTTATAAAACGCTCAATTTATAATGTACGGCATACCACCAAAACCGGGTGAGAACTAATTAAATTCTATAAAATGCAAGGTTCTAGCAAATAAACACCAAAAATATAGAACTAATTTTTGGGTTTACCCTTATTTCTTATTCACCCTTTTTATTTAACCAATTATAATTTGTCACTTAATATTATCAAATAAAATAAAAATTAATATTTGAAATAAAATAATTAAATAAATCATTAAAACTAAAAATAAATTAATAGTGGAACCATTAACTAATTTTTACGTAAATCTCTTTAGTTTTATTAGTTTTTAACTTTAATATTATATTTTTTGAAATAAATAAACAAAATAAATAAAATTATGAAAATATATATCACAAAAATATATTCTAAAAGATCCAACTAAACCAATCCAAGAAAATAATAAAATGAGTAGCCAAAATATAAAATATATACTCTAGAGATATAACTAAGTGAACCCAAGAAAAATAAAAAATGAATTATCAAAATATAAAAAAATATACCGGATACAACTCATCGAACCCAAGAAAAATAACAATACGACTTGTTGAAATATAAAAAAATATTTCTGAATACAACTCAACGAATCCAAAAAATACAAGTTGTAATATTTTAGTAATATTATATATATTTTTAATTTTTAGTTATTTTAGTTTTTTTATTTATGGAATATATTAATAAAATAAAATTAAAGAAACTAATAAAATTAAAGAAATACATATTAAAAGATAATATATGACCCAAAATTAATTTAATTTTATGTTTTAATAATTTAATTTATTTTATTTATTTAAATAATATTAATTTATTTATTTTATTTGATAATATTAGATGTTAAGTTCTGATTGGTAAAAAATGGTGAATAAGAGATATTCAGATGATCTTAAGAATTTTTTAAAATATATACAAAAAATAAAATATTTAAATCGTAAAATTACAAAATAATATTTAAATCTGGACTAACAAATTAAACATGAATTTTTTGTTGACTTGCAAATTATTAAGTCAGCTCACGTTAGTACTTACTACATAAAGAGAGTGTTGAGTTTAATTGCTCATTTAAACTTTCTGAACAGTATATGGGCTTACTGAATATAAAATAGGCCCAATAAGCCCATGAAGTGAGGACTCAAAAAAAGTGGATAGGATTTTTTCCCCGAGACAACACTCTCCGTGAACTCGTCTTCTCCTTTTACAGTGAAATCAAACAATGGCGTCTTCTTCTCTGTCAACCATTTGCAGCTCAACCTCATCTTCTCTACATCCCAACTCTAAGCTCTCACATTCTCTTTCCTCCAAGGCAAATTTTTCCCTTCAGTTTCTGGGAAAGAAACAGTCTCCACTTCTCTCATCAACACCAAGATTTCTCACTGTTATCGCCATGGCTCCACCTAAACCTGGTGGAAAAGCTAAGAAAGGTTCAAACTTTACATTGCCCATTTCCTTAAAACCTTGGAATTTCGTTAGTTTCTGAGGTTTATTGGTGTTTATGGGTTGTGAATTTTGTAGTTGTTGGAGTTATTAAACTTGCTTTAGAGGCGGGAAAAGCAACTCCGGCGCCACCTGTAGGTCCGGCGCTTGGTTCTAAAGGAGTTAACATTATGCTTTTCTGTAAAGATTACAATGCTAGAACAGCTGATAAAGCTGGTTATATCATTCCTGTTGAAATCACTGTCTTTGATGTGAGTTTACTTACACTTCTATTTCTATAAATCTTTATTTGTCTTTTTGATTTAGATAAATAAGAGTAACGTTTTGGTTATTTGATATATGAAAAACTGTGTGTTTGTGAGTGTTGTTAATGTTTTTGTGTATTTGGTATTCATCTACATCTTGTGATAGAGTGGCTTTTGAATGATAATGTGTCTTGAGTTATCATTCTATGAGATCGTTTGTTACAGTTTGTGTATTTGATATCCATCTGCAGTTTTGTGAGTGTTGTTATTGTTTTTATGTATTTGATATCATCTACAGTTTGTGATAGAGTGGCTTTTCAAATGTGATGTGTCTTGAGTTAGAGCTCTATGAGATTGTTTCTTAGAATTTGTATATTTGGCATCCATCTACAGTTTTGTGAGTGTTGTTAATGTTTTGTGTATTGGTATCCATCTACAGTTTTGTGAGTGTTATTAATGTTTTTTGTGTATTTGGTATCCATTTACAATTTGTAATAGAATGGCTTTTGAATGGTGATGTGTCTTGAGTAATAGCTCAATGGGATTGTTTCATGGATTTTATATGTATGGTTGCAGGATAAGAGCTTCACTTTTATCCTCAAGACACCCCCTGCTTCGGTTTTGTTGCTTAAGGCTGCAGGTATTCTTTTGTCGAAACCTGAATGAGAACCATGAGTAGTGAAATGTGCATTTTGATAATAGATTTGCGTCTATAGAAGTGATCATAATTGGTTGAATATTATCTTGCTTTTGTGAATCTGAATAGGTTGAGTTTTGTTAGATCACATTACTTATTCTTCTTCTCGAACTATAGAAATCTATGTACAACATATATTGTGTGATGTAGTTTTCTGAATATAAGATCAACTACACGAGGCAATGGGTGTGCCATCTACACTATTTTCGTTTTCTCCGAGTTTTTGTTAGATCTTTACTTCAATGTCTACTCATTGATCAATCATATGATAGTATGTGAGGTGTGACATAACACTATCTCCTTGTCTCTTCTTGGGATTTTTGTGATTTTGACATTTGCTGAGTTGTTGTAATAGGTGTTGAGAAGGGATCAAAAGATCCAAAGCAAGCTAAAGTTGGGACGATAACGAAAGACCAACTGCAAACAATTGCAGCAGAGAAGCTGCCTGACCTGAATTGCACAACCATTGAATCTGCTATGAGAATCATTGCAGGAACTGCAGCTAATATGGGGATAGACATTGACCCGCCTGTTCTTGAACCCAAAAAGAAAGCAGTTCTATTGTAAAAGCCTGCAGTGTAGTTTCTGATAATGTCTTATTCATTTCAAAGTGTAATATCCAATAAGACAATTAACTATGAGAGTTCGATATGAAATGAAGATTATTTTGCGTAAATCACCTGCTTTGTTGACCTCACCAGCCAAAAGTGTTTTGTAAAAACAGAAACAGATTATAAAACCAAATGATAATACTAATAGTAATCTTGTTCTTTACTTTTGCATGGTGCACCTTGTTGGATCTCCATCAAACTCGGAAACTAAGAGCATGCGAGGGGGGATACAAAATCGGTTTGGAGTTGCATGCTTAGGATCAAGCCCGAGGCAAGCACAGATCTAATGCTTGAAAAGGTTATTAATTAGTATATTAGTAGAGTTTAAAATCAGTCATACAAAGAACGAGAACAGAATCTTTAGTTCTTGATTCTTATCTTACTAAAACTTAAAAATTACAAATCACTCATTCTTGTGGAACTCTACAACTGAGAAACACAGAGATGTAAATGGAACTTGTTTAAAATCCACTGTTGCAAAATGTAACAAAAACACAAAAGATCCGGAAGTTAGCTTTTCAAGTATATGATTTCTGTTAAGACTTGTTTAAAAGCTTCAAAATATTATTAACCTTCATGAAAATGGCTTCTCCCTTAAGAATATTTGTTAACATATCTCCAGCAACCATTAAAATTTACTTACAATACAAAAAATTCGTTTCAAGAACTTATATGTATATACCAGGTGAAGCTGATCTAAGTGTTGATCAGAAGGCAAAAATCAAAGTTTATAGCGTTGATGATATGAGGATGCGTGGAGATGATTTTACTAAGAATAGAACCATCTCCACCACCAACGACTTCATACCATTAAAACCATTGTAATTCTTCAGAAACTCTTCCATGAAAACTTCATTGAAACCTCTCATAGAGTTTTGAAACACTTCTCTGAATCTTGAATCTCTTCCCACCAATTCAACCGCACTTAAACCATGAGTCTTGTTAAATGCAAGTCCTCCTTCGAGAACATAATCTTTAAGGTTGTACCTTAATATCAATATCAATCAGATAACACCAACAATACAGAGATCATTACGTTTTCAGATGTGATTGTTAATGATTTTACCACATATCGATCACGACTTTGTCCTGAAACAAGTTCACCAACGGAGCCAACGAGCCACCTCCGTCTTGGTTCTTGATGAAGTACTTGGAAACAGGAGCAAAGCCATAGACCACACATGGCTCACCGTTATCACCGTTATCAGTAGAGCATGTGACTAAGAATTACCTCGCAAGAAACTGAAGAATCCGACTGACCAAGATTGAATCACGAGGTTTTTGTGTGTTTACTAGACCAGAGAAACACAATCTGAGAAGCAGAGAGGGAAGAAGGTGGTCTAGATTCGGCTAATATGTCGAAAAGACCAAGATCTATGGCTGTCTTTAGAACCATGGAAAGAGCAGATGATTTAAAAATCAATTTGGGACCATAGAAAATTATTAATTTAACCAAATATTAATTTATCGGATATTAATTTATAGAGATTAAATTGTATATAACAAAACTAGTGATGACATTAGTAGTTAAGAGAAGAGTAACATAGGTTTGTTATACATTCTGCAAATTTAAGTTTAGAACCATAACAAGAAAAAAAGTAAAAATCTTTAGCTACCGAGCAACAAGCAACCAAAGGTTCCACGTCCAAACAACATCCAGGTTCTAACATGAGTAAGAAACAAATTTAATCAGTAAGTATTATATACATTCAACTTATTATCTTCATTCGACAAGACCATCAATAAAATAAAGACCTGTAAAATGATAGCACCAACTTCATCCTTCTGCACAATTAGTCACCTATAAGCCACCACTTGGTAGGAAAAGATGAAACCTCCATCCAGAAATGGAAGATCTTAATGCTGTTCTTCGAAATTTTACATGCAAACCTGCAAAAGTGAAAATAAATGCTCTAAAGGAACTTAGGCAAGCCTTACCAAATCTGATATGTAATGCCCTTCAAACTTTACTCCTAACTAAAAGCAGAGATTGTGATTTGATGTCACCTTTCTAATCTCTTCAAGGATTTGGATTCGAAAGAGAAGTCTCGTATGCCATCAAGCATCTGTCTGCTTCAGCCTTCAGCCATAAGGCTTTATAGAACAGTGCATGTTGGTTAATCTGCTCCTCGCCTTGATGATTCTGTTGGTAACCACTTTTAGCCACAACCTGCACACATTATCAAACCGACGGTCTACCTCCACTAGACGCCACATATCACAACTCTAAAGTATGCAAAAGAAAAACCATACCTGACCAAAGCCGTTATCTTTGGTAGCGCCATATTTATACAAACGAGAATCTGGGACCATCTCCCTTGAAACCATCGAGTATTTATCCTTCCTTTTCACATCAAGGTTGACACTCATATTGTTTGCCTTTGGAAGCTGAAGGTCTCTAATCGATAGCTAATAAAGAAGAGTTGGAATCATTGTGACCCATTAACACAATATCATTTTTGTAAATTCTACAATAGATGATGCTATGTACTATGTTATTCGCGAATGTAATGAAATCTCATGTGACTTAAGCTACGAAAATATATACATAAAAACAGGTAGAACAACATACCTTACTCTTGTTAGGTGAGAGCTTTAAATCATATGAACTGCGTCGTGGAATGCTTTCATTCCCAGCCTGTTTGTGAATGTTGTTTTTCATGTACAGGTTGAGATTCTGTACGGTACTGTTAATGAGATCAAACTCTTCAACACACTGTGAATCTGAAGGCTCTGAACCATGTGCAAGTGTTAGTAACTCTGACAGTCCGTGCATCGTTGTAAGTAGTTCTTTCACATCCATTTTTGGAGACGGGCCAGATAAAACTTTATTACCCTTTCCTGAATGGGTAGATTTTGGCTCCACCGCAAACCACTTAGTAGACCCAAATTTACTGTCCACCTTTGGAGATATAAGTGAAGAACTTCCAGGTGACATGTTAGGAAGGATGCGGTCCACATATACTGAAGATTGTGCTAAGTCTGTATCATATACATTATGGTCCCAATAAACAGTTGGAGAGGGTAAACCGGCAGTATTCACCACTAACGATAAATCATCTGCAGCTTGGTTCCTGTCATAGCTATATGCTTTCTGTTTAGTATTTGAAAAAGAGAACTGAGGGGCCAATGGATTCAATTTCCGTTGACCATGAGACTTACTGCTGGAGCTTCCTAGTTTTGCATACTCAGTAATCCCAACTTTGGATTCAACCCTGGGATTGAATGAAGATGTTGAACCAGATTCATATACACTATCTGGATATACAATCTTAATACTGCGGCCAACCTCTCCTGAACGTGTCTCTACCTTGACCTTATTTAGTGACTTATTATCTGACGAAGTAAGCGCAGAGGTGGAAAGTGTATTTGGCTCAAAAGCTCCTTGCTTCTCATGAACAGAAGGACTTAGTTTTGCACTGGAGGGAACAAAAACAGGGGCCAAAGGATCCAACTTTTTAGATGTTTGAAAATCATTTCTAGAATCCAACAAGCTCACACTCTTGGAAACACTATCTGGAGATACAAAACCGAACATTTCATCTGCATTGTGGGCCAATACACTTGTGCTTATCCCATCTTCAAGAGGAGGATCGATGAAGTCGAACTCTCCCGACGATGATGGAAAAGTTGAAGACAAAGACTTCTTTAAAGACGAAGAAGAACCATTCTCTTCACATTTCTCACCATCCATATCAAGCTTCTTCTTAGAAGTAGATGGTACAAATTGAGGTGCCAAAGGATTCAACCTAAAAAACCCACTAAGATCATCAGTAGAACGCATAGAGCCTACAGATTTAGTACCTGAAGCCAAAGTCTTATGAGAATGCATTCCTCTCCAACAAGGAGAATCTTCCTCAGAATCATCATCATCTTGATCAGAAGATTTATCAGACAAAACAGTCGTCTTAACACAAGACAAATCCAACTTATCATCACCACCAACAACTTTAGAAGACTTAATCAAAACCTCAGGCAATTTCAAGAATACTTGATCAGAGTTTACCAAAACATTTCCAGAACAAGCTTCTTCTGCAAAACAAAAACTCAACAAAATTAGTTCTTTATACCAAAAAAAGATCTAATATTTATCATCTACAACAACATTAAAAAAATCAAATTTTAGATTTTTACCATTTTTGGTTGTTTCAACATCACGAGACAGGGTAGATAATGAATCATCATCATCAACATCAACAACATCAACATCAACATCAAAACCACTTCTTTGTTCATCAGATGATAAGAAAGAAAGGTCTAAAGTATAATCACGCCAAATAGAATCTTCAATTTCAGATTTAAGAGACAAGGAAGAAGAAGAAGAAGAAGGAACCATTACAAAAGGTCTAGCGGAAGATGAAAGGTTTGTGCTTTGTAAACCATCAATTCCATGAATACATTGCTTCATCGTGGTTAAAGCTAATGATGAATCTTGTTGTAGAAGAAGGGAAGGGATTTTGCAGACCTTCACCTTCTCCCCCTTAGCTTTTTCTTCAGGTCAAGAGTCGAAATTAAGAAGATAAAAAAAAAAACAAAAAACAAAGTCGTTCTCTGTTGAATCGGCTTTTATTATTTTTATATGTGTGTATAGGGTGTCAATGGTTGTTCTGCCCCATTTAATCATCTTCATCGCAGATTCAGTTAATTTGGGATTTTTACTTGGTTAGCTTGGTATAAGGCATAGTTCTAAATTAATAAGGTTTACCAAGTTGTCGGCATAATTTAAAATAAAATTAATAATAAAAAATAAAATTTTACAATATAAATTCATCGATAATAAAATAAATACATTTTGTATTTATCATAAATAAAAAAATAGTAAAAAATCATAAAATAGATAACTAAATCAACAAAATTTCAAAGATTCAAATAGGAAATTGATTTGAGCATTGTCAACATCTCCAACTTATTAAGTAAAAAACAAAATATATCTTTCAAAATTTTTAAAATAAAACCAATTTGAAAAATGCTTTACTACTACATATTTATCATTGGCGTGTAACTTCATCAGTCCACAGATCAACTCGCAACTCATGCGGGTTTTTTTATGAAAGACCATACACCATGACGGATCAATCCGCAATGTCCAGTTTTTAAGCAATTAAAACATGAACCCTAACACGCCCCATAACGTTGCAGATTTAGGGTTTCCCGCAGGTTTTCAATCATAATTGATATCCCTATGTGTATAGTCATTCTCTTAAATTTATGTTAAATTAGTCATTCCCTATGTGGAATCACTCTATCAATGATCAACTTAGAAAAAGAGATATTTGATTAAAAATATGCTAAGTTTTAAAATAAAGTTCAGAGAGATTATAAAGAGAAGAGAACAAGAAAATAAAGAAAAAATTTCAAATTTAAAATAGAAGATACATAAACCATGCCTAATATAAATGTTAATGGACAGGCTATGAATCGAACTAACAAAAGAAATATACGTACATGTGAGCTCCAAGCCTTGGTAAAAACCTTTTTCCCAAATCTCGAATACAAAACATAAAGAGCACAAGGAGATTACATGGTCGATTGCTACATACCTCGAGCGTGTATATCCCCGGCCCTGAGAGTAAGCCATGTAAACAATGGATTAGCGCCCTCTTCCCACAAAAAAAAAAACTAATTTCATAATAGATAAAGTCCATACTCTATATTATATTATTTATCATTAAATATTTTGTATTTTATATTTTGGGTCATATCATTTATAGTGTTATTTGGGTCTACCGCTTTTATGTTATAGTAAGTATAATGTATAAAGTAATTTAAGAAAAAATCTTACAACTGTTAATAATATAATCCTAAAATAGCAAAAACATATATATAATATATAATATATCTTATCAATTAAAATTAATAGTAATGGCAGACTTTAAACATTTTGAAAACTAAATTATATTCATGTTTGATAATATAATTTATTTATATATATCTATATTTTATGATATAAGAAATCTATTATTATGGTTATTTTCAATAATATAAAATAAAAATTAAATAATTATATTTTATATTTTGCTTAGTGCCTTAAATATGGTTGGACAGGCTCTGAGCGTGTATCACGACTAATGTAGGCTAGACACCAAATCCACACTTCAAGCTATTCTCTTGGGTTATGACTTCTGAAATCTTGAGGCCTTGGTACAAGAATGGGTCATTGATCCAAGAGGTAATTTCAATGCTTCCTTAGCTGTCTGGAAACGAGTCATTGGCTTCTTATACAATTTCCAGTGTGTCTTTAGCTCCATTCTCATCCTTTTCTCTTGATAGTTCTGGATCCTTAGATAATACATCACTTCTTAGCTCGGGGCAAGAGTGTGACAAAATCCACTTATTTATTTACCTTTACCTTGATACTTTGTCAACATAGCACTCATATAATTGCTGTATATTGATCGTAAAAACTGGCCGAGCATTTACTCAAAATGGAATATTTACGGAATCCCTATGAATAGGATAAAACCTTATTCCATGGTATTTACATGAGATTGCTCTTTCTTATTCTTAAGCAAGTTCCCGAGAGGGCTTAGTTGATCCATGATTTCTGTTTCGTCTTTTCTTTCCTTTTCGTTTGTTTCGCTTGCCAATTCCTAGAATAGCGTAAGGTAATACTAACAAAAGTGTAACAAATAATGAAAAACAAAACGAAACATTTATTAATGAAAACGAAATGGTTGTAGCAGCATGGTCATACACTGAGGAAACTAAACATCATAAACTAAAAAAAAATACTCTCTTGGCCCAAACATTTCCGACTCCTCACACATGGTCCAAGTCTTTGTCTTCTTCATTCCCTACGTAAGTTTCATTTAAGTCGGGTATCACAGTCGTGTTTGATGGTCCTGCTTCATTCAGGTTGTATTCCGCACTTTGTGGTTGTTGTTGCAAGTTCTCAATTCCTGGTTGGCCGGCCGGATTGCGCCTCTCATAATCTTGAACTGACACTAGTTGTTGATGAAATTCGTTTTGCTTCTCCAATAATTTCTTAATGTCCATAAGTACTGTCATAATCTGGTCATGATTGGTCGTACCTCTTCTCGATGTTGATTTTTTCCTTTTTCTGTCTCTTGGTTGCTTTGGGATGTAATCAGAGCCACCACTTTCATCAGATTGACTTTGCCCTCCAAACTTACGCTTATGTCCCATCTGCAAAATAAAAAAAAAACAAAGTATATCATTACCCAATGTTTTAAAACTTGATAGGCGCTAGTCGGGCGGCGGGGCTGGGCCTAACACCTAGGGAATTAATCGGGAAGTAAACGGAAATTAATGGGGGATTAGTTTTATAGGTTTTTATAGTATTTTAACTTATTTTAATTTATAAATCCTCACTAAATTTATAACTTTAATATAATATAACATTTAAAGTTTCATAAACTTGTCACTACACAAATCTTTCAAGTATTAGATTATTTCTAAATTTTTACTTCATAAAAATAACATTCATCATAGATATATTTAAAATATACAATTAAAGTTCTAAATACACATGAAAATAATTTTGTTCATAGTATTAAAGTAATTAAACTAGTAATTTCAACCAAAAAATCAATTTTGGGTTGAATTTTTTTTTCTTGAATTAAAAAAAAAAATCAAAAATAATCGCCGATTAATCGGCCGACTGCAGAACCGACCCGATTTTGGGAAAATCGAGGCGGTTGACCTTCGCCTAGCGCCTAGACGGGCGATTAATCGGCTAGGCGGCTGATTTTTAGAACAAGGTCATTACCCAACCAAGATAATTGTTGTCTACAATTATCTATTGTATTGATGAGTATCTTCCTCACTGTCCAAGAAAATTAAACACGAAACTTTATAAAAACATCTTTTAAAACTTTAAAATAATTGTTTAATTACAAAAAAAATATCCAGATGAAAACTTTATAAAAATCCTTACCTTGTAAAATTCAAGCCTACCGGGTGAGAAACAGGTTCTGATATCAATTTCTTTTTTTCCTAGTGGGTTTCATCAGTGGTGTTCTTTTATAGTTTCTTGAGGATTTCTGAAAATTCAAGAGAAGAAATCTCCTATGAGGAAAAATAGTTTTAGGGAAACAAATCTTAATTTTCTAAATTTTAAATTGCATAAAAATTTTAAATCCTACTTACCGTATTTTGAGAAAAAAAATCCTATTTTCCCAAATTCAAATTGCACTAATCATCTTTTATTTATGTTACGGGTCAAAAAAAAAAATTTGGGCCGAAATTTTAAATTGAGATTTATTGGCCTATATCAAGACTCGTCCGGCCGGGTTTACTTAGAGGATAAAATTTTCAATTTATTATAATCATTAAAACTCTACTTAACTCAGAATTGAATAAATCCCAAGGGATCAAACACCATTAATAAGCCTCCAAGTCAAAAGTTTGTTGTTTCATATTTATTCCCACTACTCTATTTTCTCTCAACGGATCTAAAAAATGATGTTCATCATTTTCATTATTCATAGTTTTTCTTTTCCTTGCCTCTTCCAATGTACAGATAATTTCTATATTTGCTTCTAGTTTTTTTTTTGCCATTCTGATCATTAAACCTTAAATTTTTCAAACCACAATTTTAAATAAACTTTAAACATCATTTCCACTTAAACACATCCATTATAATTTATTATTTTTAAATATATTATCATTCAAAATATTACCTTACAAACTCTAGAAGAATTTGAGTTGGGGCTATTAGATCTAAATAAACTACTTTTTGGATGCCATAAATTTGATGTTTCAACTTAAAAAAAACTAATATGTTTTAAAACAATACCTACAATAAATAAAAATAAAAATATAGATGAATTGATGTAGACAAACAATATATATATGTGTGTGTCAATTCAAATTTGAGATTAATGATCTCAACTAGTCATAGTTGATGTGTCATTGTTTAAAGGATTTTAACTTTGATTTCATATGTTTAGTGAGTCTTTTATTGAATCAAAGTGTTTTAAGAGTCCTTTAGTACTCTATCGAGTCTTTACACGTTTTAGGTTGCTTTGGAAGAAAAAGTACTGTTCTGTGATGAAAACACGAACTAACAGATGCAGATTAATGCATAAACTTCAAAACTTTTAAATTCGTTGGGAGTTTTCCAGATTTCGAATTTAGACGAATTTTGGATTTAATTGACAGCAGTCTCAAGTCATTCCACTTAATGGTTTAAGAAATTTGCATGTTTTACTGATTACAATCTAATCTGGCAAGTAAATGCAGAAAATATGTTATATTTTTCATTCTTTCCATTTCTAATAAATAGGCCAAACTCTTTTCCATTTCATTTTTTTTCTTTTCTTATACATAGGATTTCTTGACCCCAGAGCAGTTCCAACCTTCTATTTTACAGCTTTTGCTTATTGTTTTTGTAGTTTGAGAAGAAATATGTTACTCTTTTAGAAGTATTTTCATGAGCCCCATTTTAGTTATTTTTATATTTATTATTTCATTGAAGTTGTGTTTCATTACTTTATTTATTTCTGAGTAATCCTCCAGCTGGGTTTAGGTTTTGATCAAAGGGATTCAATGATTGATTATGTTTAACTTATTAGATTAGGGATATACTTTTATTGTAACTCATCCTTTGTGAACTCAGTGCTTATGTTTGGTTGATGAATCTAGCTTACGATCAGTAGGTTTAATATATGCACAAACAGTGTTGGGTTACCGGAATTAGCAATTAGACACACAAAAAAATCTCATATATTATTTTTTAATCTTTATATCTTCAATGTTAAATGACGAAAATACCACTTATTTTTATTTAAAAATGTTTTAAACTCATTGGTATGAGTACAACTGATAGTTGTATAACATTGGTACCACTAGTCTTCTCTTCTAGAATTAAATGGTTAGATAGTTAGTCCTGCGAGAGTATATTAGCTTTTTAACAGTGATTCAAGTGCAGGGTCAGTCTAAGATAGCATCATGCATACTCCTTTATAAAACTGACACAGAACCTATTTTGTGGGTTATTTACGGAAATATATATTCTTGATTAAATTTATAGTTCAGCTAGCTCGAACAGGGTACCTCCTGACAACTTGGGATGTAAGCTCTTACCATTGTATTTGAGTGATAAAGCCCACATGTTGTTAAAACCAAAACTCCACTAATCTAATACTAATCAATTTAAATCTAACATCTAAAAACTCTAAAAATGACAAATCACTCTCACTCTTCATCATGGAAACAAAAATCCAATGGTTTGATATTTGAATAAGCATGATTCAATACAAAGATTTAGAGAGAACTCAAAATGGGCTAAGCAAGATCCACTAAAAACATAAGATAGAAATAAATTAAGATAGCATGAATTAAATATCAAAGAATTAGGAGTAAAACTCTCCATAGAAACAAAACAAAACAACCATAAGAACAACAAAAATCTGTGTGTTTTCATGTATGTTCTTCATTGTGGCCGCATCCCTAATTTATACCGATCGGTTAAAAATCGTACCAGATCGGCATACATTGTCTTTTGTACCAATCGGTGGCGTAGTCTTCACCGATTGATTCATGTCCTGATCCAACTCTTCTCGTGTCAATGCAATGCTCCTATTCAACTCCAAAGTTCATCTCCTGACTCCAGAAAGTGTTTAAAAGACTCCAAAAATTAAGACAACTATGTATCCACACAACAACCAACAATCTTCAAAAAATTATTTACATTATCATTCATATTCTTGGACTTATTTATCTTGAATAAATAGAACTTTAGCTGTAGATGAACCATGTTAGGTACCGGTGTTTCCATGTATTCCTTATTCAAAGTACTCCACATTTATGCTGCAGACTCATAGTGAACTTCCATGAATCGTTGATGATACCTTTTAATCCAAGAATGCCAAGATGCGCCATCATCCTGATCTTCCATAGCAAGAAGTCTGAAGCTCTGTCAAATTCGCTACTTTGCCATCAATCCAAGAACTAGAGTTCTGATACCACTATGTTACCATTTATATCTTCATTAAACACAAGTCAATCTCACAGTCCCTCAGATTTTGAGAATAATCAGCTCAATCAAAAGAAGAATGAAAAGAAAACAAAGAACAGAACACACAAAGGTTTGTTTACACAGTTCAGCAACAATTAATACTAGAGATTTGAGACCTTCTCAATGAAATTGTATCTCTCAGATAATCATTACTAAGAAGATATGTCGGAAAGCAGAGTCTGTAATAAAGATAACATTCACCTTCATGCCATAAAACCTTCTCTTTCCTTTTTCTTCAAACGTTATCTTTTTTTTTTTGATAAATTACATCCTCACACATTTCAAATCTGAGTGATGTTTCCATTAGAAGACTCTTCTTTAACAAATCAATTTAACAAAAAAAAAATCACAAAAGGAGATACATACATACAAAAAACTCTATAACTTGTTATTATTTTTTCAACAAAATGATGCATTAATTAAACATAAGATCATATATATTTACATAAAACCTCTGAATCCACATTTCAACTCAAAGAAAAATCACAAAGTAAGAATGAAACAAAAAAAAACATCAAGATTTGTTGGTCAAGACGAGCGAAATTAAGAAAATGGAGAAGGTAGGAGAAGAGGATGTGAGGAACTGGAATTATGAAAAGGAAGAGAATATAAAATTTGAAGTCGGATTCTTCTCGGAAACGGCGCATGAGAGAAGATATGCTCCAAAATTCCGGCGAGCACCACTGTGTACTCCTTCATCATCTCAGCCACTACAGTCACCAGCAACATTCTGATTTTTTTTTTTATGATGGAATCTTCTTCTTCTTATTATTGTTTATCTGTTTGTTTTTCTTGGTTTTTACAAATTATTGAAATAGGTTATATAGTCAGAGTTAAGAGGTGAAGTCAAATCTAGGGGTGTCTTCTACTGTCTCTCCGCTCTTGGTTTTCTAATTTCTTTATTTATCATTTTTAATTAGTCATAGTATTGAGATGTTGACAAAACAAAAATTAATTAAAATTCTCTGTTCTTGACTAATCACGTTTCAAAGTGTATTTTCTGTTCAGACATAACAGCTTTTATAAGTTTAAATTTTATTAAATAATATTATTTGATAAAATAACTTATTTTGCAATTCTTTCCACAGCAATTTGATATATTTCCTTATGTTGAATAAGTAGCAAAAATTCAAATTATCAGCTGTCAAATGAAAAATAAAGCAAATTTTAAATTATCAGAATTATCACTACTAATACTAATTTAACTTAAACCCTTTTCTTTTCGTGTAAAGGATTACAAAAATATAACTTTATTTTTGTATCAGTTTTACTATAGTTACTTATATTTTTTTATCAATTTATATGTTATATGATATTTTAACAAAGTTTATTAATAAGAATCACTCAAATGAAAAACCTACTAAAATTTGTTATTGTATTACCTTTTTCTCCTAAATTAGTTTTAGTCTTATTTAAAATAAATTTGGTTTCAATATATAGAAACTTATAAAACGTCTCCTTTAAACAATAAATAGAAAAGACACAAGTGTTGAGAAAAAAATACAGAAGACGCACCTTGTATTGGTCCTAATGGATATACACCTGACCACCTTCTTTATCATACGGGGCCCATTCCTATATCGGATTATGTTTATCCGCTCGATCTTTATCTTCTTTCTATGTCATTTAAAAACTACTACATCCCTTGAATGTACCGACGTAAACACAAAATATTATCGATTATAGAAATCGTAAGATTGTTGTTTGTATTTGGTTAACGAAGGTAAAGATACTGATTAAATATGAAGTCTGCATCGTTTGTTTGTTTTTTAAGATTTAAACGAGGGTGAAGAAAATGTTATGGAACGTTACACTTCAACCGGGTCCAATACATTTTTGCTTTGACCGCATTTACTCGGATTTCACTAAGTTCGAAACAAGGACGGTATCAGAATCAGTGGAATGGTTTTATGTGAACTGCAATCTCATTGATGATGTCCTTGAAACTATCAACATAGGATTATACTATTAAGGAAAAGTATCAACCTACACAGATCTTTTTTTAGATTAAAATAACAATAATATATAATAAATATATACATGTTAAAATGTTTATTTTGGCTACAATAAATTAAATTTTATCTGTGTACTTTAAGTACTTAAATTAGGAATCCTCCATCTTCAAATTTTTATTTTTCAAAGATATAAATTTAAATTGATTTGTAAATGGTAAATCTTCCATATCTTTTATATGAAAAATAATTAGGAAATTGCAATTTTTGAAAATATTACTAAAAGTTGTAAATTTAATTATTTGACACGTATCAAGTTTAATCGATTTATTAACATATAATGCCTCTTATTAATTAAAATATTTTACCATGGAAGCATGGTCAATATTTCCACCAATAACTTTAAACTAGTGTTAAACATATATGTTGATTTTGTTGTGCTCCTAATTTGATTTCTGGTAGAAAATATGATATATGCTACCCCTCCATCCCAATATATAAGATGTTTTTAGTGAATACTCAATCTTTAAAAAAAATCAAATTTTACACCTTAAATAATAAAAGGTTAAACAGTATTAACTTTGATTAAAAATATTGTCTTGTAATTGAGAAAAGTTCTTTTAGTTATGTGGTTTACAATTAAATAAAGTAAAATTTGCATTCAAATTTGAAAAACATCTTATATTTTGAAACATAAAATCTCTCCTAGTTAAAAAAGCATGGTCAATTTTGTTAGCAAATTAGTATTATATGTTTTACCTAAACTAGATTTAAGAAACTATATAAATTATTTTCATATATTTTTAAATTGCAAGCTAAAACTAGAATTAAGAAACTATAAATGTTTGCAAAATTGTAATTGATTTGTAAATTGTAAATCTTCCATATCTTTTAAAATTATTTTTAACAGCATTTTGGAATCATAAAATGAATTTTTGCCAAAAACTTAAAATCTTGGTATTAGGAATTATGTTTCTGTGCTAAAACTACAAAACTTGGAATATGATTGTTCTACCAAACTGTGAAATCACAATTTTGACAAGAAAAATAACATAATTTCTTAAATCGTAAAAAATATCAATAAATGTAGTGTCTAATACAATTATGAAACAGTGTTATATCAATATTTATGAATCTTAAAAATAAAATAAAAATTTATTCATGTTTTTACATGTTTAAGAAATTTACCATTCAAATTTTGTAAATTGTTGTTGATGTAGATGTTTAAAAAAATAAAATCAAACCAACAAATACACACACAAAAAGAAAACAAAAAAAACCCAACAAATACACACACAAAAAAATTGGATGTACGCAGGTATACCCGAAATCCACAGGTGTTTTTCTAAAGTCATACTCAAAACAGACATGCTCAATACGAGTTCGGTTTTTTCCTAGCTGTGAGAAATATGTTTGAGGCTTGGACCAACTATGGAATCCAAAACTGACAATAGTATTTGACAGTGATTTTGTTGACTTTCCTAGGTGTAAGAAGTAAGTTTGAGGCTTGGACCAACTATGAAATCCAAATTTGCATTATTAGTTGACATTGATTTTGTTGTCCGGGTCACTAGTAAAGGTAGTTTTAACTGCAAAAATAAAGCAGAGAACTAGTTTGTTAATGATTCTAGAAAATGTGACTATCCCTTGAACAAAAATAAGACTATTGACTACATAATTGATTGATAATACAGAAAGTAAAAAATAAAACATGGAGAACCGTGCTACATATAAACATAATCAAGTAAACATGCCTTTGAAGAAATCTAATTGATGAAACAAGAAGTTACACTTAGCATCTCTTGACTCTTTCCACAATCCTACTAAAACAATTATCACCGCCATTATTATCACCATACTACTAAACCGCAACAAGCTCTTCCTCATTGTCTTCCTCTGATTCTGCAATGATGATGATACATCTTCCTTTTCCTGCAGTCATATCAATATAAGATACTTTGCTTTTTAGAGATTAACTTTGATGTAACTCAAAAAGGAAACATCTTACTATGCTATGGCCTGCTTTTTCTTCACTGCAGTTTGAGTCCTTCCCAGCATTGTTTCGTGTTATAGAAGGCTTCCGCAATCTTGTCTGTAGACGGATTCTCCTCTGAGCAATTCCCTGAGTCTTTAAATTAGCTGACTCCAATAGACTTTCATGCCCGCGTACTCTGTCAAGGAAGCATCTTTCATTCTCCTCTACGGCCTGCATATTCATTAATTCTCATTTGAGAGGCAAAACTGGATCTCAATACTTAGCCTGACGACTGAACCTTACCTTAGTCATGGCAGATTGTACTTCATCTTCTTCTTCATCTCTCTCTTTCTTGATGTTAACTGACATCAAAGGCTGTTCTATTTGCAGCCGGATTCTTCTAGGAGCAGTACCTTGGTCTACATTAACGTCCAGATTTGTCTGATCCTCCCGAGACCTAGCCTTGAACACAGAAATGTCACTGGGACTTATCTTGCCGTCAACAGGACTTTGTTCAAAAGATGATTGCTCAGGCTGATTGACATTATAGTTAAATGGATCAATAGATGCATAAGACGCTGAAGCATACTGCCCTAAAACGTTGCTATGAAGTTGTGCTAAAGTCCGAGAGGACCCGGATGAAGATTGAACCTCTACTACCTCCTTGCTATCAACACGGTGTTCACTGACCCATCTGGAAGCTACATTGCCAGGTGCAAACTGCTGTACATGAAGAAACACTATAGTCAGTCCTAGAACAATGGACAATTTATAACATATGTGAGAGGCTTAAGATCTACTGAAAATTCTAGTTACCTGTTGGCCGGAAACTTCAACATTACCGCCAGCATAAGCATCTGTGTCTTTACGAAATGGATACTCAGTGGACAACAGTCTTGTATTCCCAGGCCAATGCATCCTATTTGGAAGCGCAAAGTCTTTCCTTTCATTAGAGGATTCGATATGGTTATGAAATACCTCATCCAAGACATCTGTCAGGGATTCATCTTGTATAGCTGCACCATCCTGAAAATTTAGCCCATAATCATAGTTTCCAAAGTCACTAGAATACATTGAGTCCATGTGTGATGCAGCAAAACCGAAGCTTGACTGCGATGGATAATATGTTTTGTCACTGATTTGAGTAAAGCTAGGTCCATAAAGAGTTGAAATGTCCCTTACAAGTGGATTTTCCTATAACACAAGAAAGCAAAAAATGGTTTACAATGAGACCCAATGAAATAATTGTGATACATAATGATACACCTAGTGCAAACAGAGAAAACAGAACTAAGAACCCGAAAATGCCTATTACCTCTACTATGGTTTTGCCCAAAACACGGTCTTTGGTGCGAGATGTTTCAGGGTGATTGACAGAAGTATTGTTAACTACTGAAACATCAGGCTTCACATCATTACCCTTGTCGCTTGAACACCTCTCATTATCATCTGATCTATTTAAAGCATGTACACTAGATGGAGCTGTTTCTTGAACCATTTCAGAAGATGTATCATCAGGAGAGCATCTAGTAGTGGTAGTAGGAGTAGAATTGACATTCTCTATCTCTTCACAGTTTGCATTATCACAGATATCACTAGGCTTGTGAAACAAGCGACACAAAACATACGGATTCTGTTCCAAACACACACACAAAAACAGGACATAAGAATAGCAAAATGTCAAAAACAATTACAAACCAACAAGCCAAAAAAGTCACCATCAAATACAAAAACCTTCATGAAAGATTACAAGTACTTAAACTAAGCAACATGAGCTAGAATTGACCTAAGTAGATTTAAAAAACAGACCTGACCAGGTCCAGTGCCGTCTAGGTCCTTATCAGTAGCACGATACTCATGCATAATCCAATTAGTACGTTCTCCTCTAGGAGCTCGTCCACGATAAAAAACAAGAGTCTTCTTCATACCAATAACTATCTTCTTAGACTTAATGGTTCGATCTTTACCAGTAGCTTTCCAATAACCAATGTCAGTAGCTCTATTAGAACGATGACCACTTGGATATTTCCGATCACGAGGACAAAAAAAGAACCATTCTTGATCATCAGTCTTTATCACAGAAAGCCCTATAAATCATCAAAATCAAACAAAACCCTTAAAAACTTTATCACTTGTCAAACAATCCAAAAAATTTACAGTTCTTGTTCTCTGTTTCTTCGTTTCTTTAACTAAAAAAAGATTGAAGAAGAGACTAACTAACTAACCAGGTAAGTCCCATGGCTCCCACTTGCAAACATCAATCTCAGGGATGACACAAACCTCTGAATCACGACCGTTGATTTTTAACCTTAGATAATGATTGATCAGTTCTTCATCTGTTGGTCTGAATCTGAAACCTAGAGGCAACGTTTCCATAGACAACAACGCTTGCATCTCCGTCGTCATCTCCGGTGAAGCTTTTTTTTTCTTACCTGAAGAAAAGACTTAAGCTGAGCTGAGTTGACCACTTTGGTTTCTGTGGTCTGCCAATTGTGTCATGTTCCGACTCGCACGTGACGTCAGTGTCTGAACTTTCCTATTTTACCCTGATTGTAATCGATTTAATTACGGAAAGTGCCATGGCTCAATCCTTTTTTTAGGCGCCGTTTGTTTGCTTTTGACTCAACTAGGTCCGTAACTACAGAGCCAGGGGTCCACTCATTAGATTCCTTCACGTGGTCAAATAAAGTCAATTTAACTTTGTCCCATTTCTGGCATATGTTGTAATAATATAGAAAAAATTGAACAAAACAAATTGACTAATAATTTTATCTCGAATGCATATGTGATATGTTCATCATCAGGTAGGATCAGATTCTTGTTTTTTTGTCGTAATCAATGGATTCATTTAACACATACTGGTTCTATTTATGGCTTTGGAACATTGTATACTACTTTTGTTTTGTTCAGTCAAATTTACTGAAGAAGTTGTGCAAAAGCAACTACAACTAAAATGATTTCATAGAGTAGATACTAAAATATAATAACAATTCTTTATTTGGTAAAAAGATGGTCGGCCCTATAAAGTTCAATAAAGCATCCTCTTTCTGTAAAAGTTACGTATCCGTAACTCCTATCTCCAATTATTGCTCCTTTTATTGGGCTTTAATCTGGTATTTTGGCCCACTAAGTGTTTGTCTTTCATTATGAATGGGCTGATTGTCAGATCTAGTGCACTAATTTTATTTATAGGCAAAAGGTTCTCTTACACTATCCACATCGCATTGATCCATGACAACATTTTTTTTTTTTTTCATGTAACCAAGGGATTCTGATCTGATATCCAACATAGTTTCCAAAATTTTGTGAAATGTCAAATTTTCTTGTCATTTAAGGCAGTAAAATCTTACCCATGATGTATATTAAACATAAAAAAAAATGCTCCGCATGCCAGTTTTTTCTATAATACTTTTATACGATTTGTTTTTTTTTTTTTGTTAATTAGGAGTTTTGGGTCTTATGCCTTAATCCTCCTCCCTCTTTGGCCCGGGATCAAGTTTTTTTAATATATGATAACATGACATAAAACATTTTTATTATCGGGAATCAAACTAGAAAAACATGGAACCAACCAAAACTTAACCACTAAGTGCCGGCCAATAGAAAACACTGCATAAAACAAAACAAAAAACAAAAAAAAAAATTGGTCCATTTATAAATTATATAGAAAAAAATAAAATACAAATATTTGGTTCAAACTCTGGACCTATAACTTACGAAAATCGCATTGACCACTGCACGAGAAGTCATTTTTGGTAAAATGATGCGCTCTCAAATAATAATATAATTGGTATCTGAATCCCTTGCTTCTTGGGTTTTAGGTCAAGGTGGGGAATGTAACCATTAGCCCAAAATGACTGGTGGTAGATTTGGTTTTGTCTTCCATATAATCAAACTGTGATGTTTCTCGACTATCTCACCTTCGAGTGCACTACATATTCTCATCAATAAAGTATTCACATTTTCTCGACTATCTCACTCCATATCATAAACAAACTATTCACATTTTTTTGGGTATTCAAAACAGTAAAACTTCTATAAATTAATAATATTGGTATTTTAATATTTTATTAATTTATAGTAATATTAATTTATATATAACTTAATTTTATTAATTTATAGGAACTTAAATTTATTTTTATTATTTAAATTCTCAAATAATATCTTATTTCAAAATTGTATAAATGTATTTAGTTGAGATCATATGTTTAATTTTAAAAGTTTGATTTTGAATATATGATTAATAAGGATTAGTTCATGAAAATATAATATAATAGCAAAGTAGCAATTCACAATTCTATACATTACTAAGCTAATAAATTCCACAAATTAAAGAGATACCTGAAAAAAGAGCTTCACTTCTATCAATTAAGTTTTACACCATCTTTTTCGTTTCTGTCACCTCAAAATTCATTAGATTTCAGCTAACATAGACATCCTGTCCTACTTGTACCATGATGACGTAACTGCTGACATAGACTTCATGTTCAACTAGGTTAACCTAAGAGCACCTCCATCATACATCATGTCCTACGGACGTTAATTTCTTAACAAATTTTTTTAATAAAATGTAAAAAGTGGGTAATCATTGATACAGTTTATCTTTTAAAAAACTATAGATATTCATTTTAGATGGTTTCTAAAATATATCAGTTTTTTACTGGTTCATATTAATATGTAATGAAATTAAATTAAAAAAATAACAATTTTTTTTAAAAACTCCAATTCAGTTTCTAAAAGTTGCTTTTCCAGCATCACCACCATTAGTTTAGAGTTTCTTAATATTATAATGTTAATATTTTTTTGGCTATAGTTAAAAAGTTGACCATTCAAAAAATTAGTATCTAATGTGTTTAAGATACTGGTTTCTTTATTAGGATAAGATCTCTCACAATTCTCTTTCTTTCACTTATTTTTTTTTAGTTTTTTAATTCTTTACATACTCTCTCAGAAAGAAAGAGATTGACCTTTCAGGTGTTTTAAAAAAACAAAACAGTATATTTTTTGTACTATCACAAAACAATCATACAATGGATGGGGTATATATGGGAAGTCCATTTAGTGTATTATTTATTTGAACAATATTAAGAAATACCTTTTCTTAGTTTAGTAAAGAATAAATTGTCATCAACTTTGATAAGGTAGGTTAGTGTTCATTTTGGCTGCCACGAATATTTAATTGTCGCCAGTCATGGTTTTTTTTTTGTTTCTCAGCTTATTTTTTATATATGTAGGTTGCACTTTTACAGATGATCACAGTAATTGCCTTTTTCTGTTTTATTTATTTTTATACAATACCGAAAAAATATTTTCGTGTAATAATTCATAGTGAAATTATTCTCGATCAAGCACATGTGATACTAAATTTCTTACATGAGAGGATTTCGATTATACAAAATATACTTTCATAATATGCATAGTAATATATTTGAAATATCTGCACACTCATCACTATATCCGTAAATTATGGTAAGCAACAAGTTCCCTTCACTGATTATGCCGTCGTATCTTGGTCCATTCTACACCACAGACTACATTCATTAGAAATTCACTATATATATAAAAAACTAACTGTTACTGACTTTGTATACCATCACAAATTTTCCTTTTTATTTTTATTCAAATAGTATTAAAATCATTTCACAATAGGTAATAAATTCTGAAAAATATTCTGGCTCATACCCATTTAATTTTGGAGTTTATCCTGATGGCTCATGGAAACAAAACTTTGTTGATACATCTTGTAAGCAAATAATATTAGTTAGAATAAAATTACATAAATCTATTCTTCTCCGTGTCAGATTGATTGGCCACAACTATAAAATTCACAAGATCAACCTAGTTCATCAATATGTATGAATTCTTCTCAACATTGCCTAAAATGTATAAAGAACTATGCAAATGTCTTGAGTTTAGTTATAACTATTATTTGTAACTCCTCTTGAAATATTGATCGTGTAACGACCTTAACACATGCATGCTGAGTCGCTGACTAGTGCACGAGAAACACTATGTGGTCAAGCCTACGGAGCCCAAAAATATCATATGCTCGGGATCTACCTCCAAATATCATGGATCGTCCTCAATGGCTGTGCCATTTGCATCACGCCCGTCTACATCTTCTCGGGTCCTATCCTCTTAGCCTTAGGCCAAGAGGAACACATAGTCCATGTGGTTCGGATCATATCACTATGGGTCATAGGCGTTACCTTCTCCTTTGTACCTTCCATCACTTTTCAAATGTTCCTCCAAGCTCAGAGCAAGAACAAGATCATTGCCTACGTGGCTGTGCCTGTCTCTTTAGGGGTCCACTTCTTCTTGCCGTGGCTCCTCATGGTTTACCTTGACTCTGGGATATTGGTGCTATGACCTCGATGCTTGTAGCGTGTTGGTTGCCAAACATTGCACAGCTCTTGTTCGTCACGTGCGGTGGATGTAAGGACACGTGGACGGGGTTCTCTTGGTTGGCTTTCAAAGATCTTTGGCCTGTCTAGAAACTATCATTGTCTTCTGGTGGAATGATTTGGTATGATGTTCATTTTCTCTCTCTCTCGCAAATTAGGTTAGTTTCGAATCGTAAGAGCACCTCCATAAGTCATTAATGGAGTTGTCTTATATATTTTTAACTAATATATTAAAAACACTTAGTATATAAAGTGTCTTGCTAAAGACATTTAAATTTTGGTTAAAAATACTTTTTTAATTTTGGTTAAAAATACCTACATAAGTGTCATGTTCTGATTAGTTTTTTTTTTAATTTTATGTTTAATAAATAAAATTGATTGCAAGACACTTTCTATAGTGTCTCTGATACAGATGGTCTAAAATATCAAAAAACGTCTTTTCATCCAAATAGTTATATATTTTAAATGACTAAATTATACACTTTTGTAGAATCGCTTGGTGGTGATCTAATGGTTTTATCTTCTAGTTGAATTAAAGATTAATTTTGGGTACATTATACAAAGTTTGATTGCTATGATATATAAACAATTATTTACTGTGTCAAAAAACTTTACCAGTTCGGAGTTATAAAATAATGTATACTGTTTATTCATAATTATTAGGGATTTCACATACTAACTCCTTTCTGATGATAATTTTGGGAAGCTTGGAGCTATGTACGGCACGATCTTGGTTCTGCTCACTGGAGGCTTAAAAATGCAGAAGTTGCTCTTTATGCCCTTTCAATCTGGTAAACAACACTTCAGCTTTCTGTCTTTGGTCCCTTAATTTTTTTTTTACCCCTAAGTACATCCACATTTAACTATTTTCGATACAAAAAATTAGAAAAAACTCTTTTAGATTGTTAATTGGTCTCAAACTAGTAAATAGTATGAATTAAAATCGTATGTTAGCCGTTTCAGTAACAAAATATTGGAACTGTCGTTTCAGCATTTTTTCTGAATGAACGATTTTAATTAATTAGTTTTTAGTTGTTAATTCCACCAAAACTTGTGTTTTCAATTTTTAACTGATTTGTTTTCCCAAAAGGTCGTACAATAATACATGTAACCAAGTTGAAATTTTGACACCACTTAATTGTCAGATAATTTGTTTAATTATGATGTTAAGCTGCCAAATTAATAGCAATCCGAATAAAAATTTATCACTTTTCGTCAGATTTCGTTTTGATGATATATATTCTTTAGTTTTGGACATCATATTATACATAAAATTTTAGCCAAAGGTATATAAATTCACACAAGGTAGGACCTAGACCCATAGGAATCAATCAACTAATGTATATTACATTAATTTTTTTTTTTGTATTTATCTCAACTAGAATCTCCTAGCATTTAGTATACATGTACTAGATATCTAAGATATTTATGTATCCAGTTCGTTCTGTATTGGTAATAGATTCGAATATCAACTAACCGGTT
Source organism: Nasturtium officinale (assembly GCA_963854855.1). Classification (NCBI taxonomy): domain Eukaryota; kingdom Viridiplantae; phylum Streptophyta; class Magnoliopsida; order Brassicales; family Brassicaceae; genus Nasturtium; species Nasturtium officinale. The sequence continues at coordinate 9,839,742 of OY978500.1, forward strand.
GCTAATATCATAGGTAGGTAGCAAGAACAAAATATAATAGATGGACAGAGATTGGTCATCTCTATGACCGTGATAAAGGACCATTTACATTTATTTAATTTGAATAGTATGAAGTTATAAACATGTAATTTTCGATCATTAATTAAGCGAGTACAGTGGCAGATGCATATAGAGGATTGGTGGGGCAGTTCCTCCCTTGAGATTTTCAAAACTAGCATGTCTTTAAATGATTTGCAATAATGTTATCCTTGAAATTAGAAAAAATAGTCTAATTTTGTAAAGATTTATAATAATGTCCCATATAATATTTATGTTTAGATCTACTCCTGATCGAGCATGTATGCTGAACTGATAATAATTGGAGAAGGAGTTGCTGTTGGAGCAGGATGGCAAGAACATGTTACATATGTTAATATTGCTTGATATTCTCTTTTTGGAATTCCTTCTGGTATTTTTGTTGGTTATGTTATGGGTTTTCAAGTAAAGGTAAGTCTAGGTTAAACACACAAAAAATGTTATTACATTTAAATTTTTTACATTAGTCTCTTTTGAGTTTTTTTTTTTGTAGCAGAAATTTTCTATTTACTTATAATAAACAACTTCTTTCCTCTAAATTTCAGGGTGTGTGGTTGGGGAATGCTTTTTGAAATTTTGTTCAAACTTATGTGCTATGATGACTTTAAGAACAGATTGGGATAAACAGGTTTACAAACTGATTACCATATTTTTAATATGAGGTTTTAACTTCTTATACTATAACAAAAATATCAACTTGTTGAAGAATTTATGTTGTTTATTATTATATATATATATATATTTAGGTATCTTCATCACTGAAACTTTTGGACCACTGGATTGAACCTGAATCGGGAGGTTTAAAATAGACTTCACAATACGAAAGTTAAATATTTGACTCTTAAATCTCTCATAATGGATCTGATAATCTTAATTTACTATTAGTAATGTACTGCTTTAGTTCCTCTCCTAATCTTGTTTAAACAAATAATCTGAAAATCTTGGCTCTGTATGATCGTGACTTGATTCTTGTTTTTAATGGCTTTACGGTGTATAACTCATAAATTTTTTTAAAAATTGGTCTCAAGTCAGGACAATTTAGTAACGATCGTTTATATACAAATGTCGCTTTAAATCATAAATGTACGATCTTAGGTTATCTTGAGAGTTGAGACACATCTATTTTCTAGGAGTATTTTTTACCACTCACTTGCTACTGATCTATACAAGAGACGTAAACGGCTTTACGTATCCCAATAAAAAAAATGACAACAAACTTTAATATATAGAGACCACAAAGTGCTTCTCATAAACCAAATTCGTACACAAACTTTGTCCTCTCTCTTTCTCTCTGGTCCATCAGATACAAACAGATATTTCATTCCACGATGGCCGGAAGAGAAGAAGAGCTCACGGAGGTTCTGTTGAAAAAGACGGCAGAGAACGGTGGAAAAGATAAGGATGAGTTGGGGTTGAAGGAGAAGGTTTGGATTGAGTCAAAGAAGCTTTGGGTTGTGGCAGCTCCAGCGATCTTTACAAGATTCTCAACGTTTGGAGTTTCATTAATAACTCAAGGTTTTATCGGTCATCTTGGCCCTATTGAGTTGGCTGCTTATTCCATCACCTTCACCGTTCTCCTCCGTTTCAGTAATGGTATCTTGGTGAGATTTTCATTTCTCCTATTTATTATAACTTAACTAATATTATTATGGATTAATAAATAACTATAGTAATATAGTATTACTAGATTTCTTTCAAAACACCACATTGAAAAGAGACCTTAATTTCACTAAAAATTATTATCATGTCTTTTTTTGGTAATGAAATATTCATTTCTCTTCTTAATTAATAATTGAGGGCTACCTAGTGATAAAACTGTTAGAAATAGAATTCTCATCTATTCGTAGTAGTAGATAGCAGACTACTCAATAGTAAATATAAACATGTGCTTAGTTTGTGAAAAATAAGTAAAAAAAAAAAGACGATAAAGAAATAAAAATAAAAAACCATTGATGATAAATTCTCTTGAACGATTTTTTTTTCTTCTAAAACAGATATCATGTGAATGCTGACAGTGACATTGATTGTCGTATTGTGTTGTGGTTTCTTGACAACTACAAATCTCTTTATACATAAATTACATACAAAATTCGTAATATTTTCTATTTTTCCAAATATTTTTTTAAAAATACTTTTTTCGAACTAAAAAAGGTTTATAAGAATTTCCGTCTAATTTTTTTATTGAAAATTTAACATACATTAATGTAAATTGTAAGGTGTCGACATGTTTGCCAATATATTATTGGCAGTCCACTTCAGAAGTCTGACCTCTAACCACTCTGCCTTGAAAAGAAAAAAGTTGTGACATGTTTTCTTGCTTTCATTGTACAAATCCAATTATCCAAAGACACCATCATATCGAATTCATTCGAAACGTTTTGACATCGACTAGACGCCATATTAAGCCAAAGAGAAAATAAAATAGAATCAAAGTATTGGTATCGGACAAAAAGAAAGAAACGAGTATTGTACTCTTCACAATTTTTGAACCTTCTAATTAAAGTCGAATCACTACGCTAAGATGCGTTTGCGATCCTAAATTTTACATATACTTTAGGAATCGGAGAATTTATTTTTCTTTTGGCACTTCTCAACTGAAAAGGGTCCAATAACATGTATACTGACTTTAGTTTTATTTTATTAAATATGCTAAAATAATTAATTAAAATCGGCTTAGGTTGTAAAGAAAACAAATATACTAAATTTGATTTTTCCTAGTTTGCTATGATAAACTAGTTTGCTTTGGGAGAAATCAAAACTATGAATCTTCATTAAAGAAATTTCCAACTAATTTTGACCATTTAAAAAAATGTCCAACCCTACTTCATTTTCCATTCCAAACTATTTTCTCCAAGTCTATTCCATTTCCAGCTTCATAATGAAAAAATAAATAAATAACTACTCTGAATATAGAGTAATTATATTCATCACTTATTTTATACTCATTACTCCATCTTGAAGAAAAACATAGAATAGGGTTGGAATGCAATTCAACTCCAATAAATGGAAGAGATGCCTTTATGTATATGTAGAGAACCAAATTTGAACCTAATTAGGTTATAACCAATACGCTTTGAGAAACTAAACCATCGGACTGAAAAAGTTTATCAAACTCAACTTAAATTTTGTTCAATTTTTCTGGAATATTTTATTTTAGCTATTACGAAGCTATGCTAATGTCTCCTATAGCTAGAGTGTTATTAACTAGGTATGTTGTCATGAATAATTTTACCTTACTTTATCATATTTCTAGAAAAACCTTCATAAAAAATATAATATTAATAAAATCTTGAAATAATTCTAATCTATTTGAGTAACTCAAACAATATCCTATGTATTTTAGAGTTATCCACGGGTATGTTATATATTTTTATTTTACTTTAATTTACCATTTTTTAAAAATAATTATTAAACATTATTCATACTATTATAAAAATACAATATTAATAAATTTCCATATAATTTCAAAATTAACAATATTTTTTTAATAAAATAAAATTAATCCAAATAAATTATAAATTATTTATTTTAAATATAAGATATCTTAATGTATTTTTATTTATATTTAATTTACCATTGTATTATTTTGTTAAATAATCGTAAAAAATATTCATTCTAACATTATTAAAAATACCATGACAATAAATTAAATTTAAATTAACAATAACAACACATTATTGTTTATAAACTAAAATAGTCCAAATAAATTATGAACTATGTATGTCTAATAAAATTACAAAATTGAAATATTACTAAGGTAATGAACACAAAATATTTTAAATAAAAATATATATGTTAAACAAGCTTTCATAAAAGGTTCCAATTTACATAAAACACAAAACTTTATATTTTTGGCAGAAAACGGTATTTTTTTTTATGGAAAACAAGAAGCGAGATTTTACGTTTTTGATGGAAAACAGAATTTAATATTTTTGGCCAGAAAATATGATTTTATGTTTTTGACAAGAAAACATATGAAAAATTTTTGGCAGGAAAATGAGATTATACGTTTTTGGCAAGAAAATTAGAATTTATTTTTCTCGCAGAAAAACGGAATTTAATATTTTTGGCAGGAAACGAGATTTTACATTTTTGGTGAGAAATAATATTTTAATTTTTTGCCGGAAAACAAGATTTTATAATTTTGGCGGGAAAACGGATTTTATATTTTTGCGGGGAAAATTTTTTTTTGGTGGTTAAACAAGATTTTATAATTTTGACAGGAAAAAGGGATGAAACATTTTTGGGAGAAAAACAAGATTTTATAATTTTGGCAGGAAAACGGGTTTTCAATTTTTTTGCAAGAAAACAGATTTTTTGTTTAGGCATGAAAAATAAATTATATTTTTGGCTTGAAAAAAAAAGTTTTTTTTTTTGCTGGAAAATATGATTTATGTTTTTTGTGGGAAAATAAAATTTTATGTTTCTGGTAAAAAACGATATTTTACATTTTTTGCGGAAAAATTGATTTTATGTTTTAGTGAAATAATATAACTTAGATTTATTGATGGAAATATTTTAAAAGAATGAAATTTATTTTATTGATTTAATATTAATTTTATATTTATTAATTTAATATTAAAAAACTGGTACCATATACCCAATAAAATTTACCCTATTTGGGTGTCTATATATAGGGTACCGTTCAATTTAAACTTTTCATATTTTATCTAAATACGGTAAAATAATAGGTACCAATATTTTTAAGGGTTTAGGGCACCGATACGGTAATTATCCTTAATTAACATCCTTAGCTATAACTATTGTTTTATAACTCTTGTGTAATAATCCTAATGCAGTTAGGCATGGCCAGTGCACTAGAAACATTATGTGGTCAAGCCTACGGTGCCAAACAAAACCATATGCTCGGGATATACCTCCAAAGGTCATGGATCGTCCTCACATGTTGTACCATTTGCCTCATGCCCGTCTTTATCTTCTCAGGCCCTATCCTCTTAGCCTTAGGTCAAGAGGAACGCATTGTCCGTGTGGCTCAGATCATAGCTCTATGGATCATAGGCATCAACTTCTCCTTCGTGCCTTCCTTCACATGCCAAATGTTCCTCCAAGCTCAAAGCAAGAACAAAATCATTGCCTATGTTGCTGCTGTCTCCTTAGGGATCCATGTCTTCTTGTCGTGGCTCCTAATGGTTCATTTCAATCTCGGGATCACTGGTGCTATGACCTCGATGCTTGTAGCGTATTGGTTGCCTAACATTGCGCAGCTCCTGTTCGTGACGTGCGGTGGATGCAAGGACACGTGGATGGGGTTCTCTTGGTTGGCTTTCAAAGATCTTTGGCCTGTCTTCAAACTGTCTTTGTCTTCCGGTGGAATGCTTTGGTAAGCTTTCCTTACTATTACCAAAATTTTAAGGAATTAATGTCTCATCGACCAAATACTTACATAGGACAAAGAGTGTTATTATTAGTGGCAGTATGGCAGCATTTCATATATGTAGCTTTAGTTTTCCCTTTGTTTTGGTTATGTTGGTACTAGTTTTATGGCTTCAAGTCATTTAACTATCAATTAGCCTAGGATTTGATTATAAATATCTTGTAATAAAAGAAATTTCATTTGTACAACTTTCTAGAGATAGGTGAGATGAAGTTTTCCAATTAATTGGATTCAAGTCAAACCACAGGTTCTAAAGTCTTAAAGTTACCAGGATTATAGGAATGACTTTGTTAACGACTGCTATCGTTTCCTTTAAAATTATTCGAGCCGTATTTGACGACTACCACTAAACTCATTTACATTTACGAATGTGTTACACAGTGAGAATCTTACGATATTATTATAATAATTATTACTTTGGTGTATTTATTTTGGACAGTTTGGAGTTATGGTACAACTCGATCTTAGTACTGCTTACTGGAAATTTGAAAAACGCAGAGGTCGCTCTTGATGCGTTAGCAATCTGGTAAATAAACAATACCCTTATCTGCTTGACCATTAAGTTAAAATGTGGTATGAGTAAAAAAGAGATATATATATATATACATATAGGGGCAGAGGCACTTAATGGTTAGGGAGTCAGCTGACCCCAACAACATAAAATTGTATGTTATGTTTTAAAGAAAAAAATGATGGCCCCCTACAAATATTGAATTTGACCAAATACAAAATTTAATTTAGACACATGAAATAATTAAATATTAATTTCACCCAAATATGGACTCATGTATAGAATTTTTAGATTATGAGTTATTAAAAATATTAGAAATTATCCATGATTTATTAAAACAAAAAAATTTAAACAAAAAACTAACAATTAGAAAACATAACTTCTTCATCTTTCTTATAGAAAATTTAACTTCATCTAATGAATTATCGATTCTAATTTTTATAAGAAACACATCAACCCAAATCATAATAAAACATCATTTTTGGTGGATATATAAACTTATGATTATATTTTAATTTTTTTATATTTTAATCTATTAAAATTAAACTCTAGTTAAAAAAGATTGAATATTTGTTTTGTTTATTTTAGAAAAACATATATTTGAGGATGTAACCAATATAACCGTGATAAAAATAAAATTTTAAGTTATAAATTATTGTACAATGTAATTATTATTTGTTTTATTAATTTATATATTAGTTATGGTAAAAATATTGACCCCTTAAAATAAATTTCTACCTCTACCACACTCTATATATATATGTATATATATATATATACCAAACTATTTGTTTCCATTTTTCGTAGCATCAACATAAATGGACTGGAGATGATGATAGCTCTTGGGTTTTTGGCAGCGGCAAGGTGCATATACATATATAAATTCATATCTACACACATCTTTTTATTGATTCAAAATTTTGTTTTTTCCCTTCTTCTTAACTTGTAACTATGTATATATATAGTGTAAGAGTGTCCAACGAGCTCGGTCGAGGCAACGCAAAGGGAGCCAAGTTTGCAACATTGACAGTGGTTTTCACGTCACTTTCAATAGGAATAGTTCTATTCTTTGTCTTCTTGTTTCTAAGAGGAAGCGTTTCTTACATTTTCACTACAAGTGAAGCTGTCGCAGCAGAAGTTGCTGATCTTTCTCCACTTTTAGCCATCTCCATCCTTATGAATAGTGTTCAACCTGTTCTTTCTGGTATATATATATATATATATCTGTTATTTTATTGTGATGGTTATTAACGTTAATGAGCCGTTATTTGACGTATCATTGTCATGTGCCTTAAACCGGTTTAAACCGGAACAGGAGTTGCAGTTGGAGCTGGATGGCAGGGATATGTGACTTATGTTAACCTTGCTTGCTATTACCTTGTCGGAATCCCTTCTGGTGTTTTCCTTGGTTATGTCGTTGGTTTGCAAGTCAAGGTAAATTTTAGATTTTACTATATTTTTCTTCTTGTTAGTGGTCTTAGAAATAACAGTGTTAAAATAATGATACTATTGACAATTGAAAGTAACATAAAGTTTTACTTCTCTAATTTAGGGTGTATGGATTGGAATGCTCTTTGGAATATTCGTTCAGACTTCTGTGCTTACCATCATGACTCTGAGAACAGATTGGGATCAACAGGTTAGAAATTGATTAGTGTATATTTTTTTCTGAATTACTTTTTTTCAAGAAGAACAAAATTAATGTTTATCCAAACAAAATAGGAGACATTAATTTGTTCAAACAAGCTATGCTTTTGGAGCTTATACTGTTCGTTGCTAATTTTTGTAGGTCTCTACGTCGTTGAGAAATTTAAACCGGTTGGTTGTACCAGAATCTAGAGACGTAAGCCAAATTTCGTCAGAGGATAATTAATTTGGATTCTGAAAATTCTAGTAAGAAATATCTATTACTCTTTATTCAATGTAACCTTTTAAAGGTTCTGCTCTAAAGGTTGTGAAGACAAAAATATAATGAGTTTGAGTTGATTTCATGTTGTCCTCGTAGCTAACTGTTTGGAATGGAATCAGCAACTATCTTATTGGTAAATTAATCATTCAGTTATCTTTAATTCCCAAATCTCTGGAGAAGTGAAAATATTGTGTTTTTTACATTCCCAGGAATTGGGGATAAATGCAGTAATGCAGGAGTGAAACAATTCTCAGAGCCTTTGAGTGATTGGTCTGTTTCTCAAGGATATTGCTTGTATGTTACTAAAATTAATAATTTATTTATAAACATTGATAAAAATATAATTTTAGTAAACATGAACACTATAAATAAATATCAATTTGTTTCCTAAATGAATTAACAACATAATACAATTCTATCATCTCTTATACATACTTGTAATTTAAAATATCAATATATTTTTAACATTAAAGAATTTCAAATTAAAAAAGATAATCGGTTATGATCTCAAGGTTTTTATGATCACGTCATGCAATATTTGCCTGTAAATATTAATCCTATAATTTTTCATCATTTGGTATTTTTTTTTTAATAATGTTCATATAAATTTTAATTTACGTTCTCTTATCATTATGTAGATTTTCACTTTAGATTATGTTTATAAAACTATTAAAACATAATTTTCAACAACTTTTATTTTTAGATTTCTTTAAAAAGAATTTTGCTTTCAGTTCTTTAATCATTAATTCTCATAATAATAATGAAATAATATATGATTAAGTAACTATCATAAAAAAAATTATTTACCATAGGATTAATTTTTCAAAAATTTACATGGTTTTGTTTTATTGGGTTACAAATATAATGATGTGGATAATTTCATTGGGAATAAAACTCTCTCATTATATATATGATTTTCGGATTTTAATGAATTTGATAGTAAGAACTACAAAAAACTTAAATATGTGGGGATAATCCATCTTATTTCAAAATTTCTATATCTGATTTTAAAATTGGTGAAAATTTTCAAATTCGATATGAATTTATAAATGAAATAAAATATATGAACTAAGAAATTCCCCTAGCTAAATAATCTTTGAAAGACCAATCCCACAAAGAGATGTGATATTGCCTTATCTAATTATTTATTTTATCCAGTAACCAAGTGACTATAGCAAATATAGAAAAGACAAAGAAAAACAAATCTTTACAGAGCTAAAACTTGCAAGAGTAAACCCATATGTCACATTTTTTTTGGGCAAGACAATTTGTTCCTTTGTTAGGTAAACAAAGAACAATATCAAACTATTTAGAATATACTTCAATCAACTATATATGAAAAAGTATGAAGTCAACTAATAAAAAAATTCAAATGGTCGACACGTACGGTTTAAGAACATATAAACACACAAATTATGAATCTCAAATATATGTAGAATATGATCGTATTTATGATTCAAAATAGAGTTTCAAAGGTTAAATAGAACAATTTTTGTTTTTGTTGGAGATATATTATAAGATAATATCAGTGGATGATTGACAAAATTATTATTAAAAACAAAGATCTTACCAATTAACGTAATAACATTTTGGTTCAACGTGTTGTAACTAGACATGTTATGTGGATCAACCTGCAACCCGTATATCCGCTGCATCGCGGGTTTTCAATAATTTTATGTAAAAACGAATTATCCGTATGATCCGCAAAGTTTAAAAGAGTAACCCGCATCAATCAGCGGATTACCCGCTAGACCCACTAAGAAAATTATAATTAAAAATAACTCAAATCATTTTAAAAATATATATTATATCTAAAAATTTTATAAAATAATAACAAAATACAAAACATAAAAAAACTTAAAACAATAAATAATTTATTTTAAAAAAACTTAAATATGCAACACACACCTACATGACCCACTAAACCTGCAAATAAAAATATCATAATTCACACCGTCCCGCTAAATATGCAACCCGCATCCGTATAATCTGCTAATTTTAAAACATGTTTTTTGTCAACCCTCACCCATCCCGCAGTGGGTCAAACGGGGCAAGATCCGTGGATAATGATTTAAATTGACAGCCTTAGTTGTAACTCCTAGGCATACTCATCACTCATCTTTAAATGGGTGTATTTTCGTATAATTTTATTTAAAAAAAATGAAAAATGTATTTAATGAAAGGTAAGTGTCTTTGCAAGACATATTGCAGATTCTTATATATGGTTCTTAAAATAAAAAAATAATAAAAATAAAGAAAATCATGAAAGAGAAAAAAAATTAAAACTCTGTATTAAGAAACTTTCTCAATCATTTAAGAACATTTCTTCTACATGTATCATCATTCAATTGGCCAATATTTTTTTAAATTAAAACATCAAACTTTAAAATTTAAGAAATCCACTTATCTTGTTTAGCATAGGAGATGGTCTTAGACACCAAAAAATAAGAGTGTGTTTAGTTTTAATGTTATTTAATACATGAAAACCTCATGTAAAAATTAAGAATGAAGATAGTCTTAGGCCTAGAAAACATTTCCAAAATTTTGACTATACACTGACAAAATTTTCGAATGGACAACCAAAAAATATCTATTGGTTGGCTTTAAAAAAATGTGTCAAAAATATTTATCTCTTACACTCACCTTATCTTTATTATTTGTTATTCCGCCAAAAAACGTGTTTTTTTTGGGTGAAGATATGTATTGTTTGTTACGAAGGAAAAGAGAGTTGATTGCAGGTAAGTAGAGTAAAAAAATACTAACATTAATTATAAAGAGAAAACATATGGCTTCTCACAGACTAATTCATACATAAACTCTCTCCTCTCTTTATATGTATTCTCTCTTCTATTAATTTCCTCCTTCCCTGTGGTCCATCAGATATAAACAGATATTCCAATTAATCTCAATTGCTTCTGTAATACCCATTTTCATTATCCTTTTCTATTTTCAACATTTCAATAGTACTTTTATACTCTTTTGTTTTTTTAAATAAAATTGTTTTAAATTATACTGGTTAAAATTAGATACAACCAACTTATACAATGTTCTATCAGTCTTATTAGTTATATCAATTGTATTGGTATACTCACACACTTATTGACATTATATACAATTAGCCACAATATATTTTGAGTTGAACCACAAATAGCATATTCAAATTTTAGTGCGAATACGCGCTAAAAATTCAAATCACTGACATATCATGTCTCTCTATGTATCATTTACAATTATATCTATATATTGTTAATTTTTATTTTCTTAAACGCAAAATTTTTATTTTATTAAATGCAAAATTTTCATTTAAAAAAAAATTGAGTGATATTATTTTCTCACAGAGACATTCAAGATTAATCAGTTGAAAAGACTTAACATTAATCGTAATAATAACCCATTGATTCTTATAGACAATGTCAAGATTCGAGAATTTGGGGTTCTAAACAAAACAAAAATTTTGGACCCCTAATATAAATATAAACAATCAGCAACTCCATAGAAATAAGATCAAAAAGGAAATTATGAATAGATATTTTTTTTAAGTCTAAAAGATTTTAAAATATATTTTTATATCATAACTTTTTGTTTCCTTTTTATATGGTAAACGATACATTTAATTTTTATTTATATTATATTATATATATATATATATATATAATGGGGGCCTAAAGGCAAATGTTTTACCTTGCTATGCTACCCTGCACATAGACCAATTCATACATAAACTTGCTCCTCTCTTTATATGCATTCCCTCTTCTATTCATTACCTCCTTCCCTGTGGTCCATTAGATACAAACAGAAATTCCAAGATGGCCACAAATGGAAGAGAGCTCACGGCAGCTCTGTTGCAAAAGACGGTGGAGAACAGTGTAGAAGAGGATGATTTGGGGTTGAAACAAAAAGTTTGGATTGAATCAAAGAAGCTTTGGATTGTGGCTGCGCCGGGAATTTTCACGAGATTCTCAACATTTGGAGTTTCATTAATAAGTCAAGCATTTATTGGTCATCTTGGCCCGATTGAGTTGGCTGCTTATTCCATCACCTTCACCGTTCTCCTCTATTTCAGTAATGGTATCTTGGTGAGACTTTCTTTTCTTCCAAAACACTATTATATGATACTAATATTAACTGTTCCATTCGTATCATTTATTTACGACTGTTTTTTTCTTTCTAGAATAATGCATTGAACATTTAAAAATGACGTGTAACTTAAAATAAAAAATGAACTCTAGATAAATAAAACGGGAAAACGACATTTAGTCTAAAACAGAGAAAACCACTAATATATAATATAGTACATGCTTTTTATTTTTCATATTTTATTTTTAATTTTTTTGATACTAGTAAATTCTTTTAATAATGCTTCACAAGATTGGCTAACAAATCGCAGAGCTATTCAATAATTTGAGATGCAATACTGGAAAAGGATGTTTCATAAAGATTATTGTCTTTTTGATAAAGAAATTTCCCTTTTATGGACCATCAAATGAAAAAACTATTATAATTTCTTTTTTTAAAGCTATTTGAATTATTTTGAGACATAATTCTTCTGAACTGGTAATAAATAACATGTAATAGAAAGAACGACAAACTACCAATACATTTAAATGGAAACATAAAAGCATCTCTATTGACTGAGTTTTAGTGGAGTGTAAGTGATAAACAGATGAGAGAGAAAAGTGAAATAAATAAGAAATGATCCATAAGTTTCACATTACAATTTTTTAACTTTAAATTTAATTATTTTTCTTATAAATTATTACAAATATTAATATTTATAATGACAATAAACCAGTTGACCGTGTCCTTTAATGGTGATGCTATAAGGAAGTAAATGCAAACAGTAGACAACAAATACCAAAATTGACTAGTTGACTATAGTAGCATGTGGTGTTCTTTCAAAAATTGGCAACCACATATCTCTTTCTACTTAACTACATGCCAAAATCGTACAATCTTCTATTTCTTTTTTTTATGATATGAAAATCGAACAGTCTTCTATTTCATTCCTATTTTTTTCTTAAGTTTGATCTAATTAAAACAGCCTTAATAGAATTGGATTTCAACATCTAGTAATTATTCTCAGTTCCTTCCAAGATTGATGTTGTATTTGGATCCACTATTTCTATTCTCAACTTGAAAGAGAACTGTTCTCCAAAGAAAATTAATTACCTTCTCTGACTCTGGCGTATGTAGATATGACCTTACCTTTGAGTTTCGTGGATTATCGGTTTTGTTGCCAAAATTCTTCGGGTAATTCTAGAATTCTAAATCAGCTCCATTTGGAATTGTTTGTTAGGTTTTCATTTCCGGTTTGTATCTTTATTTTATATAAAAACCATATTTAAAAAAAATATTCTTTTTGCCCTGAACACATTTTACATGATTTTTTCCATTATACTAAATTTTTTCCTAGCTTTTTTCCATAGACTAATTACCAAAAATAGAAAGAGAAAAAATTAGAAACACAAATATTGGACTTTTAGACAAGCAAAAGGAAATAATATTAAACTGATATGTTAAAAAAAAAGTATCAAACTCTTCAATATTGCGTCAGATCATAGAAATAACTTATCTGAATATGGATCGGCCAATATCTGCATATATATGGATCATACCAAAATAGCTAAAATATAATTTATTAAAAATGAAAATTAATATAAAATATTATATAAAATATTTCAAAATGATTTTATAAACATTTTAGAACATATTTACTATTTTGTATATACACAAAATTTCAAATAGAATTTATTTTGTGATATTTTGTACAACTCTTCTATCTATGATATTTTTAAGAAAATTATATGAAAAACTGCATACAGATATCTTTTTCAATTAAAATATCCGGATCCCAAATCTGGAAATCCCAAATATCTTATTTATGGAGGAGATTGAATTGGATCCCGGTTGGATATCGAATCCCATATATTTTGTGTATCTCTACTTCTGATAAAACTCCAATATTTTTATATCACAAAATTTACGAATATGAGAAAGTTTTTGTTTTCTTTTTTGGAATGTATCTACCTAACAAAGTCCAGTCTTACTGACTTAAATTTTGCTTGATTTAATGTATTGAAAATACTAGCTAGGTACAGTTTAGGTTGTTTTGTAAGAAAAATAAAGTACATTTGATCTATTTCTGCTGTGAACAACTAGTTATTTTGGGAGAAATCAAACCCATAAATGTTAATTTAAAAGACTCCAATTATTCAGACCGCTTATATATATATATATATATATATATATATATATATATCTAAATTAGGTTATACCCAATAGGACCAATACACATTCAGAAATTAAACCATCAGACTGAAAAACGTTTTCAAACTAAATTATATATATATATATATTGGTTTTAATGTTAAGAACTTAAATAATATTATTGGTTCATTACATATATATGCTTGTTTTGGAGGAATCTGTTTCGAATATCTTAATAATAAAATTCAAAATTATAATTCTCTTTAAATATAACTATTGTGTAATAATCTTAATGCAGTTAGGCATGGCCAGTGCACTACAAACACTATGTGGTCAAGCCTACGGAGCTAAACAATATCATATGCTCGGGATACACCTTCAAAGGTCATGGATCGTCCTCATAGGTAGTACCATTTGCCTCATGCCGGTCTTCATCTTCTCAGGACCTATACTCTTAGCCTTAGGCCAAGATGAACACATTGTCCTTGTGGCTCAGAACATAGCTCTATGGTTCATATGCGTCAGTTTCTCCTTCGTGCCATCCTTTACTTGCCAAATGTTCCTCCAATCTCAGAGCAAGAACAGCATCATTGCCTACGCGGCTGCTATCTCCTTAGGGGTCCATGTCTTCTTGTCGTGGCTCCTAGTGCTTCATTTCGATTTTGGGATCACTGGTGCCATGATCTCGACGCTAGTTGCGTTCTGGTTACCTAACATTGCGCAGCTCTTATTCGTCACGTGCGGTGGATGTAAAAACACGTGGAGAGGATTTTCTATGTTGGCTTTCAAAGATCTATGGCCTATGTTCAAAATGTCTTTGTCTTCCGGTGGAATGTTATGGTAAGATTTCCTTTTTAAGCAAAATTTCAATAGTAGAATGCATTTCATATGAATAGTTTTTTTTAATATGCATTCCACCTTTTTATTTCTAAAAATATTTGGAATGCATTTCATATGAATAGTTTTTGTTTTTTTTATCCAAATAAGAGATTGGTTTCAGCTTGATGCATCTACTTAATTAATGTATTTATTTAATAGCTGCAAACTATATAATTATAAATAGTCTAGTATTCGAAAAATATATTTTACAGTGATTTTTGGAAAGAAAAAAATCAGAGAGAAACAAACAAAAAAAACATATCTGGTTGTTGTTGCTTCTCCGGCGTCCGGCATAGGCGCTGACGTTGTAAGAGGGCTTTTCCTTTTAAGGCGATGATGTTTCCAAAAATAGTTAAGAGTCAAGTCAAAAGTCTTCTAGTAATCTATACTAATAAAAGGGGCAATTTGATGCTCAATAGGCTGTCCACCTCAGCATTTTTGACAATGTCCTCAAGCTGCCACCTCACATGCATTTATGTAACCTACACAATATTAAAGATTCTTAAATCCCTACTAATGTGCATTTGTAACTCTAGAAGCTCACCTCTTGCACTTCCATGTCCCACTTTCTAATGAGCTGGTGTAACTCCTAAATCTCAAATCAATGCTCATAATTCACTCTTAAATCAGACTCATAAACTTCCTATCCACACCTTATAAATTCTGATGGTTGTGCACCCAAAAAATACACCTACACCACCAAAAAAAACCATTTCCGACAGACTCCTACACTACCTACGCTATGGCAGAATCAAATCAACAAGATTCTGCTCAGACACCTATTACGAAGACTCTGGCTGCCCTACAAGGAGATTTTTGCACTGATGAAGTCTTAGTCAGGTTGGTCCATTTCTGGGAAGCACGCAATCACACAAAAGGGAATATACTGATGGGACTGGAGCTTCTCCTTATTGACTCAAAGGTATTGTCATTTTTCGTTTCTTTAAACATTCAGACAACCGTCACCTGTATGAACTGTATTCCTTCCCTATAGTTGAAATCTGTCATTGTCTCTTTAGATAATCTATATTGAAAAAACAGTTTGTTATTTTTAACGCTAACATAAGTTTTTTTCAAATCTGTCATGTCTCACAGTCAACTACAATTCAAGCATTCATACCTGCAAATAATATCCACCGCTACGAAAAGATTCTCAAACGAAACTCAGTGTACAAGATTAGCAAGTTCATCATCCAGCCCTACAAGACAGTGTACAAGTGTCAGATCACAAATATGGGCTCTTTTTCGCCAGACAGACAACAATGGCCGAATCTATAGCAGGGGGAAAAATGATTTCTTTCCAGAAATTTAGAATGCGCTCATACGAAGATTTTTTAGCCATTGCAGACCGTAATGGGGACCTCTTCGGTAAGCCAAAAAATATAAGGTATATCTATTTCTATATTTAACAACAAACTACTGCTTCACATGTCTAAATTGTAGATATCATTGGCCAAATACGTCTTATAACCGGCGACAATATACACAATCCTACCTCTATGGCTGAAGCGCCCCAACTTAGAAATGGAAGGTGGATAGGGTGTTCTTGCACTTCTTCATGAAAGAGTACGCTTCAAACTCTACTAATCTCTTCAAACATCGGTAGAAATCCCAAAGCCCAACGCCTGAATTAAACGAAAATATATATTATGTTAAAATAAAGTAGCGCATGTAAGTACATGCTGAAGATTCTTCTTCCTCTTCTGCATATCTACGTGTGAAATAAATGATTGCCAAGATTAATTTATTCCAAAAAACTAAGCACCACTATACGTTTGATTTTTTGGAGAAATATTAGTCTAAACATTAATCTAATTTAAAAATACCTCTTTAACCTATATTTTCAAACATACGCAGTGGTGAGACAATAAGGGTATATTTATGGGAAACGATTGCTGAATCATTCCGTAACAGATGGAATAATAGTCCAACCAAACCATCTGTCATTCTCATCACAACTGTGAATCCTAAAACTCTTCGAGGTATGCCCATTTTTCTTCAAAAACATTTACCCTTTCCTATACTTATGTACCCCTACATTTAAATTACTTTGTAGGTGCTGTTACCCTTAGTTCTACATCTTCGACACGCCTATTTTTTGACAATGACATACCTGAAACCTCTGCGTTCATAACATGGTATATGTTTCCACGTTCCAAAGTTTCAGCCTTCATAGTACGATAAACCTATTGAAAAAAACCAAACTTAGGTAACCAAACATGTATGTCACAGGTTAGGTGAGGAAGGTTCCAACGGTCCCACTGTCAACAGCTCCTCCTTTGCAATCACAAAGATTGAAACAGCAACCATTAAGGAGATTACCCAGTTTATAGAGGCTGAGTCCCCGCAGGTAATTGACCACATATTCAATAAAAAAACTAGCATCACTATGGCATACTATAGATTCCCACCTAATTAAACATTTAACTAAACAGACAGCAAGCTTCATATGCATAGCAACTATTGTTGAAATACTTGGAGAGAAAGGGTGGAAATACATTTCATGCACCGGGTGTAATATACTGCTAGAAAAATCACCTACATCATTGGTTTGCAAAAACTGCAATACACCAACCACTCTTGGCGTAGTAAGGTAAAATTAAACGGAAAACAATACTGAATACATCATAATTTCAAACACTACCACACTCTAATGCATCATCTCAAATGTACCTCCAGGTTTCGGTTTGAAGTTTTGGTCCGTGACATAAATAACGACGTAACCACATTCGTTATCTTTGACAAAGAAGGCACCAAACTAACTGGCAGAAAAGCACCTGATGTCTCTGAAGAAATGATTCATGTATGGTTCAATTAAATGACAACCTAGCTACACCCATATTTTTACTTAAAAACTCCCCATTAATATTTTGCAGGCTGATGACCCTGAAGAAACTCAGGGAAGTAGGAAACCGATACCACAATGTATCTTAGAGACTGTTGGACGCACATGCAAATTCCAGCTGAAGTTGACACCCTATAATTTCCGTACTACACGCCAAACCATGACTGTTTCCCGGATACTAGAAGATAGTATGGTAAACGAGACCAAAACACCCAGCAAAGAAACACACAAGGATGAGGCGGTTGCCGAAACTGGATACTCAACTGGAAAAGCAAAAAAAAAATTGGGACACGTAGTCGCCGATGAGACTACACCACAGAAGAGTGAGAAGCGACCACGTTACCATAATTAACTGGTGCACCACAACACCAGTTTCATCACCACCGCGACACGCTAGCTTCCATTCTCTATTTACACTTCCCTAATAAACATTGGCAATCGTTACACATTACTATGTACGAACGTGGCAATATCTTAAGCCTATAAATTTTAAAACTCCTATCCTCCTCAATACCACTACTGGGCAACCAAAAAAAATAGAGCAAATCAAATCCCTAAAGTTTCGTAATAAATCGGTTATACTTCAACCCCCTTCCAGACAAAATGTGTGCCAAACATCATTTATAGTAAGCCAAATAACCGAAAATAATTATAAGAGAAAATACTTGTGTTTCCCGTGAAAACCCTGATTTTCAGACAACATACCTATTCTCCCTCCACACCTTGAACAGAGTCCAGCACCGTTTGTATTTTCCTTAGTGATCTATTCACTTTGTTATTCTTGCAAGATGGCCACCTCATGATTCTGTGCTGTCTATATATCTGTTTTAGTGTAGGCGTACAAACTATAGTTTAAAAAAAACACCCAAGTCAAGTCAAATGTTAATTATACCGGAAAAATATATGGAATATCTAAGAACATATGGGATTGCCACCGAGGATTTTTGCACCATCCTTTAGGCTCCCATAGAATTACTGTTGGAGAAAATTTAAGCTCACATTCTTTTCTGTACTGCTTTTCTTCTTCTCTGTTCTTCTTGCTCCATTGATTTCCTACGTAAGATGTATCAAGAAGATTCAGTCTCTACATCTATGCCCTACCAGCCTGATTCAAAATACCTAGAAGACTTTACCAAAAAAAAAACGAAATAGATACACCATATACCTGCTGAAGAGTGCCTTCAGAACATGCTGCTTCATTGTTTTTTTCCAGAGGATATTTTGAAGAAGGTACTTAGAGTGAAGTTGAAGTCAGTACCCATCAAAGTAGTCTGTAAGCTTCTTTCAGATACATACGCTTGTGGTAGACTCGACATTTGTGTACTACAAAATTCTACTTCCGTAACTTTGTTTGATTCTGCATCTGAAACAGTACTCAGAGATCGACATATTCTCTACATCGTGCCCGAGAGACTGTCCAGCAAAAGTTGTTGTTCTGAGCTTCCCTTCATACTTAGATGTAAGAAACACTCAAGTATATAGTCATTGTTGCCGGTGAATGTGCTCCTCAGTTTGGTAGCACCTGCAGCATTAAGACCAAACCTTCGAGCATGGTGGACAGTAAGAGAAACCTCCTATGCGTTTCCTTCCATTTTCTCGATACGTGTTGCAAAAACGAGCCAATTAATAATCCTATTACATACATACATTTTAGGATGACTACAAGACAATAATAACCTAAATACTTACCATCGTTTGGACGCATACTCAGTGTAAGGAGGCATAGATCCAACTTCTCTCGCCAACCCAAAGTCAGCATTTTTCTGTATGGTGTTGGTCGCCAACAAATTCTATACATAAATATAATACAAACTTGTGTTTATTAGACATTCAGAGAACAAATTAGTATGTAAGTAACAGTAATATGAAGCAGAAAAGAACATACCTGGTTTCAGGTCCCGATGGAAATAACCTAGCATTGCCTAAATTGCGTACAACAATGATAATGATTGAGGCTCAAAACTATAGATTTAATCTAAAAAAATCTGAATGAAACTTCAGAAAAATCGTACCTACTAAGAAATTTCGCACGTCTTCAACTCTACAACTTCCTGATAAACCCTGATTCTTTACAAATGTAGTGTGAGAAGCAAATTAAACAACTCTTAACTGTAATCTCAGAAATTTAACTCGGGCGCACAAAATCCAACAATGTATCATAGCTTCGAAGCATGTTTTCCGGATTACCATTGGAATATCCGGTTCCACCACCGCCGCTCCTGCGACCGGAAGACACAGTGCGAGCTGCGAAGTGCTTCGAGCGGAAATTGTTGAGCAAAGAGCTGAAGGCACGGCGATGTCTATAGTCGAAACGGCGGAGATATGAATAGTGAGCTACAATATTGACATTCTGAGGAAAGCGAGGTTTGCATGGAGTTTTCTTGGTTGCAGAGAAACCACTTTTGTTCTCGAACCATTGTTTTCCGACGATGACCAAAACGACAACGTCTGTCGTCGAGCTGGTGCTTATATATCCTAATTGGGCATTTTGGCTCTTTCAAAGCCCACATGTCATTTTCACAAATACACAAGAATTAAACCAATCTGCGTATCTCTCTCCACATACAAAATTAAACGTCCCAAAATATGTTCTTAACACCTAAACAATAACTCCTCCGAACAATCAACTCCCTAATTATCTCCTTCAACTACGCCACCGTTACGTAATTCCATTATCACACCACCTCACTACCTTATAAAAACTACCGAACCAAATCTTCATTCATTCCCCAAAAAAAAAAAACAATATACATTACACATCCTCACCCCCCCCCCAAAGCATCAAAGAATCTTTCGAATGACACGCTCCTCATACTTAGGAATTCCTATCCAAATCTAAACGACATACTCCAAAACAATGAACAAAATAGTCGGAAAGAAAAGACAACATGAAGGTACCGATGTGATGGACGCAACAGGTAATCAAAAACTATGCTCTGTTTTCTGATAAAGTACCCACGTCTTTGAATCCATAAGAAAACGTAACATATCTGAATATTTACTAGGTGAAAAATACCCAGAACACCATCACACCATTCATATTCCTGTTACACAGACAACTATCGGTTTTCACTGTAAGTTTGTTATTATTATTATTAATCTATTTTGCATACTTAACTTTTCATGCTTGTAAAAAACTTTCAATCCTTTCAATATCTGTAAAAAATCACCAATGTACTAACTACAATTTATCTTCAAATATAGGTGGCTGTCATGGTTGCTCAAAATATGGTTTTTTTATACAAACTTTATCTACCCAAAAAAAATAAAGTCATTCATCATAACCCTAACCAAAGTTTTCTTTATTTCTTGTACAGAATTCCATAAGAATGCCCGCTCCATGAGAAAAACAATTTTACTCTCTCAACGATGGCAAAAAAAACAGAGGCCATCATCCTCTCAAACTCATAATACCAAATCCACTACGGGGCAGAAATCCAGAATAAGAGAAGGTGAACACATTTAAATCCTATCTCATAACTCATTGCTTATTAAAATGAAAATATGCTTGTGAACACAAGATACAAAACCTCCCCTCCTCACGTGGTAGACCTAACGTCAGTGAGACTGTGCTTAACAGAGATTATGTGTCTCTCTTAATGACATTTATATAATTATGCCAATAGTTTTTTTCAAAATTACTCCAAAACCTAACACAGATACAAATTAGAATTTTTTTTGTTGGCCACGCTACTAATAAATATACACCTAAAAATGCAAAATGGGAGGAATCTCCATCACCCAAAAAATCCTACCTATATTATTTAAAACACAAGTTTCTTCATAAAATTTGTTTTCTAAAAATAGATACAAATGAGTACTTTCGGTAGTGCTATATACGTTACATTAGTCTTTTTTTTTTCTCAGTTTCGTTACATTAGTCTTGTAGGCATTATTATAAATGTGGTTAAAAATTTTTGTACTATATACTCAAAATAAAAATATAATATAGTATTACAATTAACAAGTTCAAGAGTGTATAGGGACAATCGCTCATTTATATATAGGTCAATCACACAAGCATCAATAGGTATGTCATAAGAGAATATAATTACGTAAATATATAAAACATTTGTGCCTCAAAAACTTTTGTAGCTCATGCAGTGCAAATTTGCAGAGAGTTATCAATTATATTTTCTACCCAAATCAACACCCGTTTGTGTTCCCAAATACAAACTGACATGCTATTTGTAAGTATGTTTATAAATAATTTATCCAACAAAGAAAATCATATTATTAAGATTAAGAACTAATGGAATACAGTAAGCGTCTACGTCTGAAGTAGGTTTAATTTTTATTATACTTATTAATAGAAGTTGGGCGAGTGACAACAAAGTCACTTAAACTATTAGTTTACATTGAATCAAAGTAATACTATAGTTTGTCAAAGTAGATCTAATTACGTTAAATCTATATAAATATATACGTTTGATCTAGCTTGTGTGCACGCAGTTTTCATCCTGCAAATTCCTTTACCAATCATTCAAATTGATTTCTCGTCTTTCATTGGAATCAGCTTATTCCTTAGAGTTATATTTCATTTTTAGTCCTCTATTAGGCAGATATGTATATATATATGCGTAAATGTATGCATACACACAGTTTAAAATAGTAATTTCATTCTCAGTGATATACTTAGCTTTTCAAAGAAAGTTGTAACCAAAATAGTCCACATAATTCCCGACATAACCCGTTCAATTTGAAATTCCTATTTTCCAACCCATGTTCGTCATGTGGCGGTCACATGGGGTGAACCCCATGGGTAATGATCCAAATTGACAAACTGAAATATATATATTTACTTAATCAACACAGATCATGCCCACATACTTTCTTATCATTAACATTATATTTCCCCACAAATTTAAATGGTTTGCAGAGCAAGAAAAGGAACCCAGCACGACATTCACTCCCGCGAGTATCAAATTTTATGACTGTAAGTCTCTTACATACCTACATACATTATAAAATTCATAGAATCACACTATTGAAAACACCCATTATTACTATCTAATTTTAACATTAATTAAAAATGCTTGCAGGTGGATGTGATAGATGCTCTGAATATGGTAAATCTATACACATTTCAAATAATCTATAAAATCATACTTAACTTTAGGAACATACAAATATAAACTAACATAAAATTACTTTAAATTTTTTCTTTGTTACAGTAAGATTCAAAAATGCACAGACTATGCGACGAGCTATAATGATATCAAAAAGATTCGCAAGGAAAAAACAAGGTAAGGGGTCAACAAATAGATCTAACTATTATTCACATAAACATTTTAAACCCTTCTTCGGGCAAAACTGTCCAAAAGTAAAATATATCATTCTTTTTTAGGTGCTGCATCTACAAGTTCAGCACTACTATCTAGGGAACAAAAAAAAATAATGAAAGGTTAGCCTCTTATATTTATTTAAAGGTATATATTTTGAGAAACTTAGTAAAATAAAATCTCACATTTCAGCGTCAATGGTCACTGACAACCCAATCCTACAATGCTCTCACTGTAAAGCTTTGGTCTGGTATTCAGAAAAAACTGGCAATAATCAAAAAACAGGGGAACATATATTCACAGTTTGTTGCCAGCAAGGTCGTGTTAAACTCCCACCAATCATAAAACCACCACCTATCTTGGAATATCTACACACAAACAGCTTGGCGTTTCGAATTAATATACGCGCCTACAACTCTATCCTAGCCTTCACGTCCATGGGAGCAAAGATAGATCACAGCGTTTCATCTGGAAATGGACCACCAGCATATAGAATACATGGGCAGGTATTCCATCGCATAGGGTCCCTACTACCCATGCCTGGTCAAACCCCCAAATTCTTACAGATGTATATTGTTGACACTGAGAATGAGGTTGTCAACCGGATCAGCACAATGTCACGAAACCGTTCGACTGGAGCACTAGATACAGAAATAGTCAAAGCCTTAATTAGCATGTTAGACGAACACAATTGCTTGTGTATGTTCTTCAGAAAAGCCAAAGATCGTTTCAAAGAAAATGACATCCACGAGTTTACGCTAAGCCTGGTAGACCAAAAAGGGAAAGGCAGGCAATATGATCGGCCAGAGATCAAAGAAGTGGCAGGATTAATTATAGGTGACGCCACTACTATTACCCGAGGAAGAAATGTCATTTTGGAGTTGCAATCCAACCACCTACAACATATCCGAGATGACCATCCATTGCGTATGAGTTTACAATACCCATTGTTGTTCCCCTATGGGGAATATGGATACCACACAGAAATACCTCATGCGGTAACACAAAGTGTCGAGCGAAAGAGAACATTCATTAGCATACGCGAATACTATGCCTACCAAATCCATACTAGACTTGAAGAAGGAATGACCCTTATAAAAGGAGGCCGCCTTCTACATCAATATATTGTGGATGCATACACAGCCATTGAGCAAGAAAGGCTACGTTGGGCAAAGGATAATCAAGAACAATTACGGGTAGACTTATACAGCAATGTCTATGACGCAGTGGGGAAAGGAGATACAGACGCCAAAAAAATTGGGAAAAGGATTATATTGCCATCGAGTTTCACAGGAGGTCCAAGGTACATGATAGAAAAATATCATGATGCTATGGCAATATGTCGGGCATTTGGTAACCCACATTTGTTTATTACAATGACGGCGAACCCGAATTGGAAAGAAATAACGGAACACTTGGCTACCTATGGTGGTGCCTCAGGAAATGACAGACCAGATATTGAGTCCCGTGTTTTTAAAATGAAACTCGACCAGCTACTAAAAGACCTCGAAGGCGGAATATTTTTCAGCCCATCAACTGCAAGTACGTAACCCGACTATTACTATTAAGTCCGACTAATTTTTTTTTTAAATACCTACAATTTTATAATACCATATTTTATTTTGTAGTTGTGCACACCGTAGAGTTCCAGAAACGGGGACTACCACACGCGCATATTCTGATGTGGATGAAAAATGCATCAAACATACCAACTGCTCATGATATCAATTCTATCATATCTGCCGAGCTGCCAAACAAAATTGAAGACCCAGTTGGATTTGACCTGGTAGAAAAACATATGATTCATGGGCCATGTGGAAACGATAGGCCATCCTCACCTTGCATGGTCAATCGGGTATGTTCTAAAAAATATCCACGCTCATATACTGAACATACTACGATAAACGAAACAGGCTACATTGTCTACCGTCGGCGCCACAATAAAGGGAACTTTGTCATTAAGGGAAAAACAAGGTAGACAATCAATTTGTTGTGCCTTATAATCTCAATATGTTGAAAAAATATGAAACCCACATCAACGTCGAATGGTGTAACACGAAAAATGCAATCAAATATCTCTTCAAGTATATCACAAAAGGAGTGGATAAAGCTACCATTTTAATAGAAAAAGGTCCAACCACAGAAACTAAAAGTCAAGATACAGAGAGGATTGTGAAGGAAAGGAATGAAATACAAGAGTATCTTGACTGCCGGTATTTATCAGGATGTGAAGCAATGTGGCGTATTTTGGCATACCACATCCACAAAAGGAAACCAGCTGTGCAAAAGTTGATTATCCATCTGAAAGATCATCAAACAGTCACTTACAAAAAAAATGATCATCTGGATAAAGTCCTCTCAAGATATGGTATTGAGAAAACAATGTTCACTGAATTCATGGAAATGAATAAACAATATGAAGAAGCTAGACAGCTGACGTACGTGGAATTTCCAACTATGTTCGTCTGGGATTCGGAGAGAAAGGTGTGGAATCATAGGAAGCGAGGTCATACAATAGGGAGAATAGTTAACATTCACCCTTCCGCTGGTGAACTATACTACCTTAGAATACTGGTAAATGTCGTTAAAGGACCAACAAGCTTCGATGATTTTCTTACATATAATGGTGATAAGAAAAAAAGTTTCAAGGATGCATGCTACGCTAGAGGTTTGCTAGATAACGATTGCGAGTGGCATAAAGTGATGGACGAGTCAAATCTCTGGGCGACCCCAAATCAGTTAAGACATCTGTTTGTCATCTTGCTCATTTATTGTGAGATTGCAAACCCATTACATTTATGGGAGCACTGTTGGAAGCCAATGTCAGAAGATATCCTTTACAAGAAAACCAGAGAATTCGAGTTTCCTGCCCTGAATTTGACAGAAGATGAGCTAAGGCTATATACCTTGATTGAGCTTGAGAAGTTGTTGCATCAGCATGAACGCTCACTTACGGACTTTAAAGAAATGCCGAAGCCAGATAGAAGTGTTTTAAAAGAGCTGGGCAACAGTTTGCTAAAACAAGAGCTACAGTACAACAGGGAAACAGAAAAAGGTCAATTTGACAAACTTTTCAAGGATCTAAATGCTGAACAAAAAAAAGTGTATGATGCAGTACTTCAATCCATTGAAAACAACCTTGGAAAACTAATCTTCCTCAACGGCCCAGGTGGTACTGGCAAAACATACGTTTACAAAACACTCATCTGTAAGTTAAGATCTACCAAGAAAGTAGTCTTACCAGTGGCATCATCAGGCATTGCAGCATTGCTTTTACCTGGTGGCAGGACAGCACATTCCAGATTTAAAATCCCCCTCACATTAACAGAAGACTCAATGTGTGATATAAAGCCTGGTACAATGCTAGCAGAACTACTGATGAAAACAGATTTGATCATATGGGATGAGGCACCAATGTCACACCGCCATACATTTGAAGCACTGGATAGATCATTACGAGATTTAATGTCTACTGAGGATCCTTCAGCAGTCGATAAAGTATTTGGGGGGAAAACCCTACTACTAGGCGGAGATTTTCGACAAATTCTACCTGTTATAACGCATGGTACACGTGCCGATACAGTACTACACCAGTCAGAAACAGCTTTTGCTAGATGGTTACTGAGTGTTGGCGATGGAACTGCAACACAAACCTCCTCAACTACAGAATCTGACAATGATGGTAGCCAAAATCTAGATATTGATGACCGCTTCATCATGTCTCCAGGAAGAGATCCCCTAAAGCAAATCATTGATGCAACATATGCATTATACAATGGGTCTGAAATGAAAGATAAATTTCTCACGGAAAGAGCTATTCTCACCCCACGGAATGAAACAGTGGATCAGATCAACGGATACATGTTATCTCAAGTTGCAGGGGATCCAACGGAGTATTCGAGTGCAGATAGTATAGGGAAAGCTGACACAATGGGGGTAGATTATGAAACACTTTACCCATTGGAATATTTAAATTCTCTTCAGTTCCCAGGTTTGCCAAACCATAAGATAAGCTTAAAAGTAGGTGTTCCTATAATGCTTATGAGAAACATCAATCAGAAGCAGGGATTATGCAATGGGACAAGGTTAGTCGTCACAAGATTAGGGGAACATGTGATTGAAGGAGAAATTATCACAGGTACACATGTTGGTCAAAAAGTTATATTGCCGAGGATTATTTTATCTCCCCCAGTTTCTAATCATCCTTTCACACTGACAAGGCGCCAATTCCCAATCAGACTATGCTACGCCATGACCATTAATAAAAGTCAGGGTCAAAGTTTAAAATATGTTCTACTATATTTGCCAACTCCAGTCTTTAGTCATGGTCAGCTCTATGTAGCTCTTTCAAGGGTTACATCTCCTAACGGCCTAACTATCCTACACGAAGAACATGAGACGAAAAAAGGAGTAAAAAACATAGTCTACACAGAGATCTTCAACAATATTCACAGGCACCAAGGTATGTTCCTAACTAACTTACCAATACATTCAAATCCCCCAAATAATGGTTTTCTAAATTTATCAGGTCAATTTCCCGCTTAAACCTCCCAAACATATACTGAAGTCCCGCACTGAGTCCAACCTAACCGTGCAACACTTCTTTACCAGCTAATATAGTAAGAAAATACTTCCATACCTATTTCGAATTTAAAAACAATCTGTCATGAGGGCCACCTCAGCCACTAATTCTTTGTCATCTCTAACAAGACAAACACATACATGACAAAATCAAAACTACTTCCCTTTTTTAAATAATTTTCACAGGTGGTTTCATCAAAAAGTTTAACTACAAAGAGAATGGTGGTTTCAGAATGAAGATGCAATACATCAACCTATCCCCCTACTTTGTTCGGACCCTATTTTAAGAAAAAAACATTATCTATTTAGTTTACGGTTACTTATTAACAATCTCCACTTTTAATCAGTTTCATAAATCCAAACATATCAAAGGACCCGGAAATTAAAATAATCATACTTAATAATTTCAGAAATTAAATTAACTCAACTGTTTCCACCACCCAGAGAGTTATAATGTTTGCGTTTGAACATCTGAGAATCAAAGAAGGTCATTCCAGTAATGTAGAAAAATAAATTCGTCTTTACACGTTGCGGAAACTCATCTATCAATATGCTGTACACATCAGCAAATAAAAAAATTCTAAAAACTTGACACATCAGCAATATTAAATATTAATTGCTTAATTAAATGATTTATCATATTAAAAAAGTCAATTTTTAATCTCTTTATCTCCTCTCATTCCATCCCATCAAAAATTGTTTTGTTTATTAATATAGTAATTTTAAAATACATAAATATAAATATATATTTTAATACTTTTCACTTCTATGTGATTCATTTTGTTTCCTCTGCATTTATGGTTGTCCGAAGCCATGGCAAATAAAAAACGTAAATCAAGCGGGTTGTGATTCCATGAGATAATGATCCTACGAAAGACACGAAAAGGTACATCGAACAATATCCTATGATTATTTGTTTTAATGTGTTTTACCAAATTTTTACCGTCTTACGTGTTCATTTCAATTTATAATGTGTACTTTTATCTCTTATATATTGTTGTCATTGGTGAGAGTCGATTTAAAGTTAAAGGTTTTGAGGTTCAATCAACCACTTCTTCCATAGTGAATATAGATCATACAAGATTCTTTATTTTCTAATCCTCTCAATAATTTTTTGTATTTGTTTTCTCCCTTTAGGTTTTCAGCTACATACATCACACATTTTTATATCTTCCCGATAACAAACTGAGAATTTCTCCCACATGTTTTTTATTCATTCCATGACATATAACAGTTGTGCAATAGACAAAATTTTATACAAATCACAATGTCAACATTGTACAAAAAAATTACAGTTCAATCTATTCAAATAAACCATGTTTGATGATAAAGTGAGCAAAGAAGGTAATAAAATATACAAAATTACTCTGCGAATGTGAGAAAATTCAATAATTTTTTAAGCAGGAAAAATATGTTGAAAATTTAGGTTCAATTTTTCTTTCTCTCAGTAAAAATAAAAGTTTATAATACAAGCATAAAAATGATTTCATACAATTTTTTAAAATGTAAAAATTGTTTTAATTTATTGTCTTATACATATAAAATATCAAACTGATTTTAATAAATTTCTATTAAAATTAAACATTTTATCACATAAAATAGAAAAACATATACATAAATAATCCGCGCGTAGCGCGGGAAATCCCCTAGTTTAGTTAATAGGAATAACTTTAAAAGGCTTATATGTTTGAATTAATTTAGTCGTTCATCTATGTACGTAGACTAGATCTAAAATTAATGAATATATATTTACATATATATAATTTTATAATATGATCTTACACTAATTATTACTTTTTGGTCATGATTTTTACAGCTTGGAGATATGGTACTGCTCACTGGAAATTTGAAAAACGCAGAGGTGGCTCTTGATGCACTAGCAATCTGGTAAATAAACAAGAATTTACCTTCTATGTCTTCTGATTTCCATAATTATTACCATTTTAAAACATCTATACATTTTATTTTCTTGACCCTTATGTTAAAATATGTATTGTAGCATCAACATAAATGGACTGGAAATGATGATATCACTTGGCTTTTTGGCAGCAGCAAGGTTCATACATATTTAAATTCATACTTAAGCAATTCACTTGATTCATTAGTCTTTTTTTTGTCCGTTGTAACAATCTATAAATATATATAGTGTAAGAGTGTCCAACGAGCTCGGTAGGGGAAACGCCAAGGGAGCCAAGTTTGCAACAGTGGTAGCTGTTTTTACGTCACTCTCAATAGGAATAGTTCTATTCTTTGTCTTCTTGTTTCTAAGAGGAAACGTTTCTTACATTTTCACTACAAGTGAAGCGGTCGCAGCAGAAGTTGCTGATCTTTCTCCACTTTTGGCCTTCTCCATCCTTATGAACAGTGTTCAGCCTGTTCTCTCTGGTATATATTTTTGCTATTTGATTTGTAATGGTTATTAATATTGAACCGTTAGTTGATCATAAGTCTTAAACCGGTTTAAACCGGAACAGGAGTTGCAGTGGGAGCTGGATGGCAGAGTTATGTAACTTATGTTAACCTTACTTGCTATTACCTTGTCGGAATCCCTTCTGGTGTTTTCATTGGTTACGTCGTTGGTTTTGAAGTCAAGGTAAGTTTTAGATTTTGCTATATTTTTCTTCTTCTCTATTAATGGTCTTGAAAAAAAGTTTAAGCTAGCGCATTATATAACATTAACTATTGAGGATAAAAAAGGTTAACTTTCTTTAAAATTTAGGGTGTATGGATCGGAATGCTCTTTGGAATATTCGTCCAGACTTGTGTGCTTACCATCATGACTCTGAGAACAGATTGGGAACAACAGGTTAGAAATTGATATAACATATTTTCTCAATTAGGTTAAGAAACTACTTTTGTAGTTTCTTAACAAAATATTTAGTTATTTTTAGGCAAGCTATGTTCTTGGTGCTTATAATATTTGTTGCCACTTTTTTAGGTGTCTACATCATTAAGACGTTTAAACCGATGGGTAGTACCAGAATCTAGAGACGCAAATCAAAATTCTTGTGAGGAATAGTTAATTTGGATTCAGGAAAATCTCATATCAGTACTCTTTATTCAATGTATCTTTTTAGTGCTGTTCTAAACATGGTGAAAAAAATTTCTCTTTATGTTTTATTACAAGTTTCGCTTACGCGTATATAACTATTTTCTATTTTTTTGTATATAATATATGATATATCTTTTTATCGGTTAACACATTCAAATAACATAAAGAAAACAGAAAGTGTTATAAACGGTATTTATTTTGAAATAAACTTTAGGTTATAAGGGGCAATTAATAATATGAAACTATTTGGTGAAAATTTAATCGGTTGAAATTGTGAAAGTACCACAAAATAACAAGGAAGAATATCTCTTTATTGATCAACATATTTCAGTTGAAACCGTTTGTAAGTACAATGAATTAACCACTGTCTAGATGCCTTACCAATCTTCTTTCTAGTATCTCTTTATATATAGTGGATACGTATTACCTTTTTATATATAGTTATTGAGAGATAGGGTATCGATCCAAACCAAACAGAGATCAACCAAATTTATATATTAACATTTGTGCATAATATTCTAGATATTTTCTTAGTTCCATTTGTAATTTTGGTTGATCTCGGTTAGATTTATGTTTATCTACCCACTCTCTCGATAACAAAACTTAAAGCCCGAGATCCTAGATAATTCCAAATCTCCTTTCTTTTTGGATTGAAGCTGTTTGACCGTCGCTAATTCTTTAGCATGTAAAGTTTGTCATTAAACGTCGATGGGTCCTTCAAAGGTTGTTAAGAACTTCTCGAAGGTTGTCTAGAACCTTCTAATAAATATCCATGTCTTGTAGAAACCCTCTTCCATTATCTAAACAAATGTTCATAAATGTTAGCTTAATAAGTGACAGCTTAAGAAAATATCTTCATTAGCAACAGAAATATTACAATATCTTATGAACATGTCTCTTCGTGTTTGAGAAAATGGAAAATAATATAACAAATTAAAATTAAAAGAAGTATGAACGGAAAGTTATTGGACTGGTCATTTACAAATGAAAAGAAAGAGACAAAAATGTTAGAAAAATAACTGATGCTTAAGCAAAAATCTATCGCCGGGAAAAATAAAATAAAATATATTATGTACATGTTCATTTATAATTTATAAATGTTTCAACTAATGAAAATGAGAATCACTTCAAAGAAAATTATTGTACTTGGTATTTGTAAACTTTACGAACCATCTTTAGCAAAAAAAAAAAAAAAAAAGACTATGAACCAAGACATATATATGAAGAAGAAATCACGCCTATTTAAATAAATTTAAACTGGAAAGTAAAAAAAAAAAATACAAATATGAAAACAAAAGCAAAAGTAAATAAATTTATAATTTAAAAAGATAAGAAAAAGGAAAATAAACTTAAAAGATGAGAAAACAAAGCCCTATAAATATGTAAAAAAGAAGAAAACAAAATATTTCATGATATAAATATATAGAATACATAAAATATCTCTCCCAAACAGAATACTACGCCATGGATAAGACGGTCGTGATCTGACACAAGCGTTAACGAAATCCTTTCTCTTAAAATACTGTCCTTTATAAATCCTTGGTACCAAAGATTGTGGGTTAGAGATAAGTCACCAAACTTAAGCTTGATTAAATCTTTAATCTTCAATATCCCAATGCATCTTCTTCTTGTCTTCACGAAAATTGGTGTTTAGTAATCTTAAAACAATACATAGTATAGATGGAGAGAGTATGTAATTGGTGGTTTCTTAGTAAATATGTATAAGAACAAGAAAATCTTTCCAAAAAGACCAATAGTATCGGGTCCTTGTGATAAGACTTGGAAGACTAGCTAAGAATATGTGAGATT
This sequence comes from Nasturtium officinale, assembly GCA_963854855.1. Classification (NCBI taxonomy): domain Eukaryota; kingdom Viridiplantae; phylum Streptophyta; class Magnoliopsida; order Brassicales; family Brassicaceae; genus Nasturtium; species Nasturtium officinale. The sequence continues at coordinate 9,872,287 of OY978500.1, forward strand.
ATTTAATAGGTAAGTGATATTTTATACATGCAATTAACAAAATAAAAATATAATCATATTCGGATTATGTAATTAATACATATGGTTCATATGGTTGATGTCATTTTTCCAAAGAAAAGAAGATGTGCTTCCTTTTTTATAAACTCTTAAGTATAAAAAGAGTAATGAAAATGGATGATACTCACAAATTTAATATTTTCATAATTATTTATGCCTTTTATGATTTTGTTTTGGTAGGATATGCCTTCTATGATTTTGTGAGAGAACAAAGTTCACTTAATATGTATTTACTCAAAAGCACACAAAATAATAACGATTTATAATTTTCAGTTAAAAAAATTGAATGAGTTTTGGCCAGTTGGGAGTATTTATGACAAAATCATGATCATTTTGTGAAAAAAAAGTTTCTACCAATTATTTGTAGATAAATTATAAAGATTATCATACGATAGTTTTAATTTCTAATTTTACAAATATATTATGAAAAAATTTAAAAATAATTAGAAAGGGAGGAATATTATAATTCAAATTGTAAATGTTTAAATACTAAAATTTTATCATTTAAATGTATAAAATATTAAATTATAAATAAATATACATGCTGATTTGTTTTATCATATTCTTAAAAGAACAAAGAAAACACTTATTGAATTAACTATGACACATTCAGCTTAGTATGGCTATTTTATAAATGTTTTAAAATATTTCAAAATACAAATATATCATGAGATAATGTCTATCTATAATTTTTTTAACTGGTGCCATTTGTATATAATCATGCTCTATGAATGTACAATATTTTTTCACCCTTTAAAATAATTTGTACTTATTTTATATTCACTTATAAAAATATAATTTTAAGGGATGGAAGAATTTAAAATGGTTGGAGACAATTCATTTTTATTATTAGGACTTGAAAGGAAATTAAAACCACGAATTTAGAACGGGGAGATGATGCGTTATTAATATATACCAACCAAAAAATAGTCATAATCAATAAATAGAAGCAACAATTATGGCTTCATCTCTCTCCCTCTTTCACTTCCCTGTTGTTTTTGACCTTTTAACAAAACATAGAAACCAATCTACATTTGATAGTAGCAAGATAATCAACACTTCCCTAAAATAAAATAAAAATAGAGTCAGCTTCCTCTGCCCATATACACTAGTTCCTGCATCAGTTTAAAAAATAACATCTCTCCCTCCACAGTCTTCACACTCACCACAAGAAAGATCATAGCAATGTCAAATCTAGAAGTGGAGGAGGCAAACTCGATGCAAATAGGCAATATTCATGGACCATTTTTTCTGGAAAATATTGTGTGCCAAAGAAACCATATGTTAACCTCAAAGGGTATTTTCTTTGGCAGTAACCCTGTCAAATACGCAATGCCACTTATGTTGATGCATATGATTGCCATCATCATCACCTCAAGGGTTTTATTCCGCCTCCTCAGGCCCTTGAAGCAAGGCATGATCTCTGCTCAAGTCATGGTAATAATTCTACAATAGGTTGTTTATTTATATGTGTATATATTTATTTTCTTTTATTGTATCAGAGTCCGATACATACATGTTCAGTCCGATCTATAATCGGTATGACTCAATAATTGGTCCACCGATCCTTGTCCAAAATTACCGAGATATATGTTATAAATGAACCATCATCTCGAGAGGGCGTATTAAGGATTAATGTTTCACATCGGATGCTGGAATGGATCATGACTAATATATAAGTGATAAAGATCACTTAACTCATTGTCAATTTGTTTTGAGTTGAAAGCCTATAATCTAGGTATCAGAGCCCGATCTACATATGTCCAGCCCGATCCATAATCGGTCTTGACCCAATAGTTGGTCCACCAATACTTGCCCAAAAATACCGAAACCTCCGGTCTAAAAGAACCATCATCTGAAGGGAGCGTATTAGGGATAAATGTCCCACATCGGATGGTGGAATATGGACCACTCCACTCATGCCCAATTGGTTTTGAGTTGGAAACTCATAATCTAATAGTTTATTTATATGTGTATATATTTCTTTTATTTTATTGTTATGTATAAAAACTCAGAGTAATGATAAAATGTTTACATGCAGGCTGGTATAGTCCTAGGACCTTCTATCTTAGGCCAATCCCCAGCATGGGATGCGTTTTTCATTCCCTTGAGGGGTAAAATCACTATGCAAACAATCTCAAACGTTGGTTTCTTTATCCATCTCTTTTTACTTGGGCTAAGAATCGATGCTAGCATTATTCGTAAAGCTGGTTCCAAAGCCATACTTATTGGTATAGCCTCTTACATATTTCCATTTGCCCTTGGTAACCTCACTGTCATCTTCTTGAGGAACACTTACAATCTCCCGCCGGATGTTGTCCATTGTATCCAAACAGTTATATCTCTTAACTCCATGACCTCATTCCCGGTCACTACCACTGTCTTATCTGAGCTCAACATTCTTAACTCTGAACTCGGACGCTTAGCCACTAACTGCTCAATTGTCTGCGAGGCCTTTAGCTGGGTCGTTGCGCTTGTTTTCAGAATGTTCTTACGAGATGGGACACTCGCTAGCCTTTGGTCTTTTGCTTGGGTCTCTGTTCTTCTTGGTGTCATAGTTTTGATATGCAGACCAGCCATCATATGGTTGACAGAGAGAAGAAGCAGTTCTATCGATAAAGCAGATCAGATCCCATTCTTCCCAATCGTAATGGTCTTGTTTGCAATAAGCTTGACCTCTGAAGTTCTTGGGGTCCATGCGGCATTTGGAGCCTTCTGGCTCGGAGTATCACTTCCCGATGGACCACCATTGGGGACCGGACTCACGACCAAACTTGAGACCTTTGCAACAACCATTATGCTTCCTTGTTTTATTGCCATTAGTGGATTTCAGACTAATTTCTTCGTGCTCAAAGAGAACCATGTGAAGGTTATTGAGTCCGTGATCCTCATCACCTACGGCTGCAAGTTCCTCGGAACAACAGCAGCTTCCGCTTATTGTAACATACAAATCGGAGACGCACTTTCTTTGGCCTTGTTGATGTGTTGCCAAGGAGTCATTGAGATCTACACATCTATCATGTGGAGAGACGAAAAGGTTTGTATAATTGTAACCTCTCCTTCACTTTATTACATTAAATATTTCTCCAATAACAATTTTCATCAAATTGTATTATTATTTTGTAGGTTCTAAACACAGAATGCTTCAATCTTCTTATCATCACTCTTTTGCTTGTCACCGGCATTTCGCGATTCCTAGTTGTTTGCCTCTACGACCCATCAAAACGCTACAGAAGTAAAAGCAAGCGAACGATCCTCAATACAAGACAACGAAACCTTCAGTTTCGTCTCCTCCTCTGCGTTTACAATGTTGAAAACGTACCTTCTATGGTTAACCTTCTTGAAGCTTCTTACCCGAGTAGGTTTAGCCCAATCTCTGTTTTTACCCTTCACCTTGTAGAGCTCAAAGGCCGAGCTCATGCGGTGCTCGTGCCGCATCACCAGATGAACAAACTTGATCCCAATACGGTCCAATCCACTTACATAGTTAACGCTTTCCAACGGTTCGAACAACTAAACCAAGGAACCCTAATGTCTCAGCATTTCACAGCTGCAGCTCCATACTCGAGCATAAATGATGATATTTGCACTCTCGCCCTCGACAAGAAAGCAACACTCATTGTCATCCCCTTCCACAAACAGTATGCTATAGACGGGACAGTCGACCATGTTTATCCAGCCATCCGTAACATAAACCTTAACGTGCTGGATAAGGCACCTTGCTCAGTCGCAATATTCATCGACCGAGGAGAAACAGAAGGCCGACGCTCAGTCCTCATGAGCCACTCGTGGAGGAACGTAGCTGTGATCTTCATTGAAGGCAGAGATGATGCGGAAGCGCTTGCATTCTGCATGAGAATCGCCGAGCACCCAGAAGTGAACGTTACGATGATTCATTTCCGCCACAAGAGCTCCCTCCACCAAAACCTCACAATAGAAGTGGAAACAGAACTCTCAGAGTCTCAGCTTATAAACGATTTCAAGAACTTCTCAATGAACAATCCAAAAGTTCAATACAAAGAAGAGATAGTGAGAGATGGCGTGGAGACAACGCAAGTGATTAGTACACTTGGAGATTCATATGACCTGGTGGTTGTGGGTCGTGACCATGACCTTGAGTCATCCGTATTGTACGGATTGACGGACTGGAGTGAGTGCCCTGAGCTAGGTGTGATCGGAGACATGTTTGCGTCAACAGATTTTCATTTCTCAGTGCTAATTATTCATCAGCAAGAAGGAGAGGCTCTAGCAATGGATAATAGCTATAAATTACCACCTTCACCTGTTAAGACTATGGATCCAAAAGTGCATCCACGTTTCTCTGCTGAAGAAGGATTTACTACAGTTGATCTTTACAACCGTTAATTAGTTCATTTTCTACTATTTTTTTTTGTTTTTAAATAAAGGATGTGGTTTTTAGTGTTTGTTATAAACTACTTGTAGATTATTGATTGATATTGTAGAACACAGTTTTTTTAATGTTTTGCTACTTTCATTTTGTATTGATAAAGGAGATATTTATTATTTGGAGAAAACTTATTACAAAAACACTAATGAGCGATTGTTTTCCCATTCGATTTTCTTACATAACTTCTAATCTACATGGATTAGTAGTAGAAAAAGAGCATGCATATCAAGTTTGTACTTGGGAATATGGTGAATAAATCTACAATTTCTTACGGATCTTTGCTTAGTATATATATATAAAGATTTCTAAACGATGCATTTTGTCACACTATAGGCGAGTTCTTTTTTCTTAAATCATTGATTTTATAAATGTTATCCGACCAGATATTTTCAAATGTAGTATTGCACTGGCCAATGATTTATAACGCTCCCCTCTCCACCCCACCATACTCCCAAGATTACTTCAAGAAAAAAGAAAAAAAGTGGGATCATTCTATTAAGATTAAATGGGGATCTAAAAAGTGATTTGCGGACAGAGACAACATATGTGGTATGCTTCAATGTGAAAGCATAAGCAACATCAGATACTTGTAAGAACGAGTGGATCATTAAAATAAAATTGCTACCTCACTCCTATACAAATTACAAGAACTAAATTAATTAAATTTTAGAGGAGGATATAGATAGCATCAGTATGTATGTCTCTTACACCCAAAATAAGAGAAAGTTCTCAACATTTTCTAGGGAACTGTATATATTGGAACAATAGTTTGAACTTTATATGATGCTATACGATAGTTCCAAGGGAGAAATATGTTTGATTTTTATTCGAATCAAGTATCATGCCACATAATCATATAAATCTTCCGGATATTCACAAATATTAACCCAATCCGGATAATTACTTCTCTGGTCCGACGAATACAAAATATCATAAAATTCCCGTATATTAGATTAATGTACATCCCTAGGCGGCTAGGCCCAAGTGTCATCAACGTAAAACCATTTCTACCATAAGATTTGTCTACTCAGTTACTAAAATTCTAAAGGTTTATTATTTTCTTTGGCTGAGGAAACAGTTAGTTAAAATTTAAAAGAATAGCTTCTTTCTTCGAAAAAATGGATTGTATGTCGAATTCAAATCAACCAGAGAACGATAAATTTGGCAAAACAAAAAAAAAAGACTCAAAAAGAGAAGTAAAGTAAAAGAGACTCCAAAACTTGTTGCATAAGTAAATAAAAGTCTTCAACAAAGAGAGAACAATGGATAGATAGGGAGTGATTTCGCAGCACCGGAGGATGATTAGGTCTGTAAAACAAAAACTAACAATCATAAAACAAGAAAGAACAAGAGTAACAAGAATTGATCTCTTCATTCCTCTTCAACAATCTTGCTCTTCTCGCTAACATAGATACCGTCAAGAAACTTCCTGATATCCTTGTTCTTCACATGACATTTCTGCACAATTACACCAATTAAACATAAGAATAATGCTACACCAAAGTCACACATCAACCAAGAACACTTTGAAACACTGCTTAACAACAACAACAACATGAGAACTTGGCCAAGTTAACATAAGTATTATGGTAGTTCAATTTTAATGAGATCATGCATAAAATCAGTACCAGATTGTTTTAAATACTTCAAAATGAGATACAGAATCAATCATTCAAAATGAATTACTTCTCATTGTACAAGACTATGACACAGTACCTGGTTAATCAAAGCGCATGACCTTGAAACGAGCTCAATGTCGTTACCGTCAAGAACAATCTCATCCTTGACCTTCTCAGATCGAACAATGGTTACACCATCAAGCATATCAACCTTCCTCACCTATTATTCCAATTACAACATCTCAATATAAGCTCAATGTTCATCATCTTAAATTTACAACAACAAAGTTGAATCTAGTATCAGTCTATTTCATTGTGGAACCCAAACCAAACCAAACCAAACCGAATTAAACCAACTCAAAATGATATCGAAATGAAAACAACGAACCTTCTTTTCGCCAAGGAAGTTACGGATCTCGATGGACTTGTTATCACCGCCGATAGAAGCGTTAATCGGAAAATGAGCGTACACAAACCTCATCTTGTATCGGAAACCTCTGGTGACGCCGGAGATGAGGTTATCGACGTGGCTAAGAGCGGTTCTAATGGAGGCACTGGTTTTGCGAGATCCAAACCACGAATCGATCTTAAGCTTCTTCTTCCCACTCTCTGGATCCTTAATCAGCTGGAAATCGAGATTCAGATGCTTGAAATCGCGTACCAGTTTCCCGCGTGGTCCTTCCACTTCGATCACTTTTGCGTGAACTTTGATCGTAACGGTGTCTGGAATGTCCATAGTCTCCGATGAAAGAATCGTCTTCATCTTTGCTCTCTCTCTTGCTCTCTCTCTCTTTGCCGGCAGAAACCCTAGGAATTGTGCTAATGGCGCTCGTGGGGTTTTATAAATGATGAAAAAAAGAGAGAAGCCCTAGCTAGAAAAAAATATTCGAGTAACAAATCTGAGCCCATTACAAGCCCATTTAAACAGAGAAGAACCCAAAGCACTGGAATTTTATTTTACTAGCCCATGATTCTGACTACATTTATTCGTAATTTGTTAATTACGGAATTTGGCGCCTAAACAAAATTGTGTGATTTTGCTATATGATTCTGTATTTACAAGATGCACAATCGGTTATACAAGGTTATTTCATCTAATTTTGAAGGTTTGATATTTAAAATATTTTTTTTAATAAATAACAAACACTAGATGAATTTATTATACAAATGATATACACATTTGAATTTATGATTAGTAATCTCATATAACAAATTTTAAAATTTATTAAAATGATCAAATTTAACTGTTACATATTCATAAGGTGAATTTATTTGGATATTTGAATGTCGAAGTTATAAACTTATAATTATACTACAATATACAATTATTTATAAACAAAACACGATAATTATTTGATATAATAAAACTAAAAACTAGATCTAACCCTATTCATTCATTTAAAAAAATACAGTAGTATTTTATTCTTTCTTATATATATAACTTATTATATAAAGGTTCGTTGTACAGAAGCAGATACGTGTCAAAATTATAATTCATGAGATTAGTACATATGTCAATCAGAATCTAAGAAATAAGTAATTTTGTAGCTTTCTAAAGAGACAACCAAGAATGGAAGTGTGTTGCTTTTGAATTGGTATGTGTGATTAAGATGTAATTTCAAAACAGTAAACCAACTATAACATGTTGTTAGATAGTATGATATTATAAGACCATCCACATGGGGTGAGAAGGAGGATTGTGTCTTTAAAATTAAACTGTTTTAAATTAAATTATTATAGTGTTTTCAAAAAAATATGAGTATCTACCTAAAGACACTAAAGTAACTATACATCCTGACATTTTATTGTATAAGTTGTCTATTAGAGCTACTCTAAAGTTCCAAAGTTTCAATTTGGGGTATCTTACTTTCGAAACATTTTATAGGGAGCTATATAGATTGGAACAATAGTTTGGATTTTATGTGATGACATACGATAATCCCGAGGGAGAAACAGGTCGTTAGCTCTAGCTTTTTTTGACGAAGTTCGACACAAACATAATCTTATATGGTTTCTCTTTTTCTGTCTTGGCATTGGATGCACATCGAATCCTTCTAAGATTTGAGCTAATTGTTCCTGAAATTTTTTTTAGGGACTCAAATTTAATTTTTTTTTATTTTATAGGGATCAATATATGAATTTAGCTAAAATTAATGTAATATTATAGCAAAATTTCTCTAAAATATACTAGATTTCATGGATGTCAAATGTCATGCTTAATGATTAAATAGCTCCGCCCCTACATAGTGACAGAGTCAGAGTTTTATATTATCGGGATAAAAAATACATTAAAAATCATCGATAAACTCTAGAAAATTACAATTGTATTTTAAGTTCACTCATCATTTGAAACCTATTAATCACTGTTTCATTTGTTACATTTTCAAACAACTATTTTTTGATAAAACAAACAATTCTTTTTCGATAAAACAAACTAGACAATCACTTAAAAACTGATTACCAATGCAGTTCTCACTATTTTCATTCCATAAAAACATATCTCGACAGTACATGCAAAATCGAAGCTAATTTCAAAATTTTATAAACCAAAGGATATGAAAATGTTTCTTAGTTTCTACCATCACCCGTCTAGATCTCCAAAACTTCTCAAAATCTTAAACATCTCGTAGATTATCAATATAAATGTCAAATTAATGTTTAAAAGATATTCACTCCATAGAACTAAAATATTCGGGATAAAATTCAGTCAATCTCACCAATTTCTCTTTGTAAACCTCACGAAACAAATAAATATGATTTATTATCGATGTGCATATGAGTACCTTAAACTTTAAAGATAATCTCAATTTAAAAAATTAAATTAAATCTATGCATCATAAAATTTAATAGGATCAAATAATTTTCTTATATGGGGTCATAAAAAAAAATTTTAAACACATAACAAATAATTTTATTTTTTAGTTGGGGTCAGCTGACCCCTTTTCCACAAGAATGGCTCCGCCACTGCCTGTACATGTATTCATAATTCCAAAACTGACTCTTTAAATAATTTATCTTTCTTTTGTCAAACTATTTATATTCAGGTTTACTTATTTTGTAAAAATGAGTAATCTCTTTGAAAAAAAAACCTGAAGGAAGAAGAGAAGAAATTTTTGAAAACTGGGAAAAAGAAAGAGAAACTAGTGCATGATTTTGATCTCATGTCTTTAATTGTTTGGAGGTGAAATGTTTAATTAAACATTAGTCATGGATGATCTACTGTTGAAATTCCATGCTATATAAGAATGTCAATTTTTTTGAATTTTACTGATTTGCCTCTACTATTTTTTTCATCCAAAATATCCTAACTTTTTTCTTAATGCAAATACCAAGTTGAACAAACAAACAATATTTGGTTCATCTCCATCCATATATTGGCATCCAGAAGTGAAAACTAGTAGGTCTTACGCGTGAAAATTAATGATGTAACGATTGGTCGTTTCGGTTTGCCCAATGTCAGTAATCAGTATGGTCGAATTTGGTTATAAATCATTGAATACAACCGAAAGGACAAAACACGTCTGTGTACAACCACAACACAAACAAATCCGATTAAATACAGCAGAAAGGACAAAACATGTGTCCATTTACAACCACAATGAAGAATTAACATATTCAAAAGAATATCAACTTTTGGTAATTATGTCATAGTTCACAACTTCACATACACATTGCCTTGCCCTTGAGGTAACTATAACTTCAAACTCTTATATATACTTATCAAACACCCACGAAACTATCTCTCTATGCATATATTCATGTGTATGAATCTATGAATATATCTGTATAAATTGAATATGTATGTCACGTGTGAAGAATTCTTGTGAACAGTCGACAAATCTAGCATCGCTTACGTGGGACATAAAAATCCTGACAGTGTTCTCGAGTGGTCTACAATACTATGCCCCACTTCTTATTCTTTCATATCCCAAAAATGGAATAGGACATGACCCCTAATAAATAAATTCCTAGAGTCCAAAGTTATGGGTGCCACGTTAAATTTTGTTCTTTTTTTATATTGACTTTTTACCTGTAAAAATATCAGTTTTTATTTAATTTTTCAACTACAAGCAGACATGGCAAAACGAAAAATGAGGCTATTCAGCCTCCAACTTTATCTCAAATTTTAATTTTCACTCTATTTAGACCACATCTAATAAGTGTGGTTCTTGGCTTTTTGCTAAAGAATAGAGACCAATTGTCCTTTTTTAAAATTACCATTAAATTCAGACAAATTTGATTTCTTGTGATGGTGGATCCCTTTTCATCGTGTTTTGAGCTCCAATAACTTATCTTACATTTTTAAAGAACATTTTCACATTGATTTTTTTTTTAAACATTTCTACCACCTTACAAAAGATTTAGCTTTTATTTAGTTTGTTTTACACTTTTACTATTAAAATCAGATAAAAGTTGTAAATCTTTTGCTCTCTCTACAGAAATGGCGAAAGAGAACAGTAGTCATCACCTTGCAGAAGCAAAGAGAAAAAGACTCACTTGGATATTTTGTGTAAGTGGTTTATGTATATTGTCTTATGTTCTTGGATCTTGGAAAAGCAATACTGTCCCAAGTTCTTCTTCTGAGGTTTACTCAAGATTGGGATGTGAAACAACAACAACAACTACTCGGGCTCAAACAAATCCAAATCCTTCTTCTGATAATGATGAGAATCTTTCTTCTTCTTCTTCTTCCTCTTTGTCCTCCTCAGAACCAGTTGAGTTAGATTTCGAAAGCCATCACAAAATCGAGCTGAAGGTTACGAATCAAACTATAAAGTATTTTGAGCCATGTGACATGTCTTTGAGTGAGTATACTCCATGTGAAGATCGAGAGAGAGGAAGAAGATTTGATAGGAACATGATGAAATACAGAGAAAGACACTGTCCTTCGAAAGATGAGCTTCTCTATTGTCTGATTCCTCCTCCACCACACTACAAGATTCCATTTAAATGGCCTCAAAGCAGAGACTATGCTTGGTATGACAACATCCCACACAAAGAGCTAAGTATTGAAAAAGCAATTCAGAATTGGATTCAAGTTGAAGGTGAACGGTTTAGATTCCCTGGTGGTGGCACTATGTTTCCACGTGGAGCTGATGCTTACATTGATGACATTGCTAGACTCATTCCTCTTACTGATGGTGGCATTAGAACAGCTATTGATACTGGATGTGGTGTAAGTTTATATTTCTATTCACCTTTCGTTAATCTTTTACTTGTTTTTAATCGATTCTGTTTTATATTTTTGGTATAACAACCAACATGACTTCTTGATTGATTACTAATCTGAGTTTAATTGATCCGGTTTTATTGGTTGTTTTAGGTGGCGAGTTTTGGTGCTTACTTGTTAAAGAGGGATATTGTGGCTATGTCATTTGCTCCAAGAGACACTCACGAAGCTCAAGTCCAATTTGCTTTGGAACGTGGAGTTCCCGCGATTATCGGAATCATGGGATCAAGAAGGCTTCCATATCCAGCTAGAGCTTTTGATCTTGCTCATTGTTCTCGTTGTTTGATTCCTTGGTTTCAAAACGGTAACAAAACATTTTCTTGATTTTTTTTCCCTAAGGCTTCTTGATTATTGTAGCAACTAACCAAACTTTTTATTTTTCAATGTGTGTAGATGGTTTATACTTAACCGAAGTGGACCGGGTTTTAAGACCGGGCGGTTATTGGATCCTTTCCGGCCCGCCGATCAACTGGAAGAAATACTGGAAAGGTTGGGAAAGATCACAAGAGGATTTGAAGCAAGAGCAAGATTCTATAGAAGATGCAGCAAGAAGTCTTTGTTGGAAGAAAGTGACAGAAAAGGGTGATTTATCAATCTGGCAAAAGCCTATTAATCATGTTGAGTGTAACAAACTCAAAAGAGTTCATAAATCTCCTCCTATATGCAGCAAATCAGATCTACCCGATTTCGCTTGGTAACAACTTCAACCCTTCCCATATATACTCCATCTGTATATATACAATTTAACGAGTGATCTTGACCATAGGTACAAAGACTTGGAGTCTTGTGTAACACCATTGCCAGAAGCAAAGAGTCCAGAGGAATTCGCAGGAGGTGCATTGGAGGATTGGCCAGACCGAGCTTTTGCAGTTCCACCAAGGATAATCCGAGGAACTATTCCAGATGTCAGTGTTGAGAAATTCAGAGAGGACAATGAACTGTGGAAGGAGAGAATAGCTTATTACAAACAAATAATGCCAGAGCTCTCAAAGGGAAGATACAGAAACATAATGGACATGAATGCATACCTTGGAGGATTTGCTGCGGCAATGATGAAATATCCATCTTGGGTTATGAATGTGGTTCCTGTGGATGCTAAGATGCAAACGTTAGGAGTGATTTACGAACGGGGATTTATAGGGACGTATCAAGATTGGTGTGAAGGGTTCTCTACGTATCCAAGAACTTATGATTTGATTCACGCTGGTGGATTTTTCAGCGTTTACGACAGGTACACACCAAACACTAAATTTTAACTGCGTTAGTGTATATTTTTCTGCATTGACATATAATCTTACGCATTTTAAGCAAAATTCGTTTGTTAATCGTAAACATCAAACGCAAATGAAAGAATAATCTTTTGTTTGCGTTTTCCAATTCACAGAAACCAATAGAGAAAATTTGTTAATATATCTTACATCTTTTCCAACTTTTGAAAACTATACCAAATTTGTCAAAATTTGAAATTTACCTTTTATACATAAAATAATTAAAAATAAATAATATAAAAAATAAATAATTTAACAATTATTTTGATTATTTAGTTTTATATATTAGAGAATAAATAATTTAAATATAATTAAAAATTTCAAAATTTAAAATATATTTTTATACATTAACTCATTGAAACTAAATAATATACAAATAAATTATTTAACAATTATTATAATTATTTAGTTTTTACATATATTGGAGAATACTTAATTTAAATATAATAAATAAAATATTTAATTTAATTAAAGTTAGTTACGAAAATTAAAAATATAATAAATTTTAAAAATATTTTGATAGATTTAGTTGATTATATTTTATAATAAATATTGATTAAAATTAATATTATTCTTATGTGACTTAATTGTATATAATAACTAGAGTTCTATATTTTTAAAAACTATTATTGATAATGACAAATCCAAATCTTATAAATTTTTCTTAAAATAAATTTTAAATTAATAGTAAAAATTTTATATTTTTGTAGATTTTTTCAAGATTTAAGATAATGATATCATATATTATATAAAATATAAATTAATTCATGAAATATTTTATTATTATTATTATAAATTTAAAAATAAATATTATAAATTCATTATTTATAAATTTTATTTGAATATATTAAGATAAATAATCCATAAAATTTTATAAACTAAAATTCAACAATAAAATGTTTTTCTTTAGTGAAATAATTATTTTTAATAAAAATTTATATTTATATTTTTTTATTTGGTCAACATATTACATTTTATTAACTATTAATTTAAATTTTAGTGTCATATTGATATATATTAAAATTTAGAATAATTTTTACATTATAATAATTTTTATTAAAATAATTTCATGAAAATAAAAAATTACTATTACTAAATAGAAAAAATTATAAGTTCTTACAGAAAATAATTTTTAAGATATATATTTTTATAATTTTAATTTTACAAAATAATTTTATGAAAATTAAAAGATAAATCAGTTTAAATAAGTCAACTATGTAAATAAATCAACCAGTCAAAATATAAGTCAACTGGTAAAAATAAGTCAGTGGTAAAAAAAAAGTTCATAGATAGTAAAATAAGTCAACAATTAAATAAATCAGCTTTAATAATAAATTAATAAAAATAATATAAGTTTATTAAGGGTAAATAAGTGTACTAGGAAAAATATAAATCAATAAACAAAAAAATATATATCAATAATTTAAATAAATTGTAAGTAAATAAACCAGTAAAGATATGAGTTAAGAGTTAAAAATAAGTCAGTTATGAAAATAAATAAGTTAATAGATAGAAAAAATAAATCGACAGTTAGATAAATCAACTTTAATAATAAGTCAATATAAAATAATATAAGTCTATCAAGAACATAATAAGTCTACAAAAAATAATTAAATCAACAAACAATCATAATAAGTTAATGGTTTAAATAAGTTGACTATTTAAATAAATTAATCAATCTCGACTGTTATATAATAAGTCAACGCTAAAAAAATAAGTTGAGAGAAATAAAAAATAAGTTGGCAGTTTAATAAATCAACTTTAATAATAAATCAACCTAAAATAATATAAGTTTTTTGATTTTATATATTTTTAAAAATTAGTCAACAATATATATACTTGGGTATTAATTTTTCATGATAAAGTTAAATTAATAATAATTGTATTCATATCATTGAAATATAAATTAAAGTATTAGTTATATTTTTAAAATTAAATAATTAATAAATAAGGGTATTTTCAAATTATGAAAAATTAGGTATAGTTTTCAAAAAAATTATAAAATAAGGGGTAGTTATCCAACCAATATTTTATAAAAAGAGAGGTGACTCATAAATTTGTGTCCAATAATTTGTCACGTATATATGTTTTAAAATATATCATTTAAACTACATTATATTTCCAATAATTTAGGGATGGAACATGTGGACTATCTTAGTTAAAATATTGTAGGTTTATACACTTGTTTAAACATAAAATGTGTTATATAAAAATTAAAAAAAAAAGGAATATGAGTAAACTTTTTCATCTTTTTAACATTCTCATGTAAAAGCATATATGAAACAATCAAGGTCGTACTAAAAAAAATCGTGCATTTGCATTTTTGTGTTTGCAATCTCCAAAACCTGAATTATGATGTTGTTGTTGTTGATGAAAGGTGTGATGTGACATTGATACTACTTGAGATGGATAGAATATTAAGACCAGAGGGAACAGTGGTGTTTAGGGACAATGTGGAAACTTTAACAAAGATACAAAGCATAACCAATGGAATGAAGTGGAAGAGTCGTATATTGGATCATGAGAAAGGTCCCTTTAACCCTGAGAAGATTCTTCTCGCTGTAAAATCCTACTGGACCGGTCCTTCTTAACTAGTTCCAACTTTCTTGGAACTCTACTTTAATCTTTCTCAACTTGTGTGTCTTATCTTCTTCTTCTTCTTCTTTTTTAATCGTTTGTTGAACTTTTTGTTTTCTTTGACTATTCTCGAAATACAAGAAAAAACAACAATTCAGCTAGCTTTTTCAAATAAAAGAACTTGATGTTCAAGAATTAACCATTAAGTGGGTCGTCTAATAGTTAGTCATTAGGTTGGAGAAAGTGCTAGACGTTCCCATACGATTCGGTGAATTTTGTTTTCATTGTTTCGTTTATATTTACATTGCTTTAGTTGATTCTAGAAAGTGTGAATTATGTCATCTTATCGGAAAGTATACAACATGTTCTTTTATGCTTATGAATATTTTGGCTCACAAATTTTTTACTACTGAAAACAGAACTATTTTACTTTGAAACTATCATAAGAAAAAGGCCTGACTATACTAATCCCCCTCGATTTGAATCAGTCAAACATCATTTCTCTACGGTGAGTGTGACTGAAGTGTTTTGTGAAAGTGATAGTGAAGTTACATGGATTTGAAATTTACATTATTATTAAAGATGTGAATACCAACTAATTGGTATTGTGTCGATATTCCAAAATATGTATAATGCAATGGCCTTGTATTGTATGATTTGGGCTCAAACAAATCCAAATCCTTTTTCTAATGATGAGAGGTTACAAATCAAACTATAAAGTATTTTGATTCATTGGCATGTCTTTGAGTGAGTACACTCCATGTGAAGATCAAGAGGCAGGAAGAAGATTTTATAGGAACATGATGAAATACAGAAAAGTACATTGTCCTTCGAAAGATGACCTTCTCTATTGTCTGATTCCTCTACCACCACACTACAAGATTCCATTTAAATGGCCTCAGAGCAGAGACTATGCTTGGTACGACAACATCCCAAACAGAGAGCTAAGTAGTGAAGAAAATTTATCATGTAATGACGAAATGAGAGATAAGTTGAACCTCATTATAGTGCCACAGTCAACAAACTGAAGCCACGAGGAAACAACCCACACAAACTGATGTGATATTGGCTAGCACGAAAGAAATGAAGCTTGATCCCGAAGGAAGTCATCTTGTAGCTAAGGATAAGCTTGTAGCTGAGGAAGGTTTAGAGGCACCAATTGGACCAAGGACACATTTTAGAGCCAACAATTTCAATAAACTACTTGGAGGATGGTTTGACCGCATAATAAAATCAACTGGATCACTTGAACCAGAACGGAGAAGATGTTACCTGAAATGCATTGGTTTCGATACATGCTCAAGATGATCAACAAATGGACATGTGTTTCACTTGTACTCTTTTCTCCTCTTCTTTGGTTTTTTCCTAATGAGTTTTCCAAAGAGAATTTTCGAATGATTCCTCTATCAAAGTTATGAAAACAGTTTTTCAATGAGGCAAGTGGTTCACATCTTCTCATTACCCATTTGTTGATCTTTCTCATTATCCATTTGTTGATCCAGATCAAGGCTGAGGCCCACTACTTATCAAGAAAAGAATTTTGTAGCATAAACTCAAGAAGGAATGAAACTGACTTGAATTCAAACTATGTTTTTGTTATTTTCAGTTGTGGTGTCTGGAGACCAGTCCATTCTCTTCTTCTCTTCTTCTCTTCTTCTCTTCTCTTTATATCCTCTCTAATCTTCATTGTATTATTTATCAACCTTTTTAATGAAAAACTTCTTTAGTGTGTTTATCCATCGATTAAACCTTTATCTCTGGTGAGTTTATCAAGTGATCAACCTTGATCCTTTGGTGCGTTTATCCAAAGAATCACCCGATCTCTCGTTGTGTTTCATCCGACTTATCAAAGAGCTTTTCACTGTTTTACGTGGTGTCAATCATTTCACTATCACCTCTCGAGTTATGCATCATCTCTAGATCGAGAATATCCACTCCACATCTTCCAAGTGCCGAAATTGTGGCCTGATTCCTCACCAGGATCACATCACAAATCAACTAAAGAAATTTGCATCTTTTGTCTTTAAACCTTAGCTTTAAATCACCATGGATCCACACCTTAGTTTGCATATAGAACTTCGATTCAATGGAAAGAAAATGAACCACACATAAAAACGAAACCTCACATTGTGATAGCGAAAAGACAATAGTAGCAATGGGAGATTGAAATGGTAAAAGCAAAAGACTCGAAGGATATAACAAGAAATAGCTCCCAAGTCACTTCTCCATTTACATTTAGCTTAAAGTCAAACACAAACACAGCTTTTATTAATATTTGAAAATTTGCCGACAAGAAAAGAAAAAAACTAAGTATAGAAAAATAATAAGGAAAGTGAAGCTTTGAGAGAGCGATGTAGAAGAGTTTTTGGAAGAGTATGTCAGAAAGATCCCTTCTCTACAAATCTAAATAACCTCTTCAATTTGAGACACACACCAAATCTTCTTTTCTTCTTCTTCCTCTCGTCTCTCTTCTCAAACCCTTCATAAAGTTTCTACCTTTTCTCCAATTCCCATCTCTCATTTACTCCGATTTCATCTTCTGATCCACATATCATGGAAGAGGTTGAAGAAGAAGTAAAACGAATCGTTGAGCAAGTTAAAGAGCTTCATGATTCTTCTACCTCTTTCGTCTCTTCTTCTTCACAACAAGAGCTTTCTCTACGCAAAAGAGCTTCCGTTGTTGACGCTTCAATTCGTCGTCTCCACTCTACTCTTGTCTCTGATAAGCATCTCGATCCAAAACTTTTCGAAAAGGTTAAATCTTTTTTTATCTGTTTCTCTATTTCTCTAAATCTTAAATTTGATTCCTTTTTTGTTGTTACAGCTTGATGAAGATCTACAACGATCTAGATGTTTGCTTGCTGATGGAGATACTTCGTTTTTTCTTCCTTCCAAATCTCAAGGTTACAATAATATCAAATCTTAGATTCAGTTTTTTATTTTGTTCCATAGTTAAAAAATTAGACTTTATGTCCTTGTTGTGATGAATGATCTATTTTGGTTTGGTTTTCTTATGATTGAAAGCAGGACGCTTTGTTAGAATGTTTTTGGGACCTGTGAATGTTCGAGCTTCACGAAA
Source organism: Nasturtium officinale (assembly GCA_963854855.1). NCBI lineage: Eukaryota > Viridiplantae > Streptophyta > Magnoliopsida > Brassicales > Brassicaceae > Nasturtium > Nasturtium officinale. The sequence goes on from OY978500.1 coordinate 9,890,525, forward strand.
AGATATACAGCTTAAAGTCAAAGAAGAATACAATAGCTACAGAGTTTAGTATTTGCTTTTTCCCGCATTAATGTAGTTGGTTGGTGCAATGTTGAATTGATCTGTAAGATAACTTTGCTTTACATTGGAAACAGGATAGGACAGCTCTTCTTTTTCTTGTTTTCCCTGCAATACTTTTGACATTAAGATCTTATGTATGGGATGGATGCTTGCCTGCATTCCCTGTTCAGCTTTACGAGGTATGTACTAGCGTTGGAGTCGTGTTCGATTTGAGATCTTAATGTGTTTTGGATTCTTGTATTCATATATAAATTTCCTTTGATCAGGCTTGGCTTCTCTTCCTTTATGCTGGTTTGGTTATGCGAGAGAATGTTCTGAGAGCCAATGGGAGTGATATTCGTTCATGGTACTCGTATACTACCCTCCTTAGTTGATTATGAGTGTTTTTATCCGTTAAGTTCCAGTTGGCTATTGTTATCCAGTGTTTTAAATTTGAGGTATTCTAGGTTGGTGCGTTTGTTATGTTGTTGCTAAAAGTCACAGGAATATAACATTAGTTAAAATAGATCATTAGGTTTTGTTATGCTACACTGATCTTAGGGTCTAAATTCATTAGGTTGTTTCTTCTTTTGAGAGCAGGGTTCATTTTTCTTTTGAGTCGTCTCTCCTTCCGTTAGCTAGATTTTGTGTGCTGCTGACTCTCCTTGTTTGTCCTATTCTTTCTTTTATGAGTATTAACTTTAGGCTATCAGCTTTACTGCAAGCAACTCATCGAATCAATTTTTGTTGGTCAATGTTGTTGTGCCCTTTTTGAGTTTTGACTCTGTTTTTGGCACCTCTCCAAGCCTATACTGATCGCTCTGCTGACTGAGGGGCATTTGAATTGAGTGGGTGATAGGAATTTCTATAAGCAGTGTAATGAAGAAGGTTTCACACTGTTTGACTTTTAAAAAAAAAAAATTGTCTTCATTCTGGTATTGAATAGAAATATGGGAATTCTGTTGAAGAAGATGTTTGGTTTTGTTTTCAGGTAGAAGTTGAATATTTGTATCATGTAGGGTTAGTGAGAAACTTTAGTCGGCCATAAAGTCTTCAGCTTGTTGATGATTTTGATCAGAAATGAATCACTGATTAGTCTGATTTTATTGCTTACGACTCTGGTGTTAGAAATGACTTAAAACCTCTGGGCTGAATGTGCTGTTCTAGGTGGATTTACCATCATTACTTTGCTATGGCTATGGCCCTTGTCAGTCTCACTTGGGGAATCAAAGGTCAACCAAACTGTGTTCAGAAACAGGTAGTGGTTATTATCATATATGCAGTGTAAAATCTACCAAGAAAACATTTTGGATCATTATAATTCCTCTGTAGAAAGGAGTGCGTCTTTTCCTCCAATGGGCTATGATGCAAGGTGTTGCGATGCTTCTGCAAAATAGATATCAGCGCCAAAGATTATACACTCGCATTGCATTAGGAAAGGTGCCATACTATTTGCATTATTTCTCTTTTTCAAACTCTATCCGCCACTTTGATATGGCTGTAAAACTGTCCACTGTGGTAATCTATAGGCTAACAGGATGGACGTTGTATGGGGAGAAACTGCAGGAGTAGATGGACAATTGTTGCTATTATTTCCTATTTTGTTCACTTTACAGGTAACAGTTTTACTTTTGTTGCACAATCAATTTCACATAAAAGATAAAGTGTCTTGAACCTTCATAGTTCCTACAACATGTAGACTAGGCTTCAGTGGTTAGCTATGAAGCTATTATTAGTATACATACATGGCTTCCAAAAGAATAATATTTGGAGCTCAAGTATCTCTTTAAATATGTGTATCTCTTCATGATGTCCTTTTAGATTTGTAAGATGGTCTAAACATTGAAAGATCTTTGCTTGCTCTCACCGTTCCAAAGAAAACTTTAGAATTGTACTAAAAATCATAAGTTTTTTTTATCCAGTTGTAAATAAACATTTTTGAATTCTGCTTTGGCAAACTCAGGGCTTTGAAGCATACGTGGGACTCCAGTTGCTCAGTAATGTGTTAACTGGGGTAGTCACCGAATGGCAGGTACGTAATTTCTCTTCTGGCATATTCAAGCATCAGTTTGACAAAATAACATAAGATCTTGATATATACAATAGTTGAGTAGCTTATAGTTAATGATATGATGGAAACTTATGAATATAGAAAACTCAGTCTCTAGCTTATCTTAAATACCATCTACAGTATATCACAATGGTTTTCTGATGATAACGTAAATGCTGGGGCAGGTACTGATTTGTGGCATTCTTCTGGTTGTGATGGCCATTGGAAACTTCATAAACACAGTAGAGACATTGATGGTAAAGTCAAGGTTTAAGGCTAAGATGAAGAGAAGTAAAAGCAGAGCAGAACTCGATTAAACTTCTCTTGACTTATATAACTACAGCTTTATTATAGTTTCCCAACTGTGGATCGTTCCCTTTTTTATTTATTTTACTTGATAAATTTTGTTTTCTTGGGGCCAAAATGACCTAAGGGTTTGCAGAAAAGAAAGAAAAAAGAATCAGGCTGTGCCATTTCCTTTTTTTGTAAATGGAAGTGGGAGTTGATAGTTGATGGATTAAATTGTGGTTTTGTAAAATCTTTCAACTAACATTGTTGCGTTTTCAATGATCAAATCTTCAAAAAAGATGATGTTGATATTAGAATTGTATCTTTGTCTGGAACTGAAAAAGGTAACGTCCTCGTCAAGGTTACCAATCAATGAAAGATATGCATATTGGCTAACCAAAATTCGTGTTTTGAACATTTAGAGGAATAAAAAAGGCTTTTAAAAAACTATGAAATCACTTATGTAAACGATATACATAAATTCAAATAATGATCATAGTTGTCCAATTCTAACAATCTGTGTATTGAATATTTTACTGGGCTTGGAGATGTGATTAGTCTCTTCAGAAGAAAGAGACGGCCACTAAAAATAGAAACATTACGGTTTTGTAGACAAGAAAATGAAAGGAAAAATAATTAAAAAGGAAACTACATGCATGTGAGTGACTTAAATGAAGATTTTATTCTTTGAGTTTATGGTGAAATTACATGTGAAGATGTTGATTACATGTTGGGTTTTTTTGGTTAACTTCATCAATATAGGTAATTAAACAAAAAGTCTAGTTAATAAATAAAACAACCAAGGCACATGGGTAGGACAGGCTCCATGATGTACTTTTACACAAGAATTACATTGTAATATTAGTATAATTACTTTTACAGGTTTATGTAAACAATTACATTGTAAATCTTAATTATCAGTATTATCAAAAAAGATAAATTATGATTGTCCGTTGGGGCAGCAGTGTAAGACACAAAAGAGGTAAAAGCAAGTTGGTTGTCAAATTGGTATTTCTTCATTTTTTTATCTGCTCCATATAAACAAAGTTTTTTCTTAAATGACGTCAAAGAAACTTGTAGATTATATCATATTCTTACGTAAACCCATACTTAAGGTACGCAAGTATCATCCATTCAAAGAATTGTCAAAATGCATATAAATTCTCACCCAGACCCGTATCAAAGATCTCCCACTTAACCAAAATATGATGAGAAGCTTTCTGATCGATGGCTGAACCGGTGGCTTTGGTTCAGCTTGGGGGATGTTGGCGGTTGCAGCCACCTTCTCCGTAATAGCTATGGCTGTATTTGTTTGCACTGGTCGCAAAAGGCATCTACATAATAAGAAAAAAACAAACATATGTTGGAGGCGGTTGTGGTGGTGTAGGAGGAGGAGCAAGAAGTTGTTAGATATCTCTGGGGTACTTTTTACAAAAGTGCGTGTGACAGATTTTCTTGGAATATCTTGGCACACCTAAGCACAATGTGCCCTTAGTACTATTATTATGCTAAGATATGACCAATATCTATCTCATATAGTATCGTCAGATCAGAAATTGTCTAATCGTGAGGCGGAGATGTTCTGCTCTTCAAGCAAAGCTGCAACTGTTTTAAGACATAGTTTCTCGGCTTCAAAAACATGGAATCATATTTGGTCAAACAGTAACAAGGTAGTCTGGTCGCACCTAGTTTGGTTCACACAATCTGTTCCTCATTACTCATTTATGGCTTATCTAGCTGTTAAAAATCGGCTCGCAACTGGGGCTTTGTACTCGCCAATGGGGTCACACAAATGCTTGTCCCTTCTGCGATGTGCTAGATCAAACTATAAACCATTTACCAAATTCTGGTCTATACCCCTAGTCTCTTCATGCTAAGGATCAATGTAGGTTATAAGGTTTTCTAGTCTCTTCCTCAGCGCTAGTGTTTGAGCTGGTAACATTGTATACAACATTTTGGATGGCCAGTAACTCAGTTACTACTACATCGGTTGAGGTATCGACGTTGGGCTTAGAAGTTGGGCTTCGGCTAAACGATTTTACTGGGTTTGGAGATACCATTAGTCTCTTTATAAGAAAGAGAAACAAAGAAAATAATAGAACACTAAGGTTTTGTAGACAAGAAAATAGAGGCAAACCTAATAAAATAAAATAAAAAACTACATGTGATGAGTGACTTAAACTCAGATCTTAACCTTTGAGTTTATGGTGAGACCACATGTGAAAATGTTGATTACATGTTGAGGATTTTTATTGGTTACCTTCAATATACGTAATTAAACAAAAGGTCTACTTAATAAAGAAAACAACAAAGGCACATGGGTAGGACAGCCCTCCTTGTTGTATTTTATACATAAAAATTACATTGTAATATCTGTATAATTAGATACATATATATTCATATAAAATACATATATATATATATATATAAAAATGATTGCACGTTGGGGCAGCTGTGTAAGACACAAAGAGGTGAAAGCAAGTTGGCAATCAAAGTGGTACTTACTCTTTCTTACCTGTACCCATTTCCTCCATTATTACACTCTCTATCAAAAAGATACAGAATCTTTTTTTATCTTTTTAAATTTTTGGTTTTTAATCTTTTTTGGTATGATCATGCTGTCTCAATTCATGTTTCTATATCCTCTCTATTCAAAAAGATTTACCAGCTTTTCTTTCTTTTTTTATGAGTAAATCAATATTCTCAAAACAGTTTTTGAAGCTATTAATTTAATGAAAGTTGGAAAAGAGAAAAAAAAAAACAGAAGATGAACAATGAGTTAACATGAGAGTGGCACGAGTCTTGTCGTTGTAAGTACAAAAGCTGCACATGCTTTTGATTGTAAGAGAAATAAATAAAAAGTTAACAAAAGAACAAAACTTTGAGCGACTCTGTTTAACTGATCGTGACACCAAATGAACAATGGCTTATCGGATTGTTTTTGTGGGCGCCGCAAAAAGGATAAACATGAAAACACAGAGATTCTCTCTTCTTCTTCTCCTCTCAAAACTATGGCTTTGAGTGAGTCTCTCTTCTTATCAGTCAAAACACACACAAAAAGAAAGTGAAATTTAAAGGAATAAGCCAATCTTAAATCATCTATCAATTCAAATAGTAAGTAAATAAAGTAGTCATATATGTTTTCTCAAGTCTTTCTTGATAAACTAAAGGAGAAGACAAAAGACTCTTTATTCCCCAATTAACCAATCAACAAATGTTTGAGAAAAAAAGAAGAAAGAAAACTGTGAGACTTGCTGATGAATTACAACTCCAAATAACCTAAAAGACCTTTTAGCTAGAGTTTTTTTTTGTTCATGTGGGTGGTGGTGTTGAAGAAGAAGAAGAAAACAATGAACAGAAACAAACAAGAAAGGAACAAAAGGGAAAGAATGTGAAAAAAAGAATTGTATTTACTGAAAAATCAAGAATCGATGAGACTTTGATTTTTCAGTTTTGTGGTGTCAGATATGTGTGTGTGTGTTTTGTGTTTTTGGGTGTTTTGTTTAGAAACTATGCACACATAAGTACATTTTGTTTTCCTTGATACCAATGGTTCTTGATTTTACTGAACCATTGTCAAGAAAGGTGGTTCGGTATGGCCGTTGTTGCCTCCTCTGTTTGCAGGGCTCTGAAACGCAATCTCATAAGCCGCGGATTTCTCATCCTCGTCTAGTTCTTCTTCATCCATCTCTTCTTCTTCTTCTTCTTCCTCCATGTTGTTATAATTGTGAGACTCTTCCATCTTTTCATACTCACCTATCATTGATTCTTCTTGTTGTTGTTGTTGTTCTTGCATCAGCTCTCTCATCACAAGGTCTTCTGGCTTCAATTCCAACAAATCATAATTTCAGTTATTAAAAAAAAAACACAAACCAATCATATTTTGAGGATGAAAAGCAAAGCTTATACCTTTTCTGTTCCTTGTAGACTTTCCTCTACAGCTTCTTCTTCTTCCTCACTTGAAGCTGGCACATGAGGTTGAACATTAACAAGTCCTTCTTGTGGTTGTTTGACCGGACTCTGATTTTGGTCTTGAGGCAAACCAGAAGTGCTAGAACCGCCACCACCACCGAGAACTTTGTTGCGGTAAAGAAGATCAAGGCGATGAAAGTAAGGACATGTTTTAGCATCTTGAGGACGTTTCTTGTTGCTTTCTTTAACTTTCTTGTAGTATTTGTTTATGTTTTCCCATTTCTCTTTGCATCTCTTTGCGTTTCGATTGTATCCCATTCTCTTCATTGAACTTGAGATCTCTTCCCATAAAAGTCCTTTAGGTACATTATCTTGATACCTTGGTTCCATTCCACTTCTCAAGTTAATAAGCGCTAGAATCTCCGCCTTTGGCCATCTTGATGATGATGGTAATGATTGAGGTTGATCCGAACTCATCATCATCATCTCTTGTTGTCTTTGTTCTGCTTGATGATGAGGAGGATTAGTATTAGGATTAGGAGGAGGTTGAGGAGGAGGAAGAATCTGTTGTTGTGGAATCGCCAGTATTGGTTGTTGTAATTGAGATTGAGTTGTTGATAACGGCGGTTCTACCGCGCGTTTAGCGGCTGTGGGTGGCGGTTGATGCGGTAGTGGCGGTTGAGGCGGTTGTAATGATAAAGAAGGAGGTAACTGAATGTTGTGGCCAGTGATTTTTTGAATCAATGAGATAATTGCCGCGTCACGAGAAGCAGAGGCTGCTCGTTCTTGAGACATAAGCTCATGTTCACGAGCTAATCGAGACATTTCTTGACGTTTCCAAGCTTCTTCTCGATCTAAACGTTCTTGTTCTCTCTTCTCAAGCGCTTCCAAGAAGCTGCGTTGCATCATAGTTTGCTTTTGCATTACTTGTCTCACCAAACCTTCGAATAATTCCATCATCTTACCGCCTCCACCGCGGCTTCCACGTTTGCGTTTGCGGCTACTTGAACCGGCAATGTTAGCTTGATCAACGTCCATATCTTCGTCGTCATCATCAGACCCCATTCCTGAAGCTGTAGATGAACTATGAGACGAGAAAGTAACGCCGGGAAAAGTGGGACCTAGTGAAGTTGGAGGAGGAAGCGGTTGAGTAGGTGTAAAAGAGACTGTGTTTTGCATTTGAAACGGTTGCGAGAAAACAGGAAATGGAGAAGAAGAAGAAGAAGGCATGAGGATGGGATTAGCGACGGTGAGAGGAGCGACGTCGAGAGAAGAGGGATGAGGAGGAGGAGTAGTAGTATTGAGAGCTTCAAGCTGAGAAAAAAACTTATAAGCTTTACCATCATGACGACCACCGCGACTTTCTTTAGTGCGTTTGTAATATTTTTGAACGTTTTCAAATTTCTCTTTGCATTTTTTAGCACTGCGTTTGTAACCTAACTCCAAAAGCTTCCTGTGTTCAGAAAACATGAAAATAAAATTTCAGAGTCTAATTTTATTATTTTTTGTTGTTATTAGCTGGAAAAAAATTATGGGCACTGTTAGATCGAAATTTTTATTTTTTTTTTATTTTCTTGGGATTTACAAAATCGAAAACGTCACAGAAACTCATGAGCCAATTCTGTAATAAACAAACAGTTCTTTTATTTTTTTTCTTGGGGATGGTGAAGATGCTTGATCTCGAATATATTACTATTTATATCAATATACAAAAAAATATTGGTAAAAAAGGTTTAAAAAAAAACACATGCAAATGGATCTCTATGTGCAAGAAACACCATTGATGAAGAACAAGAATTGTAATGAAGAAGAAAAAGAGTTTAAAGAGAAAGACCTGGAAACATGTTCCCATAAAGGAGCTTTGAGAGTAGCATCACGAAAAGTTGAATCCATATCGGATCGGATCGTAAGAAGAGCAAGAGTCTCTTCTCTAGGCCATCGATTTCCAGATGAAGAAGACGAACTTCCTCCTCCTCCTCCTCCTCCACCACCACCGTCATCCGCGGCGGCTGAGAATCTCATAAGCTCTTCTAAGTTAGCTGGAGGTCTTGAACTAATCGGAGAAGCTTCCTCCACAACTTCATTACCACCTCCACCTCCACCTCCTTGTTCCATCTCTATATTCACCAATCTTGATTTTGAATCTTTTCTACCACACTCTCTTTCTCTCTAGCTTAGAGTTTTTGTTTTTCTCATAAAAATCATTGATGATGAAGAAGGAAATAAGAAAGAAGTTGTTTGTTTTATTTTATTTTTACTGCAACTAGTCGTGGAGAAAAAAAAAAGAGATGATGAGGATTACGAGGATGATGATGATGATAGATAGAGAGAATGAAAGCAAAGAGAAGTTAATAAAGCTGAAGCCTCTTCTAACTTTGCAGCAAATAATTGTTAAACCCACTTTTCTTCACCCTCTTTTTCATTTTTCGAAAAAGGGTCCACATATTTTATTTTTATAAATTAAATCCAATTTTTATAATTGTTATAAATTTTATAAGCTTTAAAAGTTAAATTTGGATCCGCAAACATCTCATTGCCAGTGATCCGATTAATTTCTTTAGTGTAAAAATTGCAAATAAATATAATAAACACAAAATCATGTGCCTCCCATGTAGTTGTCCTCTCCCACCACCATGTCTCCGATGTCCACGTGGCATTGTCTAATTGGTAGGGTCTATGACAATCAGATTTCCGGGAAGAGGAGGGACAAAATTGGAATTTGAAAAAAGTTTTTACCCGATTTGAGCTGGACCAGCCTTGACATCTTCCCCACTCTCTTTCCTCTCCAATTCAACTGTCTCTCTCTCTTCTTATTTTATTTTTCTTTTGAGTTATACATTTAGTTACAGAAATAGACCAAACAATAGTGATGTAAGACAATAAAACAGACAACAAATAGTAAACTTGTTAAATTAATTTTATTATAAATTATATATAATGCATTGCCGTGTAATTTTGGTAAAAGATAAGTGTTTTGAAACTTGGACTCTCATATCCTAATGATTTAAGATCATTTTTTATTCATACTGATCCGGTTTTTTAATTTCATCGTAAAAGAGATAATTAAAAAAAGTTGGCATACAGAAATTTCACGTAAATATGTAAGCTAAGTTAAAGTACTATTGAAAACCTAAAGTAGGCTTCCAATGCAAATAAACTCCCAAAATCTAATATTAGTGTTATAAAGCAAAAGGAAAAAAAAAGTTATGCCGTTTTATCATCTATCTTAATTAGTATATTTTGCAATTTTAGACTAGACGTCCAAAAATATAGAGTGACATCAATTTAAAATTTTAGTTTTAGACATTCTAGAAAGGAAAACAGAAACGCTCTAATAAATTTAAAATACATGAATTCGAAAATCACAAACAGACACTTTTAATTTTTATATAACAAAGTAGCAAACTTATTTGTACATCACAAATTTTGCAAGCGTTTTTACGAATTAATGCTGACATATATAGTTCAGAGTCACGAACATGCATGGTATCAATTTTCAATTTTCAATAAACGTACACACAATGTTATATAATCTTTGACAAATTTTCAATTTTTGTGTGTTTTACTAAAAGTTAAAGACATTTCATTGACTAATTATTGATATATATATATATATGTTTTTACTTAAGATTTAGTGTTTAGATGTTTATTTACATTGAAAAAATAAGTTGAGTTTTAAGTTGCAACTCATTTTTAAATAGATTTAAAGTCCACATATATAAATTTCACGTAAATGCATGATCTAATTTAAATACTTAAGACCTAAAATATGCTCCAAAGAAATATAAACTCAAAAAATCCAATAGTGTTAAATTGCAAAAAACAAATATTAAGTCGTTTTATAATCTAGATGTATTAGTATATTTTTGCATTTTCAAATAAATATAGTATGTTTTGTCAATACATTAAAATTATATAAATAAATACTTTTATGACTAGAGAATTTCATTAATTTAGAAAAAATATTATTAATCAATAAATAATTATTATTAATTTGATTATTTTGTTTACAGAGAGTATTTCAAAATATCATATTTTGAAATAGCTATCGTATATACAATTTTAGGTGTAGTTTGAGAAGATAATACCATGTATTTTTATGAATAAGACAAAAATATAAAACTACAAAAAATAAAATAATTATAAATAAACAAATCACAATAGAATCATATTTTACTAAATTATATTATATATATTTTATATTTTTACATGATATTAATGAGACTATATAATTACAGAGAATCTTAAAAATATATTATCTTATTATTTTATTAAATTGTACTAATTGCATTGACCTAACTCAAAAAAATCATTATTAGTTTATACCACATTAATAGATTTTACTGTATCTTATAACCTTGCATAAATCGTCCATTCCACTGGGAATCAAACTATGAACACAACATAAACAATCCGTGCGCTCAACCAATAGCTGAAACAAATGGTGGTAAAAGTTATCAATCATTTTTTCTCTTTTTACAAACGTAATTTTTTTGTGTGTTTACATTTATATTTATAATATAAATTAACTGTAAGAAACAGCTGGCCCAAAAACACTGATCCTAATCTAATAAAATAAAAGTCAAAATGATGGGGTTTTTTTTTTGTTTGGTAACCAGATTTTTCGACAAGAAGTACAATATTACAATCTAATAAATAGACCTAATAAAAATTAGGTAAAATAATGGAATAAGTACATTTTAAGATAGTAAAGTTGTGGTGAAGATAGATAGGAGGTGATGATGATCACAAAATTGAATAGCTTCATATCTAAAATTAGTTGCAAACTGAAGACATCGATGCAGACACTCACACTAACACATTCTACACTCTTAAATAGCTCTCACCTACACAACAAATTTTACAACTATTACACATTTCACTTTCATTACCAAATCACGCTACATAAAAAATACACCGCTGGTTTCTAGTTATACATAAAAAGAAAAATAGAATTAAATTACTATATAAAATTCGTGAATGTTAAAGATAGCAATATGAGTTGAAGAAGATGCTAATTAATAATAGAGAAATAAATAAATAAAAAGATAGAGGAAGAAGAAGAAGAATGAATAGTGAAGATGGGCGGTGGAAGTGGAGAACTTTCTTGAAGAGGAAAGAAAGAGAAAAGAGAAAAGAGAGAGAGAGAGAGAGCGGCGGAACACAGCTGTATTCTCTCTTATTTCCTACTTTCACATGCTTTTTTATTTTTATTTTTTTCACTTATTTATTACTTATTACATGTGATGTGTTTTTATTATGTTTTCTATTAATTTTATATAATTCTAATTAAAGCTTAAATTATAATTTATAACAGACAAGTAGAATAATCAGACGAGGTGGTAAGAACATGGTCGCGGACTGACTTCCTTGATTTCTGATTCTCTATAATTATTTTTTCACATAAAAGATTTAGATCTTAGTGAGTTTTGATTTTATCTTTAAATTTAAACAACGTCTCTCTCGACCAATAGAAACTTTGAATATATGTATAAAAAATCTGAGTCTCATTCATTAAGACACAAGTTGTCAAACTCATTACTTTCCCTACTTGTGTCATACGAGGACTACCCAAGTTAACAAGTCAACATCATTTTGACGAGTCACAAAATTAGTTAAAAATGGTCCGGGGATATTTTTATTTATTTACAATTGCATAATTTTCCACACCCACAAAATCAAGATTCCTTTCAAATATCCTTTTTTTTATTACAATCTTATCTACATTTTTAAGTGGCAGCCAATAAATACTTGTTACAAAGTCAAAACCAGAACAAAAGGATTGTTTTTACTAATACTTACTTACACTAACTCTTCAAAAATCTAACTTTGATATAACTAACTGCAATAACTATGAGACCCCTTAAAATAGACGCAATGATGCAAACAACAGCTCTCTCATCATAATGTCAATTTCAGTGTTTACGACAAAACAAGAAGCAAAACCTGGGCTCACTTGCCAGTGTGTCAGAGAGTTCATGACAAGTCAACTCACACCACAACATCTCTGATTTTAAACCTACAGTTTTTTAGAACACACACACACTTCTTAAAAATCTATCCAACCAAAGACCTTTCCTTAAATCCCCACTAAATCCACAATCTATGGACCACTTTTCTCAACCCCCCTTCTCTACTAGTGGATTTATTCTTCTTTAATATATTAAACATAGTAAAAACACACAATATTATGTGGCTATATCAAGATTGGTAATGTAGTAGATAGGGAAATAAAACAAAACAAACAAAGATAGATAGACTTCAATGGTGAAGATTTGATGTTGTTGTACATATTACACTCGTTTTCTCAACAGGGAAGAGTTGAAAAAAATTTGAAATCTCAGATGTACAAAAAAGAAAGTGAACAACGAATAAACAAAAGAGTGGCATATTCAATTAGTCAGACAAAAGTTAAGGTTCTGGTTCTTACCTATGTACAAGCACAAGGTAGAGCTGAAGCAACATGCTTAAGTGTTCATTGGGAACTAATCGTGGAACCCAAAATTATCTTACCACACTGCCCAACTGTTAATCTGAGAGGCTCATTAGTAGTTGGGGTTGCTCTGCAACACAGCCGTCGTGGCGCCTGTTCGTAAAAAGAAAGGAAGAAACGTTATTTGCAAATTATTAAGAAAAGAGCAGAAACATTATGTGATCAAAAGAATAAACAAGAAAAACCTCACCAAGTGCCAATGTTTACTCAGAGGAAACCCTAAGACTTGGATCTTTTCGACCTTATGCAAAGGAAGAGAACGTGGAAAACATAAAAGTTTCCTCTTTAAATCATCCTTCATCGAGGTTCTTGTGTACATTCCAAGGGTAGCATTGCCTTCTCGTCCAACCTCTTTCAAGAAGAAGCGAATAGGCTTCTTACAAAGAGATGAAATTGGAAGCTTTATGTCAACATCAAACTCATGTGGCTGACTTATCCCGTTCCAGGCAGAGAATGAAAGCTCAGCTCGCTCAAGATCCCGTGGTAGGAGGATACTAGGGAAAACTTGTACAACATAACCAAGAGATATCGCAAATGTCAACCGGTTCGTGTGATCATAGCAGATGGATCGCTGCAAAACACTCTTGGGATCCAAACTCATGGCTCTTGTAAAGAGTTTCAAACTATCTAAAGTTGATAAGCCCGGATAAAGAGGATTAACAGCTTCAACATGATGAATTGAGACAAAAGGTGCAATGGGATGAGTAGACAATAGACCATGAGCATCTCCTTTAATATCCCACTGCCACAATCACAACAAAATCACGAATCTAGCATTGATAAAATATAAAGATCCAAGAGATCATGGACGCAGAGACAACAAAACATACCTGGTGAAAGCCAGGCTCTCTAGACAGAGGAACTCCTAGTTCAGTAATACAAGCATGGAGACGATCATCACTACCATATAGCTTCGGATATCTATCAATACAATCATCATGAATCCTGGACAAAGCTTCAGCTAAAGGGTAGCTAATAGCAATACCACCACCACCAAAAGCCATATTATGACTAAAATAAGAATTAGCAGAATGACTCTCTGATGGAGATCCAACATAAACCATTTCAGAAGCATCATACTTACTCAACACAGCAATTAGATTATCAACATTGAAAATAGTATCATCATCACCAAGAACAAACCACTTAACATCAGGTAAAGAGAGACGAAACGACTCCATTGCAATACGAGAAATGCGTAATCCAGAAGGATGACCAGTAGGATTAGTATAACGAAAACGAGAGCTATCTTCAGAAATAATTATAGAAGGAAGTGAATCATCAACATCATCATCATCAGTTGAAACTTGCTCTTCAAGCCAAACATGACCACGCATTAATTTAGGTTTCCACCATAATCTAACAAGCTCTTTACGACGTTCCCAAAGCTGTGAAGATCCAGCAATACCAAACATCAAGTGATTTAGAGATAAATCAAGTTTATTATCATTATCAATCTTCCATAGAGTTAGATTTCTAAGTTCATGATCGGAGATAGGAAGAGACGGCGGCGGAAGGTGATGGTGTCGTTTGTTCCAGAGATGTGTGTCTTCCCAATCTTGAAGGAGATGCCAGCAACGAGAAGTGGTTGGTGAGAAGACGATAGAGAGCCAAGCGACGGAAGCGAGAAGAAGAGCGGAGGTTGCGACTAATGTGGTGGCGAAACGAGTGAGACGACAACGACGAATTCGAGGACGAGAGGTTGGTGAAGAGTTAGATGAAGGATAAAGGTAAGGGATGTATGAGAACATGACGGTGAGGATTAAACGCATCGCCGCAACCGCACATTTCCGCCGCCGGGCGATACTAAACGGCGGCGAAATTGAGTTTTCCGTTTTAAATTAGGGAACAAGGTTTCGTATTCCCCACCGTTTCTCTCTCTCTCTCTCTCTCTCTCTCTCTCTCTGTCTTTCTCGCCGTCTATTTGTTTTTGATCCTGATTCTGATTCTGATAGGGTTCGATTTTGAGTTTTAAAAAACTGAGGGCGGATTTTGGGAAGAAAAGGTTTGTATAGTTGGGCTAGATCTAGGCCTGTATTAAACGGGCCTTATATGGGCTCAATTAGGGTACAAAGGATTCTTTGTGTTATAATGTTGTGACCACATTTTTTATTTTTATATACACTTCACTTCCCAGGTGGCATGTGGTTGTACTATCGGAAAGCTCAATCACCATCGCTGTCTGTCAGATCAGAGACTCAGAATTCAAATCTATTTTCCAATTTTCTTATTTTTCATCTTTTTCCTTTACTTAATTCTAAGAAATCACTACTTTTTCTTCAAAGAAACGTTTTACTCCCAAATCTTAAGATCATCTTTAACCTTATACACCATTGTAGTATTGAAATTACACACTACGGAAATCATAAGAGTCTTTACGTAGTGCTCGTAGTCTAATATTCTCATTTGATTTTTTTTTTTGTGTGGCTTAAACTACTATTTCAGAATTCTAAGTCACTTATGAGTTTTTGTTCTACAACTATTTGACTCTAAGTTCTATAGAATTGGAAGTATATGACCGGTTCAATCTCTTTGTATGCTCTAAGCAAAGGAAGAAAATATGCCTCGTTATTACTTCATAAAACTATTTTTAATTTCATAATCAGACTATTAAAAAGGAAAAAAAAATATTGTTAAAATATAACTATTTTTGCATTCCTCCCCTCCCATTTGAAGTTTTTAACCATACTTGTCTTAAATTGATAATTAACATATTCAATTTGTCTTCTAATATGGTAAACCACATATATTTTTTTCTATTTTTATTTTCAGAAATTGTTTTTAGGCAGTATTAATCAATACTGAAATGATCACCACTTACTTATTTTAGTTTCTTTAAATCAAACACTAATTCAAAAATATGTTTATCGCTATGTAATTGTTCAAACCTTGATTCAAAATAAACTAGAGATTTGAGAAAAATAAGTTTAGGTCAATTAGTTTTTTCTTCTTTTCTAACTTACAATTTAACTAAAAAGTCATTAATAAATAATAAAAATTTTAATTATTTTTTGTTAAATTAAAATCCACAAAGTCACAATCATAATTAATAAAAATTCTAAAAAGGTAATATTATAAAAAAAATTATAAACCTTCATTTCTTTTGCATAAAAATGCTTTAATATTTTGTTGTCCTATGTCATTGCCTTTATTGCCTACCCTTTGGGCCGGACGCAATGGATGCACAAAAATAAACGTTTCAAGAATTGCATAGAGCGATGCATACCATGACTTATAATTTTTTTTTTCCTCCATGTTGTTTAAATCGAGCACCGACTATATAAGAGAAATATGAACTAGCCAGAACAGTCATGGAGCCAAACCAGCATAAGTCCTTTTGACGGAAGAGGAGCCATCAGAATACTTCCCAATGATTGGTCACACTCAAGTTACATACATTTCCAAGATTGTTTTCGATTTTTTTTTTTTTTGGTTGAGACACTAAGGTTGAAAACTTTATATCAAGAATCTTCCATTAAATTGCCAGAATCGTCTTGGAAATAAATTAATAATAATTTTTATTATTTTTAAATGCTTGCTTTTTAACTCTTGGATTCTTTCGGATTAGAAATCGTGTTAGCGTTACCCTTTACCGAAATTTTAATTTTACGTAAAAAAGATTTAAAAATAAAAAATCTGGTTGCAAACATCTTTTTCGTGGATTCAATAGCTTCACTTGTGTAGAATGTATCACAAATCAATCACCATCCATGTCTTATCTCCAATCTATCTCAATACCGTTCGTCCGTGATCTTAAATAAGTGACTTTAGTCCTACAAAAAGTTGTCAAGTTTAATCTATTAAAAAATAATAACTATGCAGCGAGTCTTATATCATTTCGGATAATGAAAGCATCAAACGGCGTAATGTAACATGATACACCTACTAACCTATGATATATAGAACTCTAGTTTTCTTTTGAGCAAAAAAAAGACGATTTTCCTACATTAATTAAACTCAAACAATAATTTCTTTGTTTTTAAGAGATTGAATTTTTAGAGTTTGCTCATATAGTAAAAACAATAAATAATTAGTCATAACTACATTATTCTTTAATATTAAACAATTTCCAATAACTATGAACCGATAATATTTTTTATTATTTTCAATCAATGCCTACAATTTATTGATAAAAATGTAGAAAATAAAAATTTGTAGAACAAGAAAATAAAATAAAATAAAACAAGCTTTTAGAAACCGATTGAGAGAAGACATTGGTATTTCCGACAAGTAGCTTTGTTCCTCTGTTCGTTATTTGCCGCGTGATTTATTTGTCACACAACTCATAAAAAACGACCAGCACGAATCACAAAGATAAGCATATGTAAAAAAAATTGATAAATCGGATATCATAACATTGACTAGTTAAGGCGGCATTAAATTAAAAGCAACAAGAGAATTGTGTCGGTGAGTGGTTGGTGGATTGGGGTCTCAATTACAAGAGAAAAAAATCGTGTATGTATGTACAAAAATACTTGGCGTAGAAGAAGAACATCATCCACGTTTTTGTACGTAGAAAATGAAAGAAAACGACATTGCATCTAACATCTTTACTTGACGACATCTTTGGATTCAAAATTAATATATCATAGAAAAAAACTGAGTATTTTAATACTTGAGACAATGATTCTCCCACCGTTCCTTTGCTTTTGAATTAATGTGTATACTTTATTTAATATTGTATTGTTTGAACTTTGATGTTTGTATAATTAAATTTTAGAATTGGAGAGGTGAAGAATAAGGTAGAGCATATACATGCATGCATCCGTGCAAACTTATTTCAGTCCGGTTGGTGGTACTCATTTACATTTTTTCAAGAGAGCATTTTTTAATGTTTTCTTTGAAAACCATGCGAAAAAATTGCTTTAATTTATGAGTAGATTTACAAGAGATTTTTACGTCTTTTATTAAAAAGAAAAAGAAAAAGCAAATAATTTTCTTAATCAGCATTTAATTACCGACAGATTGAAAAACTCTAATTTTGTTGTTAACATACACTCCAACTTTACCAATTTTGTTGACCAGATATCGTTGGTGTACTAGCAAGTGCAATGGTTATGAAACTTTTGGTGTAATTTTAGAAGTCATTTTAGAATGTCCTCATATTTAACAGAGAAACACTAGTTTTGTTATTAGAGATCACGTAGATAGTTAAAGAGAAAAAAAAATTAGATTGTTGAGAAATTTGGTGATGATTACCACAAGAGTAAGCAGAGAGAAATCAAGCAATCATAAGAGCCACATTTCAATCAAGACAAGTACATAGTACGTTGATACAAAGATCAAATGTTTTAGGCAACAAAGTATAGGAAATTTTTGAGGAATATCAATCTTAAATAAGTTCTGGTTGAGTTTCGTAATGATTATGTTTATAGGAAATAGTGGTTGGTTCAATTGAGAAAATAATGTATTTTATTGTACTTTGCCTATAAAGTCATAATTAATGTGATAGACCTGCTTAAAATTATTCTTTCTTAGCCCTTGATTTAGAAAAATGTTTACGAGTTAAAACCTCTTAAATTTAAGAAAGCCTATAAAATTTGCTTGATAATAAACTAAAATATTCAAATTAACAAAGATATCATATTAAATTTAAATAAATGTAGAGAAATAAGTCATATGTGGAGTGAACGTTAATATATATATATATATATATTTAAAAATTAACGAAAATTTCATACCTATAGTTAAATAAATGTTAAATATAGTTTCGCATCTGAAATGTTAGAACCGGACTTGCATATGAAAATCGATTTAGCACATAACAATCGATGAAATGTAAAACATATAATATGCTTAACATTTACGAATAAAATCCTAATCTAATGCAGGAAAATTCAGTGATTTTTAAAGCTCAACATGCAATACATTTAACAAAAAAAGGAACCCGCTCTTATCAAAACAATGGTTAAAAAAAAAATTCTGAAACGGCTAACAAAAATTTACTAAAAACATAATTAAATAAATAATCAAGAGCCCTTTTATATTTTGAAAAAAAATTAGTAGTTTATCTGACAAGTGAGATAAATTACCAAAATTGATTACAAAAAAAGAATAAATGATCTATCTACAGCATATACTATGGTCCCCAACATAACACCTCCAAATCAATTTCGTACTTGACATTTGCGTGGCGACTTCGAACACTATCAATGTAAAGTGTCAAACTTCATTCACTACCATAAAATAAAATCTCACCATTTTCTTAAAACTTCCAAAAATTTAATCTCCTTTCTAGAATATCAATACAAAACAAAATATATGTATTACGTGAGCAAATAACGCCCATAAATATAATAGCTATCAATGTCAAAAATAAAAATAAAATAATATAATGCCTATTATTATTATAATTTGATAATTTAAAAACAAAACGGCAAAATAAATGTGTTTTAAAGAGTAAATCGTAGTGGTTATAACGTCAGCGCATCTTCTGAGAAAGCCTTCTTCTTCTTAACAAACTGGTCCAACTCTGTTTCTCTCCTTAATCTTTAAAGAAAAAAAAACCATTTTATTATTTTCTTCATCTTCTTCTTTAATCACAATCTACCAAACACACACACTCCTAAATAATCAGATATAAATTCTCCGATTCTCTTGTTCTTTCTTTGTCGGCTGTTACTTAGTTTCTCAGAAACTCACTTATCTCCTTCTTAAACACAACTCACTGAAACAACTCCTCACCACTTTCTGTTTTCTCAAAATGTCTTGTTTCCTAAGTTGTGTCCGTTTCGATGACTCAGCTACCTCCACCGACAATAACAAACCCATGATCAAAGGATCTGTTTCTGTCTCTGGTGTGACTTGTTATAGCTGGGATGATGTTGAGTCTCTTACTTCAAATTTCTCTAAACTGATTGGTTCTGGTGGTTATAGTAGTATTTACTTGGCTCGTTTGTCTAGCTCTAACAACGCTGCTCTTAAGGTTCATGTTAGTAGCCATCGTCTTTATCAAGTGTTTAAGTCTGAGCTTGAGATTTTGCTTCGTCTTCAACATCCTTACATTGTTAAGCTTCTTGGTTACTTTGATGATTCAGGTTCATTTATTTTAACTCTGGTTTTAATTTCATTTAGATTAGCTTATTTATTTTTCAAATTCCTTAGTTGTTAATCATCATCAATCTTGACTAGTCCAAGAACTGGTTCTATGGGTATGAATTATTAACATCCATTGAAAAGTCAATTACTTTAAAGAACAAAGTTTTTTTGAGGTTTATAAATAATTGCATGTTGTTCTTATTCTTGTCTTGTCCTCATTAAAGTTCATTGCTTTATCTAAATAGTGTTATTCACTTTTACCTCAATTGGTTTCATTATTGCAAATTAATTGTAAGTGTATTATTGTTAAGGGTACAATCTAATGTTCATGTTCTTGTTTAATCTTTCAGAAGAAAGTGGTGCACTTTTACTAGAGTACCTTCCTCAAGGTAACCTTCAAGAGAAGCTTAACCGCAATAGTAAACAAGTGTTACAATGGAGAAATCGAACTGCTATAGCGTTTCAAGTTGCACAAGCAATTGAACATATTCATGAGAAATGTAGTCCTCAGATTGTACATGGTGACATCAAATCCTCCAATATCCTCCTTGACAAACATTTCAACTCCAAGCTTTGCGATTTCGGATCAGCTAAAGTCGGGTTTTCATCAATGGTTCAGCCTTCTACAACTATGTCACCTCGATCATCTAAACAAGTGATGATGATTGGGTCTCCAGGGTACACTGATCCTCATTACTTGAGAACTGGAATTGCTTCCAAGAAGATGGATATGTATGGGTTTGGAGTAGTGGTTCTTGAGTTGGTTTCGGGTAAAGAAGCGGTTAGCACTGGGAGAGGTGAGATGCTTGTGCATACAGCAGCTCCACTGATTAGCGAGTTTCTTGATTCAAATACAGATGTTTCAGAAGAGAAAGTGAGACAATTCTTGGATCCAAGATTGTCCAGGGACACTAGTCTTGATTTAGTAGAGGTTAAGACAATGCTGCGTGTGGCTGCTTACTGTCTTCGCAGCCCGCCATCGCTTAGACCCTCGGCTTCTCAAGTAGTCCAAAAGCTAGTCAAGAAGATCCCATCATTGTCTTTCCTTGGTGTTGGTAAAAAAGAGTGATGTATAATATGTATGCATATTAACTGCTATGTTTTGGACAATGAGGTTTAGGTAGTGATTGTGTTATAGCCTTATAGGTATAGTTTTGGTTAGTGATGTGTATAGTAAAAAAAAAAAAAAATCACTGTTAATTGCATTGTGTAAAGGACATTACTGTGTGATGTATAATACAAACTCTTATTGTAAGTAAATAGCAATTCATAAGATTTAAACTTTAAAAATAAAAAAAAGTTGGAATTTTTGAGATTGAAATTAACTTCTTTAAGAACTTGGTCAAGGCCTTGAAGGAGAGAAGTAAAAAAAAAAAAAGCTGAGGTTTTTAGAAACCCAATTAGATAAGAAAGAACAATGAGGCCGTAAAGTAAAAAAAACCCAATTCTTGTTTTGTTCATATTTGATCAGCATCTCTCTTCTTTGACAAGACATTTCGGTGAAGCAATGTTGTCTCTTGCTCTAACGTTACGTATTCCTTCGGTAATATCGGTGAGGAGCACTAAACTGGGAAGGAGTGTAGGTTATGGTGGCGGGAATTGGTCGGGAGTTACGAAGTTGTCGGAGAAATCGAAGAGTAAACGAGGTTATGGTCTTTGCTGTAAGGCGGAGTTAGCAGAGCTAGCTCCAGCTGTTTCTGCTGCTTATGGTGTTCTTCTTTTAGGAGGCGGTCTCTTTGCTTGTAAGTTTATCTGACTTCTGATCTCTTTCTCTGTTTCGATTTTTGGGCTTGCTCACTTCTCACTAAAGTTCTGAACTTTGTTGTCCGAAATTGAAGATAACAAATCTGGAAGCAAGGGTTCTCTTTTTGGTGGTTTGACCGGTTCTGTTCTTATGGCATCTGTAAGATCGAGCTTCCTCTCTCTCTCTGTTATCATTGTTAGTTTCTGCATAGTGAAGTCTGAAATTGTCATTTGAGGAATGTTGTGAGGAACTAAGTGCACTATTGAAGTTATTTTTGTTGCTTAGTGTAGTTCTCTTCCAAGCTTTGTTGTTTAAGTTCCTTGAGAACAATGCTGTTTTTGTTTCTTTAGGGAGGCTTAAGAAACTATCTTAACAATTAATTTACTAGAAGAATGTTCTCCTGATGTTGCATAAGCTCAGTTTCTATAATATATTTGAAGGTCTGATCAACTTTACTTACTAATAAGTTCAGAAGCTTGTCTGATTACAGCTGTTTAAACTCCTGGTTGTTTTCTATGTTTTCCGGTGTATTATCGTATCTTATGCTATCTTCTTGATTGTGTTCCTCCAAAGTTTGTCTTCCACAAAATCTTTGGCTCTCTTTATGCTTCTTGTTGAGCAAAGTTTTCTATCTCTATTTGGTTTTGTGATCAGTAACTGCATAACTGAAAGCACCCACATCATCTTCTTGTTCATCTGTTGAAACAATTACAAACTCGTTAACTGAGCATTCCTGTGTTTGAATATCCATATAGGCCTACTTCCTTACGAAATCACCAGAGAATAAAGTCCTTGGCGATACCATAGGTCTAGGTGCTGCCTTCCTCTTTTCTTCCGTTTTCGGTAAGCTCCTCTTTGAGAAGATTTGCTTTGTCTTTTCAAATATGTCAAATGTGCCACGAATCTCTTCTCATTTGATGTTCTTTCTACAACTTTCTTGCAGGATATCGTTTGGCATCTTCCCGGAAACCAGTCCCGGCAGGCCCACTACTACTCCTTTCCGTAGGCATGCTGACCTTCTTTGTCATGGCGTATATGCACGACAGTTTACCTGCTGTACCCATACCCGATCCTTTACCTCTACCTTAGCTTAGATGAGAGCATGGGCTTATAATCAGATAGAAAAGCTCTCAAAGTATGAAGAATAAATAAAGTTGTGCTTTTGCCCACACATCAATAAATTGCAAAGCTTTGTGAGGCATAAGTGGAGAGAATATTGTTTGTTTATCAGACAAAACTATAAAGGGTTGTTGCCAAAATCATAGACAAATGCATCTCCATTGAAAGATGATAGTTGCTTTTGTTTTCTTTGTTGGATGATCCATGCTAAGTTTGAATATTTTGCGGACATTATTGAGAATCTTTGGGTCCACATATCTTTCTATGAACAAGTATATGCACTTAAAGACTGAAAGTGATGTACCATCTGGCCTTGTTTGATCTAAGAACTGCAACTTGATGTGGCTTTAAGGCCAGCTTCTGGAAAACCTGTCAAAACTAAATATGGTTACTGTTTTGAAATATTGAGTTTGTATTCTTAACTAGCAGGAATATCTTGAGCTTCTGTGTTCTTATCACCATGGACAAGTTTATCGACTGGATTCGTCTCAGTCCAATTAGCTGCATCTGTGTATCCCAGCTCAAACAGCATTTCCAACACCTCGTCTGCTGCTGGCTCCAGTGCCCAATTCAATAGCTAAGTATCAGAAAACACCAAGATGTTTTTAAATACTTACTCTCAATTTCAAAGGAGAATGATCTCATTAGAAGAAACTGAGCACTTACTTGTCTAGAAGTTGCTCTGTTTAAAGGGTTGCAATCTGGGCTGATCTCAACACCCTTTAGTTTGAAGTTACTCGCAGATAAAGCACAAACTCGAACCTGACAATGATTAATTCAGAAAGAAAGTTCATTTAGCTCTACAGAACATCTTCAGAAGTCAAATGGATGAACATATAAAAAGGCTTCTAAAATTTTGAAAAGGCCACACGCTCTTTGACAACTCAATGATATGACATGAACTGCTGAAAGGCGCAGACACAGATGAGAACAAAACAACAATTAGATTGTTAAACAACAATCAGATTTAATAAGGTCTGTTTTTGTTTATGTTTCAACCATATACCAATTTTGGATATTAGTCTAGTCATGCCGGGTCGGCTCATATCGACGAACTACTTTTCCAACGAGAAATTAATGCTTTTTAAAGTTTCGGAACTTACAATAATTTGATAACAAATAAACAGAATCTTCGTCTAATGACTAATGAGTGAATGATTAGTTATAACTTATAAGATCATCTCCTATAGTTCTGAAATGTTTTTCCAATGGTACAACAAAAAATGTTTTTCAAAAAATAAGGAAAAATGAAAATACGAACATTTTTTTAATATATTTGGGGGAGCACTATCCACAAAAACTTATTTCACCTCAAAATGATTAATATTGGAATAATTCATTTTAAAGAAAAATATGAGGTAATCCACTGGAGAAAAACTTAAATTTATTTTAATTTACATCATTTTGAGGGGAAAATGATGTAAACTATGGGTAGGTCTGTCAATTTGGGTAATTATCTGCGGGCATCCATCCCGTTTGACCCGTCGCGGGACGGGTGCGGATCGACAAAATTTGGATTTAAATTTTAGCGGGTCATGCAGGTGCGGATAATGATATTTTGCATATGCGGGTTTAGCGGGTCTGGTGGGTATCCGCTAATTTTTTTTTAATTATTTTTTTTGTTATGAGTTTTTAAAGAAAAATTAGGTTGTTTTAAGTTTTTTTTTTTAAATAAATTACTCAATAGTTTTGAGTTTTTTTTTGTGTTTAGTATTTTTTGTTGTTATTTTATAAAATTTTTTAGATATAATATATATTTTTAAATAATTTAAAATTTTTTTAGCGGATATGCGGATAACCCGCTAATTGATGCGGGGCGAATGCGGATTACTTTTTTAATACTCGTGAGTCATGTGGATAAAACTCTTTTAGTTATACTAATCCTATGTTAACCTCAGTGAAAAAAAATCTATGATGTGACATTAGAAAAAATATATTCAGCTTTGGTGGGAACTAAGACCACTTCCATTGGTTAGATTTAGAGGTGGTGGTGAATTTTTTAGAATTAAAAGATAATGTTTTTAATTTAAAAGAAAATGATGGCCAATAAAAATGAAACAGTTAGAATTCAAGGGTTTTAAAATTGATGAAAAAATTTCTTAAATATCTTTAGAATGAACTGTTTCTAACTTATCTCCTAATTTCTCTTCTCTTTAATACTTTTATATTTTAAGAACCCCATTAAATCTGTTGGGATGAACTTAAGCAACTTCACACTACCATGATATATAGTGTCCATCGAAATATATGTTATAGACATGGTGGAAAAAAGTCGTGTGTCACCAGAGCCAGTGCATTACTAGGGGCCAGCTGACCCCTATAAATTTTAAAATATCTATTATATATTTTTGTAAATAATTATAAGGCTCTCTGTCTAAAATAATTTTTGATCGCAATACAAAGTTAATCTAAATACATGAAACAAATACACGAAACAAAAAAGATCTCATACATGAAGCAAACAAATGAATTTAGTTTCTAAAAGAATTAATGATTTAATAAGAATATCTAATAGTCAATATATTTTATTTTATGTTAAAATTATTTGTGACTCCTGTAAGAAAAATTTCTAGCATGGCCGCTGTGTGTCACCTACCAAATTTTTATCAAACCCCTATCTAGAATTATAGGACTGTGATTATCATTTTGAAAAAATACTGCTTTCTGTTTTTTTACTAATTCGGTATTAAAAAAAGGCGGACAGCTTGAAAAACAAGTATTCCACAGTGATAAAATTTTCACCGTGAAATAACAATAGTGTTTCTCCCATGTAAGTGTGAATTTGGGTAAAAGAGCTATATCTTGGGTGTTGGCCAAAATGACAAGTCACATTGAACCAGTTTTCTTGTCATTTGTAGCATTTGACACTACTAGCTCTCGTCTCTACGACTCTATCGTATTCTTTCTTCCTTGACTAGCCACAAATGGTTTAGGTTGCACCCTAGGCATAACGGTCTGGTTGCTATACCCCGGTATCCTTGGTCTATCTTCTCTTTGATAGTTTACTCTTGCGTTGTTACTTCCAGTTCTGTAGCTTCACATATTGATCCTTTCCTTTTGAGTTGTTGTTCAACGAGAACAGCTTAATGTAGCATTTCTTATAGGTCCATATAATGTTGCATATCTACTCGGTTTGTAGAAATCTCGACTTAGTTGTTTCACGATCTCTTGTACATAATTTTTTTTTATCAAAAGTGCTTCGAGCTCTTGATAGTATTCATCAATATATTTCCCTCCTGGTACAAGTCTCCTAAGCTAGTTGTGAAATTTACGATAGTAATACCTTGGTACAAATCTTTTTCATGATGTTCTTCAACTCAACCCAAGGTTCTACCTAATGCTCTCCAATCCTTCTCCTAGAAGGTCACAAGTTGATATCATAGAACTCTGTAGCGGTCACCTACACACGATTAGCCTGAGTATAGTGTTTAAACTCAAAGACCAACTCAATCTCTTTCTTCTCATTCCAAATAGGTGTCGGATCATTTTTTCCATAAAACGGCAGTATACGAAGCTTAAAACCACCAAATATATCTTAGGATTGCTTTCTTTCAACTCTATCTTGCATTGGCGTACTTTGACTTTCTTGATAAGTACCGTTATAATACTCCTCGGTCTCAATATCTATATGGCTCTTCAGAGCCGGTCTTGGAAAATTCGGAATTCCAAACTAAAGAAAAAACTCTTTCAGTTACTTATTCAGTAAAAAATTAGTGTCAACAAAACTTAAATAAAAAACCTACAATAATATCTTTTAAGAAATTAAGAAGTCAAATAGAAAGGAAAACGATTAATCTAAACAAAATTAATTATTTAATCTAATAAATTATTGGGACCTACATAATATTGGTTAATATTTTTATAATATTTTTTTCTATCAGAATTAATGACTCTTTTTCTTAAGGCCATTATTGATTCTATTTTTTAAGATATATAATTTTTTTTGTGGAACCCCTAAATATTGAAAGTCTAATCAAATGATTCATCAAAATATCCATAGGCCCGGCGCTGCTCTTCGGCAAGTCTCTTGACAAATCTCTCAGTTGTCCAGCTTGTTCTCTCCCTCCACATTTTTTTTCTTGTTCAATCCTCTGCCTAATCTCAGTATCACAAAAATTCAGGGATAGCTCTTTACGGAGTGAACTAATTTTGGAGTTCATCATTGGCTCAATCTCTGCCATAACTGCTTCAACGTGGAGCTTTTTGGTGTTTGATTCCTAATCATACTCAAAATTTTGACCTGAAAATCAACAAACACAAATCCAGTAACTATATCTTTTGAAAAGCAACCAATAGCACACACTAAAACAAAAATGACCCTTAGTATGACACTCAAACTCACGAAGAGTCCTAATCACGATCCTAGTAGTTGATCGCTCACAAAATATGTAAAATCACACCCAAAAATCCAATCCTTTGGTGAATTTGGTCCCGGCGGAGACTATTAAAGTACCCCGTTAATTTAAAAATTACTAGAACATTTGCAAAGACAGAAGCAATAGATTTTGGAATTTTATCAATCCCAAATACTTTATGATAAGAAACAAATCAAGGAACATAAACTACTAAACTTCCAAGTGTGATCTGATACTATTTTCACAAAATCATTATATTGCTTATTATTTTATTTTTATTTAATTACTAATTAATATTCATCTTGATGTAATCCTGGTGAGGAATCATTCCCCAATTTTGGTACTGGGAAGATCTATAATGGATATTCTCGATTAAGAGATGACACACAACTCAAGAGGTGATGGTGGAATGAAAGAAACCACAAAAAGCCACAGAAAAGCTGGATTTATTGTTGAATAAACACACCAAAAATTGGGTTGGACGATTGGATAAACACACCAAAAAGTGGAGAGTTGGAATCACTCCAAAAATAATCAACTTAGAGAAGATTTTTTTGACTATACATATCATGTTTTACAATGAAGTACAGAGTGAGTATAAAGAGAAAATAAGAAGAAAAGGGGCTGGTCTCGAGACATGCCTCGGGACACAACACAACGGATATCAATAAAATAAAGACATGTTTCAAATTAAATTACTGCACCTAATAGAAATGGTTATGGGATGGCTATGGACCAAGTTTACAAGTGAATTGACGTACATGTGAGCTCCAGGCCTTGGTAAAACCTTTATTCGGAAAACCACATAGGAAAAACGAAGACAAGAGAAAAAGAGCGCCAGGAGATCACACTAGCTATATTGAACGTGTATCACAATCAGTATAGCCTTGACGCAAACTCCAAGCTCAAGTTCTCCTCTTGGGTTATGACTTATAACAGTAAGACACTGAAACCTTGAATGATGTCTTGGTCTGAGAATGGGTCATCGATCTGAGAGATAATTTCACTGCTTCCTAAGCTGTCCAGGAACGAGTCATTGTCTTCTTAGAAAATCTCCAGCTTGTCCTTACCTCCATCTGTAACATCTCTGTCTCGGGAAAATGGGAGCCTGAACGTTTGGGTAGTAAAAAAGGAGGATAAAAGGAATGATTACAAGGAAAACAAACTCATGATCTTGGGAAAAATTTCTCGGAAAAGGTTGGGAATGGTAAGTCGTAACCGAGTAATAGACCAAATGACTTAACCATGTAAAATGAGGGAAACATGCACGAGCTATCCAACTAGGTAAGCTGGGATAGCTGGATGAGCTGGAGTGATAGCTACCTTGAATGATATCTAGCTGGATTAAAATTAGCTAGTTGGAGTGTTAGGTAGCTCAGCTGACATATAGCTCAACCAGTTTGATGGACTGACTGAGTACCTGATCTAGTTAGGTGGACTGTTCAGCCAGCTACCGAGTTAAGTAAGATAAGGCAACTGGGGCGTGGGTGGAAGGTACATGTACCTGGTAACCGCTTAGGCATTTACTTACTGAAAGGGTGCGATCCCAACCACATATTAATGAATGGCCGAGAATACACGAGAAAAGGTGCAAGTTGGGATACGATTATAGGATAGAAATTACACCCTGATTCTTATAAATAAGAGGCATTGGGCGTGCCTAAAGGCATCCAGAGCCACACGCCCAAAAGGATGATCTTGTCTGCGGGTAAAATCTTCATAAAAATGGGGAGATAACCACAGCGAGATAGAGTCAATATCACAGATCAAGATCATGGAAGAACCGTAAGTTCTAAGTGAGAGATGATGGAAAAGGAGGAAATTCTGTAGGAACAAGGGACATCGTAGAAGATAATGATCTTCAGAAGCTCTAGCGTAACTGACTACTCAGGTGATGAGAAAGCATGTACCGTGGAATAAACGGGAGTACCTGGGTAGTCAATACAAAGAAGGGGGATCGAATCGTCCATGATAAATAAATAAGCGATCAATGAACGATAAAAGTATTCCATCGTTCACACCCAAGAGGTCAAAATGCTCTCGCCTAGCGTGAAGGAATTACCAAGTACGGACCGAGAGTAATAGGAGGCCATTAAATAACTCTAACTTAGGAAACACCTAAGTAAAGATAAACTTGTGCCGACAGATAAGTCGGCATGGGAATCGGTAATCTAAAGAGTATCTCAATAGGACGATCAACCTAGAAATCCCTGGTTAAACCAAAGCAAAACTTGGAAAGATCCAACCCACGAGTAAACTTATCGAGTCCGTATCAACCCAAAGGCGTACTAAAGAGTCATATATGTCAACTTCCCAACCCTTTGGGTGGGCAATGATGATTGGAATCAAAAGAGCATTTCGGTGAGAATAACCAGAATAAGATGATGGATGGACCAGTAAGTGATCGGCCATTAGGAAACAAAAGGGGTGTGAACTACCTTGCATAACAACGTGTACTTAGTCAATAGGGATAATTTGTTGTATAGCTAAATAAAAATGTAAGGGGGTACTGGATGGTGAGGAGGAATGCATGGCAAGGTAAGTGTACCCCAAGTAGATGTGCAAAACATGTATACACACTAAGAAGATAAGTGGGTGATGTAAGGAACAGATAAAAAAAATAATCTGCATGTTGCCAAGGTAAGTCAACGAATCTGAACTATTGTGAAAGTTAGTCGTTAGATGTAATCTGAATGCTCAGAAGGGCAAAACGAAATGGTTACATATCTAGGCCAAGTTTAGGATCACTCTTAAACTTAGAAAAGATGATAAAACTGGTACAAGGAAAATGTTCCAAATAGACAAATGTTTAAAGGAAATTGCGCTATGTAAGAACAAAAGATAAAGGAATAGTCTAAGGAAATGCATTAAAGGATATAAAGAAAAATTTAAAGAGGTTTAGCCGTGATAAGACAAATATGGGCGTTACTCATTAACCAGATGTTAGAATATATGGGACGGGACGTTACACCATGTTCGTCCTTTCCCCTTGATAGTTCTATGCTCCTTGTACCGAATCCTTGGAGCCAGCCATAATTATATCACTTTTTAGCTCGGGGCAAAGGCGTGACAAGATCCACTTATTTATTTAAATTTATCTCTATATTGCTTGTAAAATTTGGCCGAGGATTTAATCAAATCAAAAAATTATCTTTGAGCCCACCCATCAGTTTGTTTGCTAGCGATTGTCCTCCACATAGCCATGATTATTACCCTAAAATACATATATGCTTTTTATGATTTTTGCCAATTCTTAGAATAGCATAAGGTAATACTAACAAAAGTGTAACAAATTGTAAAAACAAACACAAAAAACTTTTATTAATTAAAATAACATGGTTGCAGCAGCATGGTCATAGATTGAGGAAGCTAAATATCATAAACTCAAGTAATTGAAACACTCTCTTGGCCCAACCATTTCTGGCTCCTCACTCATTCTCCGAGTCTTGGGCTTGCTCATTCCCTATGTAAGATTCATTTAAGTCAGGTACCAGGATCGTGCTTGATGGTCCTGCTTGTGTGGATACCATTTTCAGTTTCCTAGCTTTGTTCAGCTCGGATTCTGCACTTTGTAGTTTTTGTTGCAATTTCTCATTTTTTGGTTGTTGGGCCTCCCATCATCTTGAACTGTCACTAGTTGTTGAAGAATGCCATTTCTCTTCTCCAATAGTGTCTTAATGTCCGTAAGTGCTTTCATTATCTGGTCATGATTGGTAGTACGTCTTTCCGATGCTGATTGTCGCCTTTTTCTCTCTTTTGGTTGCTCTGGACGGTATTTTGACCCACCACTATCATCAGACCGAGTTTTCCCTCTGTGACTCCATAAAAAGTTTTGCTTTGGTGCCATCTGCATGACAAACAGCTATATCACCACCCAACCAAGATAATTGCCGTCTACAATTATCTTTTAGATTTATGAGTCTCTTCCTTAATGTCCAAGAAAATTAGACACAAAAATTTATAAAACATCTTTAAAAACTTTTAAATAATTGTTGAAATACTCAAAATATCCCGATGAAAATTTTAGAAAATCCTTACCTTATAAAATTTAAGCCTGCCGGATCAGAAACTGGTTCTGATATCAATTTCTTTTTGTCCTAGTGGGTTTCAGTTGTGGTGGGTTTTATAGTTTTTGTTGAGGAGTTCTAAAAATTCCTACCACATAAAATTCTAAGAGATTATCTCGTTTATTTTATTCTAGGGAAACAAATCTCATATGAGGAAAAATCATTTTCGGAAAGAAATCCTATTTTTCCAAACTTTAAATTTCATACAGCTAACCATCTTTTAACTACGTTATGTGTCCAAAATTATTTTTTTGGGTCAGGTTTTTAAATTGAGATTTTGGCCTATATCAAGATTGGTCCGGCTGTGTTTATTTTGTTTTCTGTTAACCCGGCCGGGTTTATTTATAGGATAAGATCTATAGTTTGGTTAAGAAGTTAATTTGTTTTTATCAAATTTTGGTACAAATTAACAAGTTATGAGTTTTGGTGCATTTCTACTGGTTGAATTAAACCTGCAAACACTATTGACCAGCCTCCAAGTCATGGTCATTTCCTAAGGTGTATTCTTTTCTTTGTCTCTTCCAATTTATATAGAACTCATTTCTATATTTTGCTTATAATTTTTTTTGCCATTCCTTTCATTACACCTTAAATTTATCAAACCACATTTTAAATAATTTTTAACACCATTTCCACTTAGGTACATCCATTATTATTAATTTATGTTTGGTTCATGAATCTTGCTTGCTATCAATATGTTTAATCTATGCACCAAAAGTGTTAATTAGTTACCTGAATGAACAGTTGATGAAATTAGTTTCTTTAGCCAAGGATAGTTGATGCTTTGTTGTCTAAATAGACTTTGTTTAGATTGCTGATATGAATATTTAAGGCTCACATATTGCTACCATTACTCTTCTGGAAATTCATAGTAAGTGCTGTGAAAGTAAATTAGCTTTATAACAGTGGTTCCAGTTTTAGATTATTCATTATACTTAGATACTTAAATAGCTTAATTGTTCATCAATACATGTGATATTCTCTCTCCCCAAAGTTTTCTCCGTACAATTTACTGTTGTAATTTACTAGTGTCATATCTTCAATGGGATCTCTTATTTAAAAATAAAATAAAAATTGAAAGTCGTAATAGTCTCTCATTTACACTTATCATTTTCTTATTGGTTTTATTTTTAATTAATTAAAATATTATTTTAAAAAATAGTAGAGACTCATCAACAATTGAAGTGCTCTTATGTTTTAAACAACCATATATAATTTAACCTAGATTTATTTGATCCAACACAGTTTGTAGTGCAACCTTGTTCTCTTTGTGATTAGATCCTAATTTTTATTATTATGCACAACTATGCACTTTCACTATCGAGAAAGTTTGAAACCTAAGACATCAAGGTTTTGGGACCGTTGTCGGATACCAAAATGTTGCCTATGAATTCTTGTTTCAGAGTCTAGTTTAGGATTCTAAATTTGGCACCAGAGATCGATCGATTCTCTTACTTGATTCTCTTACTTTTTTTTTCTTAAAAAAAATTCTTTCTAGTTTGTTTCAGGTACAAGCAGGGATGGTCTACCAAGAACAGCTCCAGTGCAGGGTTACTCTAAGATAGCATCATACTCCTTTCGCAAACTGTAAGAGTTGTGCACTATCGTCCCACCCCCCCCTTCAGAAACAAGACTACAAAATCAAAACTCAGATCATTTCTCATGTCAAGCAGAACCTATTTTGTGGTTTATCTATTGAAACCCCAATGGAGCACACACACATATATATATATATATATCTTTGAGTAAATTTGTAATACAGCTAGCTCGAACAGGATACCTCCAAACTACTTGCGCTTTAAGCTCTTCCCATTTATTTGAGTGATAAAGCACACATGTGGTTAAAACTTCCTAATCATCTGGATCTCTTAATGATTTTAAACAATAAACCGCTTGCTATTATCACAAATTTCAAGTCTTTTTTCATTGAGTTCATAAACCCATTTATGTATTGGTTGCTGAAGTCAATGGATCAAGGAATTAAACAGATAAGAATGCTTGAAAGTTAGACAAACCAAATAATGAAATAAATCAGGAAATATTGCAAAGGCCACAAACACAATTGGTCAATTGACTCCATTGCCCACTGCAAGCCTTATCATATTAATAAGGACCTCCATGCATCTTTTTTTAATTTTTTTTTAACTATCGTATAATACTAGTCGGTTTAATTAGATTCATATTCATTGCTAACCAAACTTCTCACATCTAAGAAATATGGACCGTATGATCAGAATTGGAGTTCCCAATATTGAATTTTTTTTTTTTGACGAAAACCTTTGCTTACGCCTTACG
The DNA here is from genome assembly GCA_963854855.1 of Nasturtium officinale. NCBI lineage: Eukaryota > Viridiplantae > Streptophyta > Magnoliopsida > Brassicales > Brassicaceae > Nasturtium > Nasturtium officinale. The sequence continues at coordinate 9,923,925 of OY978500.1, forward strand.
GAGCAATCAAATTCAACACGGTTTCGTTATTAATTAATAAGAAAATGATAATGATAATTATATTTCCAAATATAACGGGATCATTTGTTTTCAAATGAATAAACTAATAGCTATAGTCAACATTCACGCAAGTGTATATACGGCTTAATTAAATGCTTCGGAAGAGTCTTGCTTTTGGTTTTCACGATAGCTTTTTGAGCTTCTCCGGCGGCGTTGTCACCGGCCGTCAACTTCTCTATCATCATACTATTAACTATATGATTATTTAATTGATTAATATAGTTTGACTATTACGTGTGTGTGTAATCTTTCTCTAACTAATCTCTATAGACTATATATAAAAATCAAGAACAAGAAGAGTTCTTGAAAGAAAAGGAAGATAATGGTAGTTAAGAGAAATTATTATATAGCTTTCGACGCAAACAAACATTGATCATCATAAACCGGAAATGACTTCGGCTAACGGAGGTGTACCGCCCGGTTTTCGATTTCACCCAACTGACGAAGAACTTCTTCATTACTACTTGAAGAAGAAGATTTCTTATGAAAAGTTCGATATGGAAGTTATCAAGGAGGTTGATTTGAACAAGATTGAGCCATGGGATTTACAAGGCACGTTCTTGAATTAATAAACATATCATTATGATCCAATCCTAGCTAGTTAGTTACTATACATAACCATTATTGTTATTTTATGCAGATAGATGCAGAATAGGATCAACACCGCAAAATGAGTGGTATTTCTTCAGCCACAAGGATAGAAAATATCCGACAGGGTCAAGGACGAACCGTGCAACTCACTCGGGTTTCTGGAAGGCCACGGGACGTGACAAATGCATCAGAAATTGTTACAATAAAATAGGCATGAGGAAGACTCTTGTCTTTTATAAAGGAAGAGCTCCTCATGGCCAAAAGACTGATTGGATCATGCACGAGTACCGTCTTGAAGAAACTGATGACGATAACCCTAGTGTACGTATATCTCTCATGTATATATTAGAAATTTGTGAAATCCAGGTCTATTTTTTGATTGAATGAACCAATATATATATATATATATATATATATAATGCAGGAAGATGGATGGGTTGTTTGTAGAGTTTTCAAGAAGAAAAATTTGTTCAAATTAGGGAATGAAGTTGGCTCAAGTATTGAAAACATTAATAGGGTTGAAGGTTGTAGCTTCATCCGTAGAGAAAACTCTTACCAAGGAATCTCAATGTTTGAGCTCAACAAGCCTGGAGAGATTGGTCTACATCAATACCCACAACCACCCATGTTTCATCAGTCTAATCAAAAGCCTCTTTCAATAGGCTATGACTACTCTTTAGCTTTGCTTCCAAGGGAAAGCGAGTACCAGCCAGCGTGTGAGCCATCCGGAGTCGATGTTGGCACGTGCAAAACAGTAGGTGAATGGGGAATGGTGACTTGTCACGTGGGTAATCATGAGGATTCATCAAGAGAAATGACGTTTGAAGAAGAAAGGAACATTAGTTCATCCTCGGTTCAGCCACATTCGAATCTGCTTTCTTTACGTGGTGAAAATGGATTTCTAGGGCTATTCTAAATTTATAAATAGATGCTAATTATGTTATATTATTATACGTCTATATGTATGAGTTTTTTTATTACACGTATCCATTTTATTTCAGTCTGTGATTGTAGCAAACATGATGACGTTAATAAGAGCATCTACAAAGAGGCATCTCTTAAGGTGTATTTACATTAATTTGGTGAAAATTAAATCAAAATAAGTGATTATGAGTAGAACAGGTACTTAATAGAGAGATTTCAAAAACCATAAAAACCTCTGGCGTGTCTAATTGTGGTTGGTCGAAGTTTTTCTTTCTTTCTCATTTTAATAAATTAAATTCATGAAAATCATGTTAATATGTAAATCAATAACTTCTAAGTTATATAACGTTTATAATTTTAAACAAAATAAATTCTACTTAGAATATTATAATTTTAAATAATTTTTATTTATTCTTAAGAACTTCTACCACTGGAAAATAACAAATTTAAGATTTTTTAAAGAGGTTCTTAAATCTTTAATTTTAATTTTTCAAGTTATATTAAAGCTAATGGTAAGTACACATGAGGGGTTCTTATAATAGGAAATGGTTTAAAATTTCTTAGTTTCAACTGATTGATGTTTGCTCTGTTATGTTATGTATAAGAATCCAAAATGATCTGTGTTTCTACCATTGAAAGTGATCTAACAATCTTGTATGTACCTTGTGATAGCTTTAGAGTTTCATTCTTTTTGTCCCAAATGAGTTTGATGTTATTATTTTCGTTTGATTTGGTTTTATGTAAACCTTTTTCAAAATGTTGATTTATTGAAACTATTTGTTAGTTTATATATTATTACTAAAAAGATGAATATTTTAATAGAAAATTAATAAACAACTAAATAATCACTTAACGTGCATGACAACTATTCAAATAAGATCTTTATTATATTTTGAAATATCGTGATTTGAAAAATTATCCATAATGTATTAAATTATGAGTTTATAGCAAAAAAAAAAAAATTGATGTTTTCTCAATATGTTTTAGTCAAATGATGAACTATTCGTCTCTATGGTTTTAAAAATTTGACTTCAATACATCATGTTTTCACGAAATAAAACATAAGGGATCCATATAAAAAAAAATAAACAGTTTCAAAGGCCCATAGGCCCAACCAATTAAGAATTGGTTGTTTTTGTTGACTGGAATCTTCCTTATCCGCTCAGCGGTAGCAGTGAAAAAATGACCGGAGTGTGCGTTCCATGGCGCGGCGAAGCTTGTCGTCTTTTTCCCTCAATCCACCGGCGTTTCCCGATTTCCTCCACCTTCGCCTCCCTCGCTCTTCCACAGTCCTCTTCTATGATCGTCGACGACAATCTCAGCGCATTTCTCGAGGTCTAATTAACTATAACATCACTCTCTGCTCTACACTTCAATCTGAATATTTTCTTAAACCCTAAACATAATTTGTAGATTCTTCCAAGAGATCTTCGTCACTGTCTCCTCAACGATTCCCGAAGAAACCAGCTTGTAGAGGTTTGTTAAACTTCTCTTACCAAAAAAACACAAATTCCCAAAACCTAATTAAATTTTGAATTAGGTTATTATGGATTTGGGAAGACCACCTGAAGCACGTTATCTTGGAGAACCTGGAGGCCAGTATCTTAGAAACAACGAGGTAAACTAAAATTATTATCTTTTCATCTTATTGTGTAAAAGTGATAAAATTTGGACTCTCTGTATCCATGAAAATTACTAGCTTAGGTATCTATGGAAGAACTAGAGGATGCTCAAGAGCTTGTTGGTGAATTTGGTGCTGATAATAGAGCTGGTATTGAAGGTACATTGCATAGGATATCGGCTATTCGTAATCGGAAAGGCTTCGTTGTTGGTTTAACTTGTAGGGTTGGTAGAGCTGTGAGTGGTCATGTTGATATGCTTTATGATCTTCTTCACTATGGCAAAAGTATCTTGTTCGTTGGAAGGTATTTGTTACTTGCTTTACACACTACTTTTATGGTTGGTTTTATTTCTTTGATCTGTCTTTGTTGAGTTTGATTATAGGCCTGGTGTTGGTAAGACTACTGTTTTGCGAGAGATTGCTCGTGTTTTGTCTGATGAATTCCAGAAAAGAGTGGTGAGTTTTCTTAGCCTTGAAGGTTCTGAATTTTGAAGTGATTTAGTATGTTTAATGTGTGTGTGTTTAGGTGATTATTGATACAAGTAACGAAATTGGAGGAGATGGCGATATTCCACACTCAGCTATTGGAGGTTCGCGTAGAATGCAAGTACCGAGGCCATCTTTGCAGCATAAAGTGATGATTGAGGCAGTAGAGAATCATATGCCTCAAGTTATCATCGTTGATGAGATTGGTACAGAAGCTGAAGCGCTTGCTTGTCGTTCCATTGCTGAAAGGGGAGTGATGCTAATTGGTACTGCTCACGGAGAGCAGCTACAGAACATCATAAAGAATCCTACTCTTTCAGACTTGGTACTAAATTTTGTCTGAATTGCTTCTGGTTTTACAAATCTTTACTCATGTTCTTCACCTTCCCACATTGTTGGTTCTTAGATTGGGGGTATCGAAACTGTCACTCTTGGAGATGAAGAAGCGAGGGCAAGAAGGAGTCAGAAGAGTATACTCGAGAGGAAAGCTCCACCAACTTTTTATTTCTTGATCGAGATGCGAGAGAGAGATTATTGGATTGCACATCAAGTATGTCACCTACTGTTTCACAAATCTGTTTCTTGACTCTGCATGCATTCAATATCAAAGATAAAATGTAGTAACAAAGCTTATCTTCTTTCCCTCTCGTCCAGACTGAAAAGAGTGTTGATATGTTGCTTCGCGGAAGGAACCCCATGGTTGAGGTAATATCTGATTTACTCATTTGAGGATATATATATATATATATAATGATGAATGATGACAAAGATTGATCAAATTGAGATGTAAAGGTACTAGTTGGGCTTGTATAACTTATATGGTTTTTAGGTGAGGAAAAGGGATGAGGATTATAAGGTGGTGATAGAAAGATGGAAGTCATACGACGGACAAGGCATCTGAGCTTTCTTTATCTTTATTAAACTTTGGTCCTAATTATTCCACAAGATTTGTCTTTCTTATCAATGTTGGCAAAGACTTTAAAACCATTAGGTCTAGTTCTCGTGTAATTTGGAGCATGCATCGGTCTCATCACATCTATCATATACTCAATTTTATTGTTACTCAAGTCAAGTGCATTGTAATCCATAATTCAACGACTAATGGCACCTAACCCATCACATCCATCATGCATAAGTAAGATTTATCGCATAATGGAAACAAGCCGGATTGATTAGTTCTGGTTCTGGCCGTATAAAGGTTTTGATTGAGTTGAATATTCATTATTTATTGAAGCCCAATCTTTCCCGCAGATGAGCCAAAATCCCCATTTCATTCATATTGCACTAAGCCTTACTAAATGAAAGAAAGTACAAAGAAAATGATGAAACTTTGACGACCAAAATGGTTAGAATGCATGCTAATCGGCATATGTGGACTACGTACCACACACATAGCTCCAGACCCAAAATGCGAATTATAGAAAATCACTCGACAATAAAAGCAAGTTAATTTAGGAAGAATTCATAGACAGATTGAAAAGGTTTGCTCAATTATTATAAAGCAAGCTACCCGCTATAGTTTAGATGGATAATTTTATTACTTGTACAGGTCAAGTATCAATTTTTTTTTAATATTCGCCTTATTATTATTTGTCTCGTTTCATCATCTGATAATTAATATAATAATTATTTTATTTATACCTATTATAACTTTTTAACCTAATAAGATAATAAGATTTTCATTATCCATTAACTCATTGTAGTCCATTCTTTTTCTAGGTGAACAAAGTATTATTAACCATTATATCCCAATAATGATTATAGCTCTCACTTACGCAAAAAAATGGCTCAACTAATGCTTATTTTTGAAGTTTTTAAATGTTTCGTGATTTTAGGATATTTGGAAATTTGACTGTTTAGTAATTTTAGGATCTTTGAAATTTTGAATGTTTTATAATTTGTATGAGATTGTTTTTACCAACTAATTTGGCAAGTAAATAGTTGGCTCAAGTTACTTGCAAGTTATCAGATATAGCAATTGCTTCGGACGAGTCAAGTATCAAGTGGAGCATTCAGATACTTGAATGAGTCAAGGCGAGTCACAAGTACTTGGAAAATTTGCAAGTATTTATCTGGTGCACATGCCTATTCAACTAGTATCTCAAATATATTATTTTATTAATTTCATATAATTTTAATTAACTATTAAATATTTAAACGGTAAAAGAACACAAAACAAATCAACTTAAACATATGTCAAATGAGTCTCTCCTAATGTTCTCAATACCACCTCTCTGTTAATTGATTTTAAGTTAGATGTACATGATAAACCTCGTTTGTTGATTCAGGCTCCAAAAATTCTTAATACCGGTTTAAGAATCGATTCGAGATGGACAGATAATAGAGTGTCATATTCCTAAGTAGTATTCTAGAGTGTGACTTTAGTGATCCGAGTAATTGGGTCCAAGACTAGTTTTTTCTCATCGTTTTCGGAGGTTACGGGATATGTCAGATTCGCATCATGAATTTTATAAGTTCATAGTTGTCTCATAGATACTGATTAAATGAATTTATAGAAATTGTAATAGTTATTTCATACGGGTTACATCTGAATTAGTAATTTATTATATTATGAATCAAATAATAAAGGTTAAGAGTTAAGCTAGCCATGTGTTCGACAGTTCGTTTACTATAGATTGCATGGCCATTAGGTGTCATTAAGCTAATCTAGACAGTTTCTGTCCAAGTTAGTGAGTATCAAGTCAGAGAGAGTGTTATATTGTCTCATGGATGGACACTTGTCCATTATGTCTCATAAAGGAACAAAACCAAATCACATCTCTTTATCCACTCATTTTCACCCAGTTTTCATCTCTCAAAATCTCTTAAACCATTTATTTTGGCCTTTCTTGATAGATTTGCATGTCTTCCTTTTAAGAATCCATAAATTCCAATAAAACATTCTGAGCTTTCCTAGATCAATCGTAAGTCCCCTTTTACCGAAATGTTTCTAATATTCGTTATGTTTTCTCTAAAACGTTTTCATGCAAGTCAAAATGATTTCCATCGGTTTCTTTTGATTCCCTTTGATCGTGACGTGAACTTGTTTCTTTCGATAGCATCCAAGTTGTTCGGATTTCGTAAAAACGTTTTCAAAGCTTGCTTATTCTTCTCTGTCTCTTCAACTTTTTAGAGGTCAGACCACTTTGCCGAGTACTACCCTCCTCAGATGTGAGGTCAAATCAGTAAGTGAATTCCAATTTGATCAAAAAGTGGTAAATGAGTTATTGAATTGTCTTGCCTTTCTGTGATGAGCTTTAGGATTTGCTTCTATTAAGTTGCATGATGTCTAGGATGTGACTCCAGGTTTCAAAAAGCCTCTGACATTTTTTTGTTTTATATTAATAGAATAACACATTTATGGCTTAGAAGTTCTCTATCGGTCTTACACGATAATCGAACTAAGACCAGGTCCAACAAGGGGGTTTAGAAAAGTTCTAAACACGAGTTCTTATCATTAAAAATCAAAAAATCAAAAAAAAAAAAATTTCTTAGTGCACCGACATTGGTAAATATGGTGGGTGAGTTTTTTTAAATACAGAAAAAAATATATAGAAAGTGTCTTTAGATAAAAATTTTGTGTTTTTCTATGTACATTTAATATCATGCTCATCTCACAACCCATCAAAAATATTTTTAACTGATTTTCTTTATTAAATATTAAATTTTAAAAAATTAGAACTAATAAAAATATAACACATAGTCATTTTAGTGTCTTTAATAGAATTTTAGTTGTCTTTACCAAGACATTTCAATATCAAATTTCTTTAATTTAGTAATAAAAATTAAATAAGACAACTATATTTATCAAATGGAAGTCCTCTACTAATGTGAGAGAGAATCTTTAACATTTAGTAATAATTAATATTTAAGACATTTTCTAAAATATAGTAGTAGTTTAAGGATGGGTTGATTGGTTGAGAAAGAGAAAAAACTCTCCCATATTTTTTCTTCCAGATGTTCACAGCTCACCAACATTTCTTCCTTCTACAACTAGATTTATTTATAATCTAGGTTTCTCCAAGATACTGGCCATGGGAGACGAGAATCTAGCAATTGTGATGGTTAATTGAGAGCTTCTGATTACTGTTGCTGATTCTGGCGATAAAAACGGCGGTTCTACTTCAAAGCTGTCATCTTCTTCATCTTCTTCGCATCAATCCAACCACAAGGTCTTCTGATCTATAACTTTTATTCACCTACTAAGTTCTTTCGTTTGCTCATTTCAAGAACTTAGTTTGCTCATTTCAAGATTCATGTGAAATTAACAGTAGATGGATTGATTTTAAGCTCTGAGTATTTTTTTTGGTTTTAGTGTTCACTGATTTACCCGATTCTGTTCCAAAATCTGGGAAATTGCTAGCAACAGGATTCTACCATTGGAGGAGATTTTAGAACTTCTAATAGGGGTTTTATCTTTCAATTAATCAAAATTTATATTAAAATTTTTGGTACTTATCATTAGAGATGGTTTCAAAATTAAGTGAGAGAAGTTAAGAGAGGTTCTTAAATTAGACACTTAAGAACCCATGATTTCATTTATGTATTGGTTACTTTCTTATGTTTAATTAAATTATAATTAAATAAATAATTTTTATTTATTTAAGAACTCCTTATGGGTTTTATGGGAGGTAGATGCTATAAGATCACTGGAATATTTATATTTAATATATATAGTTTTATAGATTTATCACTAGAGTTGAATCGCGATATAATGTAAATTTCAAATGTTTTATTATCACTTACTGTAAACTCTTTTCTTTAGTATAATTATTTTCTAGAAAACATATGTAGTTAGAAATTATTACATTACATAAATTATTAGATTGTTTGAAAACACCATTTATTAGAAAAATCAAATAATATTTTCCGCGTTTGAGATATTCTTTATGGAAATAAACCCTTTGATTGCATGAAAGCTTAATTTCTACTTCATTCATAATTAGGTTTGCCTTTATAATATATAAACCGATCGAATCGAATCATTTTCTACCCACTTGAGATTTTTCTCTATATAAAAATAAACACTTTGGTTTGATGTGATGACAGCTTAGTCAAGCTCTTTTGTAATCCACTTAGAATTGATTTAGAGGTTAGTATGGCTAGATATACTTGACGATAAAACAAATCGTTATGCTTTTAGATTTTCTTTATATGTTATTAACCCTTTAATTTCAGGTAATAAGAGAGATCAACCCAAATATGAGTCTAAGTTTCAATCTCATGGATCTAAAGGCATTAACATCAAATGCAAAGCAAATACAAGACGATGTATTGAAAGAGATACTCACACTTAACGCCAACACTGAATATCTACAACGTTTCCTCCATGGGAGTTGTGATAAAGAGGTTTTTAAAAAGAACGTACCTGTAGTTACCTATGATGATGTGAAGGCTTATATCGAACGAGTAGCAAATGGAGAACCTCCAAATGTCATTTCAGGCAACTCCATCACTAGATTTTTCGAAAGGTAAAAGGTTTTTGTTTTGATTTGCGTGGCGAAAGAAACTCTTAAACTTATATAATTAATCCTCTAATGTTTTGTGCATGGACTTTTGCATGGATCATTTAGTTCTGGAACATCGGAAGGAAAACATAAGATATTCCCTGTGAACGACAACTACTTTGAGAACATGATGCAACACGAAGCTCTATCATCCACCATTATATCCAAGTAATAATCGTAAAAGTTTTATTATTTTCAATTATTGCTGTACATTTGGCCGTGCCAAATATTTTCAAGCGCAAAGGCGCAAAAATAAAACAAAATCATTCTATACGTTTTTGTGAAAAAAGAAGTGTAGAAACCAAAACAATTATATATAATATTCTAATAAATTAAAGGTAATTAACACTTTTTTATCTATGGAATCTATCTTCTACTATTTTCAGTTATAAATTTTTATTTTATTTTGTAATCTATTTCTTAATTAAAATTATTTTTAATCTATAGAAATACCAAAGTTTAAAATATTTCTTGTAAAATTTTAGACATAATTAAAAATATTTTCTTAATATAAAATATAATTTTAAATTCAATAAAACAACACCAAAAGACATATCTTACCAATATATAAAATAAAATACTTAAACACGAAACCTCCAAATTTGCTAAAACTTATAGGGATCCAAGGAAAATGTTTTTATTTTCCTTATAAGGCACGCCTCCAGCTATCACTGTACAAATTAATAAACACTATAAATTTTAAAAAATATTAAAAATACATATTACTAATATTGTATTCATCAATGTTGATTTTGGTTTGTAGGCATCTGGATGGTGCCAAGGAAGGAAAGAAGATGACGTTTTATTTCACCAGACCGTTATCCAAAACTCCTTCTGGTTTGCCAGTTTCTGGGGCGCTTTCGAGCTTTTTCAAGAGCGATCATTTCAAGAACCAACCATCAAAGCTGTATACAAGTCCCATTGATGTCACATTATGCACAGACAACAAACAAAGTATGTATTGTCATCTTCTTTGTGGACTCGTCCAGAGAAACGAAGTTACAAGCATACGTGCTTTCTTTGCATCTATCTTGGTTCGGGCAGTCAATTTTCTTGAAACTCACTGGAAAGAATTGTGTAGTAATATACAAAGTGGTCATGTCAGCGAGTGGATTACAGACGATAACTGCAAGGAATCCGTCTCAATCATCCTTGGAGGACCTAATCCTGAATTAGCAAATTTGATTGCTTACGAATGCAACCAAAAATCATGGGAAGGTATAATCACACGCCTCTGGCCTAAGGCAAAATATATTGGTTGCATTGTTACAGGATCGATGGTTCAGTACATCCCAACATTGGATTTCTACTCCAATAAACTTCCTATATTTTCCATGATCTATGGATTGTCCGAAACTATATTTGGGATAAACGTGGACCCGACATGCAAACCACAAGATGTGTCATACTTATGCCTTCCCAATATGTCCTATTTTGAGTTCAAACGGGTTGATGAGGAAAACAATGATGAAATTGTTGATCTTGTGAACGTTAAGTTAGGTTGCTACTATGAGCTGTTGGTCACAAATTATTATGGTGAGTTATATAAAGTATGTTTATATACTATAGATATCTTTGCTCAAGTCATCAAATTAAATTTGGTTGCCTATTATTTTGCTAGGTTTACACAGGCATAGGGTTGGAGATATTCTAGAGGTCACTGGATTCTATAATAGTGCACCTCAGTTTCGATTCATACGTAGAAAAGAGATGGTTCTAAGCATTCAGACAGAGATAACAACTGAGGAACATCTTTTAAAGGCGATAAATGATGCGACACTTGTTCTTGAATCTTCCAATTTGATGTTGATAGATAACACATGTTATAATGACATCTCTACTAATCCAGGTCATTATGTGTTTTATTGGGAGCTCAAACCCAAAAACGTTAACGGCGTTGAACGTTATAACGAGGTGTTGGTGAAATGTTGTTGTGTCATGGAGGAATCACTTAGTCGTTTATATCGAGTATTTAGGAGTAAAGATGGATCAATCGGACCTCTAGAGATAAGAGTGGTGCAACAAGGTACGTTTGATTCTCTCATGGACTTTTTCGTTTCTCGGGGTTCTTCGATTTCTCAATACAAGACACCTTTGTGCATAAAATCTCCCGAGGCTTTGGCAGTTCTTGAAGACAAGGTTCTTGATCGGGTTTTTAGCGACAAATGTCCCTCTCTTTAATCATCTATGATCAATTTGGATGATAATGATGATTTTGCGTTACCAATAAAAAAATAATGAGATCACAAAACTTAAAAAGAGCGGAAACGAATGTAATATGGTGGAGAAGTTTGTGGTTTTGTGAGTGCATTAGGTTTGTGGGGTTTTGTATGTATGTCTAAGTTTGTGATTTTGTGTGCGAGTTTAAAAGTACGATTGTTCTATTTTCTGAATTAAATTTGTGTGGTCATGAAAGAGCTTGTGTGTTAATATCACATTATATGTATGTATTTGTGTATTAATAACACATTATATGCACGTATTATTTTAAGGAAGCATAGGAATCATGGACAATATATTGTTATTGGCAGTTGAACCTATGATGAGTCTAAATTTGTGATAATCTCACTTCGGGAAGCCTTTCATCTAAATCGATCGTTAAGACATTTTGGACGTGTTAATTATCACGATTTCTCTTCTTCGCATCTAAACGTACATCTTCCATTGTTTTAACCTGAATTATTCAAAAATTAAAAACCATATAAAAGATAGTCTATTAGAGCACCACTGGGAGATACTCTTACTTAAATATCTTACAATAATCAATATTAATATATTTAATAATTTAATTAAAATAAAAAAAATGAAAATTGAATTGAGCCAATAGAAATAAAAGAGGTACTATAGAAGTTTTAAATACTGTATTTTAAACAAGATATTTTAGAACATCTCCATCAGGAGATGTCATTTATTAGATTTCTTATTATTATAAATATTAATATTTGAATTTATTTAATTAAATTTAAATGAAAAGGAACTTTTGCCGATAAAAACAAGACATTTGTTACAATATTTTAATGAGAAATTTAATCAATGTTGTTAACTTCTTTTTTTTAAACTAAGATACTCTAATAAAAACTTTTGGATGAAGCTGTTCTTATAACTATTTTTTTATTTTTTTCTCCTTCTTTCTTTATTTTTAAAATTTTAAATATTGGGATCATTTTTTTATTTTTTTCTCCTTCTTTTTTTATTTTTAAAATTTTAAATATTGAGAATCCCTATTACATTTCATTACTTCTTTTTTCCAAAACTCTCTCTTCCCAATGGAGAAAAAGTCCAAACTCTCGGCCTTGGGAGAACTATTAATGGATTGGTTGCTGCTGGAAGTCGATAGGAGCAGCTCTGACTCCTAGATGACAAGGTACGCAATTGGACAACTAAACGCAAAAAAAAGTAAATACCACAAAATACAAATTAAAAAATGATGAAAAAATGATGGCTGAAATGGTTAAAAGCCGAGAATATTAAATGTCTTATAGGCATGTTAATCCGCCTATTCGGAATACTATACACTACCATATACTCGGCCCCATGATCCAAAACGTGGATAAAATAGAAATTTTCGAACAAGAAAAACAAGTTAATTAAGCTGGAAAGCTAGGAGGAAATGATATATAATCTTAATTTCTATAATTAATAAAAAAAATTCGGTCAAAAAAATTAATATGATATATAATTTTTATATTTTAACCTAAAAATGGAGACTAAAAGAAAAATAAACGTCTTATGAATATTAAAAGAAACAAAAGAAATTGCTATGTGTTATTCTGGAATGTAACCTTTGGTGTAGGACTAAATTTTGTCGTAGTTTTCAGAGAGTAGAAAACATCCGATTAGAATAGTGAATTTTATAAATTCATATTTGTCTCATAAATTCGTGATATATGGTTGGTAATCTCAGTTCAATAAATTTATTGGATTTGCGATAGTTGTTTTACATCTGATTGAGTAAATTTCTTCAAATTATTGAATTATAAATCAGATTAGGTATATATAATCAAGCTTAATTGTCAAATTGGTGATGGTAAAAAGGTTTTTTTTTTTTAATTTGATAACTGAGATATTTTGGTCCCCTCATTGAATTTTTAGGCGAATTAGGTCTAATAAATCTGAAAATTTATAGAGATACCTATGTTGCAGATGCGGTTAGGGATAGGGTCTGGAATATACCGAGAGGTAGATCAAACCATACAGAACATCTAATTACCTTCTTTACTTCTATGTCTATTCTAAGTGCCACTAATTGAATTGACAAATTCTCTTGGCGCCATCATTCATGTAAATATTTACCGAGATTCTTCACCTTCTCCACTTGGAAACAGATTACTGAGCCAGCACATGTGGTATCATGGTCTAAAATGTTATGATTTAAAAGCAGTTCCAAGGTTCTCATTCATCTAATGGCTGACAATGAAAGAAAGAATGACCACCAAATACAGATTGAGAAGCTGGGGAATGACAGTTCCTTCAACTTGTGTTTTATGCTTAACAGGGGATGAATTCCACTCTCATATGTTCTTTGAATGTGATTTCTCCAACCAGGTATATCAAACAATAGCTCAGAAAAATTCTTAAAATCTACCAGGCTCACTACAGGAAGTGGTCATCGTATAATACAGGTACAATCGGTACCCTCCACGATATTCTTAGATTCTTTTAAGACGTTTTTATATGTAACTATTTACTTAATATGGAAAAAATGAAATCAAAAGATATTCAAGTCTCACCCCTCGACAACTGAATATGTTATTGCTCAGATAGATTAGTTAATGCGAAACTGCTTAATTAATTTCAAACTAAAAGCTTTGCTTTCTCTATTATCTCTCATTGCATTCTACTTTGGTTGTGTCAATTTTTCCTTGTAAAATTCGTAAAATAATGGTTATCTATTCCAGTTTATAGTTCTTAAAAATTTAAGAATTTTTATGAGTTTTAATTGATGATATAGGTTATGATTGGTAACTTGGTATATCATTGATTTATATTGATGTATGTATATAAATCAAAGATAACTCAAAAATATCACCAATGAGAAAGATTTTAGAAATTAAATTTGATTTATAAATATAATAACTTAGTAAATTGGTAACTTGGCAATTTGGTGTATTATTAAAACTAGTAATGTGTTCAATTCCTTCTAGTTGCATGGCCATCAGGGAGTCATTTGGACATTTTGTCAAAAGTAGTGACGTATCCAGTGAGAAAGAGAGTTGTGTTGTCCCATGGATGAACACGTTTCGATTGTGTGAAGAATAAAACCAAGTCTTGTTCTTTCACTTCACCGCTCCTATCTGTCTCATCAGGATATTGTTTAGTTTTTCGAGGTGTTTGGAAAAACCAAATCATACATTATTGATGAAATATATATATATATATATATATATCATAACTAACATTTAATATATATTTAATAAAAATAGAAATGATTACTCCCGTTTTTAAATTTAGAAAAAGAAAATTAATTATACTATATTTTCAAACTATTAAACAATTATTTTCTAATTTATGGTTTAACTAACACTATTTTGAATCCACAAAAACTCAACATATATTTTTAAAAAATGAAAGTTAACACTATTTATTAATATATATATATCGAACTTTTTTAATAGCATAAATATATATAAATATATATTATCAATGAATATAAAAAGTATAGGATTCAAAATTTGGTTAGTAAGGTATCCAAGACAAATATCTCTTTTGCTTCCTCATAGGCACGGTTGTGTGTCATGGTATTTTGTCTTGTTAGAATAATCTTCCTCTAAAGAATCTAGATTCCAATATAACATTCTCTTTATAGATTGAGCATACACCGAATATCCAAAAAATTCAATAAATTAGGATTTAGATCTGAATTTGTCGGATCCAAAGAATTAAAGATTTGATCGAAATTCGTTAATATGCAGATCCATTAGAAATAGATAAATTTTTTAAAATAATAATATAAAACTATTAAAAATAAATCAGAAAAGAAAAATTAATTCAAAATATGATAAAAATAATTTAAATTAATTTTAAAAAAAATTTAAAACATAAAATACATAAAAATTTTATGTAAATTTTATTTTATTATATTTTAAATATTTTTATCTATTAAATAATATATATTTAAATATTATACATATATTTTAAATAAATATTGTACATAAAAACGGATCTAATCAGGTCCAGATATTCTTAATATCAAAATAAAATATTCAGATTGAGGTACCTCTGATATCCTATTTTTGAATCGGATTATAGCGGATCTTCTTATTTAGATTTCGGATATTTTATCGAGCCAAAATTGTAAGATGTCTATTAGTATCACCTAAAGGTCTCCAAACTGTTGTTTTCTCTAAAACTTTTTAATGCAAACAAAATAAGTTCCATAGGTTTCTTTTGATTCCCTTTGACTTCTAATGATTCAAAAGATGTTTCTAGGTCGTGCTTTGGCAAGAGATTGGCTATAACCACCGTGACCTTTCTTCTTTCGGTTCGGTCCGATTTGATCGAATTTTGTAAACACGTTTTCAAAGCTTTATCTTCCTACACTTCCTTGTAGATCGCTTACCTTTTCGTCTGTCTCTTCAAGTCTTTAGGGGCCAGAGGACTTTCTACGTAAGCCACCTTTCTCTGCTGTGAGGTCAAATCGGAAAGTGATTAACAGTTTGATCAGAAAGAGGTAACTAATGAGTTGATTTTGCTTTCGGTTATGACTGATGAGATTTAGCCTTTTGATTAAACCATATTTAATCCGATTCTACTCTCAAACTGATTTGGTTTTCCTAGATCAATATTGATTTTGGTTAAGGGAATGTTTAAGTTTGAATTTAGTCAAAATTAATTTGGTTCGGTTTAACCGAAATTATTCACCAAAATCTGAGTTGGTTTTTTTGTTTAAAAGAAAAAGGAAAGTGTTTCTTAAGATGGAGGGATTGAACAATCTGAAGCAGTCATTCTTGAGCTCCGATGCGAGTTTGGTTGTTCATGCTGGTAAGCTACGTCCATTGTCCCTTTAGGAATTACTTGTTATCTGTTGTATTTAGCAGCCTCTTAGTTTACGAATAATATGTTATAGGCAGAGCGGATCTTGAAAATTTTAGTGCCCCAACTGAATTTTTTTTTTAACATTTAGTTTTTATAACATTAAAAATTATTTTTAATTAGTTAATCAAGACAAACAAAAAAATAATATTTACAAAATTCATTTTAATAAAAAATACAATAATATTATTAAAATAAATATCAATACTTAAAAAAAATATTTATTAAATTTACTATAATACTGAAACTCATACAATATTTATTAAATATTTCTTATAACAAATTTTTTTTGCCATCAATAATATTCCATATTTCCATATAAATTATATTAAATATATAAATACATATAATTTTTTTGTGGGTCCATAAAAATTGGGTGTCTTATTCAAATGTTTGAAATAGTTATCCACAAGACCGGTTCTGGTTATAGGACTCGACAAAAATATATGTAGTATATGTTTTGGTATGTTATCCGCTTACACCTAGTTCGAAAAAATAAGATTAAAGCAAATCCCAAAATTAATAATTTATATAAATGGTTTTTTAAAATAAATAGTTCCGTTAAATGCTTAAGAGAAAAAAAAATGCAAACCAAGTCTCAAACTTGAAGGAATTATTTACTTTATACTCATTCATATGTATTATACAAATTTTCATTCAACTTAGTTTCATAGTAATATTGTGATTTTTTTTTGAGTTTTATTGTCTACTATCAGGTGAAAGATTAGGCCGTGGTATCAACACGACTTCAATCACGACTCCTATAGTCAACACGACGACCTACTTCTTCAAGGAAACTTCAGAGCTGATTGACTTTAAGGTAAGCTTAATTATATATGCAGGCTTCTAGTTAAAATATATAAAATGTTGCTTCGAATAAACGAATGGTAGTCGTCTTCGTTTACAAATACAGATTTACTTTCAATTTTGTAGGAACAACGTAATGAATGTCACGAGTATACTCGTTATGGAAGCCCAACAACTATGGTACTCGAAGAAAAGATTAGGTCTCTAGCTCTTTCTTGATGTCTATGAGTAGTAGTACTGTCATTTGAGTTTTGTTTTTAATTGTTTCCTTTTATGCTTTCTTGATCAGTGCACTTGAAGGTGCTGAATCAACTTTGATAGTGGCTTCTGGGATGTGTGCAAGTACTGTTTTGCTTTTGGCTTTGGTTCCTGCAAATGGACATATTGTGACAACAAAAGATTGTTACAAGGAGACAAGAATGTTCATGGAGACTTTTCTTCCAAAATTGGGAATAACCGTAATCGAAACCACACCCCCATTTTCATCACTTTCTTTTTGTTTCCGTATAACCCTTTGTTATAAATGTGTGTGTGTGTATTTATGTCTCCAGGTGACTCTGATTGACTCTGATGATATTGCACGGCTAGAAGATGTAGTGAATAACCATGAGGTATTATACATTATAGTAAGTTCTCTTACCACACTTTAAAGTTGGAAATCAATATGAGAATTGTGGGTCTTTTAATGTCTACAGGTTTCAATGTTCTTTACTGAATCTCCAACAAACCCGTTTCTTCGATGTGTGGACATTGCGTTAGTTTCAGAAATCTGTCACAAAAGAGGAACTCTTGTTTGTATAGACGGTACCATTGCAACACCTTTGAATCAAAAGGCACTAGCTCTTGGTGCTGATCTTGTTCTCCACTCTGGTACCAAGTACATTGGAGGCCACAATGATGTGCGTTATTTAGAATGTGGAACCTTATTAGTACTTGAAAAAATGGTTAGAAGAAAATAAGATTATGTGTTTTGTGTGTCGTCCCAGGTTCTTGCTGGATGCATTTCTGGTTCAATGAAGTTAGTTTCCAAGATTCGCACTTTGCATCAACTTTTGGGAGGCACAATTAATCCGGTAAACGATTCTTGATCCTCCTCTAATGCTATTAAATCATAAATCTTTTGAAATTTCAGATTGTCAGTTTGATTTTTAGACAAATTTGGGTTTTTGATTTAGCTAGGATCGGTTCTAGTCATCAATATTTCTAACCTTTGAAAAATTGGGTTGTTGCAAAAAGCAGAACGCTGCATATTTACTCATCCGAAGCATGAAGACGATGTATCTTCGTGTAAAACAACATAATTCAACCGCTTTGAGGATGGCCCAAGTGCTAGAAGTACATCCCAAGGTATTATTATATTTTTAAACCAAGATCTTTTCTTTCTTTTTGTTTACATATTATTTATCTGTTTGCTTGTGAAAATGAACCCATAAAAGAAACTAAACATATTAATAATTTAGGTTTTCATTTAACACTCATGATTTATATATATATATATATATGTGTGTGTGTGTGTGCGTGTGTGTGAATTTGAATATTAAGAAGGAACGGTTTTGTACAAACAAGAATAAAAGAGGTCTATGAGAAGATGTTATTGAATCAACTTTTATTTCTTGCAAATGATCAAGATTTCACTATTTATGCATAAACACCAAAGCATTTGAATCCATCTTCATTACACGTTGTTACGAATGAATCATCATATCTAATAATAAAACGGATTCAATATAATATTGTTAGGTGAGTCGCGTTTACTATCCAGGCCTTCCTAGTCATCCCGAACATCACATAGCCAAGAGACAAATGACTGGTTTTGGTGGTCTGGTCACTTTCGAGGTAACCAATAATCAAATTCATCAGTTTTGATGAAATATGGTCCAAGTAAATTATTGTTAATCTCAAAATATGTTTATTTTCACCTGTTATCTACAAATAGATTGCTGGAGATCTCAAGAAGACAATCAAATTCATCGATTCTCTTAAGATCCCTTATATCGCAACATCTTTTGGTGGATGTGAGAGCTTCGTGGACCAACCCGCCACAAGGAACTGGTACGATTTATCACTAAAACATTTGATAATTATGTTTATTTGTGGTTACATAAATGTTTTGGATTTTGATTAAGGGATGTACCACAAGAAGAAAGGCTCAAATATGGACTCAAAGACAACTTAGTTCGCTTCAGTTTTGGTATTGAAGACTTTGATGACATCAAGACTGACGTTCTTCAGGCTCTTGAAACCATCTAAAAATGTCGATGTTTTTGTAAACAAAGTTGTTTCTCCAAAAGCCGTTTCCCTAAACGCATGCACTGTTTCCTTTTCTTTGATTTTAACAAAAATTTGAATTATTTCAAATGCAAATGTTTTTTTGTCCATACTCTATTGATCAATTTGTATATTATGGAACTATGGAAGAAGATGATATTATTCATAGACAGAGCAGCGTTTAAATATACTTTGGTGAATATGTTTATAAGGAAATGAAATACACATAAGAGTAATTATATTATCAATCATATCAATTAGATGAGCTATACCTAATGTGTCAAATATACTTATCACACCCATAAAAAGAGAGAGACCGAAAATAGAGATTAAGAGAAGAGAGTAGAGACTGAGATTTGAGAAGAATAATCTGCAATTTTTTTTTTGCAGATTTGACGTTGAAGATAGAGTTTTCAGAGCAAGGGACAAGAGCGATCTAGCCTAGAGATTTGCATGCTTAGTGATTTTTTTTTTTTTTTTTCATTTTAGTTTTAGAATGTGGGCCTTTCATTATTTTCCGCTAACATATGTATAGCTTTTTACAATTGGTGTTATAAAAATTAGACTCGCATACACTGTTTTAGTTTAACCATAAATCATAGTGTTTACATTTTTACAAACGCTACAAGAAATGCATTGTTAAGTCTGCCAGAACTATAACATACGCTATCTTTTAGTGCTAACAATACTCAATATTCTTGTAGTTTGTATAACAATACTCAATATTCTTTTAGTGCTAACGAGTTTTTCTAAATAAATATTCCAATCTAAAGATGAGTGAATCAACGTATTGGAAACTATGTTAGATCCGCTTCCCAGAAGAACAAGTTCTCTTCCTCCACCACCGCCGTCGCGATGGACTCCATTAAGGCAAAGAAGGCTGAGGAGTCTCTTAGGACGGTTATGTATTTGAGCTGTTGGGGTCCTAACTAATGCAGAGCGATTAGAGATTGAATGGAATTTCTCAGAATAATCTGTTAGGGTTTTATGCGATGCCATGACTTTTAGGGTTTGGATGGATTGTTTGAGATGCAAGTATATTATGGATTGGTCGTATAGTAGATGCTAAATGATATTTGTACAGAATGTAAATTGATAATGAATTTGGGATACAATAAAACATCTCAAAATTTTATAGTTCGTTCAAACGTTTTATTGGATTTAATAATCAACTACAAAAGTTGGTTTATCAACCTTTACGTTATTCTTAACCCATAGTCCATTTCAAAACTTTCAAAATTTTTGAAATTCATTTAGCTCAACCTCCTCGAAGTGCTATGTCAATAAAGAGATCTTGGACCATGTAAACCACTTGTTGGTCTTAGTAATAGTAATGCCCCAAGTGTTTCCAATTTAGAAATGACAAATCTCGATAAAATAATTTTTAAAATGACAAATCTCGGTAAAATATTTTGTTTTTAAAATGACAAATCTTGTCATCTTGATAACACTTTGTAAACGTGAAAATGTTAGTTTCTTTTAATTACAACATTTTGGTTGTGTTTTAATTTCTTTAAAATGAAACATGTAAGGTGGGTCGGAGCTCGGTGGTCCAAACGCACAAATCCACTCTCAAACCAGTAGCGGGAAGGCTACAATTCCAGAATATGTGAAAATCCAGTTTTATCCTTCATTCATTTTGTCCCAAAACAACTCTGATTTGGGTAAAAAGGTAATTGTACAAGGTCATTAACACGTAAACGGCCGAAACGGAGAAAACCAGCGGCTCAATGCATATGGTTTCACTTCAGCTTTGCAGCAGTTTTGTCTGTTTCTGTTCTTTTATAAGAAACCAGTCGATTCACATTATCTTTCATCAGCAAGATTTCACAAACTTCAAAGCTAAACACACAAAAACCAAGTAAACGTAAAAAAGAGTGTTAACTCTTGAATTATTCATATCAATTCGAGATGAGTTCTACAAGCAAGGCATGGATGGTGGCAGCGAGCATTGGAGTCGTGGAGACACTAAAAGATCAATTAGGTGTGTGTCGATGGAACTATGTTCTCCGTTCGATGAATCATCGTCTCAAGAATAACATCCGACCCATTTCTCAAACCAAGAGGCTATCCTCCTCCTCCACCTCGTCCGCGGCGGCGGCAATGACCTCCGGTAATTCAAAGCAGGCTGAGGAATCACTCCGGACGGTTATGTACTTGAGCTGTTGGGGTCCTAATTGATGAAGACGGATCTTGGTTTTCAAAATTCTAAATTAGGTCATCCCATAGGTGAAAGAACGCATATGGATCGCTTGGGTCCCAAGACTCAAAAGGAGTCACGTATATGTAGGAGCTAAATGTATATACTCTGATGTTTATAATCTATACTGTGCTATGAAGTCCTAAATGGATCTTGAATCAGTTAATTAATCTCAAATCATTTCATCCAAATTAATTCTAGCTACTGCATGCAAGCACAACTATGAGCTTTCACTAATTAAAAATCCTTTTGAGTCATCATTATGAGTCTATCTATAACTGAAATCATTTGATATGTTGCTGTATTCTCATGTTTTGATCAAAGACTCGGTAATGTAAAGAGAAGATTGAGATAGGTGGGCTTAAAATTTCCAAATTGGCCAGTCTTTGAGTGATCTATGATCAATTCTGTAAGCTTAAGAGTTAAAGACTGCATCTTAAGAGTTAAAGACTGCACAGTTTAGTTAAGGCTGTGCTTGGTCTTCCCACACATAGTTGAGATAAAGAGTTCAAAAATAACATGAACTCAGAAAATCAATAACACTTGTTATTTGAAACAGAGAAATTACAGATGTAGTTTTTACACTTCTATTCTTCTTACCTATGTAACAATTCAACTTTTGAATCTGTAAGCTAAAAAAATTATTGTACAAAGTGGATAAATTTTCCTCTTGCACTTTTATGAATGCTGTTCTTTACATATAATCAAGAAACTCCTCATGTTGTTAAAACCGTTCCTTCTCTCATTTTCTTCACAACCTCATTGCTCTCGCTGAGCTTACTCGTTCTTCGTCAACCTGCAAATTAAACCCATCAAGTTTCAGTGATCATCAGTAGCCAAGTGCAGTGCAGGCACAAGTAATGCGTAGAAACGAAACAGATGAGACTTCCGTTGGTAAGTAACATAACTAACTGCTGTTATTAATCAGAGTTTTAGAAGAGTAAACTAGATGATGAAAGTGGGTCGAAGAATCAGAACTGTGTTATACCGTTGCTTCGGTAGCATCCTTCCACTTTTTCTCGCTGAGGTAACGCTCAAAAGCCCCATCTCCTCTAAGTACTTTTGCCGTGCATCCACGAGAAGCTTCTGAGCCTGTTGATTCCTCCTCATCTACAATAACTGCGTCGATTCTTTCATCTCCTTTTTGATCATCTGGAATCTGAGAAAATAAATGAAACAGAAGTGTGAAGGCAAGAGTATTATATAGTAGATTAACAGCATTCGCAATAGGTGAAGTACCTCAAACATGGCTTCAGTAAGAATGCTTTCAAGTAAGGCCCTTAGTCCCCTTGCACCTGTATTCTTCACCATCGCTTGTTTGGAAATCATGCCTAATGCTTTCTCAGTAAAATGCAGCTTTACCTGAGATATTGCGACAAATTATGCAGTCAGGGACCAAAAGTTCATGTTTAAACTGAAAACTGAATACTTTTACATGCAATCTTGGCAAGTGTATATTTCAAGGGAGCTTACATTGTTCATGCTAAATAGTTTCTTGTATTGTTTCCCAAGAGCATTTTTGGGTTCTACAAGCACCTGCAAGGCAACAACTATCTCACTTTGATTTCACTAGCTCTAATGAAGTAGCAACATGAGCAAACAAAGAAACGCACAAAACGCTACATGATAAAATGTTACAAGCTGTGAAAACATATTAAATTACCCGAATAAGCTGGTCCTCAGTTAGAGCTGACAAACTAACTAATATGGGAAAGCGTCCTACAAACTCCGGTATAAGACCATATGCTGTCAGATCGGCACTCTCAACCTGAAATGCAGCCGGCATTCCGAAACTAAGATCTCTTTCCAGGAATAAGAAGCGCTTACATAGGGAAACAGAGGCTTAACAGAATCTGTTTTTAGTATTTACCGTCTCTAGCAAAGATGAAGTAATTGCACCACTAGTCACTCCACTGGTAGCCATGTTGGCACGGACAGGAGCTCCAAAACCAATTGATGAATCTTGTCGTCTGACAAAACAAAAGAGATGCTAATCAAAGTCAAAATAGAACAACTAGTGTAACAAAAAAAAGAAGCATAATGAATTACAATTACCTATCCACAATGGTCTTCTCAAGGTTAACAAATGCACCTCCACAAATAAAGAGGATATCTTTTGTGTCTATCTGTTTATATTATAGGACATCCAGCAACGGAATAATATGAGTATACAGCAACTTTAGATGTAGAGTAAAACTAAATGATTATATGTCAATGAGAATATTCTAGCTCTATACCTGTACTTGGTCACCCCGTGGATGTTTCCTTGCTCCCTTCCCCGGAACATTTACAATCTGGAATAGAAAAAAAGATTCAAAGATCAACAGAGGCAAAGCATGAATCCAGAGCCTCAGAAGTAACACAGATGTGTAAACGGATTAGTAAATTATATGTGATGTCATATATATCAAATGTCATATCAATAACCTTTCAATTCTCTCCTGTGGTTTATTGCAAAGACCTTCTAATGAGGATAATTTTGGGAGACTACACTATAACTCGCTATGTAAGTGCCTCATGACTAGTAACTCGCTATAGTTGGGTTATTGGAAAGACGTTTTAATGAGGATCACTACTAGAGACTACACTTTAAGTTGCTAGGCAAATGCTTCATGTCTAGTGAACAATGACTACAGTAAATGCATCAAAAGGTAAGAAAGCAATTCACTTACAGTGCCTTCCAGTAATTTCAAGAGTGCCTGTTGGACACCTTCACCAGAAACATCCCGGCTAATGTTTAAACTCTCAGCCTGCAGAAGGGAGAAGCCAGGAAGCATAAAGCCCAACTATCTTGTTCTTATCGAGTTCAGAAGTTAACATGTCATGTATACTGACCTTCTTCGTTATTTTATCAACTTCATCGATGTAGACTATACCCTGCTGTGCTGCTTGCACATTAAACTTCGCGACCTACAAGTCATAAACGAATTTTATGAAATGCAACAAGATGGAACGTTTGCTGGGAATGTTAACCGCGACTGAATAAGAAGTAATACCGTTAGTAGCTTATGAAGGATTGATTCAACATCGTCACCAACATAACCAGCCTGTTAAGAAGACACCATACAAAAATTGGGTCAAAAAGCAATCATAATTCCTGGAGCAACAACTAATAATATGTTTAATTTGGATCCAAAAGATAAACCATTGAAAGATCTCCATCCAAATAATTGAAGTGCTGAGAATCATGAATTTATATGAATCTAGAAAATCATAACTTACCTGAGTCAGAGTAGTTGCATCAGCAATGACAAAAGGAACATTTACAAGCCGAGCCAAAGTCTTTGCGAGTAACGTCTTCCCTATTATTCAAGAATTGAATAAATAATCATGTCAGAGTCAGCAGGGAGGTTTCAAACAGACAGTAAAGAATAGAATATGATCAGACAAAAATCACAATCTCATACCAGAACCAGTAGGCCCCATCAAGAGAACATTGCTCTTATCTAGTTCTACATTATCGTCATCATCAATTGGTTGTTCTGCTGACCTAGTATTCAAAGTCCATAATATCAGCTTCCAACACAAACCCTTATATCACAATAAACCATAACTGATTGAAAACAATGACAATGTGTCCAATCATGTAACTAAGACAGGAGAAGAATCAACAATGGAGGTGAGAGAACAAACCCTTTCCTCATAGAAGTATGATATATTCTCTTGTAATGGTTATACACAGCAACAGAGAGCACCTACGACCAAATTACAAGACCACCAATGTAGTAAGCAACAAAACTGATATCACAAAATTCTCAGATGTAAAAGTTTAAAAGTGAGAACCTTTTTAGCACGGGTTTGACCAATAACAAACTTATCAAGCCATTTGCAAATCTCTTTCGGAGTAGGAAAGTCTCTACCAAGGCTAGCTCCACCCCATTGACTAACATCGTTAACTGCATCAGGTAACGGAGAAGTATCCATTTTAACAGCACCATTAGAGACTTGAGCAATGTTGTCATGAGGAGATGCATTTATAGAAGAAGAAGAAGCAGGAGGAGGAGGAGGAGGAGGAGACCAATCTTCAGGTGGCTCAGCACCATAAGATCTAAGTGTATCCCAAAACGAAGATCTAAGCTTATTCCTATAATTGAAACCATGATTTGAATCCTTTGATTGTTGTTGTTGCTTCCTTGTAGTTGGTGATTGAACACGACCGATCTCAGTGAATGTTCCTTGAAGAGGTGAGACGCCACGAGGGTTGTATCCATAAGCAGTTTTACAAGTCGGACAGAAGTTAACAGATTGGAAATTGGTTTTATCTCCGGCGTCATCAGCGGCGGTGGAAGAAGCATCGGAAGCATCGGAACGGTGAAGAAGATTAGTAGAAGGGAATTGACGATTTGAGAAAAGAAGATCCATTTGTTTTGAACAACGAGGACAATTAGGCTCAGCTTTTAACTTCCGGCGAGTTACAGAAACCGGAAAATCATCTCCTCCTCTTCCTCCTCCTTCTCCGATGCCATTACCACCGCCTTGTTCAGATTTGAATCGTTCTTGAATACGAAGACGAGGTGATCCCAAATTTAGAGAATGGTGAACAGGTGAAATTGAACGAGCATGTAAAGCGAGAGACTTTAGATTCCTCAATCTCCAAATTCCAGACATTTTTTTTTGTATTGATTGAAAATATAAATAAAATGAAAATCAAAAAGACATAAAAATGAGATCCGAAACAAAAAGATATGTCTGACTTTGTTTCATCAACTTCGAAGATGTTTTGTTTCTGTTTATATATATATATATATACGTTATGTATCTGTCTGAAAAAATTTAATGAAGGAGCTTTAATTAGGTTTATATTAAAGATCGAGTGAAGGAAGAGGAAGAAGAGAAACGATAAAAACGGAGAACGTGAAGAAAGAAAACGATAGACTCGGATACATTTATCCAAATACCAATCACGTTTTGGGGACACGTGTAACTCAATTCTTTCATCTTCACGCGCCGTCGTCACACATGGCGGAGCAATTAGTCTCCGTCGTGATTTCAAAGTCGAGACATTTGAAGCAAGTTCTGTCTTTTCGTATTGTTTCTGGACTAATGGTAATGGTAAGAACAGCTTTATCAAGCTTGGCTTTGACGGAGTCCAAGTCTACATTATCAGGCATCCTAAATTCTCTTCAGAACTTGCTATCAGATCTCTGCATTGTGTGGTCCCAACACTACTCAGACAAACAAAAATGTTGATGTAACTCTAGAGCGGGAAATTTACATTTAAGAACCAGCAGGCATATCAATGTAATAAGGTTTGAAATACTTTTTATCCTTTAGTTTCAAATGCTCTTTAAGACTTGATACTGAAAATATGCAAACCCACTAAATATAACCAAGCAGTCAGATCTAAAAGTTATTGAATAAAATCCAGTAAAACCCGTGTATGAAATGGTATTATGTAAGTTGACAACAATAGTATTTATCTGATTCTTTCCTTCTTCTTAAATGATCAACATTCATATGCTTTCTCTGTAGTGTTGTCTGATTAGTTGTCGAAAACAACCCAAACCATGCTGATTTTGGTCTCCACTGGAAATGAGAAAGGAGTGGTGGTAGTTGAAAAACCGGCACATCGCTTTTCTTGTTTTTCTTCATTGCAGTTGACTGGATCTCTTAGGTTGGTTGAGACAGAGAAACCTCCTTTGCCTCCATTGTTCTTTAAAACTGAACCTGCATGATTATAGCTTGAGCATTCCTCTAGTGCTACTATATGATCCATAGTAATGGCTTGCACAGATGGGTAATCCAAGCTCTTCATCCCGGCGAATCCTCTACATGTTTCATACAGAATGCAGAGATCTTGAATCTGTTGAGAAGCTTTTCTCAGCATTCCGCTAGCTAAATCTCTTGCGGGTCTTGAAAGATCAAAGAGCATGTTAATCAGCGCGGCTATTCCATCAGAATATGTCATGTAGACTTGGAAACTCTCTTTCAAGATGTTGACTGTAGCTGCTTGGACCAGGTTGTCGATAGGCCAGGCATTAACCGGTGAACACTTCAATACCTGAGTAATGAACTCTTGGCACTTTGGTAAGATGTGAAACACTAGATCCATTGATTTCTCTTTGTAACGACTAAACTTTGTACCACCAGACATTACGGGTTCGAGCTTACCAGCTTGGTTGATGATCCATCCAACTCTTTCTTGGAGATAAGCTACATAGTTCTGCAGAAAAACAAAGGATGGAGGATCCAGGCTTGTCATGAACCAGAAGCAACCTATTTGAAGATGACCAGAGGTGTGTGCAATATGCAATTTCTGCTCGATACTGTGACTGCTACCACGCAAGAGACGGTGGAAGAGTAACAGAGTTTTACCCGCGACTAAGCAATCTCTTGTCTTGGCTAGACGGCGTGAAATCTGTTCAGCTAGAAATGGGATTGATCCAGGAGTGTTAGAGACAAGGAAGAGAATCTCGTGCATGGTTTTGTCATCAACAGGAGAATCATCATGACTAGTGGCTCGAACCACTGCCACTTCAATGTCAAAAAAGGCTTTTTCATTGTAGTTTTGTACAATAGCTCTGCCAATAGATGCATGATCCTTGGCATGGCCAAGAACTTGCCGAAGCTTGGCAGATAAATCAAGTCTCATCTGATATCTAAAAACTAAATGACACTATTGGATATTGGAAATCGTACAAGAACTGTTTCTGTAATGAAATCTATATATGCAAGAGTACACAATTAGAGAATGATGCCAAGAGGCTAAAGTTGCCAATAAAAGAAATAAAAACTCCATAAGAAATAGTGGTGAGGAATCAAATCTTTTCTTTTAACTTAAAGTAAGGTGTTAGAATTATCCTTGCAAATATTATATAACAGTGCTTATGTCTAATGAAAGTCAAAACTCACTTTAAAGAAATGCTGAAAGAGCTTTATGACTAACATAGAACATCCAAAAACATATCTGCTGTCTTTTTTTGAGAGCAGAATGACTATGGCATCAACATGAGATTTTTACCAAAACTGATCAATCACTATAAGAAATTTGCATATACTGTGATCCATCGTTAGAATATGAAGATTCATAAACTATTCACTCCATGAAAAGTCAAGGAATCTATCTGGCTCTATCGAGCAAGCTTTGAGAATTGAGATCCATGATTAAAATATACAAAGAGTGAGTCAGAATGCACTCACAAGACTCAAACTCTAGTTGTATTCTGGATAAACATGAATAAATAAAATTTTCTCTCAAGAGTCAACTCCATTAAAGTTATTTATTTTCCTGTGTGGGGAAGGAAGAAGAGAACCTCATTCTAGAAGAATCTGATTCTATTCTCCTGCATCACACTCTTTTGATATTTTCAATGTCGTCCAATATACCTGAGAACATTCCTGCAGGCAGTGACTGGTGTTTCTTCTGTTGACCAAAACATTAAGCGTTTTATATCCGTGTAAGTACACTCACTGAAGCTAATCTTAGATAAGAAAAGAAACATATGCATACTATTATGATACTAAGTCCTAGTAGCTGAGGCACTAGGGTTGTTTGTTCAACGAGAGCCAACTCTTTATTGATATCTGGACAAAGCAAATTTCAAATCTTCCAAAGAGAGCTACCTTCACTGCAAGTGAGTAAGTAACTACAGATAGAAACCAAAGAGAATACCAAATTGCCACTTACGCCACCAACGAGAGTGATTTCAATAACAAGAAGAAAACACAGAAATGAAGAAATCGTATCCAAACTGGTTCCAACTGCTTCTACCAGAAAAAAATACAACAAGCTCAAATCCAAAATAGTTCCAACTGTAATGAAATTAACATAAACATTTGAACAGCCTGAAGTATATGTATATCATCCCACATACGTGACTATATTTTATGATGTTAAAAGAACAAATGTTAGAATGAATTCAACATTTCACCTTTGTTTTGTATACAAAATATGGTGCATGAAATGGTAGTCACTATGCCGCAGTAGCTATCCAAATACACCACATCCAAAGGCCTCAACACCATTTTTCAGATTGAAATACATCCCAATTATTTGAGAGGCTTCATTCCCTGATGAAAGCTCAAAAAAAAAAAAAAAAACAATTCTTCACTTCAGAAACTAGTTAGCATGTTGAAAATTTGATCATGAACAAACTAAGAAACAGCTACTGAAACCAAACCTATAAAACACTGCTGCAACCACCAACTATAAATAGCTTAAGTAACTGCATAAACATAATTTTCAGATTGCTTCTTCCCAAGATAAAGAATTTAAAATAAAAAAAACGGAAGCTACTTGATTGGCATAATCCTGATACAGAGTGTTGTCATAAGAAGAAACACTACAGTACCTTGGCTTCTCTCATACTATTGACTGCCAAACGAAGACCATCATGAGAGAGTATCAAACGAGATAAACCACCAGCACTCAAAACTGAAAAATCATATACATAAAGATAATTCAAAGTTAAACAAAAGACAATACAATTTTTTATGGTGAAAAATCCTTAAAGAAGCTTCAAACCTATTGCTAATTCACTCTATTTTAGTCTACTGTGAAAATTTTCTAATTTTGTGATTAAATTAGATCATTGGTATTAAAAATAATAATTTTTGCAACCTAATAACATTATTGTAAAAAAAAAAATCCTAAATTTTTTTACAATTTTATAATTAAAATGTATTTATGGTATTCTAATTTTAACCTATTTTTATAGGTTCTAGTAATCAAATTCTGTAAAAAACCACAACTGTAGTAGTAATTCATAAGTTGTGTCTTTTCTCTCATTATTTTTTAAATTAATAATTGAATGCTAGAACTTCAAATATAAGAAAAATTTAATGCAAAATTTTTTTTAATGTTATTTGAAATGATGTTAGTATGTTAAATTGTTACTTGTTGAAGTTTTTGTATTTATAATTGAAATGCACATTTTTTCAGGACACGTCATGAAATATAATTGAATCCCAAATTCATTATCAGTTTTACATTCTATAAAAATATCGTCCTTTTTGTTAATACAAATATCATCTTGCCTCTAATATACAACTAGTGGGTCATTACATGACTGATTCCACCACTACTCTATCGAATTTCGCTGAGAATCTAATTAGTTAGTTAGGCGTTAGGACCCCAACAGCTCAAATACATAACTGTCCTAAGAGACTCTTCAGCCTGATTCGCCTTAATATCTTTAACGGAAGTAACAGTGGTGGTGGACGAAGATTGTCTGCTCACCTGAGAAGCAGATCTAATATTGTTTCTGATACGTTGATTCACTGATCGGAGCAAATAGTTCCACCGACAAATTCCTAACTGATCCTTCGACGCTTCCAAAACTCCGATGCTTGCCGCCACTAACC
Organism: Nasturtium officinale; assembly: GCA_963854855.1. Lineage (NCBI taxonomy): Eukaryota > Viridiplantae > Streptophyta > Magnoliopsida > Brassicales > Brassicaceae > Nasturtium > Nasturtium officinale. Next base: position 9,954,724 of record OY978500.1, read on the forward strand.
ATGCTTTGGTCGTTGAACTCATTTTTTCCCTGCGATTTATAAGTTTTTTTTATAAATAGAGAATTGGGTTGTTGTTGAAATTTTTTGAGATGAAAAAAATAAGAATGAAGAGTTATGTTTTATAATAACAGAGAAGCGGACAAAGTTTAGTTTAGACTCAAAACCAGATGCTTATTACTCCCCTTGTTTTCCAAAGTTTCTGTCGTCTGGGTTTGGTAAGTTATTATGCAATTACCATTTTGCCCACGTGAAACAAGCTGGATGAGGGGGTATCATTGTCTTTTCAGGTATATTGCATTAGTGGATTACTTCAAAGTGCGGCTATGTAGTACGGCTATGCGGACCTGGTTTTGGTGACTACTTGGCGTGTGTTTCGTTCACCTTTGATGATGGACTATTTCAATGTTTCCGTCCTTGGATTTGAGTTTAAACACAAACTGTGTGGAACCAAGCCGCGGATAAATCATAACTATTCTCTCCATATCACTAACTAACAAGTCCCTTGAGCTTGTTATGCATCATATTAACAATTCGGAGTCGGTCTGTAAAGATCAGTGAAATTGAAAAAAAAATCGACATAAGAACCATTTAAAAACCAATAATTTTAAACCGATATAAAGTCATAGATGGAAAAAACAAGTATCAATCATAAGTTAAATAAAATTTAAAACTAAATATTAATTAGTAAATAATATATATTATATTTTTATATTTTTCTTTGTAAAGTCATTCATCGATATAATATGTCTTACTTGATGAATACCGAAAAAATCTGATTAAATTTTTTTAAAGAAAATAAAAATAAAAATTTGGGGCTATAAACACAGATTTAAGTGGCTTATGCCAAGTACCGAGTCTCTAACAACCATCTCCCTATTTCTCTGTGTTCATTGGTTAATGGTTAGAGAGTAGAATTGTAGCCTTTCCGAAACTGGTTTGAGAGTGGATTTGTGATTTTAGACCACAGAGCTCCGCCCCACCTTACATGTTTCTTTTAAGAAATAAAAAAAAAACAACCAGACAGATGTAATTAAGGAAACTAGCGTTGTCACGTTTGCAAAGTGCTATCATGATGACAAGATTTGTCATTTCATTTTTTTATTTTTTTTTAACGAAACAAGATTTGTCATTCTAAGTGGAAAACACAATTGGGGTATTACTAAGACCAACATGTGGTTGACATGGTCCAAGATTTCTTTATTGACATAACACTTCGAGGAGGTTGAGCTAAATGAGTTTCAAAACAAAGCTTCAAAGCTTGAAATTGGTAATGATTTGTATGTAAAATACAAGATGTACCAATAGGCTTCAATCAAAGAAACGTCAACAAAGTTGTTGAATGATAAGCTAAAATATACTTTGGTATATGATGTACTAGGAAATGTCCCATGCTTTGCATGAGTTTAAATTTAATATTTTAAAATATGTAACTATTTTAATTAATATATATTAAAAATTTCAGTTAAATATAGTTTAAATTTATTATTTATATTTTGCATACAAAATTTTAAGTTTTTATAGTAAGTAATAATATATATATATATCAACGATATATAATATTATATATATATATTATTTTAAGACTCAATATTTTATGAGGTATAATATGAATGATAGTGTTTATTAATATATATATATATAATTAAATATAAATTTGAGAATTTCTATTATAAGTGTTTATGTAATCAAAATCACTAAACTCAATTGGTAATCTGAAAATATTTTAGTAACCTTATTATTAGTAATACCCTTAATGTTTACTATATACCAACCAATCCATCATTTTCATGTCAAATGTTATAGATGAATATAGCCTACAATAAGCCAAAAAGAAGAAAAAAAGATGCTTCAAACACATCAAACATGACCAAGTTTAAGATCAAAAGAGAAAGAGAGTTAAATTAACCTTGAGAGTCTTTTTATTTTTGACAGTTTCTTTCCAAGAAGATGTATTCAGTTTACCATATTGACCAACCTATTATATGTTGGAACATACTTTACTTATTTTCATGATGTCTAGAAAACTTTCCTAAATTGTGTTATTAATAATATTCCATAGAATTTAAAGAATCAATAGAATTTGTTTCCGAAAAAAGATAGAACACTTGAGCCATGACACATCTAACAAGCCAATCATTGTCACTTCGTTCTTTACCTGTAGGTTATCAATAACATGAATCAGTATGTTCCAATATTTGCTACGTAAATAGCATAAAACTCATAAATCTTTTACCAATTAACAACTTGAATCTCAGCGTTAACCTATAAATTGATCTGCAACGATATAACATATATTAGATTTGAACTCTTATGTGTTGACCAAACAATATTCAGGAAATCACTAACCTTTATACAAGCCCACAAATCAATCAACCATATTAGTTGTAACCAAAGTAATTCCACAACAATTTTTTTGTTCTTCTATACAAATTTCTTGAGAATGGACGAGCAATGATGAAAGATAATCTGGAAACATAAATAACATATCCAAAGGCTTTAATTGGTAAAATTTTGATTTGTAACAGACATCTAATTAAATGAGTGAAAAGAAACTAAAAGGGAAGTAAAAATGCATATATCGTAACAGTAGTGATTATTAAAATAAAGACATCAAAAACTAATAATTAAAATAGATGTTAGCAATTTCTGATATAAATAGGGTGATAGCTTTCACTTATGGACAAATTGATTGTCATAATTAAGTTCTAATTTATTAGATATACTAATGGTTGTGCATTAATGTTAAAAATCAACGTCCTTCTTGAATTAGTAGATTAATTTTCAAAATACACAAATTAATTGCTTTGAAAATTTAATTCTATGAAATCTTAATAATTTAATATATTTGACATTTCTGAAATACTATATATTATATAAGAGAAAATACATATTAGGTTTTGAATTTGTATTTGGATTTTAAAATATTTGAAACCATTGTAAATTATAGTGTCCTAAAAACTTTAATATCAGAAAACTTGTATGTTTATATGTAAATACATATTAGATTTTATCTTTTTCATTTATTAGTTTTGAATTCTATTAAATCTGAAATTTTATATGTAACTTTACTTTATCACTGAAACTATTAGTCATTATATTTGATCATATCTTATATAAATTTTGAATTTCGGTTGTAAAAATCAGTGAAACCATTATTCATTATGTTTGAACATATCTTATATAAGATTATTAAGTTTTATATATAATTTTTGATTTTATAAGATTTTTTAATTTAATTAATATGAAATTAGATATAAGGTTTTTTATCAGGTTTTATTTTAATTAATTAATCTGAATTATGTTCCTAAGAAAATAAAAATCTAAATGAATTAAATTTGAAAAAGATAAAAATGTCAATTGGGAAATGGACACTTGACAGCATTTCAGAGCTTCTCACAAGTGCAACCCTTCTATATTATATAAGATATAACTTTACTACTCGATCTATTCATTTGTACCACTATGGTTTAACAATAATGTAAAGGTTGATAAACCAGCTTTTGTAATTGACTATTAAATCCAAGAAAACCTTTGAACGAAATTTAATTTTTATTTTTTGAGATGTTTTATTGCATCCCATATTCATTTTCAATTTACGTTCTGTACAAATGATTTTGCATTTACTGTACTAAACGACCAATACATCATTTACTTGCGTCACAAACAATCTATCCAAACCCTAAAAGTCATGGCGTCGCATAAATTAGGATCTTGTGTGTTTTAGGTTTCCGATTTCACCGCTCCACGACTTGGAATACTTCATGGAGGAAAAAAAAATCAAACAGATTTTGAGATATCAATTGAGTCTCACATCAGTCTGCATTAGTTAGGACCCCAACAGCTCAAATACATAACCGTCCTGAGAGACTCTTCAGCTTGCTTTGCCTTAATATCCTTAACGGAACCGACGGTGGTGGTGGAGGAAGAGAACTTGTTCGCCGGAGAAGCGGATCTAACATTGTTTCGAATACGTTGATTCACTGATTGGAGCAAGTAGTTCCAACGACATATGCCTAATTGATCCTTGGACGCTTCTAAGGCTCCAATAGTTGCTGCCACTAACCATGTTTTGCTTGTTGAACTCATCTTTAGATTAGAAAAAAGAAACTGAGAAACTCTTTGCTTTATAGCGATTTAGAAGATTTTTGTAAATGAAGAAATTGTATTGTATGAAATTTGCAGATGAAGAAGATGAGAATGAAGAGTTCTGTTTTATAATAACAGAGAAGGACAAAGTTAGATGTTAGTTTTAAGAGTCAAAACCAGATGCTTTTAGTCCCCTTGTTTTATCATGTTTCTATCGTCTGGGTTTGGTAAGTTTAATTGTAATTACCATTGTGTCCACTTGAGAACAAAGCTGTATAAGGGGTAATATTGTCTTTGCATTGATCCGGGATTAGTGGATTACCTTAATGTACGGCTATGCGGACATGGTTTCAGTAACTGTTTCTATCCAACGTGTTTCGTTTACCTTACAAACAAAATACGTACAATTCCAAAACTCTTGCAAAATTATTCTGACTTTGAAAACTATATTTTAAGATTTTGCTAATGGTATAATTTATAATTAGAACGTCGGTATTAAATCCGTGTTGTACATTTATACAAATAATTTCCAATGCTTGTCATATGAAAAAGATATTACTTTTTTAACTTTTAATTTTATACTTGTTAAGAATACATTTATACATAGAATAGTAGTGATTTACTACATCTTAATTTATTTACAGAAAATATAAGTGTTGTCCATTAACTTTAATTGGTACATTAATTTTTTTACCAAATTTTAATGGAATAGACCAGTTCCATTTTTTGGAAAAGCATAGAGTTGTGTTTTACGACATTTTGCTTGATTTAAAGAATAGTACATTAATCTCCTTACAAGATTTTAAATGGAATAGACAAATTTCGATTTTTAGAAAAGAAAGAATAATAAAAAATGTGAAAGACAAATTAAAAAGACTCATCTCTTTTGACCTATTTGAACCTGAGCTTCATGTAGCATTGTCTGCCAAAGTGATTTAACACGATGACGAACCTTTTTCTGAAACCAAACTTCAATCTCAGAGTAAAGCACATTTGGATTCTCTTTCCAATTCTTTCTCAAACTCTCTAAACTATCAATCTTCTTCTCATTCAACGCATTCACCAAACTCCCAACTCTTTCTAAACCCCAAGCTTCCCTTTCCAAAAGAGTCTCAGGTTTCCCAGCCATTAACGTCCTAACGCTTTTCAAACAAGGTAATACCTCTCCTTGAAGCAAAGCGCATCCGAAAGCCGCTGCTCGGTCTCTATCTTCTGTTATTGCTACAATTTGAGCTCGAAGCTCCCAGTTATGAGGGCCGAAACTCGGAATGACCCAGCACACAACTCTATCCTCTTCACTTGAGTAATACGGTTTTGGGTCTTTGAGTGGTGCGGAGAACACGCATAGAGACTTTGCGTGCTTCACCAGCCATTCTGGCTTTACTCGTGTTGCTCCGTGCATGTATGGTCTGTTGGTGAGCAAGAGCTCGCTGTAGACTAATAACTCTGGAGCTGAGTTTATGAGAGATGACCAACGGTGTAAGAATACGGGTTCTTGAACTGCACAGGCTTGGTATTCTGTTGCTTTGGTCTTTCTAGCTACACGGTCTGCCCATCCTGCACATATGGCTTCTCCTAACAGCTCTTCTTCGTTCTGTAATAGTGGGTTTCTTGAGGAAGATGATGCGGTGTTTCTCCATGAGTTTTCTACGTCTTGTATAGTCCCATGATTCCATGAGAAACCATCTTCGGTTTCAGAAGGCTTACAACAGTTGAATACAAGTCGCAAAAGCTGATCTTTGAGTTTAGACATCTCGTCCATGGTCTTCAAATGCAACCCATTTGTCTCGCAGAAGCCCGTGCCGTTATTCGAGACCTCAAAGGAATGCAACGCATAAGCTACAGTCAAAGCATCGCTACTTGGGTTAGAAAATTTGTCCCGAGCTGCTTTAATCTTCTCTTTCCGCTCCTTTTTCCGTTGTTTATCTTCTTGCCTGTCGGTTTTGACTACATCTTCAGACTCCTTTTTCTTGTCTCCCTCAAACTGCATTATCAAAGGGTTTGGTAAGCTCAACGCTGCTACCGCTGCAACCGCGTATCCAAGAACAAGATTTGCCCTGGAGTAATTCCGGGCCTCTTTTAGCATTTGGATGACTGTGAGTAACATTCGTGAGTGACGTGGACTCATGGGATAGTGAGACATAGCTTTTCCTAATGACGTTAACTTTCCGTTGCTGTCAAGAGCCTCTAAAGCTTTTAAGCATTGTTCTGCTTCTCTAATAGCTGATGGCTCAGGCGGAGTTGGAAACGGGAAATTCTCAACCTGTAATTCAATTTTAAAGGCAAGATTTATCAGTAACAATGGAAGAAGGAGACGTAGATTTCATTGACAATGGTGGCTACAAACGTCTTACCTTTGGAATGTTCATAGATTTCATAAGAAGAACGACTCCATCAACAGGAACTTTCATGATTTCAGGAGGCGAAGATTCCTCAAACACATTGCTAAAAACCGCAGATGAATAGAGACGATAACAGTGACCAGGTCCAGTTCGTCCAGCTCTTCCAGCTCGTTGACTAGCCGAAGCTTGACTAATCCAATCTACCTCATAAGTTTCCATACCAGTCTTAGAATCATAGTTCTTCACTTTAACACGACCCGTATCAACCACATACTTTATACCCGGAATGGTCAGAGAAGTTTCCGCTACATTAGTCGCTACAACCACAAGTCTTTCTCCTTCCTCCACTTCCTCAAACACTCGGAGCTGTGCAGCTGGAGATAACATTGCATAAAGTGGAAGAACACGTAATTTTCCAGGAGAAGATATGGGTTTTTCCTGCTCAGCTTCTTGATTCTCTTCTGCAGTGGACTTTGTTGGCTCAGCAGATATGGATCCGTTTTTGTCTGTCAAAGCATTAAACGCTGCTCGAAGAGCATCAAGATTCTCTTCCTCTACAAATGAACTTGCAAAGCCGTCATCAACAGTTTCCCAGTCGTCTTCATCAGACTCATACATGTCGTCTTCATCAAAATCATCATCATAGTTACCATCACCAGTTTCAGAAGGATCTTCTCCATGAGAGCTAAACCTGTTATTTTGATTGTTGGAACCATCATCAAATGCTTCAGCAATCTCCTTCATGTCAACACCACCAAATGAACCATCATCACATTTCTTTTTCGCATACGCATCTCTTTTAGCAGCTTGAACAACAAGTTCCCTTGAGGACTTACGTAACTTCTCGCATAAATAATCAACTTCTCTCTGCCCTGTCACAAAAACAAGTATTCCTCCTTGTGGTAACTTCTTGTGAATGGACATCACTTTCTTATAAGCTTGACCGATATAATCAACAATATCAGTCCTCTTGGAGAAATGTATAGTTACTGGATACTGTCGAGTGGGAACCTCTATAAGTGGAGGTACATTAGGGAATAACCTTTTCCCTGATACAAAATCTTCCACTCGCAAAGTCGCACTCATCAATATAAGTTTAAGCGGCATGATTTGGTTTTCTGAGGTTACTGTGGCTCCACATTGTAGACTCTTTTGTTGCTCCTCGTAATATTCTTTTCGGACTTTGATGACTCGAGTGAGCATCCCAATTAGAATGTCTGTGTTCAAGCTTCTCTCATGGGCTTCATCGAGAATTATCACAGAGTAACGCCTCAATAAGAAATCCGTCTGCAGCAGAGGAACTTATACAATCAAATATCAATGATTAAAATGGAAAAGAACCTACAAAACAAACCAGGAAAAAACCCGTCTATTACCTGAATCTCACGGAGTAAAATCCCATCAGTCATAAACTTGATAGAGGAGTTTTCGCCAATCTTTTTGTCGTACCTAACTTGAAATCCCACTTCTTTACCTAGACGAACACCAAGCTCAAATGCCACTCTCTTGGCAGTGGCAAGGACAGCGACACGGCGTGGTTGGGTAATCCCGATAATCCCACTTCGAGAACTGAACTGCTTTGAACCAAAACCAGCCTCATACAGAAACTGAAAGATACAGAAACAAGAACTGGATTAGACAAAAACTTAGCTATCTGAAAACCTTTACAACTGCAGTAAACTGACCTGAGGAACTTGAGTGGTTTTACCACACCCGGTTTGTCCTGAAATAATAACCGCAGAGTGATGATTAATAGCTTCCATTATCTCCTGCTCCATCATTACAATAGGAAGATCCCTCCTCGTCTCTTCAACTTCAGCTGGTCTTGAAACATGAACAACAAACGCAGGCACACGAGGTCCTTGTACAGTCTCAATAGTCTCATCCTGTTACATATCAAAACAAAATCAAATCAAATTTATAAAAACAGCAACACACTTGAATTTGAAAAGCAAAAAAAATATCAAACTTTCGGAGTTGAACAAACCATTCTTTGCAAGCCTTCTTCTTCATCGTCATCACGACGACAATTTGCTTGTAGGATCATATCCACATTATAATCTACCACAGTTTCTTCAGCAGGAATCATCAGATCAGAACCAAGTTCATGGGCATCTTTAACAAGCTGCTCAGAATCAGTTAGAAGAGTCGGGATTTCGATTTCAACATGTTCCGGTATCATAGATTCTTCTTCTTCTTCTTCTTCTTCCATAAAAGAATCATAATCATCTTTTTCCTCAACCAATTCATCAAAACCAGCTTTAGAAAACTGCATAACTCTCCTGCGTTCTTCCATCTTAGAAGCTGACTGAAACCACCAAAGGAATAATCAGAACATTAAAGTAAATATATTAAGAAATAGAAAAAAATGATTAGAAAAAATTGCTTACTCTTCTTCCTATAGCTTTTGAAGATTGTAAAAGAGACAATAATTCATCAGGTAATTTATACTCACTGCAAAAAAAATCAATAATACCAAATTCATACAAACATAAAATCAAAAAAAAAAAAAAAAAAAAAAAAATCTAAAATCAGAGAATTGAAGAGTTTGTTTTACATACTTTAATTGCTCGTCGGTTTTTGCAAAGAGGATAGCTTTCTCCTTATCTTCCTGTAATTTCTTCAGCTTTCGTTTCTGAGAATTGCTTGTTACTGTGTTTTTATTTGAATTCAGTTTCTGTTTTCGAGATTTTCTCGATACCTTTAGCTCATTTCTCATCTGTTCACAGTGCAAGTACGATTTTCAAATCTCGTTAGCGTTTGAAATCCTAAAAAAAAAAGCTTATTAGAGAAGGGTTTTTTCTTTTTACCTTATTAGATTCCTTCGTCTTCTTCTTCTTTCTTGGTGGCATTATTTCTAAATTGCAATCGTCTCCCATCATTTTTACAAATCGGATCGACTCGAAAACAAAATCTGTTTGTCTACTTAGACACAGAGAGAGCTAAACCCTTGGCAAAAAAACCTTTAGCTAGAAATCGATTTGGTACCCAAAACGACGTCGTGGTGTGATAAGTAAAACCCTAAACTACAAAAACGACGACATTTAAGTAAAGGAAAAGTCAACCCATCAAGCCCGTGGGTCAACCCATTTGACCTAATGGTTAACAACTGTTAGTAAAACTCTTTTTTGTCATATCCGTGGACTTGCTCAGGTAGTAACCAAGTTATTATAGCATAAACTATTTGGGTTAAGATGACAGGTTAACAGATTCTTGCTTAAGTGATGGGAGATAAGAGAAGAGAGTCTCAGCATGTGACCCGTAATACTAATATCTGAGACAGTCTCTTTGTTGTGTCCCAAGCTCCATTGGAGTCACCTAATGCAAGCTGAATAGACGCAAGCTCCACCATTTCATTTCCAATCACTACTTGTTCATCCTCATATAGCCTCTTTAGAATCTGCCACCAAACCCAATCTATCAAATCTCATCCATACTACAAACACATGAAGAAGAAAGTTTTTCTTATCCAACCGATGTTCTCGTCATTGTCAAGCAGTATGAGTATATTAGAGGGATTTTTTTAACCTTAATGGACGCTTCACAATGCTTCCTTGCATCCACCAATTCTCCAGCTATATAGCACACCTGAGCAACCTTATCTTCCGCCTGTATACAACTGAGTAACAAGGCTTTAGAATTCTATAGAATAAAAAGAGGAACTTGACTCACATCAGCAAAGTCTTAGTTATACATGTGTCACAATAAAAAAAAAAAATTGAGCTTAATTTTGGTTTAAAGGTTTGGTTTGGCTTTAATTCAATCTTTGAAAATCAAGAAAATATAAACCCGGTTGGATTTGGTTATTGTAATTAATGAATTTAGCTTTCAATTTTTCAGAGTTTCTCAAAAAATTCAATTCTCAATAAAGGGCTTGTTTTCTCATGAAACACTTCACTTATGGGAATGAAAATCATAGAAGAACAAACAACAATAAAAGATTCTATCAATAACCACCCATACGAGATTTGTTTCTTTTTTGACACTAACAAACGCAAAAAAAAAAAAAAAAAAAAAAAAAAAAAAAAACTGACACGATTTTCATACGATAGATAATATTCACACAGATCAATCATGAGGCCTCCATTTTAACCAGTTGCAGAGGATACTGCATCATCTGAGTCCACCTTCAGCTGCAATAAATAAATAAAACGAGCATCTCTTATTATTAGATTAATCAAACGAAATTTTGTGTTTCCACTGATTATTTATCATCGCAAATGTACTATACCAGCTTCAAGTGTTTGAGTAACGCCTGATGGAGTTGTTCCCTCAGCTTCTTCCACTGCTCAAACATTCGTCGTGAGTTCATCGTTCTCTCTAGCTCCCACCAAAGCCTTTCAACTGTTGTGTACGGAAACCATACCCCTGATGTCTTTTTCCTCTTCAATATCTCTGCCGGTTTCTGTTTTAAGCAAAACAAGGTTATTCAGTACTAACATATCAATCATGCTCGTCACAGTCCATGTCCGTTATCAAGAACATGTCTACGCAAATGAACACTGATGCTTACTCATAAATGTTTGTTTTTGTTTTACAGTTTTTGTGTGAAACTTTAGCAACTTAAATGATTTGTATATTATGTTGAATTATATCCAATTCGACCATGAAAAGATGCAAAACTCTATAGAGTCTCTACTGCTGAGTGCTGACAGTAAATAGATCATAAGTCATGACTCACCAAAGTACTCGTGAATAGCACAAACACTACGATAAAGATATGCTAGAGCAGCACATCCCCTCCGCAGTTTTGAAACCAACACCAACAATATTTATAGCTTAACCTACTAGATTTTTTTTACAAACCCAACTAAGAAATGCAACATATGGTAAGGGCTTTCCCTAGAATTTTGCATTTTTTTCAAGAAGACTCCATCATAAGGAACTTATAACGCAGAAATTCATCTCTATATTTTAAATTAATGTGTTCAAATAGTAAAGATTCAAAAGAGAACCAGAGACAACAAGACGCACAGGTATAATCAGAAGCACAGGGATAATGCAAGTTTTACATGGAGTACAAATTATCTCAACCAATTCAGCAGAAAAAGTCGTCTCGAACTTACATGGTATTAGATTTCTGGAACAACACGTGAGATGTCAATTCATTGGTCTCTAGAGTCCAAATCTTGTCGGATGTAAATCTGACATCTCGCAGTCCCCCCTGTCAAAGTCAGGATGTGTAAATTAAACAAAGTTTCGAACGAAAAAAAAACAAGGGAGTTATTCAACATAGTTATGAGTAAAATAAAAATAGAACACAATGAGTCACAACTATGAGAACAACAGGTGTACCCCTTCCAGTGGAATATTCTGTAATCCAGAATCAACAGAGAAAGACCCGTCCCCAGAACTAAAGTTCAGGCCATATACAGTGATCACGTTCATGCTGACATCCTTCAAAAATTTGGAAAAGGTTATTTAGAGATACAGTGCAACAGAGAATTAACTACATATGTCCCACTCAAGTCAAACAAGGGGTTGTAAAGAATGAAAAATATTGATTATCGTAACTTACCATACTCTTTCTATACAAGACAGCTAATGGAATAATGCCAGAATCGTAATCAGCTTTGCCCAACCATAACCTCAGACACATAACCCCTAGTGAAAGAAACATAAAAAAAGTCGAGCAAAGGCAAAAGATAACAAACATAAAGTCATTAATGGTCACCAATAGAACTAGTAGGTATTACCCTCAATGTTTTTAGCAGCTATACTCTGACATAAAACCCTGCTATAAGTCAAAATATCCCAGACACGTAACACCCCATCAGCATGAAGCACACATATAATTTTTCTTCCATGAACTTCCGATATAAATAAATCTTGCACGGCTGCAACCACTGTCCCCCTGCATTGCACGTTATAACAAAAGATAGCATTACACTAGCATTCTTTCTGTCTTCTAAGTATATAAAATAAAACAGCGTACTAACATTTCATTTTATAACAACTGTACTACAAAACATGCCTTACAAAGCCCCATAGGCGACTAAATCCTGTATCATCACGCAACTCCTGGTGGAAACCTGATCATAGAAAAGGCAATACAGATAAGAGAATACATAAGAAACATCAAAATTGAAAATTAAGCTAGTACAGTGTAATCTAACCTGATGATTTCTGGAAATACATAACAGGTTGGAAGCAAGAAACACAACCACCGGATCTTCCGAGAAATAGGAAGCCAGACGATGCAGTGACACTAGTAACACGAGTTTCATTCAAGTAAGGTCGAACATCCAAATGAATCACATGATCAAGCGGGAAGACTTACAAGCTAAGGTATTTGAGATTTTGAGAACATAAAAAACACCAGACGAAGTAATGACGTAAAGAAAGAAGTCGAGACGACCACTATCACTACCCTGCCACATTCAATTCCATAGCTTCAAGCTCAACAAACAAACAAAAGGCACTAAACTTAAACTAAAGGTTAATAAATTGCAGAAATCAGTTAAATCTAACCTCATCGGAGTATACAAAAGCAAAAGGAGATAGAGTATGAGCAAAAACGAAACGAAGTACAGTTATTGGGAATCCTGATTTAGCTGAGAGCTGAAGAAGCTCAAGAGTATTTGAATTCGTCTTGCTGATTCTCAAAATGACAGAGATCGGTGGTTCTCCAATTACAGATGTAGAAGCGTAGTCTTCGGATGATGGAAGCAGAATATACTCATTGTCTTCATTTGAATAAGTACTAATCGTAGTAGAAGAAGACGAAGAAGAAGGACAAGGCACAGATAACTCAATCCATTTGATAACATTACCGCCGCCGGCAATTGGAACCTCCATGCCGGCAGACGAATTCCGACGACTCTCTTCCATCTTACTCTCCGGTGCCAAAACAACGATGATGCAGCTGCAGTCCATTAAGGAAATCAAATCCAATCTCTATTGGGCCTCATAACGGCCCATTAGCTATTTTGTCTTGTGAAACTGAAACCTAACATTTAACTGTGTTTTTTAAGCTTCGTTAATTAATCTCTTCCTTCGGCAAATGTCTCTTCTTGTTGCAGCAATTCTTCTTCATCTTCACGATATTGGGATTATTAATTTCTTCAAATCAAAGGTTTTATGGCATTTAGAATAATATTCTTAGTATTTTTTTCGTAATTTTGCTGATAAATCCAATTGATTTGATGAATCTCAGCTTCGTAGCTTCGTTTTTCGACGAAAACAATGGATCATGATTTTAGCAGCAAGAAGGTTCTGCAATTCTTTGTCGCCATAGAAACGATTGCGCCGTGGGAGGTTAGATTGTTTTGCCTTTGTTGCCATCTTATGAATAATCCTCTTTTGTGTTTATTATCTTCAGCAACTTTTTTGATGGTGATGTCTATTTTGGCTCTGCTTATTAATCCCATGATAGCTAATATTATACATTATTTTTGGTTTGTTAATTCAAGTGCGAGATTTCTCTGCTGGTCCAATCTTAACTGGTTGCTTAACATTTATCTTCTTGTAGGTTGCAGAGAAAAAAAAAACTACTGAAAACCAACTCTTTAGAAGCTCCTCGCATCATCTGCTTTGTGTAACATGATGCTGCATTCTCATTAGCAGTCTGATGCTGGATACATGAAAGTCCAAGGACCATATTCTGGCAGGTGCAGATGAGTTCTTGCCTCTCCTCAGATATGTTACAATCAAGGTAAAGCCAATTTCAACTTTCTAAATTATGTGTCATTTTGCGGTCTTTCCCATCTATGTAAGGTCTAGTTGTAATATTATAATTCTGTCATGGTGTAAATTTTTTCCATGTCAAGTTGCGATTTCAAGTTTCAGATTTTAGAAAAAGAATGTCTTTTTACAGTCCTGATTCTTTGTAGTAATACTAGTTTGTTTGATATGCTATTGCAGGCAAATTCTTCGCACTTGCATTCCAGTCTCAAGTTCATCCAGTTATATCGTAGGAAGGACAAAATTGTATCTGAGGATGCTCATTATTTGGCAAACCTTGTGTCGGCCAGGACATGTATTCAGCCGGAAAGTCACTTTCCATTGAGGAAACTGAGGTGCAACAGCAGGATTATTCACATGTTGAGTAAATTAAGTTGTGCTGTGCTGGGTAAGAAGATACAAGGTACAATCTGGTTTATCAACCGAATGCAAAAACATGCTTCTTTGAGAAGGGGTGATATAATTCAAATGATTTACATACTAGTTATGATATTTTGCTTTAGTAAGTGTTTAATCTTAGTAGTTGGCTTCTTTTGTATGGTTTATGTTTTTCTGTAGCTTCAGGAGTCTTATCTTTGGAGATCTTGTTTTATGTTTCTTTAGTGCTCAAAACAGATCTTGACTACCCATATATGGAGGGAGGCAGAGGCTAGTGACCTGAACCAGGAAGATGTTAAGAGATTGCTAACAATGTACAAGGTAGTTCTTTAAACAGTATTAATTTTTGGACATATTTCATAAGCAAGAAAAGGTAAACCTTAGCACCTCAAAAACATTTGTCTATATATGTCTTAAATTAAGACTCTTAATCCCATGATAACTAACAAAAAAAACTAAAGGCTTAGTAAGTAGTCATGTGATACAATCACGGGTAGACATGTTAAGAGACTTGCAGTTTTGTGCATAGATAGGAACCTTTATACAGAGATATCTTAAAAACAGTCATCCTACACTAAGTGTTACGGATAAATTAGATCCACTGTCCATAGAAGCTGACTCACCTCTACAAACCAAGCCAGCTTTGGTCACTTGACTTGATCCACGCTCATTATCAGACTGCCTTGGTCTCTTGCTGTACAAATCAATGCATCTGAAACAATGGAACTTGGAAGGTAGCGCATCAGAGTTCTTGATCCCAGCACATCTTGTGTGGTGCCACACACCACACATATCACAGGCCAACATCCTCTCACCATCATCATCCTTAGTACCACACTTGCAATCAACTTTCCAATTCTCAACCCCTCTTTCCATGCGGTATCTGAGGAGCCCATGTTTTGATGAGCATCTCCCTTTAATCCTTATGACACCGTTTGTGCCAAGTAGAAATTTCAGGGTAATGGTGTCATCTATAGAGCCATAACCTAGGAGCTCCTCAACTTCTAACCTCTTGAACATTGCATATACTTCCTGAAAAGCTTTTGCAGCTTCAATTTTAAGGTCGGAAACAGTAGCATTCAATGGCAAAACCACCAGTTCAGGTGGAGGGGATGGGCATTCTTTGGACTCATCCGAAAGCTCAACACAACACCAGAGTTTGATTGCAAACGGGTTAACCATGCTAGACTGGTAATCTTTTATGAAATGCTTACAATCAAGTATCTTTGTGGCTGCATCAATCATTTTATCTTTCGTAGCCTGAGATCTAAACCTGGCCATGGTTTGTGGGTGCAATAAAGTGTCATACAAATATCTTAAGTCACTTTTGACATGCTCCTCTGATGCATAATTTATGTCTTGATTAGAGAAGCGGTGCACATTGTTGACAGGTTCAAGCCTGAAGTTCATATGAAAAGGTTAAGCTTATTATGCACAATATAAACCAACCAACCAACCCCAAGAAGAAAAGAAAAAAAATCTCTTCAAAGTTTACCTATACTCAAAGTCGTTTGAACAAGGGTTGCAACGGGAGCAGACTATTCGAGACCCATCATCAGCCAAAAACCCTCCAAAATGCTTGAGACAGTAATCAATAAGCTGCGGAGAAGCTGTTTTGCAAATAGACCTTTTGAGAGCCCACCTTGCAACCCAATTACCTCGTTGACTTCTTGCAGCTTTCAATATCTTAATCATGGCTTGCTGTACACGTTCCACATCACTCCTGGTCCAAGCACACAACACAGACGTCTTAGTTGTGGATTTTGATCGATTCTCACGAATCAGCTGTAGCAGAAAGGAGAAGAGGTCTCTCACAGTCACAAGCTCTGAACACGAGAGTGATTGGTAGAAGCCAATAGTGGAGTGAAGCTGAGTTCTTGGATTCCTTCCTTGGAACAAAAAATTAGAGAGAGGTATCTCAGATAAAGTATCCACCGCACTCTGGTACGCTTCTCTAGTCAGAGCATAACTTCCTGATTTGAACTCATACCCCCACTCACTATACCATGAACATCCTCTAACAACCCCATGAAGCAACCTGTAGTCCATCCCATACTTCATTGACACATCCATCACACTCGCTTTACGAACAGCAAGGGAGGAACAAAGCCTGTCCCAAAAGTCCATAATAGCACGACCAGTCAAAAAACCAGACCCACCTTCTCTACCATTGAGAGACAAGAGATGAGCATAACCATTGGAATGAATAACACCATGAAGAAGGTGAGTGTTATCCTCAAGCTGAGAGTAAATCCAATCCTCAATGTCCAAATCAAAACTACACCATTTACAATTACTTCCTTCGAACACGTTCTGAGTATTACCACACCTCGAGCAAGCCTTTTGCAACCCAACGTTAAGGCTTTTACTATCTCCACCTGATCTTATGATAAAGTGGTACCTCTTTCTACACACTGGATGACTACTCCAACCTTTATAAAAACCAACAAAAAAAAATCAGATTTTGCTTTCCATCTACACATGCAAGTAAAAAAAAGATTAGAACTTTTACAAGTGGTTTAACTCACCAACGACTCTGCAGTGGTCACAGTAAACAGATCTAGAAGATCTGGTAACATCTTCTTCCACAACGTCGAGAGAGATGACATTAGAAGAGATATCTGAACCGTCCGTTAAATCTCCGGGTCTAAGGAGGATCTGCCACGTCATGAGACTTGAGAAGAGCGTCGATGGTGGGAAAGTGACACGCGCGTGGCTAGCGAGGAAGGATCTAACTCCGTCGCGAAACGGCTGTAAGGTAGATACGCCGTTCATCTCTTCCGTCGGAAAAGTAGAGAAATCATAGAGATCGGCTGAGATTCTGTTGTTTCGTCTCGCTCTTTTCGCCGCCCTACCTCCGTTCATCACCGCCATGAGTGTTGTTTCCGACAATGATTTTTTGAAATCAAAACTAGAAAAAAAGAGATGAGATTTACAGAAGAGATAGAGAAGAGAAGGTTTTAAAGATGGAGTTTTTATTTTGATTTTTTGGCGGAGAGATTTTCCCTCTCAAAATTAATTTAGGATTAGGGTTTTTGTGAGTGTTGACCAAAAGCTTGACCGGTTCTGATGGAGAAGAAAGATGCTTTTATTTCTGGAGAAAGTGGGTCCTACTGAATTCCCAATTCGAGGCGGTTCCGATTTCTTTTTCTCCACGCATTTATTTTTGTTTTTTTCTTCCAGATTTTCTCTTTCTCCTATCATTGGTTTTTTTAGATTTAGTAAAGTAGCCGTAGCTCCTATTTAGTCATTTTTAGTCCTTATCCAACCCCGATTGTGATTCCTTTTTTTCAATTCTTGTGGAAAATTCTCTCTCGTTCCTTTGTTAAATAAAATATTAACTAATTATTTTATATTTTTTTTTAAACAAATATTATATTTTTTTTTGTCCTCTAGATAAGGTTTTTATGACTTATGAGTACAAAAATAATACAAAAAGAGTACTAAGATATGAAAAAAGTTAGCACAGTTTATGTATTTTTTTTACCTACTAAACTCAATGTGGTCAAAATATTTGATATTCCAACTTGTGTTTAGCATAATAAAGAAAATTATTTTTTTCCTTACTTTAGTAGATTAACTTCCTAAAATCAGCACAATTTTCCCATGATTCCAGCATTCTCAATTGTATACTAATTTGTTTTGAACCTTTTAGTTTTTCACTATTTTGGAAAACTCCACCAATTTTCCAACAATCCATGACTTTCTAAGCAATTGACGAAAAGAATAAAAAAAACAAACCATAACTTAACAACCAAGAGTCCAAATAAAAATGACCTCTATTATTACTGTTAACTTTTCTTATTGTTCATTCCACTATCCAACTAAAGCAAAGTAGTCAACAAAAGTAAAAAAAAAAAAATATAACTCAAAAGAAGAAACGAAAATTGGAGAGAGGAGTATCTCCTTCACCACAAGCTCGGTGTACACGTGTCATCCTATCAACGGACTTACAAATTCCACTGCATGACCAATCGAACGACGCAGCACACACGTTCCCTGCTTGAGCCTTCCATTGACAATCCGGTGGCGTCCCGCAACACATCGACCTCTCGTCCACGTGTTCAACCTCTAACCCTAGTAGCCATGCTCCTAATGAAACATCCTCGTTCGCGTAACGGTGTAGTATTCCCCTACATGCATGTCCACCGTATCAAACCCAAAAATGAGATAACTTTAAACTAAACTTATACTAAATACTACAAAACTTACTGGTTAGTGGAGATATATGAAGCTAAGTCCTTAGAGATTGCATAAATTTGTCCAGTAGCATGTCTAAAGTATTTATTCCCTTCTTCTCCAAATTTCCAAAACTCTGGCTCATGATACTTCACTCCTCTACATTTTCCCAAAAAAAAAACATACTTAAGTCAGATATTTAATCTAAAGTTTTGTTGGAAAAGATTAGTTCTTTTACTTACTTTTGTGAAAGAACAGGACCAGACTTCATACATCCAATGTAAATTCTTGGTCTTGATTGATATCTTGAAAGTGTTGTAACAAGCATACCTATATTGACATGAACATCATCGTCTACTTTTACATAGAACTCTGCATCATACATTGCAGCAGCTGTTGAGAAATAAAGTCTTGTTTTGGTTGAGAGTTGATGATATCCTTCAATGTGTTTTAGCCTTAAGAAATCTTTATGTTCTGAATCTTCTTCATCAATGGCTTTGTCTAATACTCCTCCTGGTGTTGCACTATGTCCTATTACAAACCTGAAAACAATAAAAATCCAAACTTTTATCTTGTTTATGTTACTGAATTTTTGGTTATTGTGTTTTTTAAAGTAGTGTAATTTGAGTATACTTGTGGCTTACTTCACAACCTTACAACAATCCCTTTCTCTTTTTCGATTTTTTTCAGCTTTTCTCTTGTTGGCATCCATGTTTGTCTCACTGAGTCTCGTCTTTTCTTGCTGCTGAATGCTGTGTTGATTCCTATCACCGCAAACACTCTTTGGAGACTCTGGTTTTTCGCCATCCCTTCGCTCAAGAACTCACTGCTTCTCTCGTTGGTATGTTCTGATGTTAACTCCATCTCCAGTGTTGACATTGTTCTCTCCAATGATCTAATAATATCAAAATATTCAGTTTTACCTCCTCCATTTCCATTATGCAAAAGAAAGTACAAGATAAGGATATGGTTTTATTACTTTACTGCTTGATGGGTTTTGGATACTTCTCCTATTATGTCTCTGGATTTGCTTTCTATCAATTTCTGATCAAACAAAAAGCAACACATGTGGTTAGTGAACATATATATGAGCATGAGCTAGTGTTAGTTAATTGGGCAGAGAAAGGCTATTTACGCGTTTATGTTCATCGCAGTCCTTTTGAATCTCTAGATGTTTGGAAATATGCTTTGTGAGATGGTGATCCTCTTCTTCAAATATGTAAGAGCGACTCAAAGTTCGACTCATGAAAAATGAGCCTGCAAGAAAGCTTGCAAGGCATAGTACTATTATGGCTTTCCCTGAAGCAGCTTTAGCCCTCATCTCTTCTGCTCCTCTTTAGTGCTAAATCTACAAAAAAAAAAATTATATGATTATAATGAAGATGATGCATAATCTACATACTTGTGCATGCGATTACAAAGCTATATGATCATGACATTTGTATATCATACGTTATATGCTAGTGAGAATTCTAGAAATCTCCAACTAAAACCTACTCTTCATTTCATGTATACATATAACTTTCCATTTCTAATAAAATCAATATGTTTTGTATGATCAGAAACATTATTGACTGAAAGCTATATATCAAGGAACTCAAAGGTTAGATTTAATATTTTCAGTGAATATGCACCATTTTACATACAAATTATAAATCATAACAAACTAGACTCTTAAGATCTGCTTGAGAATCATGAACATACCTCTATAAGCACATGTGAGGCTCCAAAGAGACTATAAATTTCTGTGACAAGAGAGCTATTAGATTAAGAAACAAGTTCTGAGAGGTCATGTGATGTTATTTATATATTATGAAACACAAGAATGTAGTTGCAGAACGGCAATGGCGTTGATGTTTTGCTTCTCTCTATCTCAATCTGTTTGTCTTGTCATGAAATGTGCATGTCCCAACTAACTATCTGCATATAGAGATATTACAAAAATAAAAGATAATTTCATAAAACTCTAGTTGCTTTCTATTTTTACGCAACATTTTAGGCTCCCACCTATATGAATGCGCTTAGTGTGTTGTTTCCATAAAACATGACTCAAGTTCTTGATCAGATACTTAATACTCTGCGTCAAATGTTATGTAAATTATTGTAGAATTACATTAACTTGTAAGAATTCTCATCTCATGTTACACTATATGCTTTAAAAACATATTCAAACATATTAATAAGTCTCTTACAAACGCAATACAGCTTGTAAAAGCGCTGTTTTGCATTGCACTAACGTTAAACAAAACTTTAGATATGCATTGTTCAGCTAAAAATTAGGAAGATTCATGAACAATTATGGATTATATTATTTTTCTTTTCAAAAGTCAATATGATGCTCAAATCACAAATGTAAAATATTTTCTTAAGCTTTAGTGGTGAAGACATTATTCTTTCATTGAGATTACTGCAACAATGGAGCAGTGTATTGTGTGGACCTTCTCTGTCGGCCAGAAGGTTACAGCCAATGATGCTTACCTCACTATATCTTTTACTCGATGATGTCAATATCTATGGGAACATGACCATATCTCTTTCCAACTTCAAAGATGTGTTAAGTCTATGAAACCATCATATTACTTCAAAGTCAAAACCTATTAGTGTTTGTGGTTCCTCCTTAAACGCAGCAATCGCTAAACAAAACCATTGTTTTAGGTTCCATTACTCAACTAGCGACTATAAATTTCATCAGTCACATCACAAAACCAACTAGCTTGATACATTATTCATTCTCTAAACCATTTAAATTAACTCATCATCGTTACAAACTTGAAAAAAGCATATGATTACAAGAAGATTAATAAGCATATAAGATCTAACTATTCAGAATATTCCACTTCCAAAGCATATGATTACAACAAGATTAATAAGCATAAGATCTAACTATTCAGAATATTCCGTATAGTCTATTTAAGAAAGGAAAAATGTTCAACAAGATCTAGATGATCTAACATACTTAAAGATTTATATTCTTGGCTTCTCTGTGGTGGAATATTTATTTTCGCCATCTTCTAAGTCCTCTAAGTTATTGACTTCAGCGCTATGATGTGTCGTGGATGGATCACAAGAATACCATCTTGACCAGAAAATATAATTAAAGAAGTTGATGAAACTTAATGTAGCTAAAAGCCAGTAAAAGAGATCTAATCTATCTTTGTTAAGGTCATTATCGCCTAACCAACCTTCTCTTGTCCCGGATCCATTACTCGAAGTAACTCTGTTAACGGTCGAGACAAGAACAGAGCTAAGATAGAACCCGAAAGAGTAAGAACAGTAAGTCATTGCTGTGAGAAAAGACTGCATACTCTGTGAAGACTGTTTATAAAAAAACTCCACTAATCCAACGGCTGTAAACATCTCTGATAAACCGAATATCAGAAACTGTGGCGCAATCCAAAAGATCGAGAGCGTTGCATTCTGTTCCAAGAACGATTCACGTCTCTTCTTTTCCACTAAAGCGGCTGCAACCATAGAGAAAGTCGCTAAGAATAGTCCAGTGCCAATTCTCTGAAGAGGAGAGATTCCAGAATCATTTCCCGTAATTTTTCTAGCGGTTGGGACGAAGAACGTTTCATAGAGAGGCACAAAGAAGATGAGAATGATGTAAGGTATGGCTTGAAGAGAAGCTGGTGGGATTTGAAATGTTTTTGTGATGTGTGTGTTCATAGAGCTTCCTTGCTGAACAGAGAATGTTTGAAGCTGAGCTAAGATGGTGTTGAAGATGATAGTACACGCAAATATCGGTATTACTGATAACAAAATCTTGACTTGATGGACTTGTTCGATTGTGCATAGTCTCCATGGACTCTCTATTGTTTTGCCTTGTGTCTTAATGCAAGCCTTGTCAAGAAACCTGCACGTTATTTTATTTATTTTTCTCTTTGGTTAGTAAGTTAGTTAGTTAATCTTGCGGTTAATGTAAAGAGATTAAAGACAAATCACCTGAACTTATTAGTATGGAGGAGAGGGTTGACACGAACAAGATCCATTGAAGGTTGATGAAGCATGTTTGGATTTGAAGGGCAAATCTGTTTTCGTTTCATAATCGCAGCTACAAAGACCTGATAGAAGAATATGCGAAAATAACATCAAGATCAAAGGAGGAGTTCTAGGTCCTGGTCATGTAGAACTACCAAAAGATGCTAATTGATGGCAAATTTACCTGAGCAATAGGTGTGAAGATACTACCACGAGGCGGTTTATTTCTATAAAACTTAGTTCCAGCAGCGAGGCTGATCATTCCTGCGGCCATAACAGCCGCAGAGATACCAAACCCAATGTCCATGCCAGAATGTGTTTGCACCCAAACTAAGAGTGTGAGTGCAATGAGCTGACCCATTGAGAAGGCGAAATAAGCCGCATTGAAGAAGCTTGATAGTTTCCTCAAATCCTTCCTTTGAAACTGATCCGCACCATGAGAAATGATGTTCGGTTTAAGGCAGCCGCTACCTAAGGCCACCAAGCAGAGTGCAGCGTAGAGAGTGACTGCCTTGTAACCATTTGCCTCTACGCAAGGTATTGTAGTGCTCTTCATATTGCATTTTTGTGGTCTTAGCTCTGGGAGATGAGCTTGGATTGATAATAATATGAAACCCTGTTTTAATTAATTTACATATTTTTTTGTCAGCCAAAACTTCGTGACTGATTTTGCTAACCATATTCTTTTAATCTTTTGTAACTAAAGTGGAGTCAGAACATGTTATATGCATTATGAAGCCGTAAATTTCGTTCGTGAGGCATTAATAAGCTAAAAATAGCATTGTATATACCAACATATTATATAACCTAGTGTAGAGAAAAACATATTATATTGAACCCATTTGCTTTTCCAAAGAACCGAAAGTTTCAAGAAGAAAAAAGATTTAGTTCATAATTCACGTTTTACAACTTTACGTTAAAGTTTTGGACTTTTGTCTAAACATACTTTTAATAGAAACGTTTTTAATCACAATTTACTAGTTAAAGATGAAAGTTGATGTAGAATATTCAAGAGCATCTAAAATGGAAGAAATAAGAAAGGCAAAAAGAGAGATAGAGAGGAAGAGAACATACACAGATTTCAATAACACCAAAAACTAGCATGGTGCGAAAGCTTCCAAGATATGAATCAGAGAGGAAGCCACCAAGAAGCGATAGAATAAACACAGTTCCTATGAAGTTAGTCACAAGGTTTGCAGCTTTCGACAAAGGGAAATGCATCTCATTGAAAACATATGTTATCAAGTTGTTCCCAACAGCTGCGATCGCCATCATCTCAAAGGCTTGAAGGCCTGAACATAGTAAATATACATACATATAACATATACCAATCAATTTAACCTAACATGGCTTGAAAATGCTTAACATGGACCGACCCGACCATATGCAACATGCTCTAGTAGATAAACACATAGTAATGTTGATGAAAGAGAGATAGAGACAGACCAAGAACAAAGAGGGCAGCTCTTGTACCACCATGCTTGTTTGGCCTGCATGGTCGACCTCGAGAATCAACGCAAAGATCGTGCGATGATTCCTCGAATATGTGTCTTTTAGCTTCTCCAGATATATCTTGAGCATCCATAGCTCTCTTTTCTTTTCTTTGTTTTTTGTTTTCTTGAAGGAAAATATAAGTTTGGCTTTAGAAGAAGATGGCACAAAACTAAATTAGTTAATGAAGAGAGGAGGTACTTATAACGTCTTGTTCATTCTTAAATTCATGAGAGAGAAATTAGAAAAATATCATCCAATAAAAAAATTCTATATTTTTGATATATATTTTTCTTAAGATTTAGTTTAAAATATTAAATAGTTGTAGATAATATAAAGTAAAAAATCTATGTCCACTAATATTCAACTTCTAGAATAGAACTATAAGATAGAACTCCTAAATAAAAGTTAATTTAGATTACTCTACTAATTTAACTTTCTATTATTCATAAATTTTCATTTTTTTAAAACCTGGCATGGTTGGATATATCACATATAATTAAGTTTTAAGAATATCTTAGTGTATTAGAGTAGTGGGAAGAAATGGACCCACTCTCCAATATGTTTAAAATGCATCATCATCATCATTATAAGAACAATTTCAACTTTGGCCTGTGGCTCCGGGGCATAAACTATTGTTTACAACAATGTTTTCTTGACATTTACGGCTGACATATATATAGTTGCGATTTGATCATGATGACAATCTCTGACGAATTTTCCCTTCCCATTAAACCCTTGTGGTTAGTATTAGTATAGAGACTTCTCATAAAATGTATTAACAAATTCTATAATTTAACTTTAATACAAATTTCATTAAGAAAGTTGAAATTTAATGTATATATATATAATAAACCAGAACATGATGGATGTGTTGGAAATGTGCGAATACGCATCATTGTCGACAAAAAATAGTAACACTAAAAGAACAAAACGTAATTATAATTAGAAACTTTTTTTTATGTTAAAGAGGCATTGTACTAAATGATTATATATGTTTGAGAGTTCTGGCTGAAACCTTAATTTTTATGGTTGATTTTTTGATACAACGATGACAAGACATATAACATTATAAATACAACTCATCAGATTACGAATTTCGTTCAGATTTTCAGTTTCATCAATGTTATTATTTGATATATCAAGATGTTGATTCTTCGGTTAAGCATAAGCTACTTTATTATTGTGGGGGCACACAAAGTGAGATACGTGAGAATATAATTATATTTTACTCATCGATCAAGGCTTGAGGAATCTTTTCATCCGTCTTGTAAGTCAAATCATCTTCAGGGTATGGTTGGCGGCATTACGAAATCCCATATTCGACCATATCTTTCCCATGACAATATGTAGATTAGATCTTCTTTTTGATAATGATGATTCCAATAGATTCTGCTATTTTTTCTTCCTTATGTTGACATTCACTTATGTTCAACCATAACATGGAATTGAAATATTGTGAAAAACGAATGGTGAACATTTAGATCGTAAGGAATAAATAGTAAGACCAGTTCTATTGGTTAAGAAATGATTCTTAACCATAATTATAATTGAAATATTGCAATTAAACACAATAACCCATATTTATATATTCATGGTAGAACCTAGAGGTTCTTGATGAAGTTCTTAAAGTTGAACTTTTTTTCGTTTACAGGGTTCCAAAATAATTTGTAAATATCATTGATGTATTTGCATCATTATTATAAAAAGTAGTATAAGCAGTCGTCTAGACGCTAGGTCCCTTTAAATCATCCAATTAACGTCTAGACCGCTTAAATTTTTAAAAAATCGGTTAATATTATATGGATAGTTAGATTTAGCAAAATATGTGATAATTAAATAAATTAAACGCTAATTATATAAGTTATAAATTATGTCGGATATACGGATTTAATAAATTATTTAATATCTATATTTTATAAAAAATAAAAAATATTATTTAAAAAACTTAAAATTACAAAACATTGATATTCTTCACGTTCTTATAATTTAAAAATTTTAAATTATTCAATTTTATAATTTTAATATGTTATATTATATTATGTTAATATATGTGTTTAAATATATATATATATTTATTTATTATAAAATTACTCAAACCGCTTAAACCGCCTAAAATCGCTTAGGCCTCGACTAGACGTTTTAGGCGTTAGATAGAAGGTCACCGCCCGACTAACGTCTAGCGCTTTCTTGAACATTGATTCTCATCGATTGTTTTCTCTGTCATCTTATTTTGTAGCAATAAAGGTGACACCAATTGAACTTCCAAAAGTAGTCGCAGCTACTCCTTTATTACTCTCCACTACTTCTTTTCCTTCCGTTCATGTTTAAATTTTGGTCGCTGGTTATGGTCGTAACAACACGACACCGGACATGCCCAGCATCAAGAGAGATATTAAATAAAGAAAGAAAATAAATGATTTTTTATCACTATTGACAAGCCAACACATGGAGGGTTCTGAATATTTTTTTAAAGTACTTAGCTACTTCATCTAATTTTCATTTAATTTTAATTATTTAAAGATGAAAAACTCCTTGAGAAACACCAATGGAGGTGCTTTAAGGTGGGAGTATCTTTAGATGTGTCAATATAAGTTCAGACAATAAAAAAATTTCCATCTAATTTTCTTTTTTGGTTTAAGGTTTCTTAAAGTTAGAGTGCAAAAAGACCACGAACATTACTCCTTGCCATGATTTTTTTGTTATCTAGAAAATTTATGTCTATAGACTTATTTATACTTTTTCTAGAGCTGCGATCAGTTTTTGAATAAGTTATCTTTCCCAACAGAAACTGAATTTATGTCTTCCTACTTACTAGATGTCTACGTTTTTGGTAGGAATGTTAACAATGGGTAATTATGGGTATCATAAATCCTTGAAAATATTGATACCCATTATCTTACTCTATTTAAATAAAATAAGAAGTGTTTAAATTGGCTGGTACCCTATATATAAGAACATAAATAGAGTAACTCAATTGGGTTTAGGGTACCCATAGAGTTTTTTAAACATTAAATTAATAAATATCAAAAATTAATAAATTAAAATTTAATTATTATAAATATTTCCACCAATAAGTTAAAATTATTTTATCTCAATAAAAACATAAAATTAAGTTTTCCCGCCAAAAATGTAAACAAAAAATTTCTTGCCAAAAGTATAAATTTCGTTTTCCCGCCAAAAAATGTAATATTTTGTTTCCCGCCAAAAACGTAAAATCTCATTTTCCCGCCAAAAACATAAAATCTTATTTTCATGCGAAAAATATAAAATTTTGATTCCCGCCAAAAATGTAAAATCTCATTTTCCCGCAAAAACGTAAAATTCTATTTCCCGCTAAAAACTTAAATTATGTTTCTCGCCAAAAACATAAAATTTTGTTTTCCCATCAAAAACGTAAAACGTAAAATTTTATTTTCCCGCCAAAAACTTAAAATCCCGGTTTTCTCCCAAAACGTAAAATCTTGTTTTTCCACCAAAAATGTAAAATTCGTTTTCCCGCAAAAATGTTTAATTTATATTTTCCCGCAAAAATATAAAATTCGTTTTCTCGTCAAAAGCGTAAAATCTTATTTTTCCGCCTAAAAACTTAAAATTTTGGGGTTTCTCCAAAACGTTAAATCTTATTTTCCGCCAAAAATGTAAAATTCATTTTCTCACCTAAAATGTCAAATCTTATTTTTTCGCCAAAATATTAAATCTTGGTTTCCATAAAAATGTATAAATTTTATTTTCCCACCAAATATGTTAAATCCCGTTTTCATATTAAAAATATCAGTTTTTGCCAAAAATATAAAATTTCATAATTTATTTCAATTATTTTAATTTTTATCAATATTAATTTATTGACTTTGTTAATTTATATTTAAAAAATTATCATTATATTTTTAATAATATTAGTATGAATAATGTTTAAAAGTTATTTAACTATATTATATAATGATAAATTAAACAAAAAAAAATAAAAATATATAACATATCTTATATTATAATTAAATAATTCATAATATAGTTAGTTAACCGCGGGTACCCATATGTAACCTTAAAATCTATAGGGTACTGTTTGGGTTACCCAATTAGATTATAGTTTTTAAAGCATTTTTCAATAGGGTCTTTTTTGGAGGACTTTTGTAGGGTTAGAGTAGGGTTAGGGTAGGGTAAGGTAAAATTACCCATGACAACATTCTAGTTTTTGGCTTGCAACTTAAAAGAGTAAGTGAGAAATTAAAAAAAAGAAGTTTTTTTGTAATACTTAAGTGAGAACTTGAAGTGGACAATAGTGTAATACTTTACCAATTTCAACATATAATATGTTGTAAGTTTTTTTTTTTACAATCTAAATTTTTTATGTAAAGTGTTATATTTATTGAATTTTTGTTATTATGGTAAATCTCTATAAGTTAATAATCGAGAATGGAGAAAATATGATTTAATGATTTATAAAGTTTCTGCAACAAATTATGGCTCTGGCCAATATAAAAAGAAGTCAATGATATGATTTGTGTTTACTGCTAATGGTAGACTTATTAGTTGGAATTTGGTTTGCATGAAGTGGTAGCCCTACCTATCGACCACATAAACAAAGTTCATTTACGCTATCCCATGAGTCTCATTGTATATACGGTCTTTAACCATTATACATACACATAAAAAAACTATTGACCAATATACTAAGTTAATTGTTCAAGTTTCGGCAGCTTTTTTTTTCAGTAACAAACAATAAAAATTCTGCAACTCTCGAGCTTTGGATGCCAAACGAACATAATCAACATTTCCTACAAATACGTCCAAAACCAATCCATCTTCAATGACTGACCTCATAGATGTTAATTTCAACCGAGGATAAACTGTTTTAATAGTTTACAACTTTATAAAAATTCTCTCATACCTCTAATTAATCCATAATTAGGCGTTAGATCCAACCTCTCCATCTCTATTAATAACTAATCTATTAGAGAAATCAGTTACCTAATTATTTATCGTTTAATCTGATTAATTCCCATATTATACAATTATTTTTCTGTCTAATCTTGCATAATCAAATTATTTTTAATTTCAAGTATAAAACATTTTTTTTTGTTATTCAGAAATTTAGACCGAGAGTTTGTAATATTTTCTAATAAATTATGTTAAAATTTTAAATAAAAATCATAAAATTTTATGTTAATAATTATGTTTTCATGTGTATAATATAATTTTTAAAATAATATAATTTAAAATTTTAATATAATAAATGAATATATTTTCAAAACATTAAAATAATTTTAAAACTAATTCTCAACTAATCCTCATATACTTTTCAATTAATCGGATAGATATTATATCCACCCCACCCCTAGCTCCTAACAATTTTTACAACATTGGTCAAAACCAAACATTGATCTTTACATCTAGACGGGTCCCCACTTGACTTTTCTATACGAATTCGTAAAACTGGCTAGAAAAAAAGCTACTTTAAACTATACTTATAATAGTCAAATCAAATCAATGAAGTCACAAAAGGGGGATGTATATATGGA
The DNA here is from genome assembly GCA_963854855.1 of Nasturtium officinale. Taxonomy (NCBI): domain Eukaryota; kingdom Viridiplantae; phylum Streptophyta; class Magnoliopsida; order Brassicales; family Brassicaceae; genus Nasturtium; species Nasturtium officinale. The sequence goes on from OY978500.1 coordinate 9,984,380, forward strand.
ATGAGAATGAATGAACGAATTAATGAGGGTATCCTTTGATGTAAGCAGAGTATAATGGTACGCCCAAATTTCTCTAATGAATACCCAATTCACGATATATGGCCTCCTCTCTATCCTTTTGTAATCTCAAAACTCGTTTTATATTTCTTTTTCTTTTACTAAGAGGGCCTTTGAATAGTATGCCACCTTTTGTTGACATGACCTACTAACTAACAATTGTCAACATCCAAAATGCCCTTATATGCATAAGCGACCAATGTCAATCATGATAAACGTTAACTTGACCATATACAACTATATATGACTGTTGACAACCAATAATCGTATCTTTCTTTGAAATTCATTCGCCATCCCTTAACTTTTTTTTTGTATTTGTGTAAATTTAATAAGTATTTTATATCAAATCTTCTTCTTAAAGTTTCCTCTCCATATCTCTTTTTCTTTCTTGTGAAATAAATCATTTTAGAATCCCACTTAAATCAAAACTTAAAAGAACCTAAGTTAATCCACTTATTGCAAACTGATTTAAACCCAAAATGCTATAGATGTTAAAATGGTACCAGAATCAGTTTGTTGATTCAAAAATTTTGTTCTTGGAATCAAATTCGGTTTGACAGAAGTTAGAAGAAGCATTATCTAGAAAGACATTATATATAAATATAGGATAATTTGTTTTTACATGTATTTGGATAATTAGCCCTATTTAAAAAAAATTAAAATATTCAAGATGGAGAATGGAGAGTCTCTTGCACCCGTTATTAGGGTTAGTTCAATTTAACCTACGCCAAAAGTTGATTTTTTTTTTAAAGAACTTGTTATCTACACATCCTTATATTAATAATTCTCATTTGACTCGCATACTTAAGTTCTTATACACGTACGGATAACTACATATCGTAATAGGAAAGACATATCGAGTGGTGGTCATGCAAAGAGATATAAACTGTAGAAGATGGTCGGTTTTGCTTACTGTCTAGGTAAAGAGTATTTATTCTCAAGCTGAAACTGCGTTGACATTTTCTTCATCATTATTCATTTTTTCCTCTCTTTCTTTTGCCCTACCACTCCACTCTCACCCATATTGTATTATGTAGTGTATGTGTAACGCTTGTGCTTCCAACTATACAAAAATAAACCACAAAAAGGTAAGAGAATTAATATGATATTGAGCGCTTGTGTTTGTGTATTGTCTAAAATATGCAAATATAAGTCATGATTGGTGGTCAAAGTCAACTAATGTAGGGATCATGATTGGTAGTCAACTATATATTAGTGAAAGATGTTGGCATAAATCTTCTTCCACCATCTTATTCAATATTGGTAACACGTTATACAATCTAACGGTTTATCAACGGTGAGATAAGAAAACATTTGGTGTATGAAATAAAATATGCAGAATGAGTGTGTGTATTAATTTGCCTAACTTAGATTAGGTATCTAGTCAGTTTAAGTATATATATGGTAATGCGTTTTTGAAAGGTATATAATAAGTTAACCAATCCACCTAAGTTAAAGCGAAATGGATTTTGCTGTCGATAGATAGAAATTGTATCCTACACTGGCTAAATATTATCTAGACAAAATTTCCTAAGGACATAACATTCATTAATGTTTTCCATTCGAATCCAATATGAACTTAAATTAATCACTCAAAAAAAATTTGGACGATCGATTGTATTCGTAGCATTTTGGTTGACTAATATAACCTCTTTTCTAGAAACAACTATGCACTAAACATTCATTTTCTTTCGCTTTATTAAGCAAAAGCTTCATACCGTGCACAGTCCCAACAACTCGATCAACGGGCGTAGAAAGAAACTTTACATAATGAGAAACTAATAAAGAAAATTGGTGGGACTAATTTCTTGTTTTATTTAATTATAATTAATGAAAACATTTGGGGGAAAAAACTACATACTGAAAAAATCAAAACTCTATGTAGGAGATGGACAATGCAAGAAAACGGAAACTAGAACATGATTCATGCATTTGAAAAATCATATTTTATTCCAATGTTCTTTTTTTTTTGTTAAATTTTGTTCCATTGTTATATGAAAATTTAGGACGGGAAATCGAGAATGTTCAGTCAATATCCATGTGTTAAGTAATGTTTCCCAAACTCATATAGAAATATAAGGATATTCTATAAGAAAAGAGAATTTGCATTGGAATTTTGTTATTTGATGTCAAGAATCGTTAATAAGTTAGAATTGGAATTATTGTTTAGACATTGTTGTTTTCAGAATTTTAAAACTTTCAGAATGAATTAAAGACATTGGAGAAAAATACAATTACTAATCTGTCTTCTAGAATGTTTTAAATATTTTACTTATGTATTGCTAATTTGTTATAATTACTGTACGCAATTTTTTTCATTGACTTGTAGTACCTACTTTTTCGACATGACTTCCCATTTATATTAAAAGTCATGTTTGAACTTGGAGAAAAATGTCTAATTACATGAACCTTGAGAATTTATGTTGCATTTCAAGAAAAGATAATTTAATTTAGTTTTTAATGAATTTAGAAAGTGGCGATATGAACAATGAATTATACACTACAGAAGAATAGATTTATGAAACAAAAATTTCTTAATAGGAACATAACAAAAAGGAATGGTACGTGACTTTTACCCATGATCCCGCTTTAGAGATGCGTAATGAAGGGGACTGTGTTAGGTGTGAGGTTGTAATGGTAATGGCCTGCATTGACCCTTTGATTTTTGGCTCCCTCTCACTTTTATAAGTTTTTTTTTTTGCTTTTGTGATGGTAGATACCCAACCACGGTTAGTTTAACTAATTGGAAAGATATAATACAGTTTGGACCCACAACCTCTTAATATGGTTCTGTTACATAAAAATAACTAGGCCTGTCAATTTGGGTAATTATCCGCAGGTTCTGCTCCGTTTGACCCGCTGTGGACCGGATGCAAGTTGACAAAATTTGTGTTTAAAATTTAGCAGGTTATGCATATGCGGATACGGATAATCATATTTTTTATATGCGAGTTTAGCGGGTATCCGCTAATTTTTTTTAATTATTTTTTTGTTATTAGTTTTTAAAGAAAAATTAGGTTGTTTTAAGTTTTTTTAAAATAAATTATTTATAGTTTTGAGTTTTTTTTTTATGTTTTATATTTTTGTTGTTATTTTATAAATTTTTAGGTATAATATATATTTTTAAATAATTTAATTTTTTTTTAATTTTTTTAATATATTTGGCGGGTAATCCGTTAATTAATGCGGGACGGATGCATATTATTGTTTTAATATCTGCAGGTCATGCGGTTAAATTTTTTTTGAAAACCCATGGTTACGGATTGACTCGTTTGACAAGTTTAGAAATAAGGACCAGACATAAAAGTATCATAATGAAATTAAAAATATATGTGTTATATATATATATAAATATATATATTTTAGACACCTTTGTATTCTACGTGCCCCTAACTTGAGAGCTTTCATTGTTGTGGTTAGATCATAGATGCTAATGATAGATAAGACTCCGATAGTCACGAACCGTTTCATAATCCTTAATTAACTTATATATCCGTCTAGTTAAAATTATAAAAAATTTCGCGTAAACATTTTGAAGAAAAGTAAAGCTTCAAAAGCAAGAGTCCATATCACAAGATATATTCAATTTTTTTTTTGTGTCGGTTACATTAAGTTAGCCCTAATTAACGGGTGCAAGACTCTTCATCTTGACCTTAAATATTTCACTTTTGTTGTAAGATTAGTAAGTAATTATCTTTGAAGATTTAACGAGATCAACAAAGTAGCATTGGTGAAATTTCTAGAAAAAGTCGGTGACTAATTCCAAAATAAAGAAAGAGCGATATGGAAAGTAAACTTTTAGAGGAAGATTCAATATAAGAAACCGATTAACTTAATAGAAGAAAGGGATGTTCGTGGTTGAGATTTTGCTTCTACACTATCAAATGTTAGGATTAAACCATTATATACAATTTATATTTTTACGTTTACATTTAAATCTTGTTCTAACATTTCATATTCTTATAGTCTTTGCGTGTTTTTATTTTTCTTTTTGATATGGATATGAATATTCATTTACCTATGAATTTTTTGTGATATCTCAAACATAATATAAGTATATAACATTCGAAGGTAGTCTCCTTGATTCACCAAATCGTTCGGATAATAGAAGTTAAATGTCGGATAAGAGTAGTAAAAGTACAGAAAATGAATATATGGATTAATATACCTTTTGAATAAAAAAAGATTGGGTAATAAGGAAAATGGATACGACAAGGATAATTCAAATAGTTAAATTGCAATCCAAAAGTATAAGTAGAGTATTTAAAATATCTACCTGAGTAGATAATTACAGAAAAATATTGGAATATTAAAAATAATTCCAACAATCTTATGGTCAGTCTTACAAAGGATGATCAATATTTTTAACACACTATTGGTCTATTGCTAAAATTGTTAATTGGACGGTGCAAATATTCATTTTGATTATTGGATTGTCTATATTAATTATATGGAAAAATTGAAAATAAGTCCATTAAGGTATGTGTTGATTAACGTGTAAGTCCATAAACTATCAAACCCAAATAGACGGCTCATGGGTCAATATTGCACATATTGTATTTAATTCTGAATTTGAATATAAATTTCTAAAACAAACATCCAAATATAAATTTAAACACAAAATATATCTTACACTAAAAAAAAAAAATTAAACTTCAGATCCCATATCATATGTCTTAAATTTCATATCCAAAGATACATATCATATGTCTTAAATTTCATATCCAAAGATACAAATTTCTTACATGATCTTAAACTTCAAATTCAAAGATATAAATACATTAACATTCAAATCCAAAAGACTCACACATTTCTTCTTCTCGGCCTAAGATTACCATAAACATTCATGGCCTAAGATTTGACTAATTTAATTACTTTAGTCGTCTTTCGGAATCTGAAAATTTCAAGTTTTTTAAAGTGTTCGATTTTTTTTCAGGATACAAGAAAATTAGTTTTTGTTCATGTTCGTACTAAAATATTTTTACTCTAGATTATTTAAAATAGAATAATTTTTTATTTAGCATGTGCGGAAACTCTTAAAGGAAATACTTATGAAAATTTTAGTTACAATAAACAACGATATTTAAAATTAATTAAAAGCTTCTCAGTTAATAGTTTTTAGTCAAGTCTCCATACGATGATTCTCGACGAATTGAATCAAATGATAAAATGTTAATTTGAATTGGATACTAAACCTAAAACAAATCAATGATTATACTATTTTTATTTTATTTTATTAAAACATCAACTGCGGAGTAAAACAAAAATAATACTGGTTTTAATTCTTTTTTTTACATGTATCTAAACATGAATTCAAATTGAGCATAGTCTTTTCCACATCTACTTCTATACCTGTTCATAACAAACAACAACAAAAACCAGAAAATAAAATAAAATTATATATTAACAAATGCCATAATATTGCTTTCCTATATAAACATAAACATTGTAAAAGCCGCACAACATGAACTAGAATAAGAATATAGCTATATAAATATTAGAATTGACGATTGATGCCAAAAAAAAACTTACTTTGATCTTTAAGAAAAACACAACCGGCTTTGCAGTGATAACCAAATTGGTTGATTTTGTTTGTTTTTGTTTCAGGAGGACCTCCGGGTTGATCTCCACACATTTGAGCACATGTGAAGGGGCATGCAAGTTTATTTCGTACGTATGGACTCGAAATACAAATTTGAGTACACCATGCTACACATTTTGGAAACTCTCTGCTTAAACCCTCCGATTCAACCATAAGGTTTCCAATAGTTAATATTGTCACCACAAGTACTGTCAAAATTTTCACCTCCATTTTTTACAATAGTTTTTTTTTTTTTTGGGGGGGGGGGGGAGTAAAATATGGCTTTTAAGTTTTAAGGGATCAATATTTATAGTAAACTAGTTAGTACTTTAGTCATTAATTAGAAACAAATCTTTATAAATTACTTCCACATAAAATTTACGATTTAATCAAGACCTTTCCATGAAAATAGTCAATTGCAAATACCCTTTCTGGTCAAAATAAATCAATAAATGTTAAAATTTAATTCAGAGTATTTTATTTGGTTTCCATTTTTAATGAATTGCTCCATTTAGTAAACTTTTAATTATTATTTTTTCTCTCTTTTGTCAGATTTTAGATTTAGGACATAAATAATAATGTTTATAGCCGGTGTTGACCCAAATCTAGGAATTGAGATGTTAAGTTTACCAAGAACTAGAAGATGGATTCAATTAATTTGGTTGGTTATCTAGCTTTGTAAAAATCTCATTTATTTGACTTTAAGATTTTGTCAGTTTTTTTTTAATTCTGCTCATATTTGATTTTTAAAAATATAATGTTATATTAAATTCAAAAAAGTTTTTTTTCACTTTTTGGAATAAAAAAAAGCTCTATACAATCTGTTAGTCTAGATGCAAGCCATATATACTTGCAAGTTGCAATCACTTATCACCAAAGCCTTAAATGGATGAGAGTTTGTTTCGAACTTGTCTTTCAATCCAACAGATCAAGACAACATATGAGTTTTGGATGTGTCGTCTTGTCTTGCATTGCGTTCTCTCCAAATTGTGTGGAGTGTGGCTTGGAAGACATACCAGATCAAGAAAATCTGTATTCGATTAAGTTGGAGATTAATGAGAAAAGAAACAAGCAAAGACCAATATGTTGTGTACCTTGATTTTAATACATTCTAAGTGAGGGCTTTCCATACTTGAGATGAGTAGCTACATAAATCAGTTATGATCTATGTTGCATGAAAAAAAATTGATATACTGAATAGAAACGGGGAAAAGACTTATATTACATGTATTTCAGGAATTTCTATATATCTAGGATTTAGATGTACCCAAAGCTACCAATAACGTTGAATGTCCTCCTAAAGATCAGCATATCATAAGTCATAAGTGAGTGATTTCTTTTCATATGTGGTGTGCTATCAATTTATCAATCGAAAGTTTCCAGATTTGATTTGATTGTTGGTCTCCTAAATTCTATCAATTGTTGTAAAAATCTTCATTGTAACGTCAGCAACTCGTTGTTCAAGCTAATGAAATTCATGCGTTACCAAGTAGTTGTATAAACCAAATTTAGATGGTACTGATTACTTTCTCGTTTCAAAGACATTGATTGGATTATTGTATTTCTGAATGACATAAACTGTATTTTAGACATTTGGTAGTCTCTGCGTTGCTACGTGAAAAAGTGGAAACATTAGCCTAGGGCCTAATTTTTAAAAATTTATTTTAGGGCCCTAAATTTTTTATTTTTAATATTAGTAAAATATATAATTTAATATTATTTTAGTTTAAATTTTTATTTCATATATTAAAATATAGTATTAAGTACTTCTAGTATTTTATAAAAATATTTTAAACTTTGGAACTTTTATAGATTCAAACATTGTTAACTAAAATAGATCATAAAATAGCACTAAATAGTATTTTTAAAAATATTATAAAATTATTTTCATAGATTGTGAAATAATGTTAGTTATTTCTAATTTAGTACTATTTGTATCTTAATTTAATTTTATTTTTAAGAATTTTGCATATTAATTAGATAAAACAATAAGTTTTTTAAATCTTTTATTAATATACTATATTTTTAATTAATTATTTTATTAGAATAATAGGAATAAGAATAGATTTTTCCCAAAATAATGTATTAGAAATACAAAAAAACAAGTATATAACAAATAAATTTTGGTATATATATTTTGTTATAAAAATAGATAAAATATTTTTTTTACCTTGAGCCCCTAAAACTTTAGACACGTTCTGGTTTGGTGGCGCATAACTTTAAATATAAGTTTTTGTTGTTAATTGGTGCTTGAGTATTAGAGCAAAGCATATTGATAGTTCATGAATTAATCGCATCAAAATAAATATGTTGATTGGATAAGATTATTGATGTTTTTCCTCTCAAGATTTATGTTCTATCTCGAAAAGCAAAGCTCCAAACTTTACCAGTTAGTATATGAGGGAGTGATATGTATTTGACAACACTTAAAAAAAATATTGTTGTAAATGATGGTGCCATCAATCTCAATAATAAGGTAACTCTATATGTTGATAGATACGCTCACCGAAAAGTGAATATGCTTCCATATTTCACTTGTCATCTACACAATTCGATGGAAAAAATATCAAAAAGCATTTATCATGATTGTAATTGTCTGGAAAATTTATTTGCCACTTATACGACTAGATGGAGCATATTATCAAATTGTTATGATCTTTATAAACTGTAATATGTGTTGACATTGACTAAATGGGACTTCTAATCAAAAATAAGAAGGGGAAGCACATATTCTATCTTTCAAAAGTATGAAAAGACATGTTAAATATTAGGGAACTAATGAATTATAATTTATGTAGATCCTATTGTTACTATGCTGACAAAATTACTTATATTTTTCTACCTTTATACAAACCATCAAAGTTGTAAATCATCTAAATATATTTTCTATAAAAAAAGCAAATTTCTCTTTTTTTTTAATCTTATTAGTAGTGTCACAATTATTTTCACCGATTTAAATATATCTTAGTAATCCATGTTTATTTATGTTTGCAATCAATCTCATGAAAATATTGGTCATATTAGTGTGTAACATATGTATCCTATCGTTTATTTTTCCTTTCTAATACTTCGTGTCCGTCCATTAGTCCATGTCGCATGCGAATCACCTAATATCAGAAATAATATAATATGTAACAAGTCAAACTAGCACCAAAAAATGAACAAGTCAAACTAGCTATTGGATTTATTTATTAAACTATATATCTCATTTGGTTTTCAATAGATTCTTAAAAAGACGAAGAAAAAAGCCTTATAACAAATAAATAACTAAAACAAAAACTAAAACAATCTGATGATGCATAGAACCGGGCTCTAAGTAAGCCATAACGATCAACAAAGGCCCAGAGTATATATAGTTTATTATAGGCTTTAACCGGCCCAAATTGGTGATTAAGATCTGGTAGTGGGCCCCAAGATGAGCTGTAAATCGAATTGCTAGGCTGTTGATGAATGATGACGCGAGGTGGGCCACGTGGGGAGGAATGTGTTAGGCTTTTTTGGTCTAAAGGCGTGGGGAGACAGCTCTGTCTCTTTGCCTTTTTCTCTTTACTCTTTTTTTTTTTTTTTTTTTTTTTTTTTTTTTTGCCCAAATATGCCTGCCCTTTTTTGTTTTCCTACGTATTCGGGGAAAATTTTAAAAAGTTCTTATGATTAAATTAGGATACACATAAACCATCATTAATGAGGTTGGTTTAGTCTTTAAAAAGTTTTAAAGAAATCACTTTTGGACTATTGCCCGAAGATTAGACACGCTTTTGTTGTTGTTATGAGATCTTCTAAAGGAGAATTTCGGAAGTAAGTGTTATAATTAATGTTCAACATCATCTTTTTATAAGGATTATATGTAAACCGGTAGAGTTTTGATTGATAACAATGTGGAATGAATAGTATAAATTTGATAAAAGAATCGTGGAAATAATGAAACATGAAATAAGTTTAAATTTACTTTAACAAGCTGTTGACTAGTGTTTTGAATATTGCCATTAAGCTTTTTTATTGTCAAACTTAGATTTGATCTGGTTACAAATTATGTTAATCAACATATTAAATCATGCTCTAAGAAGAAGAATATGCATGAATGATTTAATATCAACATAGTCTTGTCACAAGAGTCTTGTGTAATCAAATCTTCATAAAAAGAACCAAGTCTTGTGTTTAATAATAAAATTATGCTCTAAATGATAATTAGACAACTTATGTTGTGTGCAATACCACTTTTAGTAAATATGTTAAAATTTAAATATCAGTTATAATTATTTAGAGGGATATGTCGATTGTGTACTGAAAAATATACTCCATAATGCTTTTCTAAAAATACTTCTTGGTGGAATTCAGAAAACATATAAATTCGAAATTTGCATTTTTCCACCCATAAAAATACCCAATTTATGTACATGTTTGTAATGAAAGTTGTTTGGTTGAAGTTAAGAAAAAGTATACACCAAATTAAAAATGGGTGTACAGTGTACTACTACTAATAGTCTAATACCATAAATATATATTTCCAACTGTAAGTTGAAAAAATATTAAAATAATTCCAACTGTAAATCTATTTACAGAGTGGATGCGACAAAAAAAAAAAAAAGTGTACATGCACAGTGACCGTACAAAAAAAATGTCATTGAGATTTGTGAATAGCTAACAAAGATAAATAAATAATTGAATGAGTATGTCCCCATTTATTTCTTTTCCTTGAATCTTCTTCCCTCCTTCTTCTTCTTCTCTCTTTCCTCTCTCAACTACCGTTTTCTCCTTCTTTTGTTCACAAAATCGAAACTTTATTTCGCGGGTTCGTTGAATTTTCCGTGTTTCCAATATCGCCGCAAGAAAAAAAAAATGGAAGACACGACATTTACAAAAGTGTTCGTTGGTGGATTAGCATGGGAAACTCACAAAATCTCTTTGAGGAATTACTTCGAACAGTTTGGAGACATTGTTGAAGCTGTTGTTATCACTGATAAATCTAGTGGAAGATCTAAAGGCTATGGCTTTGTAAGTTTATTCTCTTCTCGTGTTTTTTTAACGTCGGTGGTTTAGCTTTAAGCTCACGGATTCTGTATTTTTGGTTTTTTTTGGTTTAAAGGTGACTTTTTCTGATCCGGAAGCAGCTCAGAAAGCTTGTGTAGATCCAGCTCCTGTTATTGATGGGAGAAGAGCTAATTGTAATCTTGCAGCTTTTGGTGTTCAAAGATCTAAACCTTCTTCTCCAATTCATGGTATTTTAGGTTTCTTTATTGATCTTTTGAAAACCCTTTTATGTAATTTTCATGGATCTTACTATTAGTTAGAGAAAATTTCATATAATGTAGAAAGGTAGATACTTTATGAATTTGATAGCTTCAAGTTGATTGAGCTAAAGCCATTTTCTTGTCCTTAACTTGAGTAGACTATTTAGTTTAAACGTAAGGGCTTGTTTTTACTTTGAAAGCTTGTTTCTTCGTATAGATTTTGCAGTTGGAATCTCGTCATGTATATTTTGCTGAAACAAATGTTTTGGAGTACTTTTTCATGGTGTTATGTGTTTTAGCAGGACATGCAGGTGGAAGAGGCATGAAGGTCACTAGCCCTTTCAAGACACATTTTGGTGCAGCTGCTGCTCTTCCTTCCCCAATTCCGTTCTCACACTACACACTTCCTTACACTAATCCTTTTGGGTACTCCACGTTTCATCTCTTACTTCTTTTACAAAGTTATCACTCTAAATAGATTGATAATACTCTGTTTGGTCTCATTAATTTTCTTAGGTTCTCTTCATACTCAATGGACTACAATTACCCCGCCGTATGTATACTATGCCTTTCTCAAATTATTATGAGAGTTTCTCCGGCTCTCTCTACTCTCTTTTGATCTCAATATCGTTTATTGGGTTTCTATTTATAGCAGAGCTACTACAATGTATATGGAGGGGCGGCTGCTCAGCATCCAATGTATGGCAGTGGACCAATGACTGGTGTAGCAGCTGCAGCAGCGTATTATCCATATCTTCAGTTTGCTGAAGGAAATGGACCTGTCACTGGTTATGCCCCTCTTCACTACCCTAACCACATGTTTCACTATTCTGCTCTGGCCTCGCCTACTGGGGGAAACTATCCACATCACAATGGTTCACCAGTGTCTCTTGCACCTTCACCAGTCATACCATCAGGTTTGTGTATTTATCTGTTTTCCACTCATTCTTATGAAACGTGGAAACTCAGAGATACTGATGTTCTCAGCAGTGTGCTTTGCAGTTCCTCAGGCTTGACCACGAAGCCTCATGGTTCACCTCTAATTCCATGATGCTATGTAGTGGCCAGTTCATTTAAATCCTTAAGGCAAGCTTGTTTACTAGTTTCATCCACATGCCTCGGAGTTCCACAAGACCTGTGGCCTAACCATGGTTGCCCTTTTCCCTTTGTGCTTCTAACCCATTAGGCAAGGAGCCCATAATTTGGAGTTTGGGTGTCTTTACAAGGTCTTAGTTAAGTCTCACATAGGGGTTTAACTTGGACCATAGTCATAGGCATTACTCATCATTTCATTTTTTCATTGCATCATGTGCTTCTGAACGAAGGTTTCGTTCAAGATAGCTTGTTCGAGCTGTAGAACTAAAGAGTTGCCGTGTCTTGCATAGTGCCTCAGAAAGGCAAGCAATTTTGTAGAAAAACTTAAATCTTAGGATTGGCTGATCAACAAGAAAGGAAATAAGGATTTCCCGGGAAAGGTACAAGAATTGAATTGCCACCACCTGGAAAGTGATTGGAGTAGTGTTTGCAAAGGTGTGCTCACAACTTCACGCAACATCCATTTTAATGTGTTGTCTTAGGATTATTAGATCTAGGACCATGTTGTTAAAATATTGTCTTATAGTAGAAAGCTAGAACATAAATTCTCTGACATAAGAAAAGGCATAGAACCAGCCTCATAAAACTTCCTTTGAGGATTAAAGGAAGAAATGAAAACCATGTAAATTCTAGGTGGCTTAGCTTTGGAGTTAAAGTCACACTTGAACTAACTTTTAGATTAAGATCATTTCAAAATTTCAAGATTTAGATTGCTCATTTACATTTTCAACTAACCCCATTAATGGATTGTGGGGTCATTGCATTTGCATGTTTTTGCCTCTTGGGAGATATTTTGGTTCCCTTTAGGTTCTTCTCATAACATCAACTAAACCAGTTGACCAACCATGGTTAGGATTTCAGGTGAGAGGTACTCATCACCTCCTTATCTCTCTTTTACTCTTTCCTCTGTTTCTTCAAGACAAAAACAAAACTCTCTTGACCCTTTTATGTAATTTGTTGTTATATCTTGTAAGCTGTGTGATTCTGATTCTATTGTAAGAAAACAGAACCTTTCATTCTTCATCCGCGGTGGTTGAAAAATGAAAATGTTATTGCAGTATTTTACTTTGATCTGATATAATCCTCTATTATTAGTTATGACAATGTCTCCTCAAATCATGTATCCCTAATTTTCGTTATCTTGATGTTAAGTCCTCCTGGGAATAGTACAGAACAGAGAACACAGTTTTGAGAAAAGACACTATACTCAACAACTTATTTTTACTAAAAACACAATTTCTTTTTCTATTCGCATCAACAGATGTAGTCTCTGAACAATGTAGACTGCTTCAAGAATAAACTGTTTTATATATAAATCATTTGAACACAATCATCATATCATACATAAAGAACATGATTCTCATTCCTAAAACACAATCAACAATGCTGCAGAGTATGTCAAACTGCAGTCTCTACAACAGATTTGCAGAAGTTATATGAAAGTGATAATAGAAGTTGAATCTGTTAATCAAGAACGTGTACACTCAATGCCTTGACAAATAACCAACCAAACACCAAGTAACGTTAAACAAATAGCTGCATCAACAGCAATAACAATCTTTACTTGACGCCGCCACTTCCTTTCAATGCTCTGAGAGCCACTAGATCGTCCTCTTCTTGGAACGTACGTTACTGCTACAGACGAAGCATTAGAACAGTCTGTAACATTTCCTCTATCATTTGATTTCTGATGTTCCTCTAACTCAATGCCTCTCAGTGAGTTCACATGATCTCTCCCTTTCTTCTTCTCTTGCTTGTTGGATCTTCCTAAAAGTGGAGCTTTCGTGGAATTAGCTGCATCGCTTTGTTGCTCAGTACCATCAATGGAAGGTGAAGATAAAGGAAGACAAGTGAGATCAGTCTCTAGTGAAGCTATGAGTCTTCTAACAAGCTGATCTTGAACATTGCTAAAACTAATACTCCTAGAGAAACTTCCTCTTGAAATCTTCCTATTAGCTTTCTTTAACCCACCTCTAAATTTCTCAAGAAAATCAAGAACACTAGATCTCCTGAAAACTTCATCAACAATGGCGAAATAAACAAACCCATCTTCAATCAAGAACCCAAAAGTTCTCTTTTTTATAGTTTCGAAGTACCATTTGTGAAAAGACGGAGTCTTTTCCAAGCATAACAGAGCAACAATTTCGTTGTTGCGTTGGTCTCCACCATTGTTGTAAGCGTATAGAATCTGATTGTCTCTTGAGACACAACAGTAGTGAACTGTGTTTTGGATTGAATCCATCTCAGGACTTTTCGATTAGGACAACGATGAATTCTCTGGTTACACCGAGTTTTAAAGATCCTTATCTTTGCCAAGAAACAAGGAAGGGAATTTTGAAAAGACAAAAGAAGAGATCGAATTTGAGAGAAAGAGAAAGAAAGCATTAAAGCAGAGAGAAGACAACTAGCTTTGACTCTTCTTTTTCTTTTTCTCTTTCCTATTGCGTTATCTTTACCAAATCAGCTAATTCAACTAAGCTAAGATCAGTTTTGAATACTTTTGATTATCTTTGTTTTTTGCGCCCAAGCAAACGCAAAAGATAACAGACGAGTTTCCCATGTGTTCGTTTCTTCTATAAATCAAGCTCTCATTTTTTCACTCTTAGCAAATGCATTAATGTTACAAGTTACAAACTTTACATCCACATGAGAACTGAACAAAAATATGTAATCTTTTTTAACCAGGTGTATTACAATTACGACAAGCATTCGATGCCCCAATGCTGTTTCGTTCATCCTCTTGCATTTTCTTAAAGCCCTCTTCAACTTGATCACGCTCATTCGTATCACATTGTTGTTCTTGGCTATCATTTCCGTTGTTTACTGGCTGAGACTCCGGTTGACTTGAGGGTCCTTCATCAGGGCTTAAGAGACTCGGAGCAGGATCTTCTTCTTCGTCTTGATGTGATTGGGTTGGGATAAGAGTGAGACGGCAAAGAGGGCAAGTAGTATGTGATGTGAGCCAAAGATCAATGCAGTCCATATGAAAAGTGTGTCCACATACTGGTATAAGTTGAAGCTTATCATCTGCTTGATATTCTCCAAGGCACACTGAACATCTGTAAATCAAAAAGTCCAAATCAGTTTATAATTCTTGATTCTAGTAACAAAGATTAAGTCCAAGGATCTACACTCCCAAATTATGTGTGTGTGACAAAGATTATGTGAACTGTGTTTTGGATAGAACCCATCTCAGGACTTTTCTTGGCTCCAGTAACAATGATTAAGTCCAAGGATCTACACTCCCGAATTATGCGAGGGTACCAAATATTTTCAAACTATCATGGAGTATAACTGCGTGAGATCTTTGTCTTCCAATTTACACACCATAACCTCCAGTCAAGTAACAAGGTGACTTCTATTAGATCAAAACTGAAACTATATCACATTTCTAAACCAACACAGATAAGAAATTTCATATACTGATTAGAACTTCTATCTTTATTCACTTCCCTAATGTTCAACATTGGTCTACTTCATTATTCTATCACTACACTTATTCCAATTTCCTGAAATAATAAACCTTGAGGTTAAATAAGAGAAGGGAGAAGAAACTAAAAACTCACTGTGTATCTTTAACGGCGAAGCTCTCTTTAAAGACAACAATGGGAAGCATCTCTCTCAGCTCTTTACTCAATCCTAATTCAGCCTGTATATATTTAAAACCACACAAATCATTCCACAACAAAAACCCATTAACAAAGAAACAAAACAAATACAAACAAATTCACGAGAAATAAAAAACACAGATCTATCTTCACATGAAAAAACCCATCAAGGACAAAAAAAGTCAAATAATTGTCACAGAAGAAGTATGAAAAAAAGAAGCAGAAACTTAAAGCGTTACCGTAGAAAGAGAGTTTCCGTTAAGAAAAGTACTTCGCATTCCAAGAGAAGACAAATCTGAGCTACCACGACGGAGATAAACTAAGTAGAACAAGAAGAGAACAATGAATGTGAAACAAATTGGAACAGAAAAGATGAAAGCTTGATATAGTTTAAGCTCCGGCGAGTTCGTAGTGTTGGATGAACTGTAATTTTCTGGGTTTGAATTGCTATAAGACATCACTACACACAAACCCAATTCACTCAGTAAACAAACAAACTCTAAAATCCAATAAAGTCACTTCCTTTGAATGAAGAAAAAGAAGAAAACAGAGATCGGAGTTTATAACAATAATTGAAATTATGTGTGTGTGAGAGAGAGATGAAGTATTCAGCTTTCAGTAGAGAGCAACTGTCTATTTCCCTTCTTCTATTTATAAAGGGGGAAATTAAAAAAAAAATGTGAGATTTAATAAATTACAGATATGTAATTAGGATTAGGAATTAGATAAGATTATAGAAAGTTAGGGAGCGTTATTAATAAGGAAATATTTGATTAAGAAATGTTAGTTAAGTTTCCCTCAGAATCTGGCCGAAAACAAGAGGATGTAAAAACGTTACACAAAGATGATATAATAATAGACAAAGTTCTTCATTTTTTTTTGGATATTAGCTAAAAAAACCATCAACAAGTTGTCTACCTATCTCAGTTCATTGATTTATAGATACTGCTTTTGTAACCAAATTGAGACACGTATTACGATTTACGACTAGACCTAGATTGATAATATTTTACATTTGATATATTATCTATTTAGAACTGTCCTTGTCCTTTAAACAAGAAAGACTTGATATGAACATGTCTTATTTATTTGTCTTCCATATTTCTCATTGACATTTTCTTTAAAACTATTTCAGTTTTAGTCTCAAACACTGTAATTTACAAAGAGGGCCTATTGCACCGACCTCGCACCGACATAGCAGAACACAAGGTCATATAAACTGTTGATTTTAAGCGATTCTTTCCTTTGTAGGTGTCTTAGTGGTTGGTATAGCATCAGAGCTGAATTTGCGGACAAGGATTTTGAAGCATGGCAGAAACAGGATGTATAGTCCAATGATCACAAAAGGAGACGCTATAAGCCACCCTAGTAACTGCAAAAACAAGTTCATGTTTAAGCCAAAGGTTATATGACAACCCTGACTCGAAATGCAAATGCATACCAACAAGGAATACTAACAATATGATTGAGAACAATAACAATGCGAAGAGCAGATTTATATCAAATAGAAGTTACCAAAATCTAACATACAAGAACCTTACCGCATTTCCAATGCTTAAGAAAACATCTCGGGAAGCTTGGCCTGTCAAAACCTTCTTCAAGGCATCAGATGTTAAAGGAAAATGTGGTCCACCAGTTATTTTTTCACCAAGCCGTAAGAAAGGCACCACAAGACTTGATTGTGAAAATATGTAGCCAAAAACCAAAACAACACATAAGAACACAACTTTGATACTCTAAAAATTTAAAAACACTCTTGTGTGTTATCTCTTTGTATCGATCATAAGCGGTAACTAGATGAAACAGAACTGGAATGTAAATGGTTACCTTACTTCTATTGGAGTAGCAATGAAATTAGCCATCATCACAGTTGGAGCATGACAAAGATATCCAAGCGAAGCAATAGCCATTCCACATAGCAACACAGTAACACCTATAAAAACCACAGAGATACTTTAGAGATCACAAACACAATAATGTTCTATGAACAACTCTTGGACAAAAGAAAAACTTTGAGCTGAGGAAATACAAAGTGGAACGAGAACGCACCACAGATTGGAAATACTCCCATGGTAATACCCAAAGCCGCAGAAAAAGCCAGCTGCTTTGGCTCAGCACCTCTAAAGGAGAAACAAAATCAAGCTTGTTTTAGTTTCTTACAACATCAGCACTTTCACAACACATAGTAAGTCAAAAGATCATGTCTTTAGAAGCCATATGGTTATACAAAACTGTTCAATTTGTTCACTAGTGGTTCAAATCAAAAACCAACCAAAATCCGAGCAGATGAAAACAGTAGCACAAGTTTATCTACTTGATTCCACAAGAAATAGGGAAATGGATTAAACAACATTGATGAACAAGTAACTAGCTTTATGATATAGATAACGAACGATTCATCACAACAAGATAGAGTAGTTTCACTTTGAACTGAAACAAAAACATGAAGAGTAGAGAACCTCCGCAAGATCTGCACAAGAGGTTCGCTAATTTTCTTATCGAACCAAGATTTCAATTTCACTTTCGAAGTCGTCATCACGATTCTTCAAAAAAACAAAAAGAATGATGAATTTTCTCACTGGAGAAACCTGAAGAACTCAATATCTGGTTGATCATTCGCTCCACGGAACCAGAAACGGGTCAAAACAGCATTAATGGGCTTGAATCAATTTTATAATTGGGCTTGAATCAATTTTATAATTGGGCTTGAATCAATTTTATAAATGGGCTTGAATCAATTTTCTAATTATTAAACCGGGTCAACCCGATCGTTGTTTCCATCCAATTTTCATTTGATCAGAAGCATTTCCCTCCCTAGTTTCAAATTTTATGGCCTTTTTAGAAATTTCCCTGAAGGTGAGAGCACTTGCGAAAAGTTTTATCTGATCATCAATTTCATACACAGATCTGATTCAAAATTTTCAAGAGAATTTCACATGTTTATCTGATTTGAATCGTGTTTGGATTTATAGGTTTGAATTGAAATCGAAGAGTGAAGTGAAGAAGAAGAGATGGAGGAGTATCTACAGTATATGAAGACTCTCCGATCTCAAATGACTGGTTATAATCTTCATCTTCGCTTTTGATTTTCAATTTTCACCTAATTTTTTCATAAGACGATTGTTTCCATGGATTCGATTGAGGTTAGATATTGAAGATCATGCGGCGAAAGTATCCGTTGAGGAACAGATGCAGATTACCACAATCAATACCTTAGAGAAAGATCTAGATCATGGTTAGTTTTTATTTATCTATCAACGTTTTCGGATTCAAAAGGAATGAACAGTTACGATCGCACTGCAGTTTTAGGTGTCTTCTGTTGATCTTCGTGGTAAATTTATGCTAATTGAGAATTTTTTTGTTTGGGAATCCATAGATTGCGAGCTGTTGCTTCACTTTTATTGATGTCTTTGCTTAGATTCAGATTTTTGTTTTGTTTAGCTTTTTTTGATTGTTTGGAGATTGGAATACCATTCTTGAATCTTGATTTGGCTGTTTTGTGATCAAAACTATTGAGTATTCAGAGCCTTTGTTCAAGGTTGTTCAACTCTGGATCAATGAGATATTATATGATTTTTTTCTTCTTATTTTTGTATCACTATTTTTGAAGCACTGTCTGAGATGAAGAGACTTAAAGAAGAGACGGATCAGAAGACGAGATTAAAAGGCGAAATATGCTCACGGATTCTTGAAAAGCAGAGGAAAATTTCGTCAATGGAATCTGATTCAGCAAATCTTGCACAGGTATTTAAACTGGTATATGTAAGCCTCGAATATGCCTTGTAGAAGGAGAAAGATGAAACTATATATATTCTTTAAGTTAGCTTTAAAAGTTACCGTTGTTCTTTGAGTGTTCATTTTCTGTGCTTCTTACACTTGTGAACTGTGTTTTCCTGTGTTGTAGTCTCTGGAGCTTATTCTACAAGAACGAGACAGTATATCTGCCAAACTTGTATCGAAACGGTAATTCAAAGTTCATCTTACTAGAACTGGATTGTGGTTCTGGAATCACCTGACGACTGTCAATTTTATTGTTTCTAATTGCAGTTTTAACTATGACAAGACGACAGAAGAAGCTAGAACCAAATTAGAGGAGCAAAAGGTTTGTTAGTTGCATCATCCTCTTCATGCAGTTTCATTCGCTGTTAACCAACACATTTATCTTTCTATTCTCTTATTTTTGTCCAGGGCTGGTTTATTTCTCATATGAGCAAGAGAACTGGTCAACAAGGACAGGTTTGTTCTCCTATGAGTCCTTAAATGCTTACTTCTTTACAAGAAACTTTCAATATTTGCACAGTAACTGAAGTTAGGATATCTTATCACTTTTTTGTCTGTCAATGATACTTTAGGAAAAAGAAACAAGGAATGACCTGATGGACATATCAGATTCTGCCAGAGCAAAGCTTGATCAAGCAAAGCAGATCAGATCCAACCTTATACAGGAAAACTCAAAGGTCATTTACTTCAGATGCACTTATACTATTGGTGGTTTTGGTTTTGGAACTCATAATTACTAAATAAATATTGTTACTTCCTCTTCCGGTAATTCCTCAAATGAAAAGGCAAACACTAATAGGTACACAATTTTTTTATCTTCAAATACCTTTCTAAAAGTAGTTTCATTTCAGATCAAGCAATCGGTTGAGCATGTAAAGCACAAGATCAATGAGTTTAAGGTAATTATCTCTGGAATCTTTGCTAACATTGTGATTTGCATGAGTGCTGCTTCAGCCTTCAGTTAGAGCTTATCCTCATATCTAAGATAAATCTACTCGGCCTATTGCTAGTTTCTATCATGTATGATTCTCCCTGCACCTGTTACTAAATTATTTCTTGAGTTCGTGAACAATGCAGCCAGAGTTAATGTCGGTGGATATTAAGGTTCTAGAAGAGGAATACACAGCTCTCTTGTCAGATGAGTCTGGAGAGGCAGAGTATCTAAGTTCGCTGCAGAGTCAAGCTGAGAAACTGAAGGTGACATTGATTTATAGGCTTAATTTGATTATTACGTGTTGTGATCATGACCCATTCCATTTGCTGCAGGGAATTTCTTACATTGCTAAATGTGATTGTGGAGAGGAATACAATGTTAGTCTAGCTTAGGCCAGAAGTTATTCGTGCGCACCTTTCAGTTTCAGGTATCTGTTAAATTTGAATCGAACACCAAAATGAAGCTTACAAGTTTTACAACTATTATGTTGCCTTGTTGCAGTTTATTATCGCATTTGTAAAACTGCGGTCAGCTTCTGTGTAAAATTCAATTTTTTTTTTTCAATTCGGACCACAAAGGTTACAGATGGAACGCTTGAGATAGTACAATACAGATGGAAAAGAGCTATGTATGTGATCTTACAAATGGAATAGTGAGTGCCAACTTAACAGACAATAGACAGTGAAAAGATTGGCGTCAGTGTCTTCTAGTAATTTGCTGATTAACTCAACAGAAGCATAATCATAATTTCACCAATTCCTCATCAATCTGCAAGCTGCTCTTGATCTGACTGTCATTACATTAAGAGCAGACTTCTAAAGATCAATAAGAGTTTAGGACGAACTTCTGTTTTTTATCTTCACAAGTTTGTATGCATAGCATATATAGGTAGAATTTGCTCCAGAACTCTACCTACTCCACATACAATTTCACATGCAAAGCATATCAGTTACAAGGAGCTCAATTTAAGGGCTTGCAGATTACACAACCAAATTACTGGTCAACAAACTTGCAATGAAACTAAAGTAGGAAAACGAAGTAGTTGCAATACCTGGAACTTGGCAGCTGAAGTTCAACGGAGAGTTCAGTATTCAATGTCATCCATATCACCCATGTACTCCGCAATTTGGTCAAGTCTAACATCAAGCATCTTGTGGTTATCTAAATCACGAACCACACCAGTTTCTTTATCCAAATCTTTCTCAACCAGATTTCCATAAACACCCTTATGCTTCCCCAATAAAACCAAAACGGGCCCTCCTCTCCTAGGCAATGCTGTCTCAAGCAACTCCTGATCCACCCCTTGAACCAACTCTTGCGTCTCATCCATCATGATATCACATGTCGTTGGTCCAACAACATCAACAACTTTTCCTTTCTTAAGATACAATCTCCCACTTTTTAAATCCTTACTTACTATTCGCACCTTTATATGACTCCTAAGCCATGAGGCCTTCACTTCCCTCTCTCTTGTTTCACCTCTATCATGCTTCTCACTAATTCTAACCTCACTTCGACTCCTTCTCTCTGTTCCGTTACTTCGTCTACTCCCTTTCGTATTTTTCTTCTTGTCATTTAACTGTAATTCTCTCAACTTCTCTAAACACTTTTCTTCTTCCTTAGAACCCAAATCTGCTACCTCATTCACACCAACCTTCACTTCTTCATCACTTCCACAAAGCTTCATAACAAAAAAATCATCACTAAATTTCTCCAAAATATTACCCTTTAATCCTATATCTCTTCCTCCAATAATCCTCACCTCTTTCCCAACAAAAAAACAAATCTCCACCATTAAAATCTCTCAACTTATGATCAAGTTTAACACTTTCTTTCACTTTAGCCTTAACATCAACACTCTGAGATCTATTCAGATCAAAACCTAATCCTTCCTGAGCAGTCCATTTTTTATATTCCTTAATCTGAACATCTTCTTTAGCATTCTTACCTATTCCTTTACCAGGCTTCCATCCATACCCAGCCATCAACGCAGCTCCAAATCCTTCAACAGGAACACTCTCAAAATCCTCTAATGTTGGATCATCTGCGAGTGATTCCAAGTCTTTCTTCAAACTTTGCAACATAAGCTGCTCCACCGGAGCTAGTCTCCGATCTTCAATCACATCACTATCAACAGAATCATCGTTAAGCTTTTGACGAATTTTCAAACCGTAGCTGATGTTATCAGATCTCTGAGAATCAACTAAAGGAGATTCAGATTCGAATTCGAGACCAGAACCTGTATTAGCTGATTGAAGTGGGAGATCTAGATTCTTCATCTTCTTGTGAGGTCTCCATGTATTCGAAATCGGAGGAATGACGTATTTGGGGGTGGAATCAGCTAGGGTTTTCGATGGATCGAATTCGGTGACGAATTGTTTACTATTGCCGCCGTCGTCATCAACGGCGTTGTCTCCTTCGGCGGTTGTTGTGAGTTTGGGCTTGGATTTGGTAGGGAGAGAGAAAGAGAGCTTCATGCTGATTCTTCTCTCACATGAAGAAATCGAAATGTCACGAAGACGGTGAGACTCGCCGGAGACTCGGTGACGATAATTTCAAATGGGGTTTTAAATATTTAGTTGGCCAATGAGCTGAGCCCAGAGAAAAGTCCATTTAATAATGGAATTAAAAATAAAAAATATCTAACTTTCATTCCTTGTCTCCTTCGATTCTTGATGGTTGTTTTTTTTTTTTTTGAAAACTTATAATGGTTAAATTTATTTTAATGATTTACATGAATTTTTTGTTGATCTTAAAATGATTAAACTACTATATTTTAATAAATGTAAATTTTTTTTGGGTTAAAGAGTTACTGAATCTTTGGATACTTAGATGCATCACAAAAAAATTGGTGTGGATATAAATAAAAACTAGCTATCATCTTATAAAAAAATTCATAACGTTCATGCATATGCTTCTTTAACCAGGAAAAGAAAAAAGGTCAATGCATACACATGTCTTGGATAGTTTAACTAAAATACTTTTATAGTTTAATAAAGATTTTTTCTAACAATAAAAGATTTCTGACCATATTTTAAACAAATAAATAATATATCTTAAACAGTAAATAAAAATTTTAGTTATACTATAAGTCTATAATTTTCAAATTGACTGAGTAGAGGAAAATATAATCTATTTTAATTAAAAGTATAGGGATAGGTGCTTACTATAATTTAATGTGATTAAAATGGAAACATGCAACTTTGTTGTTAGCTGCATTATCTGTAAAGGGACAAGCATTGGCGCCATAATCTCAGTGAACAGATAACATAATCTTCACTCCATTTAATATATCCTTTTAAGAATTTTTTCTTGATGCATTAGGTTTCTTCTGCTCCACAACAAAACAAGAAAATTAAATGTTTATTTCTTTTATAGATTAAATAGTTAGAGATGGGGAGACATGTCTTGGTGAATTTTGAAGGAAAATCTTACACTTGTATGCACTACGTAGACGGTAGATGTCGTCTATAAAGTTGAATCTGATTTTTGTTTTCGCTGTTTGTTCTTCTTAAAATGTCATTTTGTCAGAAAAGTTTATTGCTTTGGTAGTACCATTGTTTGTGATAGAAACACATTAATGATTAACTTAGATTTTAGGGTAAGAATATATTTCTTCTAACAATTAAATAATGTATAATCATAAGCATAACCCGCCACTACAAAAAAATAGATTACATCACTTAAATTGCATCACAAAATTAAATGATGTCATTTTAAATTACTTATTTATTAGTGATACAAATATATATCTTTTAGGATCAATTATATTAAATGATGATATAATTAATTAATTTTACATCAATTAAATTAAAATGATTCAATTTTTATTAATTTGTATCACTTAGGAAAAAATGATATAACATTTAAATTTACATCATTTATATAATTGATGTATCTACTATTTTTTTATAACATCACTTTTTAAATTGATACAACATTTATATCACTTTTTAAATTGATAAAAAATTTACAACAATTTTTAACTGTCACTAAAATAAATTATGTTATTAATATTAATTAAACCTAGTTAATTAAAAGCTGATCAACTTCACGTAAAAAAAATAGAATAGAATGTGGGTGTGGACTTGACTAATTGTAAAACCTCTTAAAGTGAACAAATTTTTTAGATCCCGACTTAGTCATTTTTACTAGCTGGAATTAATTAGCTAATTAATAATTATATTTATAGGAAATAACTTAATTATTGTATTTAATTAGGTTACTTTCTAGATAATTCTTTTAAGATAAAACCGTCAGAGAAATATTGATATCCCAATAAAAAAACAGAGTACAATTTTTTAGCAAGGGTTGTTAACATTCAAAACAAAATAAATAAATAAATAAATAAATAATGGAAAATTTATTAAGAACCGGTTACTTTAAGCAACGGTTCTAATTAATTAGGAGTTGATAATTAACAGTGGCAATGCTTTATACAATTCAGAATCTGGGTATTTGCAAAGAACGGAGACTTTAATGCCTCCCAATTTATGTCCACAAGAGTAGAAGACACACCAAGACACCAAGATCACATGGCTTCTCTAAAAGGTTAGTTTAGTTTTTTTGCCTAGCTTTTCTTCTTCCCGAACTATCTGTAATATACATGAATGTGACCTTCTGAGATTTTCTAATATACCATGTGTAACATATTAATTTCATATATATCAAATATTTAAATAATAAACTAGTATATTGTATCTTTTTAGCAAATGTATATTGGTGGTCATGGAGAAAAGTCTAACAGTTGAAGATGATGACTTTTTAGCAAAACAAAATACTGATTTATTTATGTTTTATGCATTTGGCAATAGATTAATTATGTAATTTGTTTTCAGAATTTTTATTTATTAATTCAGATATGGGGTTTTAACTTAATTAATTGTTTTGTTTGGATTGAAAAAAAAAATCTAAAATCACGTAATTTAGTTAATTATATTAAAATATGCAAATTGATATTATTTATAAAAAATAATATTCACATCAATTTTTATAAGTGATACTATTAGTAAAATTATTTATGAAAATCGATATAAATATAACATCAATAACGTCAAAGTGATTAATATTTTTAATCAGTTATTGTAAATGATACTATTATTAAAATCATTGGTGAAAAGTGATGCAAATTTTAGTATCAATTATTTATAAGTGATATAAATATTAGCATCATATATAATAACTGATGCAATACTAACATCAGTTACATAAAATGATATTAAATATAACATCAGTTTAAGAAATTGACACAAATTAACATCAATTGCAATAATTGATACAAATATTTTAAGCAATTGATGTAAATTATTTGTATCATTGAAAGCAAAATTTTTTTTTTTTTAAATGTAAAATTATTTTATATCAATTATAAGTAATATAAAAAATCAAAATAAATGATGTAAATTATACTTTTTTTTTGTAATGCACAGCTCATGGGCCATACCTGTTTAGACCAAGGTGGGGCGGGCATCGACAGTAATAGCCATGTCCATGGAAGAGCGGACCTAGCGGTCTTGTCCAGGTAGGTCGCGGTGGTTGCCGGACAGGCGGGCGGGCTGATCCATGACAAGTGTTCTGTTTAACCATTTATTGTAAATTGTTGAAATCTGCTTATTTATTCAGAACCTTCTTATTCATTCAGAGGGTTTGAACATTTAAACAATGAAAACAATTAAACAATTAAACAATTAAACAATTAAACAATTAAACAATTAAGCAATTGAACAATTAAACCTCTTTCTTGTTTAAAGCGTAACCTAGACCTATAAAAAGCAAAAACGATTCAGCATGACATATTAATATTAATTAACATTCAGAATTAGAGACAATGAAACCAAAATCGATTCAGGCACTATTCATTTACATGCAATAAGTGATTATTTCTGAAAAACTTTCTTTGGTTCACTATTCACTCATTTTGACATGTAATATAACTAAACAAATTTAAAAAATAATAATCATCTGAATAATATAATTATACTAAATCATTAAAACTAAAAAATTTAATTAAATAAAATAATGATCATTTATTTATATTTTTATTCATTTCTATAGTTTTTTGTCTTTAATAAAATAAATAAATAAAATAAACTTAAAAATTAAGAAAAATAAATATAATATTATTTGGACATCACGACATATGCTAAACCATTTTATGTTTTGACCACTAGTTTTGATGTTTGTCTTGGATTCGCTAAGTTGTACCCCTTAATTTTTTTTTATATTTCAACAAGTCATGTTGTTATTTTCCTCGGGTTTACAGAGTTGTATCCCTTAGGATATAATTTTTATATTTTGGCGATTCGCTTTGTTGTTTTTCTTGGTTTTGTTGAGTTGTATTTCTTAGGATATATATTTTTATATTTTGGTTACTCATTTTGTTGTTTTTCTTGGGTTCGTTTAATTGTATCTCTTAAAATTGACTTTTAAATTTAATTTATTTTTATTAATTTATTTTATTAATTTTTATTTATTTTAAGAAAGCTAATATTAAAATTAAAAAGAAAACTAATAAAACAAAGAGATACAAGTAAAAACAATTAATGGTTCCACCAATAATTTAATTTCGAACATATTTAATTTAATTATTTTTTAAATACTATTAATTAATTTATTTTATTTGATAAGATTATATAGTAAATTTTGATTGGTTAATCAAAAGGGGATGAATAAGAGAATCCAAGAATTGTTCAATTTTCTAACTTTGTATCAACGTTCACTTTTAAGTGATGCTGGTTATTTGGAAGAGCTAACCAACGCAGCCGAGGTGGTTGAGAGGAAGCTCAAAGCCAACAGAGACAGGGTCAAAGATGGGAAAGCATGTGCACCTATAATCTCAAGAGATTAAGCATCCTTTCAAATAATGTTCTTATCTTTTATATTACATGGTTTTAAACCATTTGCAAATAAAGATGGTTTTGATTAATAGTATGGAAAATTATGTTCTATGATTTGTGTTGCACTCTTAAGAAGGACCAGAATTATTTTATAGATCTCTTTGGCCTTACTAGTTTTTGTATTGCTTAGATTAGGTTATTGGTATTTGAAGAATTTCTATCTTATATATATGTCATTTTTAATTCTATTTCTACTTTTCCTTTTCATAAAATGTGCTAGTTTATGAATCGTTGATATACGTATCTACAAACATACGATATTTTCTTTTCATTTACACAGAAATTTAGGAAATTTCACTTAACAACAAATACAAAATCAGTTTTATGCAGAAAAACTATATAAAACCTTTATAAATCCTTAATAATTTTTTTTCATAAACTCTTTATAAAATCCTTATATACTCTTTATAAAATCCTTATAAATCCTTAATAAAAAAGATAAAGGGTTGTGTCGGTTAGATCTTTCTAAAGAATATGCATTTATACCGAAAGATTAAAGGTTCTTTCTTCCTCCACTCTACGTTTGGCTTGTAAAACTCATTTTTGTTAATAAAGCTTCATATTAAAAAGCTTTAATAGCTATTTTTGGCACCTTGTAGATAATTTTTTGTAAAAAAGTTCTATAACTTTTTATGAAAATATTTACAAAAATTTGTTTTTTAGAGAGCTTCTATTAGCAAAAATACCAAATACATGATGAACCAAACTGATCTCATGAACTGGATGATCAAATATGCAGAAAAGAGATTTGAGAAAGCGCAATACCGTCGCAATACCGTAGGCGCTCGATTGAACTTGGAAGAACTAAGCAAGGCAGCCGAGGTGCTTGAGAGGAAGATCAAAGCCATCAGAGAGAGGGTCAAAGATGGATAAGAATGAGCACCAATAATCTAGTGAGATTAAACATACTCTCAGACAATGTTCTTATCTCTTATATTTAATGGTTTTAACTTTCTGCAAATAAAGATAGTTTTGATTAATAGTATTGGAAATTATGTTCTAAGATTTGTGTTGCACTCTTAAGGACTAGACAAAGGAAATAAATATCTATGGCTTGCTTAGTGTTTGTATTTCTAAGATTAGATAGAATGGACAATATGATTTAATCTGGTTTATGACTAGAGTTGTATTTATGCAGATTTTCCATCTTATGCATATAATTTCCATTTTTAATTTATTTCTAATTTTCCTTTTCGGAAAATATGATAGTTTATCAGTTTTTATATATGTGTTTATAAATAGACGATATTTTCTTTTCATTTACACAGAAAGTTAGGAATTTGCCCTTTTACAAAAAAAATATACAAAATCAAAATTTTGCGGGAAAGTACTATATAAAACCCTGATAAATCCTTAATAAAAATTTATAAACTCTTTACCAAATCTTTATAAATTCTTTATAAAATCCTCATAACCCTTAATAAAAAGAAGATAAAGAGCTGTATCGGCTATTTCCTCCTAAATGAACTTGCATTTTGATATTCCAGAAAATGAACTCTTCAAAAGGCTTGTTATACCCAAAAAATTAAAGTTCGTTGTTCCTTCACTCTCTCTACATTTGTCTTGTAGAACCTATTTTTGTTAGTATAACTTCTTATCAGAAGGCTTTAATAGATATTTTTGGCACCTTGTATATAATGTTTTTGCTACAATTTTTCTAAAACATTTATGAAAAATATTTACGAAATTTTTTTTTATTTAAATAAAATTTTTCTATAATCTGTAAAAACATCTTTTATAGGTCTGGCAAGAAATTAAAGTTAAATTCTCTATATAAGATTGCATCCATCTAGTCCTTCATGCCACAAAAATCCTTTTCTGTTTTTATTTCTCACTGAAAGTAAAAGAAAAGGTACACATCAATTTATTCCACTGGTCGAGTCACATTCAGAAAATGCAAAGATATTTTAATTTATAAACTCATTGAATTGATCATTCATTTGTGGTTTACCTGCATGTGCTATCATTTATAGTGAATAAAGGAAGGGTCTAAACTCTAATCTAACTGTAATGAGGTTTTTTTCTTCTTAACAGGTTAAGAGAGCTTTTAGTGGGAAACAAACCAAATACATGATGAACCAAACTGATCTCATGAAAGGGATGATCAAATATGCAAAAAAGAGATGGGAGAACGCGCAATATCGTAGGCGTTCGATGGAACTTGTATTTCTTGCTGCGTTTAATGATCTAACTGATGCTGGTTATTTGGAAAAATTAACCAAGGCAGCCAAGGTGGTTGAGAGGAAGATCAAAGCCATCAGAGAGAGGGTCAAAGATGGATAACCATGAGCATTAATAATCTAGAGAGATTAAGCATCCTTTCAAATAATGTTCTTATCTTTTCTATTAAATGGTTTTTAACTTTTTGCAAATAAAGATGTTTTTGATTAATAGTATTGAAAATTATGTTCTAAGATTTGTGTTGCACTCTTAAGAAGGACCAGGAAAATGGTATAAATCTCTTTGGCCTTCTAAGTGTTTGTAGTGCTTAGATTATATAGAATGGACAATATGATGCAATCCGGTATATGACCATACTGGTAATATTTATGAAGATTTTCTGCCTTATATATACAATATAACATTTATAAATTAATACTCGATAAATTAATAATTTCTCTAAATTAACAAATTATCTCGATACCAAATTAGACTACTGTATAATTGAGATAACTATGATTATAATGTTATTTATTTATTAGTAAATTTTTAATTTTATTAGAGTTTATTTATATTTTTTAGAATATAAAAATATATGATATTATTTTTTTTCAAATTGCATCAAAAATTATTTTAAATTATATATGCAATGATTATTTCATAATGTGGAAATGCGTTAAAACAAATTAAAGTAATGTCTTTATTTTTCTAATTTTATTTAATATTTTTGAAATTTGGAAAAATATCTATAAAATAATAATTTATGAATAAATTAATATCTTTCTAAATTAATATATTTTTCAGGTCCCGACATTATTAAGTTATAGCGTTTTACTGTATAGATATATATATATTTGCATTCGTCTAATTTTTATTTTTATTTTTCCTTTTCCTAAAATATGCAAGTTTATGAATCTTTGATAAATGTTTGTTTTTAACAACTTACGATATTTCTTTTCTACAGTGGATGCAAATATAATATCTTTTCTTGTTTTATATAGGTTGGAAAAAACTATCAATGTACAACTAGTAGTGACAAAATTGTGATCATTTCTTAAATAAATATTTTTCTATCTAGTATTCATTGATAATATACAAATTGATGATAGAAAATATTATTTTTAGTAAGATCAAATTATAATATTTTTATTTTCTATTTTTTAAGAATATATTAAACATCATAAAATTATAACCAAAAAATTGGAATTGATAATATTACACATTAAAGTCAAATCTATCAACACTGAAAAATTAAGCAATAATAAATATTAATGAATTTAAAACTGGATAATTTATGAAAAAGACGCGTTGAAAAAGATATAGTCTACACCTTTAACATTGTTTTCTCAAGTAAATTAATAAATATGAAAATATAGCATGAACCAATGTTGCACCGATGGCATAGTTTTGCTATTTGTTAGCTGAAAATTGATATAATTTTCTTTCATATTTGTGTTAACCACTAAATGTTTTCAAGTTTCACATGTTCGTGTTTGTTTCAACACTATTGGATCAATTTTCCTTTGGTGCAATTAAAAAGGCACACATAACATAAGAAAACCCTCATGAAATGTATTATAAATAGAAGGGATTACGAATTATAATATTATTTTCAGATTTCATCATCTTCTCTCCAATGTCTCGCCTCACAAGAATCTATACAGCTATGAATAATGGTGTGACCGCTATAGAATTTTTGTGAACCAGATCAAAGTTCCACCACTTATATTATTAGTCGTTGAAAACGTAACCTTTGGAGTCTACTTCTTCCACTCCAGCGGTGTTTGACCAAGGGCACTCTGATACCAAGGAAACTGATATGATAAATATTATTTGGTTAGGTGCTTTCGTTTACCTGATCGCGGTGGCTTCTTACCTATGGTAAGGAAGAAGCAACCAATCATCCTAAAACACCCAAAAAGGTTCAAGCATCCAGCCATTAGATAAATAGTATGATTGATGCAAATATATTAAAAATGAGATTATAACTCTAATAAATGCCAATTAAAAACATAACAAACAGTTATTCCAATGATATAATGACGAATGCCATTTTCTCTGTCATGCCTTGGTGAGAGATCTCTAATATAGAAAAAAACGATACGATAATTATAATGTATTACTATTCCTCTCTAACCTAAACCTAAATCCAGAAGATGGCATGACCAAGAATAGAAATTAATCTGAAATTCAAAATCCTAAATCAAAACCTCTAGTGTGAGTCATAACGTATGATCTATTATTTACAAAATTTTTGGAACAACTTCAATTATGATACACTACGTAATAATGTTTTAACAATTCTCATGTTCAAATCAACATTTGATCTAAATTCACACTCATTCTTATTTTGGATATTCTACCTTGATATTGATTGTCTTCGCATATTCCAAAAGCAGAACCATTTAAAAGCACCATATTCACATGCATGTATCAACAATGTTATTTAAACAAAGAAAAACAAAAACCACTACTATTACCGGATTTTATAACCTCAACTACGTAGTTATTATAAAAGAGCATACTACGATTCAAATGAACAGACACAATTTACAATATGAGCCATCATAACATAATAGAAACATGTAAACTATCGAAGCAAATACATGAAACAAATATATATAGCTACAACTTACAAGTAAATTACTACGTGTATGGATTCAGAACAGGTATAACCAATTTCATTTACATTACCTCATTAAGAGCTATACACCATGTGTGAATTGTAGTTGAATACCCATACAATTAGGGTTTGAAATCTCTCTTCTAGGGGTTTTGGCAAAACCTCTATAATTTGTGGATATTCTTCAAAATGCTTTGACAAAACATTTTTAAAACCTTTCGATTAATTCAATTAATCAACAACTTCATAACTATAAGGTCTCATACGGCTGTTTATGATAAAACATAAAACCTTAAATACTTAGAATCAAGAAAGTTTTAAAACATAAACATTAAAATATAAAAAAGGAAATTATCTAAGTAATAATAATATTTTGCTGCATCACCAAAA
Source organism: Nasturtium officinale (assembly GCA_963854855.1). Lineage (NCBI taxonomy): Eukaryota > Viridiplantae > Streptophyta > Magnoliopsida > Brassicales > Brassicaceae > Nasturtium > Nasturtium officinale. The sequence continues at coordinate 10,016,732 of OY978500.1, forward strand.
ATTACAATAAATACTATTAACTCTTTACGGAACACTCTCAAGATTTTAGAATTTAGAAACCACTACTCATATATAACACAAACACTCAGCCTTGAATAATTACTAAACAAGACAAAACAAAACCCTAATATCTCTAGACGAACTCACAGAAGAAAAGAGCAAGGCAAACAGCTTTATTTTATTAATCAAAAAGTGGCAAAATATTACACAGCTGCAGGGGAGACTTTATAAGAGTTCATAAGCTAGTTCTAGGGTCCAAAATAAAAGAAATAAACGCAACAGCAACCAAAATAAAATGAAAAACAAAGAAACAACAAAACTAACATTTTTAGACAAAAGAAATTCAAAATAAGGAAACTACTTAAAATTTCTTCAGTGTATTTTTTTAGGATGTTCTTATGTGTTTCTGGGGCTATCTTGACCTGCAAAAATGTTATAAATTAAATACAACTTACCTGGACACGTTTGAGAGTTAATGACGCTTTCTTGAACTCTTTTTTGTGCTCGAGGTTGATGTCCTAGCTCTTTGATGTAGAAATCTTCTTGAGGCTTCTATACCATGCTTTGATCACTTTCTGGAAGTTCTCTCATGTCCTTGTTCTCTCATGAAGCTGAAACTTGACTTGTGCGCCTCTTAAAGCTTCAATGCCGTCTCCTTACTTGTAAAGATCTTTTCTCCTGCCAAAGAAGAGTCCATACCTAGGGCTTGATGTAGGCTTAGTTGATTTAAAGCTATAGTTTCTTCCTATAATGACTGGGATCTTGATTACTTATAATTCTGATGTAGACATCAACCCTAATAGTATAGAGGACGAACAACATTTAGTACCAGAGGTCAAGGAAGGACCCATGACACGCTCTAAATCAAAACAGCTCCAGAAAAGGTTCAATTTAGCTGTACAAAACATTGTGAACATTTTAGAATTTGGAGGAGTCTACTGGTCTAAACAAAACTCTGGAGATGTAGACTCCTCCAAATTTAACCTATGAGATATTACAATCACTCCAATACTATTTAAAATCATATAGACTACCAAAAGCAGGAAAATTCACTAAATCAACGACAGATATTTGTGGAGAACACAAAAGAGATGTTGGTGCAACTCAATCATCTGGCTATGTAACTGCTCCAGGAATAGCACAGTGAATTGTTGTTAGCCCTTAAGATCATTACGATGCAGACTAGACTTTGATGCGCCTTACTCGAAGATCATAACTGTTGCAAGGTTGGTAGACTTGCATTTATAAACTGCACATTCTGATTTAGGTAGCCTCGGGTAGTTCCTAAGATCTTTCATATGCCGTTCTTATTATCTCTCCCTTTGATTCTGCATTGTGATATAAGTGTACACCCTAATTTGCGCCTCTTATTTATATGTACCTACTGTTATTGTTTAAGGTGTTACTAAGATCTAAGTTTTGAATTATGATCATTTTTATTGATTTCATGCTTCAAAAGTTTTGTCTTTGTTATACATTTACAAGTGGTCCTTGAAATGAAAAAAATAGATCTTTATTTGCTATTGCACATCCATGACAATGTAGAAAGTTTATAAGCATTTGCTTCTGTCTATAAGCATAAAACTATATCAAACAAATGAAATGAACACAGAGAAGAGGCTAGCAACAGCCATAAAAGAGAAGGAAACATAAGCTATGCATATCTGAGTAGACTTGGCATAGTGTGTGACTCGTAATTTGGGTTTGCCTATAGACGTAATAACTTGAGAAAGGTTTCATAAGAAGACTGAAGGCGGTTTCTATGGTCTTTTCCTCTGGTAGTTTTCAGATAGTGAGCCACTTTGATAAACCCGGCGTGTTGTTGAAACAACACAGCCGTTTCCTCTCCCTCTAGAGGCTTTAACGATTGTTCGTGTTCTCCATTAGGTTGTGGCACTGTGTGTGCCCATTGTATTCCCCATATAGCTAATGGCCTCATGTAACAAAGTGACCTATACTCATCGTTCGTGTTCCAAGCCTCTGGTGTCTGAAAAGAGCATCTTTACCCAAAAAAATGTTAACCAAACATGATGAATCAATGAAAAGGGAAAGCTGATTCTACGATGAGCTTACCCAATACCCCGGTCAGACCATGCAGCTTCATAGATTCCACTTGCTGTTCTAAACCCTTTATCCGCAAGCCCTTCTTGAATCATACAAGCTGCAACCGAGTAAGTAGTTCCAGCCCAAACCTCCCTTGACACCATCGTGCTTGTGTCTACTCGTCCATCAGGTAACATCCCGTTAACAGCACCACGAGTCCCATCTTTCACTTTCATCACATTGTAATCGTAGACTGTCTCCAACGCTTTCTTTATCCACTCTTCTTTAGCTATTGGCTTCAATCCACATGCTCTCGCATACCTATATACAAAATAGGCAGAAGCATGATCAGTATGGACTATTCACTTCGAGATTTCAACTTTCAAATAAAGCATTATTCAACTCTATTAACACTTACCATTGTCCAGCCAATTGATCAGCCAAGATTGACGAGCTTGAGCCGCTTCGACTGTTATCATAGTTGAAATAAGAACCGTTCCAAAGTTTTTCATAAACGCTTCTTGCTTTTTCATACTTTGCGTTGAAGTAAACCGCAGACCCGTTGTCGCCAATTACATAGGCCAATGCGGATCCAGCTTGAAGAGCTGCGACCCAGAGACCACCACAGTAAGCGCTAACTCCCGAGCAAGACCAAGCGTCGTAAGTCTGATCCGGGAACCCTTCATTCTCAATCATCCCATCTCCATCTTTATCAAACTGGTCCAAGTATGCTATAGCTGTGTAAACCGATGGCCAAACTGTTTTTGCAAAGTTTAGGTCACCAGTCGCAATCACATCTCTGTAAACTTGAAGAACAAACTTGGAGTTCAAGTCTTTCCACCTATCCGTGTTGAACAAGTTATAAGCATTTACTTCAAACCATGGATCATTCAAACCGATATCATGAGGAACAGCTCCAAGAACTTTTCTAGTAACGAATTCGCCAGAGCTCATGACCTGTTTCTTGCTGGAATCATGCATCAGAACCGCAGCCGCGAAATCTCTCTGGATGCTTAGCTCGATTTTTGGGAAAAGCATAAGCAATGCAAAAGAGGAGTAGAAATGAACATCATAAGTATTGTACATTAAATACTGAATCCCTTCTAGGTAAAGGAATTGTCCAATATTCTCTTCAGTGTTCTGAAACATAGTGGTTCCAAGAGCAGCATTTGAAGACAAAGGAGCATGAATCTGTGAGCAGACCGCATCGATTCTTCCCAAGATGTCTAAGGCTATGTTGTGCTGGTCTGGATCAGTATTGTCTATTGTTGATATACTCAAAGAGATCTTTCTTCTTCCTATACTATCTAGGCTTTGCTTTGGAGGTAACCCATCTACAGAAAAAATGGGAAAATAAAATCAAGAAATCGGGTTTAGAAGATCGAAAGTATAGAAATAGTTGGAAGAATCAATGTCTGTTAATACCAGTCCAGATGGTTCCTCCTGAGTTAAAATAGTAGAGTTCATTGAAGAGTGTTACTCTATACCTGAAATAAATTTTAGATTACTTTCTTCTGCTCAAATGAATTTGGCAAAGAAGCAAATAAAGAGTTGAAGCAAAAGTTATTACCACTCAGGAAGTGTTGTGTCAGCAAGAATAGGAGCTTGCCACTCTTCAATATGAGTCTCCCATTCAGAAAAGTCTAACAAGAGGCAAAAAAAGAAGAAGGAGAAAACATCATGAGATGAAGATCTCTTACTATATTAAGAGTTGTATTAAAGATATTTGAATTGCTTGCATACTTAGAAGAGCGTCGCGAGCCATTGATACTGCTGCATTTCCTAAACTGCCATAGAATCTTGTGTATCGTCTACAAGTAGAAATATTTTAGTTAGAAACAAATTTATAAATTCTGAAAATGTAGATTGCATTGGTCTGATAGAGTCACATTCATACACATACCTGTGGTAAGTTTTCTCATCGAACCTAGTCTCAGGACAATCCCAAGAGAGCGAAAACGTGACTGTACGGTCACATCCTGGTGGAACTTTCACCTTTGCTGCTATGGCTGCTCCAATGGACGTTCCAGGTTTTGAAGGAGAACATGCATTGCTCGTTAACTTGTCAAATGATGCGTTCTAAAGAAGAGAGAATAAAAATAGAAAAATACTTAAATCTTTTGCTCTTTCTTCTAAGGAACATTTTGAAAATGTTATTTAGAAAAAAAAATATAACCTTTTTAATCTCATCCCACATATCTCCTGCTGTGATTTTGTTATGAGTAGTGCCTGAAACTAGGAAACAAGGACAAGAGGAGACACGAACATCTTCGGTTTCTTTTGCTGCAATTGCATAGGTAACTGGTGGGTGACCATTTGCTGTCCTGCAAGAAATAGTTACATAACAATTAAAACAAATGATCCACATAAATCTTCCATGAAGTAAGCAAATAGTCAGAAAAATTGTTTGTTTGTTTACTTGTGGTGTAAAGCTACTGCATGAACTCCATCTCTTGCCCTGAAATATTCCATAAAAGGAAACACGATCTATGTCATTAAAAGAAAGCACATACCAAAAATCTGTTGCAGCAATAAATGAAGATTCTTACATCATTGTTGAGTTAAAGTGTTGTCCAGTTAACCCAGAAGCTCCTCCCACAGAATTCTAATTAACCACATAGACAAATAGGTCAGTTTTGTATTTTACAGAGTGAACAAGAGAAGATTAATTATGTATTGAGATTAGTTACCTCCCAAGTAAATAGCAAAGTAACAGTTGCTTGTTCTTTTCCAGTGTTTGTCACCTGAAACATTATACAGCTCATCCCTAACTGTTGCCTAAGTTATGATGTTGAGGTAGACATATTGTAGAATATCCATTACCGTGAAATCGAAAACCGCAACGGGAAGACTGCTTTCCTTGTAATTATGAGGCATAAAGGGAGACACTTGACGAGATACTATTCTTAGTTCAGGGTCAGGTTCACCTGTTCACCAAGTAGAAAAAGTTTCATAACCTTTATAAATCAAGAATTTGCAATAGTCTAATATGTGATAAACATGGTTCTAGGAAAAATATTATACCATCATATACGGTCCATGATCGCGGATAAAGAGCATGGTAGGTAGATTTTTCCCCTGTCATGTTCCAGTCCCAAGACTCTATTCCTATATTTGGAGCTTGTCCTTGACATAAATAACCTCCATTTTCTCTGTGAAATCAAATACAATAACATAGTTAATATCATTTGCTCATTCAGTATGTTTCTTTAACTATCTGATGAAAACAAGAGAAAAATTGATATGGTTTACTTAATAGCTTGTGGCTTTGTTGGGCATAGAACAGTTGAGTGTTTCACTCCGCCAGGGCGAGAAACAAAAGCCTATAATGTAAATGAATGAAGAAGAATGAGAAGAATATTTCAGAAAGCCACTAAAACACAATAATGGTTTACAAGTTACTACAAAAGAAACCAATCAATTTTCATATTTGTTTACTTACAGAGAACTGGTTTGTGAGAATTGGAGCTTCCTCGCAAATTTTAGGGAACATTTTGAACTGCTGGAACTCACCCTTGTAACTCCTTCCAATGCTTCCTGCACTGAAACACAAGAAGGTTTTGAACATTGTAACAAAATATCATCAATCTTTAGAACATTTGTGAAGCTTATGTGAATTCCATACCCAATCCCTCCTAAAGGAACGCCATGATCTCCTGTTATATGGTGTTTTCTGAAGATGTCGAAAATCGAAGCCTGCATGTTTAGGAAATTTAATTGTCAACATTTAATGAAGACAAAAAAGGTTTACAAATGTTTGTAAGCATTAAAAAGAGCTTTGAGATATATCTCTTACTCTTCCTTTTGCGGCTTCTTCTTTGGTGTGACGCCATAATCTGTAACCTAATGGAAACTTTGGAAAAACCAAAACAGAAAGAGGGAGAGAGATTAATTTTTCTAACTTCCAAAGAACAGAGCATCTGACCTAAAAAATATAACTTGTACAACAAGAAAGAGGACTCTTCATTTAATAATCTTTTTCTTTGGTTGAAGAATAGTCAAAAAGTGGTAGAGGTAGAGAGAGATGAAATTACCAGATGAAGATGATCTCGTTTACTTAGTTTAAACTCTGAAGGAGTCTTCGTTTGACTGCTCAACTTCCTTTCCCATGACAATAGAGGAAGTTTGTCACCTATGACCTATAAAGAATTTTGACCCATGATGAAAGAAGAAGCTAAATTTCAGAGTGGTAATGACTCTATAACATCACTATTGTACGTAATCATGTTTAATTATTTGCACCAATCACCAAAATAACATTTAATACTCATAACAATTTTAGAAAATCAGAAAGAACATACCATCTGGTTTTGGTCTTCAGGACCGTTTTGCATCTTTGATATTTTTACCTGAGATAGAAAGAGGCCCTGGTTAGAGAACTTGCTTGCAGACAAATGACAAGAACAAAGACAAAGGGGTAAACTTAAAAATGAAAGCCTTATAAAGAAAAGGAAAAAAAACTAAAGCAATGTTTTTTAAGAATCGGATCAGGAAGTGAAATGGAAAATCTTTCGTTCACCAGGTCATTGGGTCGGAACAAATTAATAATTATTTTAACTTTATAAATATAAAATGTGTTTGGTCTTATAAATATATGAACAGCACTAAATGATTCAGACTAGACAACTAAAAATCAACAAATTCAACTCCTTTATTAAAAATAAATAAATCAGTTACTGGACAAAGACTAAGATTGCTAATCTTTTCAAAAGTGTATTAAAACTAAAATATAAATAAAACCGAAGACACTCACCCTATTTAGTGTTTAAAATGTGACACAATTCTATACTATTCATTTAATTAAAGATACCCACTTATTTTATTTATTTTATTTTATTTTTAAAGACACTTATATTAATTCACTGATGTATGTATGAGCTATAATATAACGCATAAATAAATCAAAATATTCTCCACAGGAAACAAGATATGCAGAAGAAAACTATTATAAACTGGCAAGAATAACTTGAACCGTATTATCTGCAGGTTAACGGGATAAACCACTCGGTATAGGTTTAAAAATACTGAATTAAAGAATTATGGGTCTCATATATAAGACAAAAGTTGGTGTTTTGTGAATTTATTTAAGGTACAAAAGTGGTATTTTGTCAGGAAAGCTGGACAATATCTACAAAGAGAACAAAAAAAAACAAAAAATACATAAAGAAAAAAGGGTTAGAGCTTTTTTTTGGATAAATAAGGCTTTGGAGCTTTTTGCATGAGAAATCTAAAATCTTTCATGAATTTTGCAAGAATAATAAAATACATGTTGATGATTCATACAACAAATATAGAAAATAGCTCAAGAGCACAAGGGCTAAAAACTTTAATGTAAATTATGAACTTGCACAAAAGACACACAGAATAAACAAAACGAAAAAAGAGCTTGAAACTATAGCTTGATCAGCTGAATAAGTATCGAAATGGAATTGTAACGATGAACAAGAAGATTATAATTATTACAAACGAAAAGAGTGAAACTTACCTAAAAGGTTTATGTGTTCAATTCTCCAAAGCAGAGAGAGGCGGGGAGATAAGGATGATGAGGGAAACGAAGGACGAAGAGACAAGTGTGTGTAGATTTCTTTTGGGTGGAGAAAGAAAGAAACATAAATAGAAGAAGCAAAGAAAGAAGAAAAAAATACAACATGCGGGCCACACAATAGCTTTGGTTGGTGATTACTAAACTGCAAAAATAAGAAAATAATTAACTAGAGTATGTTGTCTACTTGTATTCTTATAATTTTTTTAATTAAAAGCCATATGAACGTTTGTATATATATATATATTCGGTCAATTTCTTGTGAGATTTGTAGATGAATTCCACAATGAATCCACAATTTATATTTTTTTATTATTTATGTTGAATAAGAACTCTTTTACCAAATTCTCATGGGTTTTCAATATCCATTTTTACTTTTTAATTTTTTAACCTCAACTATAAGAATCAGAAAGCACTCAAAGTTTTACTTTTCTATGTATTCCAATAATGTACGAGGAAGAAAAAGTTATGACTGAAGTGGAAATTATCGTCACTATTGTTTCTCCTTTCGGTTAAATTAAGTATTAGGTGCCTACTTAATAGCTGACTCCGTAAAATTTTTTATGGTAAAAAGTATAATGAGCACTTACTAGTTGGTTTGTTTGGTCTTATCCGAAATATATAAAGTACAATGCATGTCCATTTATCTGTTCCGACCTGAACCTGTTTCAAATTTTCTGTCTCATACCCGTTTGCGTTCATATAAATATCCGTTCGAGACTGTTAAATTTGTTGTAACATCTTTAACAAAAAAAAAAAAATTATTGTAACGGTTTTGTGGAAATGTTAGTTATGGGATGTGATATCCGAATTGTTCTTTTATCCATGTAACATAGTTCGACAAGTTTGATCAAAGAAAAAATAAAAAAAAATGAATATAGTTCGACGACATGTTAACATGTAAATTTAATGATTCTGCACACATGAATGAAACAGTAAAATACTAGTTGACTCGATTCACCACATATTATTTTGTGGGATGTCGCTTGCAAAAAATAAAAGTAAGCAATTATACAATACACATATATGATATACCGCATAAATCCTATTTACCAAACTCATATAAATCACTTTGGTTTTCTAAAGGATTTAAAAATATTGCATACAACCATCCCAAAGGGTTTCTTTCCGTTAAAGAAGACTTGAAAGGTTAATTTAAAGATTCCATCAAAAAATAGTTAATTATATACTCGAGGGAAGATATTAAATTCAAATTATACCAGAAGAGTGATGTTATTCGAGTTTGCTTTCTTACTACTTCATTTAATAAGTACTAGAATCCAATAAACCACTTGTGATGTCTTAAAAAATAAGTAAGATAGCCAACTATATTTATGTATAGACATACATACATATGACCAATTCTATAAGATAAATGAATTGAAATGGACAGAATGTCAAACGACAAGCATATTCGAACCAACCGTGTAATTTATAGACCCACGCAATCTACTGAATGCACAAAATAATTGTACAATATCCTTATTCGAGAAAATGTACAAAATACAAAACTTTCTAAAAGAAATATTATGATTTTCTAAATCAAAATTATATAATTTACTTAAAGGTAGAAATAATATTAGCTTTTTATATGAAGAAAATCTTCATTTATGTGATTGCAGCTCACCTTTTATTAAATTTATTGAAGTTTACTCTTACATTTTAAAAAAAAAACACATTGACCCTAGCCATTCGATAATATATATCCAATATAGTTTTCAGTTTCTATACGCATTTCTCTGGAAGCTCGATAGTTTTATATTTATTGATGGATCTCGCCTTATCAGGAAGACATTTTGTCCTTTCTAAATTCTTTTACAAAATCTTGAATTTTGACCAATAAAACTCGGTGATCCACTAAAAATAACAGTGTATAATATCATAATATGATATTCATTTCCAAGAAAGTATTGTAGGAATGGAATCATCTTGATATGTTCTAAAAACTAATATAAAACATAACGCTTGTATTACAATAAAAACGCACGGATCTATAACTATCTATGTGAGGTGTGAGGCATATCTGAGTTTAACCGAGTTCTCTTGGTCTAATTACTTTAGGATAAAGATCGATTTCCTCCAAATACATAATTATTATATGAGATTTCATCTTAGGTAAATTTAAATATTTATGGGCTAAACTTCCCTAAAGGATTAGTATCTCTCTTTTTGTCCCGTATTTACACCTGAGATATAAAAACAATGTATCTGATTTCAAGAAATTTCAAGAAATTTAGAGACACTCGACTCTTCGACGTTGCCTCCATTTTTTCTACAGGTTCATTCTTAATATAAAAGTATAATGTTACTTGAAATTTATAAGTTCAAGTTTAGGAAGAAAAAATCATGAGATTCTGGTTGGTGAATTTAAGACAAAAAAAAAAAAAAAAGAAGAAGAAGAAAATGAGCTGTTTCCTTCGCACGCCTATTAACGAAGCTAAATGTGAACGTGCTTTCTACAACGTCACCCCTTTTCTTCTATAAACCGCGTTATTATGTAATTTGAGATTATAATTATTTAATCATTTTTTCTTAATCAAGCTTCGATTCTATAATGTCAAGAATTTATATAGTTAAAGAATCATACGTGGTCAAACATTAACTTGTAAGAAGTGTACCACTTGATTGTTTAGACGTTGATGTTTTTAGTTTACTAATAAGTGATGTTTTACCATTATTATTTTGTTTCAAAACATTGATGTTTTGTAATTTTAATGAATATATATATCTATTTCTTCAATTTATCTATAATAATAATCTATACTATTAATCTAGAGATGGACAAAAGAAAATTACAAACCATTTGAACCGTTTTATTTAATTACAGCTTATGCCACTATGTTTATGTTTTAACAAAAACAGTTAAAAAATAAAAGGGTAATTTAGCTAATTTACTTATGCCAATTAACCGACCCAACCAACAAAAAACCCCACCCGGATAATAACACGCGGATCTTAGTGTTTTAAAGAAATATGATTAAGTCGGCGCAAAATCCGACCCGATTCAATACACGTAATTTAAAAATTCTTTCACTAAAAGTTAGTTGATCTTTTGAATATAGTCAAAATATATTCTCTATAAAGTTGCCTTAAAAATGATATCATCCTAGCCGAATATTCCTATATTTAAACTATAACCATACTTATATCATATATATAATCACAACCTTTGATTCAACATTTTATAAAAATATTAATGGAAATAAAACTCCAAAACAAATAAATACTAAAATAAAAAAATAACAAATTTATATAAATCAAAATTATAATTATGGCATCCGTGCTACGCACAGGTTATCAATCTAGTATAATATATGTGTGACAAAGTAATTTTTTTTTGTTAATGGTGTGAAAATAATGGAAAATTAAAATGACCAAGAAAAGAGAATTAATTATTGAAATACCTCATCTGTTTTTATTTTATTTTGTAGTGTTTTCTTAAACTCAAATGTAGATTTGAAATCTTTTTCAAGAAAAATAGTTTTCAAAATAATCATTCCGTCTTTCAAACAAATATATGAATCATATTACCACACATATTTATTATATAAATTACTCTTCACATTTGTTTTGTAGGTTGCGGCAGAAAAAAATGATTAGTACATTTATTACATGATAACGCATAATTAATTAGAACCGCAAATTTATTTTGCATATTTTACGCATGATGACTTATATATTTATTATCATCCACATGATTTTTCAAAATAGTAGGACAGAATCATATATATATATATATACTGTAATAATTTTCTCTCCACTAAAACTATACACATCATAATGGTAATATCTAATGGAAAAAATATAACAAAATTTAATAATCATTATTTTTTAATGAGCATTAGGGAAATGAATGATATATATATATATAATTAAAATATAAAATAAGGGAATTAATGATAAAAATAAATAAAATGTAAAATTAAGAAATATAAAATAAATTCTTGAAATTATATTTAAATATTTTTAGTTTTATAAACAACAATTAGTAGCAGAAAATATATATATAAAATGAGAGAAAATAAGTTAAAATTTATATTAACAACATTAAAATTTATTAAAAGAATCAAAATTTAGTGATAAAGTAAGTGTCAAAAGATATATAAAGCAAATTTTATATGTCATAATCATAGAAACCTTATACTTCAACTAAGTATCTCTTTTGAAAAATTTAAACAGTCAAAAATATATAATTGATAAGAAAATATAGTATAAAAAAATAGAACTAAAAATATAATTTTGATATATGTTAAGAATATCTTCGTAATTCTGTTAATTATATTAGAGTGAAGATAATTTGAAAATAATATTTTTTCAATGATAAAAAAATAATTATAAAAAATTGAAAATATTATATTCTATTTAAGAAAATAAATTAGTATTTATTAATATTAATAAATAAATAAATAATTTATTAATATTTTAATATTTGAAATCTTGAGCACATTTCGTTCTTAAAATTATATAATTTGCACATGTTATATAGGGACGACACCTTCAGTTTTATCACTTAATAGTTAAAATACAATTTATAAATAATATGAGTTCGGTTAAAATTTTGTTTATAAATCAAGTTTATATTCAGTTTTTCTCCCAGAATCGAAGAAAGGCTGGCATTGAAGACTGAGGCCACAGTTGAGAAATAATTATTTTACTTTATTGAAAACATTTACTTTGATTAAACTTAAAATAGCTATTTCATCTTATATGGAGATTTTTAACAACATTTTATAGGGAGATTAGCGACACATATTCTTATAAATTATACAGTGGTTGATTAGTTGGGACTTTAAATTTTTCACATTAGTTAAAGTTTAAAAAATCAATATTTTAGCCATTCATACTTTTATTTTCCTGTAATTTCTTATAATCCCTAAAATCATCCACAGTTTAAATTTTAAATTTTCTTTTAATTCGTTAGTTTTTATAAAACCATAAATTAATATTTTATTTAAAAATTGCAGTCTAAGCAAAATAATTAAAGATCATAATCAATTAATTTACAGGTTATTTTACACTAATAATATTAGAATACAAATTTCAATCAATTGGCCCCATAATTTATTTATTTTGGGGTAAATACAGTTCGCCAGTAAAAGGATGGACTTTCTTTAAAATCGGTTGGGCTTGTAGTTCAAATCGACCCAATATTTTCATTTGTTTTCAGTTTTTCATTATAAATATTGCATTTTCGCTTATGGTTGAACTTTCAAACAAATTTGCATTTGCGATTGATTTTTTTTTTTCATTGTAAGAGAACCAACTGTAAACACGTTTATACGAATAAGCAAAAAAATATTTGTACCACTTTTAATATCTTTTAAAACAGTGGTATGAATAAATTTGTCTAACAATTACAATTTATTTGTCTTGTCCCTATCTATGAGTATGAGATTTGTTACTATAATGGTAAACCGTCTAATATTTATATTTACTATCTTTGATAATCCGGGTGTCGTTATTAACATAACATACAAAATCGTGAAATCATCGATTAATAAGAAACTTAAATTACTTTTACAATATGTATGAGAAGTGGCGAATGGAGCCTTTTATAAAACAAAAGCTTTGGACATTTAAAATCAACGTTAATGTGATATACTGATACTGAGAACACCTCCGAAGGAGGTTCTATTTTATAATTTTTTAAATAAAATAACAATAAATGAAAGAAAAAAGTGAGACAGAAAATCAGAACGGATTCTATAAAAGTTCTTAATATTTGAAAATAATATATTTCCATTTGTTTTGTTTCTACTGAGAACTTTTTTTAAATTGCAATGTTAAAAGATTTTATGGGAAGAACGCCACTAATTTATCTCCAATGGATGAAGGTGGTGGTCGGTCTATTATGTCATACAAATTGATCTTATATGCCTTTTAGTCTTTATAAGATATAAACAAGTGGCCTCTACACTTTTAAGTATTTAATTGAACCGAACCGTTATAGATCTGCATACAAATTGTTTTCAGTTATAATTGGGAACAAGTAGCCAATTAAATACCAAAACTCATCAAAGGAAAAATCAACTTTGGAATGGTCGACATTATAATCCCGCAGTGTTACTATATTAGATAGGTCCACATTACTGCATGTCTCTGTTAAGATATACTTTATAGATTATATATAGGAATCCTCATATCAAATAAGACATTGCTAATAGTTAATTATAACCAGTAACTCTCACTTCAAATATTGAAACTTTTGTAGCCATATATCATTCAGATCATCCTTATTCCCTAAATACTGTACATGAAAATCTTATTGGTTATGAAAAATTCGAGTATTGTCATGTTACAAGTGTTTTTTTTTTGAAATGCCTTTAAACATTTTTCCTTTAAAGGAAAAATAAATGACTTGGTATAAAAATGAGACATATGTATATATTAGAAAATATTTTCTGTTTTTCATAACTAGGTATACAAATGGTATCCATGGATAGATGTTTATAAAAAGTTGTAAGAAAATTTGTGTGCTTTCCATTAAAAACGTATCCATAAAATTTTATCCACTAACACTTTTCTATAAATATTTTTAAGAAAAGGTTGGCATTAAAAAAAATTTCATGAAACAAGTTGTCAATTAAGACTAGTCCACAAAATTATTTGACCAATTCTGCAGTGGGAAATTGAAAGTATGCATCAACCATAAGTTCAGTAGTTTTTTTTTTTGCATCTGAAGTTGTTGACGTGAATAAGGTCATTAAACTGTCTAAAGTGTGACCCTGTTTTGGATTTCAGTTTTCAGAAACTCTTAATTTTGACATTTATGAAGACTACTTCTTGGAAATTGGAAAATAAAAAGGTGTTAGCTAATAGAGAAGTGGTTCTATTTTCTTAAAGTGTTATTTATGATTTAAGTATTTGCTCGTTCGTCGTCAAAAATTACCGTGGCATGAGTTTTTGAAGATGAGAGTGGATTTTCCTCTTTTTATCTTTGTTGACTTGATCAAAGTGTTGTGTATTGTTTTCACCAACTCTTCCCCTCTCTAATTGGTACTAACTATAAACTAAAGTCTTTGGGTAATTAACTAAATTACATATCAACCATACTAACTTATATTCCAAAATCTTCTAAAAACATCAATCTTAACTCTTCAAGAGACATAATTGATTGCAAACTGAGTAATATCCCACATTTTTCCTCATCAACAATCAATCCCCATCTTTTGCTCCTAAACAATCTTCATACATCACACATTACATATATTTGCAGCATGATCAATAAAAATAACCAAAAATAGACAAAACTAGTGGTAGAAAATTGACAAACGAACGTAAAAAAGGAATGAAAGCTATGAATAATTTAGTTGTGAAATAATTCTAGGTAGTTTTATGTCAATTCTAGGGTTAATTTACTTGATCGATATGTGTCATCTTTTAACAACAAATAGGATTATATATATTATCAATTATATTCATGATTTCGAAAACATATTTAAAAATAATTAGTTTCCTTACTTTTAGATTCAGTTTCTATTGTTTACTAACTGTAAAAATCATAAGTTGTATTATTATCTTACTAGAGTATACATTCTAAATGTTTTAGAAAATGACCAACCTGAAAATACGTAATCTAAACTCTAAAGTATTTTAGAAAACATATTTTTTTAGAAAATAAAAATTGTATAATACATATTCTAATGTTTTAAGAATATAAATTCTAAATATTTTCTAATATGTATTCTAAATTTTTAAGAGTATAAATTCTAAATATTTTCCAATATGTATTCTAAAGTTTTCAGAATATGATCAACTAGAAGAATATGTATTCTATTTTTTTAAGAACACGAACAAATGCTAGAATACATATTATAAATGTATTCTAAAACTAGAAAGCATATTCTAAATTTAGAAATCATTTTCTAATGGTTTTAAAACAAGCTAAAAATCTACTTAACACAGTCTAAATCACAAAAGTTATTTTCAAAGATACTTAAAAATTGTTTCTCTATATGTGTAGATGATTAATTGTTTTAAATTAAAATATGGTGTTAATATAGTAGGAATGGTAGTTTGGGAGAATGCAAAATTTTCAAAAAAAGATTTAGATGGAAAAACTTTTTATTAGAACTCATTTATTTCCAAATTTGCCAAAATATTTTCCATGAAAAAACTTTTTCCATAAAAAGGTAATTAACAAAAATATCTGGCCAAGTCTTGTGTGGACTATTGACAGTACGCATCACCATAATGTGACTAGAGTTGTTTTGGCATTATCTTAAAGTGTAGCTCTCTTTTAGATATCACTCTTCAGAAGTTGTTTTGGGCATTAATGAAGTTTACTTCTTCTTGGATATGGAAAAAACGTTAGCTAATAGAAGATTCATGGTTTTGCTCGTACGTCGCCGCAAGTTACCCTTGTTAGTTGACATGAGTCTTTGAAGATGAGTATGGGTATTTTTCTCGTTACCTTGTTAGCTGGATTAATGTCTTTTTTGGTTTTAGATATGTATTTTTGCCATCACCACTCTATCTATATCTAATTGGAACTATGTAGATAAACTAATTAGTAAATTTTAATATTGTTCTCAGTAATATATCCTCAACCTCATGACATAAGAAGATATATATATATATATATATCCAAATATCCAAATAAGGAGTTACAAAGAGTGTCCGCAAAATATTTTTTTCACCAAAGCGTATTCCAGGAAAAATGGTTTCATAAAATGTCCATGTCAAAATCTACTGAACGTTAAGTTTCGCCACTGCCATCATTATCCTCAGTCTTGATTTTACCTCATGAATTTTACCTTTAGAAGATCCTTTTCCATCAAAATATGAACGAAAAAACGTTTTACAAAAAAAGCAATGTTTTCCAAAAAAGATGTTTCACAAAAAAATATAGTACCTCAACTTTGCCAGCGCCATCAACGACTGCTCCTCTTGGTTGTATTTTGATTGTAAGTCATAACCAGCATTGTGTTTACAGGGTTTTCACACAATTGTAACATATGATTTAACAGTTTCATTGCCATTGCATGTGTTTATCAATGTTATTTTAGTTCTTTGTGTACCAAAAAATAAATAACAAATTATGTTTAATTTAACACGTTAAACATAGATGCATGATTATGATATTTAGCTTCTAATACTTTAGTTACCACATTAAGACAGTATTTAGAAGTATATATGTATATACTTTAGTTACAGATTCGTCGTAATCGGGGCGTATCATGTCTAAGAAAATATTAATGTCTATAAGTTATTGCTTAAATACATAAGTTGGAGAAACCAGTATTTATGAACTCTCAATTCAAATATTTAATTTTTTAGCCATACTAATTAAACTGAAGTATCCTATATCCTAATTTTTGTTATTTCCCATAAATACATAAACCTACTTATATCCGAATTCATCAAAATGTATTGTACTCTAATATAATAGAAAGATGTGTATCTTGCAAAGCAGATATTTTGAGGCTGATTAGAAATGAAACCCCTGAAACAAACCCAATAATTTTCAATAACTTCTATTGTAATAAAGATTAAGATGGATTACTATTGTGTAAATCAACTTAATCCTTATCACAATAGGAAACATATAATATTTTGGGTTTATTTTTGTGGGGTTTACTTCATAAACTGTCTTTGATTACCCACAATACTTGATCCACACGGTATACATTTTGCTCCTCTATTAGCATCCGAAATTGTTCATTTGGGTTTTACTTCATAAATGGTATTCACTTTCTTCTTAACTACTTCTTCTTCCTTCAATAACGTTTCCCTCATCTTCACACCGCCTTGGAGGAACCCAACCAGCCAAATCGTCCCAAATCTTCACAAAAACAACCTTAAAGATTCGCTCTCAATATTAAAACTGAAACTAATTCCCGACTGATAAATCCATCTAGCACAACATTGACGTATTACCTCCTCTGAGACAACATTATTATTTTTTTATCTCCTGTTTTGCCACCTAAGGAATCCTTACTATCAATAGGAAGGCCCTACCCAGAACCTCGACAACTGAGTCAGTGCCGTATGACATTAAATTTTTTTGGATATATTTTTAGTAAATTTTTAAAACATGTTAGGTTTTTGTTAGATTAATTTTATTAGATATTAATTATATTGTGAGTATTAATTGATAAAATATTAAATCAGATATGTTATTAATGAATTTAAAATTAAATTGTAAATTAAAAAACATAGTCGTATTTTTTCTTCTAAATCGATTTTTTCTTATGTGTCAAAATTTAGAAATATCATTTATTATGTTATATATACTAAATTTAATTATAATAATAACAATTTGTTTTGATTATTAAGAAATTTATATTATAATTTTATAAATTCTACTCGGAGTATGAAGTACTCATATAGGTCATGACATATATGATCGCACAACAGAAAACAGAAGTAGTTTTTGGGACAGACTGTTCCGAGTTGGTAAAAATGGTGTCTACGCCGGCGGATTGGTCTTCCTTCTCAACATTGGTGAATGATTTAAAACGAATTTAATTATTATTTTTTTTTATTTTTGATTTCTCGTTGTTTGAATTTTAAAGCGGATGTCTTAACACGTAGTATTAGATGTCATCCGCAAGTTATCTTATATGTAAACTATATTCATCCGGTTTAGATTTCTAAACCGTTTTAATAATTATAATAGTTGAAAAAAAAATTCTAAAATTAATTAGATAATTGTCAAGAAATTGAATTACAGATTTAGTACTGTTTTTGCTTATGGTACACATCCAACATTTTCATCAACATCATCTTCTTCTTCTTTATCAACCTGTAAACTAAACACATCATCAGCTTCTCGTATCGTTTTCCTTTTCTTGTTTTTTGCTTCCAAGATCGCTTTCATACATTTCAATTGATCATCTATCGTAGAATAGGACATAAAGATCTATAGCTCCTTTATGATCTATAGCTCCTTAATCCTGT
This sequence comes from Nasturtium officinale, assembly GCA_963854855.1. NCBI lineage: Eukaryota > Viridiplantae > Streptophyta > Magnoliopsida > Brassicales > Brassicaceae > Nasturtium > Nasturtium officinale. The sequence continues at coordinate 10,035,219 of OY978500.1, forward strand.
ACACACCTCCTCCCATTTTTTCCCACAAAGCTTGCATTTAACTCTATCTGGATATTATGGATCATACAAAATTCCAAAATCCCATCCAACATCGTTAGAGTTTCGCTTCAAAGCAAGGAATCTTGAATTCGATGTGGAATACGAATCCATATATGCATTAAAATACATATATATATATATATATTTCATAATATATTAAAATAAATGATCAACATAATATATCAAGAATATTTGGCTATTATTGTTGTTTTCATTAGCTGGAATATCGGATTAATGAGGATCTTCTTCTAAATTATACATCTCGGAAGAAGTTTTGGAATGACAAACATTTATTAATTATGGACGATCTAAAGGTAGACAAACGGATTACACATGATAATTAAAAAATATTAAGAAAGCATAAATATCATTAGTGTTGTAGTGCTTAAAAAATAGTTCACTATCAAAACAAATAGTGAATTTACCAGAGAACAATCGCCTCATTAACCAAAAAAATGTAAAAGGATAATTCAAAATCTACTGGTCCTTTATTACTGTCGTGAAGGAATTTGTGAGATAAGATTCTTTAAGTAGTAGCTTCTTTAAATTAAATAAGAGATGAGATCAGCAAGTTCTTGTGGATTTTTCAGTCCATGAAATACCATTTTCATCTCCGGAATGTACTGCAAGCAGAAAATGAGATTTTGACAAGAATCAGCATTGTATATATCTGAATATTGAAGAGAACAAAACACAATTTAATTCATTTTGGAATGCTCCTAGTTATTGCATTGGTATATATATATATATATATACAATTTAAAAACACAATTTAAAAAGGTATCTTTTTAGGGTTCAACAAGTAATCATAGAGGGTCTTCTTTTCCCAAATAAAAAATACTTCGTTTTTGCCTAAATCAAATCATAGACATATATCGATAAAACGGTGCAACTATGATAATATGACATATAATGATTAGAAATATTCATCGTCGACATGGCAAAATTAAGAAAACATAAATATCTCGTCGACATGGCAAAATTAAGAAACCATAAATATTAATCGTCGACATGGCAAAATTAAGAAAACATTGGCCATGTTCGTTTACCTGTAGCTGGCGACATCGACACCGACTAACGATTGTTCGTTTCGTTGTCGTTGTATCCAGCGATTGATCGCAGTGACTGATTGCATCGACTAGAATTTCCAGTCGCTGAAAAATCGAACGATTACTTTTGAATCGCAGCGATCAATCGATGGTCGCTAACGACTATTAAACGAACAACAATACATGTCGATGTCGGTAATCGTTGTTGCTGGTTGCTGTCGCCAGCGACAGGTAAACGAACATGGCCATTATCAATCGTCGACATTGAGAGATTAGGGAGACAGACGACATGTTACAACACAAAGTACCCTGTGACCGTGTCTCCCAAGTCCCACCACCGGTCAAAGGATCCCTTTCACGCACGTGCTACCCAAAAACCAGAAATAATTAGTATAATCTAAATAATTAAATAATAATACGATAACAAAGGTAAGTAATAATTCAATTTATCCTATGTAGTATTCTTCTAGTTCTACTAGCACAAATTATCAACTTATTAGTATCTGATGTTACAGATATCATGGTATCTTATCTTTATATTGATTCTACTACTTAATTCGTAACTACTTTTAGTTCAAAATTCAAATACTATTAAAGTAAGCATATGAGTTCAAAAGAGTATAACAGAAACTCAAGCAACGTGGCGCAAAATACATTGAAACTTAAAATAAATCTGTTCGATTTCGGCCAATTCCCGGTTCTAATTTAATATTTTTAGTTATATATACACACACAATTAAGAACATTAATTTGTGAAAAAATGTTTTTGGTGTAATTCTTTTGTTATACTTATTGAGTACATATATACTGTCCACTGATGATACATATTTCATTTTTTTTTTTGTGGGAATTCGACGCACGAGGTTTTACTATTTAATCAATAAATCATATTTGGATGACAGATCATCTTCTGCTGGTCTGGCTTTAGTATTGTTCTTTCATTAAATCATATTTTGGTCTAATATTTAGATGGGTTTCTCCACACCTTCATTCGTTATGAACAATACATATTTAAATATATTCTACATTTAATGTTATCATCACATTTTCTGCCGAGAAATGTTTTTCTACATCTTGACTTTTGAGACATGGACATATCTGGACTTATTTTTAAAAGTAGTTTATTCTAATTTCATGGGATCATCTAGATTTGATAGCCTGATGTTCTAATCAACACATGTAAAGAATTTATAACTTTTCTTTTCATTTGGTCTTACAAATTCCCAGAAAACACAAGTATACTACCTTGTCTTAAAACTTAAAAGAAAACAAATCAATATAATAATCATATCTGCCGGCAAGATATTATAATAAATTTCTCTTTTCGGATTAATGTAAAGATTGTATACCATATTACCATGAAATGAGAAAAATGAGAAAAATGAGAAAAATGAGAAAAAACGAGTACAACTTATGCTAATCTAAACTAAACTATTAGCTACGTGTGAAGAATACAAAACTGGAACAAGACAAGACAAAATTTTACAATGGGAATAAGATACAACCAAATTAAAATTCAAGAAACAACAGAGATAACGAAACTTGAACAAGACAATACAAGAAAATATCTTTTCTAATGGAAATTATTGATTTTTCAAAAGGCAATTATTTTGTTTTATTTCATAATTAAATATATGTATCAAGGCCATAAAAACTATTTTGGAAATTATGAACATATTATTTTATTAACATACTAATGTGTCAAAAGTTTTTTCTTAAAAAGTTAAGAGACCCAAATAACATAAACTATTCAATATTTTCTTTTACAAGGAAATAATTTTAAATCAGAGTTTTCTTCAAAATACAAACTATTTACACACGTAAAAGACAGGCTGATAATTATAGAACAATCATCAATTCATGAACAAGTACAGACCTATGCATGCATGACAGCATATTTCCACTCCACACACGTAACTACGTGGGAAGCTCACTTCACCTGAAACCAAACAAACCTTCCACAAATCCTATTTCATCTTTTTATTGAATTTTTGTCTTTCTTTATTCTCTATTTATACAATTCCACATGAGCACAGACTCTATAACTCTGTCTTCTAAGTTCTAACTAATTATCACATTTCTATACACTCACACAGACACAACACTGCTAGACACTATAAACTACTATATGGAAAACAAATACGTTGGTCAATGAGAGCAACGTTTCTCAGTTGATCATGTTTCTTACAGAGGAGTACGCCGGAGGAAATGGGGCAAATGGGTCTCTGAGATCCGAGAGCCTGGTAAGAAAACCCGGATTTGGCTTGGGAGCTATGAGACAGCTGAGATGGCCGCAGCGGCCTACGACGTTGCTGCTCTTCATTTCCGGGGACGTGGGATTCATCTCAACTTCCCGGAGCTCGCAGCTAGTTTTCCTCGACCGGAAAGCTCTAGTCCTGAGCACGTTCAGGCGGCTGCTCAGGAGGCAGCATTGATGTTTAAACTAAGTGGGTCTTCTACTGAACCAGATATTGAGTCGGGTCAGGGACTTTCCCGGGTCGGATTGTCTCCGGATCAGATTCAGGCGATTAATGAGTTTCCGTTGGACACACCGAGGATGGGATGGATGCAAGATTTGGAAGTGGATGACTACGAAGAGTTGTACGGACGAGTTTTTGGTCAATACGACAGGGGTGAGTTTCTTGAAATGCAACAACTTCAATCCATTTGGGATTATAATTGATATTGATCTACTAAATTGCTTAAACATTTGGAAAAAAAATTATTATGTCATACCAAACCATTTAAGGTTTTTATTTTACAGATTAATTATATATTCAGTGAGATGTAATAAATTTACGACCCGAAATGTTATTAGTGGGTTCATTTTGTAATCTTCTAACGATGAAGATGTTAATTATCATATATGCCAACGTGATGGAATCAAATTCATATATATATTTATAGGCTGCGAGCCTGCCAAATGATTTCGAATTGTACATATATATATATATATGCGAGAATATATATGCCTAAGCAAAAACCAATTCTACGAAATAGCATTGTCTTTTTTAGATTAAGAAAAACCATTAGAGAGACGCATGATTAATATATATACGCCTTAAAAGGAAAGTATACTACATAAAAATTAGAATAGAAGATATGTATAATTTATTACATAAGATAATCCTAATTGCATTGGTGTCATAGTATACTCCGTGTGGGGGCAGGAGAGACGATTCCAATATGTTGCCTCCTGAGGACCCTACTATGTGGACATTTTAGCTTTAGTTAACTTTACAACTACACTTCTCTTATCCTTAATTTCATCTTCAAAAGTTTTGAAATATTTAATTATCAGCCGAGTATAATTTATTTTTAAATTCCATACAGTACCGAAAAATATGAAGTTATTAAACCAGTGGCTTATGGTGATATATGCAATTGATTTTATTTTTGTTAGGTAAAAAATTTCACTAAATTAAAATGTTCAAATTAAAGAGTAGCTAGCACACCATGTTTGTTACAATATTTCTACAATAATTAAGAGCAACACAACCCACCAAAGAGAGGTAAGGGGTTTGCATATTTGCATTCCTCTAAATTTAGTGCTTTTGAATTCGATTTCTTATGGAAAGAAAAAAAAATCGCTTTGCTTGAGTCACTTAGATTTTTGGATTTAAGTGCAAATGTTTAATTCGTGGTGGATTTGTGAGAAACTTGTGTCAAAAGGCATGTTCACCTAGATTAGTCGCTGATGATGACCCTTATTAGTTTAGACTTTGAGAATTCATCAAATGGATATTGGATGCTAATATTTTTTATTTTTATACGCATTTTTTGGAGTACAAATAAATGAAAGGTTTAACTAAGGTAGAAGTAGAAGAGATTTCTAAACAAGTACTGTTATAGCTCATTAAGCTTAATAAGATACAAATAAAAGACAAAACTTAAATAGCTTTATCAAAGAGAGAACACGCCTCATCCACTTGCTTATCTGTCTTGGCACTTACCATTACTTCGAGAAGGAAATCGAAGAGATCCTACACCACGCTTTTTGGAACTTGGATTGTTATTTTACTTGAAGGCGAAGATGAATTGGAAACAATCGCTATCATGTTTGAGGTTTTCAGAGTATATGTACATAAGGTTTCTTGTGGTAAGAAATAAAATAGGGAAAATTTGCTAATATACCTTATATATTGTCTAACTTTTGAAAACTACACCAAATATTTCAAAATTTGAAATATATCTTTTATATATAAAATAATTAAAACTAAATAATATAAAAATAAATAATTTAACAATTATCTTGATTCTTTAGTTTTCTATATCAGAAAATAATTAATTTAAATATAATAAAATTTCTAACTATTAAAATCTATATTTTATACATTAAATAATTGAAACTAAATAATACACAAAATAAATTATTTAACAATTATTTTAATTATTTAGTCTTACATATATTATAGAATACTTAATTTAAATATAAATAATAAATTATTTAACTTAATTAGAAGTTAGTTACGAAATTTAAAATATAATAGATTATTTTCAAAAGATTTTGTTGAATTTATTTGATTATATTTTACAATAAATATTTATTAAACTAATATTATTATGTGACTCAGTTATATATAATAATTAGAGTTATATATTTTAAAACATATTATTGATAATGACAAATCCAAATCTTATAATTTGTTTTTTTTTTAAATAAATTCCAAATTAATTGTAAAAATTCTAGATTTGTCGATTTTGTCAAAATAATGATATCATATTTTATATAAAATATAAATTGATTCATAATATATTTTACTATTAGTTATAAATTTAGAGATAAAATATAACAAATTTATTGTTAATAAATTTAATTTAAATATATTAAGATAAATAATCAATAAAAAGTTATAAACTAAAATTAAATAATAAAAAATTATTTAGTGAAATTAAAGTTTTTAATAAAAATTTCTATTTTTATTTTTTATTTTAACATTATAATATTTTTATTAAAACAATTTCATGAAAATAAAATACTATTATTCAATAGAACATTTTATAAGTATAAGTTTTTAAAATATATATTTTGTTAACTATAATTTTACAAAAATAAATTTATGAAAATTAAAAGATAAATTACCAGTTTAAATAATTAAACTATGTAAATAAATCAACCAGTGAAAATATAAATCAACTGTTGAAAAATAAGTCAGTGGTAAAAAATAAATAAGTTAATAGTTAGAAAAAATAAATTAATAGTTAGATAAATCAACTTTAATTAAAGATCAACGTAAAATAATATAAGTTTATTAAAGGTAAATAAATATACTAGGAAAAATATAAATCAACGAACAAAAATAATATATCAACAATATAAATAAATTAACTATTTAAATAAATCAACCATTCAAAATATAAGTTAAGTGTTAAAAAATAAATCATTGGTGAAAACAAATAAGTTAATAGATAGAAAAAATAAGTCGACAACTAAATAAATCAAATTTAATAATAAGTCAACATAAAATAATATAAGTCTATTAAGAAAAAATAAGTGTACAAAAAATCAACAAACAATCATAGTAAATTAATAGTTTAAATAAGTTGATTATTTAAATAAATTAATCAATCGAAATAATTTGATTGTTATAAAATAAATCAATAAAGAAAAAAAATAAGTTGAGAGTGATGAATTCAACAATTCCCATGGAAATCTAAAAGACCTCATCGCTTATGTGCTCTTCCATTCTCTTCCGCTTTTAAGACTAGTCTTCTTGCCAAATATTTCTCTTTCCTTTATACTAGATGATTCTATTCTATGCTATGCTTGGTGTTTTTTTCTTTTCATAAAATTTTAAATTCAAGATTTTCAAATATGTTTTACTCTCGACTATATATATATTAAAGGGAACGACTTCAAAAATCTTTTTTAAGTTTTTTTATTATTATTTACATCATATGCTATTAATTGTTTTTAGAAATTTTATTATTTCTCTAATCTGAAAGATTTTAAAATAATTACACAAACACAAATAACCAAATAAAAATTGGCTGATGATGGTGATAGGAGAAATAGAGGAATCTAAAAAGTTAAAAAGTTGATGTATCAGAATCTAATAGACTTATTGCAATCTCGTAGATTACAACTTTGTTATGTATTGAGTTATAGACTATAGCATATTTATTACACGAACAAAGTTGTGGCACAAATTACTCAAAATCATCCATAATACTGTTATTAAGATGTTCCAACCAAAATAAAAAAATACTAGTTATTACTTATTAATATGTTGACTGTCCATGCTTTCTCGGGAACTGCTTCACTTCTAAGAGCATTTCCATCAAAATAACTATACCATTTCAAAATGATTATTCAAAGTAAAAAAAAAGTTAGAGAAGGTGAAAGATTTGAGAAAACTCATTATCTCTAAAAGAGAGACCATCTTGCATGTGAGAAAGGGATACATCATTTCTGTTTTGTAAATTTTTAATACAAAGGCATTGAAGTCGAACACAAGAAAGCAGATTGCATAATCCTGAGGATTCAACTATTTGCCTCCTAAACTCATATTACTGGAGTTGGGAAAATATAACAGTAATAATCCAAAAATACGTATGTAGTTTTAAAATGCCTAAGTCCTTGATTTGATTGGTTATAAGATCATTGTTTACGAATTTGGTCGCTTAATAAGCCTTTTGATGTTATGGATTAGCCAATGGTCACCTCGCCTCAAATGTTAAGTCAAAACTCGATCAAATCTTATTCTATGTTTCTATTATTAATTTCTACGTTGATTAAAATTCTCCTAGGAGAGTGAACCTCACAGGAAAATTTAGCAGCACAGAAAACCAAAAGAGATCATAGCATCATAAGTTGGGAAATAAGGAGCTTGTTTTTCTAATCGAGTGACCAAAACAAGTTTTATAAATAAGAATGCAATCAGACAAAAAAAAAGACAACACAAAGTAGCAAGTTAAGTAATTTTGTGCCGGCAACAAAACAAAGTTAAGTAATTTTGTTGTTGTCGTTAAGACAAAAAAAAATCAATCGAGATTGAAGAAAAACAAAGAATAGCCAAAAACTTAATAGTAACTACAATAACCTTAGTAATGTTTGAAAACCATAGAAGAATGGCAACTAAGATGGTGTTCGTAGAATTATTCAGGGATTTAAGGTTTGAAATTTTGACATTTGTTTATTCTTTACAGATCATAAAACCACTATTATCTAACATAAATAAAGTCAGGTTAAACAAATAGTATAATGGTAAAAAACAATATTTCATAATTCAAAATAGTTTTAAGTTTAAAATAATTTTTTTTTGGCATTTTTCTGAGAAAAATCGAAGTTGATATTTTTATCATTTTTACTAGTATATTATGTGTAAATGTACGAATATATACAAATAAAGATTTTAATGAACAATGACAATTTGTTCTAACTTCTCATAGACACAGAGACTCCTTCGTAAGAATTATCTTATATCAAATCAAACTAAGCATCACTAAGCAATCAACACAAAGACTCCTTCGCAAGAATTATCTCACATCAAACCACTACTGAGCATCAATATGCAATCAAGATAAGCTTTGAAGGACGAGCAATAGCGTTAACTCTTTGAGTTCACCACAAATTTCAATTAGTGGTTTTGTAATGACATAGTTATTTAATCAATCAACCAACCAATCATTATACATAAATCAATCAAACCACTAGAACATGTACCAACCCATAAATTTAAGCATTGGATTCAGTTAAGTATACATCACACATCAACCAATATATTCGAAGTTCAGACCATGGTTCAAATCATTGAACATGTAGGCAACTAGAAAATACAAGTTACCATTAGACCAATACAACAACCAAAATATTCAAGTCAAGCAAAGACCACCCAACAACCGTAAGATTCATCAAGACATAATTTCAATGCATCGGCCATGCAAGCAACCAACATATTCATGTTAACACTACCACACAAGTTACTCAACACACAGATTCAAGTAAGCAAAAACTACAGAACATTCAATAGTAGATTCAAACCATAACTTCAAAGAATAGACCACACACACAATAATAAAATAAAATTCAAGTCATGGGTTTAAATCATTAAGTATAAGCTAATTAATCATATATCCAATTTACAAACAATAGATTTAAGAATAATGTTTAGATCAAAATAAATATGCTTATGCAATGAAAAGATTGAAACCATGACTTCAAAGCATAAAACCATACCCCAAAAAACAGAGAAGTTGTAAGCTTTAAGTATACCCATAAGTTTAGGCATTGAGTTCAAATAAAATATAGATCACACAACAACCAATATATTCAAACACATGGTTCAAATGATAAACGACACAACCAATCAGAAAGATAAATTAGAATTAAGCTACATAACAACCAAAATATTCACGTTACACGAAGACCACATAACCAAAAGATTCAAGCCATAACTTCAAAACAAATACTATGCAAGCAACACACAAGTTCAAGTAAGCAAAAACCACAAACACTAAATAAATTCAAGCTATACCTTTAAAGTATAGATCACAGATCAACCAATAGATCCCAACTATAACTTCAAAGCATATACTACACAACAATCAAAAGAATTCAAGTCATGGATTTAAATGATAAACTAGGCACCAATCATATATGTAGTCATAAATGCAATTAGCCACAAGAATCAACGAGCTTATCAACTAGTGGATATATTGATTCAGAATTGTTTTGAGTAGCTTTAGGTTCCAGGAAAAAACAGAGAGATGGATAGAAATGACGTATTTTGTTGGTCTACGAGGCTGAGAGAACTTTACATGAATCTAACCCAACGTATGTCAATATCTTCATCCCCTGCAATATTTTAAGTTTCTAAGCAATATGAGCTAAATAAATACAAATGTATGAGAAACACGTACCTTTCTTGAAGTCTACATACACTTGAAAACTTCTCGGAATTTGAAATAACATTCCATGCATATATCTGAAAAAACAATTCTTCAGTACATTAGTATGATATGAGTTTATTACTTTTATAATTACAAAAGTTTTGGGGGATTTTTCAATTGCGTTCCCAATAATCAAGACGTAGGTTAGCTTTATCAATTTAGGCATCTCTCACTTTGATTATTCTAATCAAAAGAGGCTCGTACATTAAGCATGTTTGTGACTATGACCTCTAATATCAAAGGCTTTTAGAGGTTTCTGTAATTCTTATATCCCCTTTGTGTGATATTATTAGACAACTCCAATGGGCTTTTAGAGATTTAGGAGTTTCTATATTTTTATATTTGTTGTCAAACCGACAAAATGGCTTCAAGCCACCAAGAGTCTTATAACTTTAGAGCTTGAAGGGCTTTTGTACTTCTCATTCCCTCTTTGATTTTTAGCTTTAGAAGCTTTTAGAGATTTAGGGGTTTATGTGATTCTATACCCTTTTAATTTTCAAACCGACAAAACGGTTTTAAGCTACCAAGAGTCTTATAACTTTAGAGCTGTAAGGGCTTTTGTACTTCTCATGCCCTCTTTGATTTTTTTTAGCTTTAGAAGCTTATAGAGATTTAGGGGTTTCTGCAATTCTATACCCTCTTTATTTTCAAACTGACAGTCACCAATGGGACTGTAATAATTTTAGAGTTTTAAGGACTTCGTAATTCTCATATCCTCTTTGATTTTATAAGCTTTAGAAGCTGTCAGAGATTTACGAGTTTCTGCAATTTCATGTCTTCTTTGTTTTCAAACCGACAGCCAGAAATGAGACTGTTATACTTTAGAGGTTTATGGGTTTCTGTAACTTCATACCCTCTTTAATTTTTTTAGCTTTGTAAGCTTATAGAGATTTAGGGGTTTCTGTACTTCAACACCCTCTTTGTTTTCAAACTAACAGCCAGCAATGGGACTGTTATACCTTAGAGATTTCAGGGTTTCCGTAATTTCATACGCTCTTTGATTATTTTAGCTTTGTAAGCTTTTAGAGATTTAGGGGTTTCTATAATGCTACACCCTCTTTGTTTTCAGAGGCAACCACTGTTATACTTTAGAGATTTAGGAGTTTTTGTACTTCTCATACCCTGTTTGATTTTTTTAGCTTTCGAAGCTTTTAGAGATTTAGAGATTTCTGTAATTCTACACCACCTTTGTTTTCAAACTGACAGCCAACAATAGGACTGTCTTTAGAGATTTAAGGGTTTCTGTAATTTCTACCCTCTTTGATTTTTTTTAGCTTTGTAAGCTTTTTAGAGATTTAGGAATTTCTGTAATTCCACACCCTTTTTGTTTTCAAGCCGACAACCACCAATGGGACTGTTATACTTTAGAGATTTAGGGGGTTCTGAAATTCCACACCCTCTTTGAATTTCTTAGCTTTAGAAGCTTTTAGAGATTTAGGGGTTTCTGTAATTCCACACCCTCTTTATTTTCAAACTGACAGCCAACAATATGACTGTCTTTAGAGATTTAGAGGTTTATGTAATTTCATACCCTCTTTGATTTTTTTTAGCTTTGTAAGCTTTTTAGAGATTTAGGGGTTTCTGAAATCCCACACCCTTTTTGTTTTCAAGCCGACAACCACCAATGGGACTGTCATACTTTAGAGATTTAGGGGTTTCTGTAATTCCACACCCTCTTTGAATTTCTTAGCTTTAGAAGCTTTTAGAGATTTAGGGGTTTCTGTAATTCCACACCCTCTTTGAATTTCTTAGCTTTAGAAGCTTTTAGGGATTTAGGGGTTTCTATAATTCCACACCATCTTTGTTTTCAAACTGACAGCCAGCAATAGGACTGTCTTTAGAGATTTAGAGGTTTATGTAATTTCATACCCTCTTTGATTTTTTTAGCTTTGTAAGCTTTTTAGAGATTTAGGGGTTTCTGTAATTCCACACCCTTTTTTGTTTTCAAGCCGACAACCACCAATGGGACTGTTATACTTTAGAGATTTAGGGGGTTCTGTAATTCCACACCCTCTTTATTATCAAACCGACATAACGGTTTTAAGCCACCAATGGATTTATAATACCAATGGGACTATTATAACTTTAGAGCTTTAGGGTCATTTGTGATTCTCATACCCTTTATTATACTCGCCTTAAGCTCTGTGTATCTCTTTCCAAGTTCAGGAAAATTTACCAAATAATTCCAATTTTTTCCTAAGTTAGATTCAATTAGAACCAACAGTAATACGTATGTCTCATCTTTGAGGCTTATTTAAAGTTTAAGGATTGGTACCTGAAGAGATTTTGTAGCGATCGTGGAAGAATCCTCTGTAAAATGCTTTCTTTGTCTTCTTATTCAACTACGACCTTCAATTACAGGAAAACAAAAAGATTGTTAGAAAATCATAATATATTTGATTAACTGAACTCAAAATCAAGTAAATTAAAACAATGACGAGAGAAAGAACTTATAAGAGAAAACGATTACACAGAAATCTTGAAACTTTAACAAGTTGATTTAAAAATTGAACTTTCGATTAGTTTTCCTGAAATCGAGTAATTTAAATCAAATAACAAGAGAAAGAACTTATAAGAAACATAGGTTACATAATTTTGAAACCCTAATACGTTAAATTGAAGATACAAACACAAATCTTCGATTTCAATTTACTAAAATGGAGTAATTCAAAACAAAAACGAGAGACCGAATATAAAACAAATAGCGATTACAGAAATTGAAACCCAAAGAAGTTAAATTCAAAGAAATTAAACGCGATTTTTTAATCAGAGAAATTCTGAAACCCTAAGAAATCAATTCAAAGAACTGCTAAACATAAATCATCGATTACACGAAACAAAAACTACACATCGTCGTAAACAAAACCAAATGAAAAAAAAAAAAAAAAACAAGGAATTGATTCCAAGACTTACAGAGTAGTTTCAAAGATTGCGTCGGCGAAGGAGTCGCAGAGAGAATGAGAAACTAAAATAAATAAGTAAGCTAGTTTGTTGAGAGCTTATATAAGGGGGAGCCACTGGAATCGTTCTCGCGACGCTTCTCTAACGGATACAATATCCACGTGGCAATTTAAAAAAACGTGGCTAGTTTGTAAAAATGATTATTGTTCAAAATTAAAACTTGTTGATAAAAGAATTTTACATATCACTATTTTGGATTACTAGATTAGTAACTCGCCCAGAATTCTAATATAAAATTGTTAAACTATTAATATTAATTAAAAACTAAAAATATAATTATAAAGCCAATTTGCTATTTCTCATGAAAATTGACACATCTTAAAGATAAAATCATTCGATCCGAAAGCTATCCTCAAACATGTATATTTTTTTTGGATACAATATAGACAGAACTGCATTTCTACTCATCTTATGTTACACAGATTATATGTCAACCCTGATTGGGTGATTTACTGTGCAACATTTGAGTTTGTATTTACCGATTCTACTTGTTTTCTTAAGTGTAAATTTTTGGAACTTCTTACAGTAAATATGAAGATTATAACACTTTCAAATTTAAAAATAAAATTATATGGTTAAAAAAATTCCAACTGTAGATTTATGTTCATAAATTCAATGAAATGTTGGTTTCTATATTTCTAATATTTTTCAAAGAAAATTAACTATAGTTTCTCTGTAATTTTGTCACAGTCAAATTGTATTTGATATAGTTTATAAGTTTTTATGTTTTTAATTGGATCTGAACTGCATTTACTTATAATAATTTTAAATAGTTAAAGGCAAAGTTATTGGTTTAATATATAATTAATTGTTGTATATTTATAATTATTTATTTATATTACATGTTTGTTGGCTCAAATTTTTTAATTATTTATATAAGATGCATGCATGTGAAAAATTAAAATTTAGATAGACAAATAAAAAGGAGGTGACATGTTAAATCTGTAGATCCCCTTAGATCATCATCATCACGTATATTTAGGTGAGTGTCTTAATTATTAAAAATTATTAAAATTGTAAACACTCTCCTTTTTTAGTGTCTTAAGTGTTTCCATTAAGACACTTTGTCTTTTTTTTAAGACATTCTAATACTTTTTTTGATTAAATTTAATTTAAAGACACCCACATTAGAAATGACTAATGTGGGTGCTCTTAGTTCAAATGATAAGCTGTTTAGTGACTAATCAAATTCTACCATAATGTATTATTGTATAATATTATATATATATATCTTATTCAATTTAATTAAACATTATATAATGTTAATGAGAAGAAATAATTTGTAAATTATAGTAAATATAAATAATGTTAAGAAGAAGAAATACTTGTTACACCAATCATATGAACGGCAGTTTAATGGTTTATTTTCTTGATCACTCTCTTCATGTATTAAAGTTAGACAGTAAGGTTCTTAAAAACAAATAAAGAATCAAAATTTTATTTTATTTAGACACATGTTTAAAATCTATCTGATTTGTTGCTAACTAGTATTAAATTCCAAATTAAATATTCCATTTCCATTAGCCTATAATAACTATAGAATATTGTGAATATATAAATTTCATGCATAAAAAGATTTTACAAGCTCGAGAACACCAAGAAGAAGAAGAAGATAAAATAAAATCTTCCAAACTTCATGCAAACGGTTTTGGAATTATTTCTAAAGTAAGGGAAAGAGAGAACTATTCTTTGTGAGCTGTGTTATCCCAAGAATCAAAGGCTCTCCTGATTTTACTCTTTCACAACCCATATCTCGTCTCATTCTTCTTTCCTTCTCTCTAATCACAATCTTTTTTTTTTCCTTATTTTCCCCCGCTTTTTACGTTTTCTTCGAACCTCTGCTGCAAACCGCAGCAAGAACAAACCAAAAAAATCCAAACTTTATTGGTCTCTTGAATCATTGCTTTGTTTGTTTTGGGGTTTAGAATAAACCCTTTTGTTTCTGGCTTCAAAAAAACAGAGATTTTGCGATAAGCCCCTGAAGATTCCTGGGTTATAATGCTTAGGGGTCAATCAGGATACTAAAAAAAATTTGATCTTTGGTAATGATTTTCATGTGTTAAATCTTTATAGAGTAGTAGTTAGGGAAGATTGTAGAACCATGGGCTGCATTTGCTCAAAAGGAGCAAGAGAAGAAGAAGAAGATGTTGTGTATCATCATCGTGAGAAAGCTAATGAATATTGGAATAAATCTTCCTCTGTTCAATTGATAGGTCCTTTGTCTTCAATAAAAGACGATTTCTCGAATAAAGCTGTTGATGGAAGCTCTGGTGGTGGAAGAAGAGCTAGTGGTTTGATTGTTCCTGTAGATGATAGTCATGATGGTAAGACTGTGATTGTTGAGAGACCTTCAAGATCTCATAGAGGAATAAGAGTTTCAGATAATGGCAAAGGAGGAGGGTTGATTATTTCTAATGTTCCTCGTAGTGCTGAAGCTGAGCTTATTGCTGCTGGTTGGCCTTATTGGTTAACATCTGTTGCTGGTGAAGCTATTAAAGGTTGGATTCCACGTCGTGCAGATTCCTTTGAGAAGCTTGATACAGTTAGTTTCTTTACATTTCTGTTTTGTTAGATTCATTTATTTTAGGATTTGTTTATGGATTGTATTGATATGAGTATTGTGTTTTGTAGATTGGACAAGGGACTTATAGCATAGTGTATAAAGCCAAGGATCTTGAGACTGGCAAAATAGTGGCAATGAAGAAGGTTAGGTTTGCTACTTTGGATCCAGAAAGTGTGAGGTTTATGGCTAGAGAAATCAACATTTTGCGAAAACTCGACCATCCAAATATTATGAAGCTTCAGTGTATTGTCACTTCGAAGCTATCAGGTACCTTGCATCTTGTGTTTGAGTATATGGAGCATGATCTTTCAGGTTTGGTTCTTAGGCCTGGTGTCAAGTTCACTGAACCACAGGTCAGTTTCAAAAGTCTTAACTTTATTGAATCACCTTGTTCTGTTTTTTTCTAGCCAATGAACTCACTAGTTGTTGTTGTTGTTTCTGTGTTTAGATCAAGTGTTTTATGAAACAATTGCTTTGTGGACTTGAACACTGTCATAGCCGTGGAATCCTTCACCGTGACATCAAAGGTTCGAATCTCTTGATAAACAATGATGGAGTTCTCAAAATTGGAGATTTTGGTCTAGCGAGTTTATATCAGCCAGATCAAGATCAACCACTAACTAGCCGTGTAGTCACCTTGTGGTATAGAGCCCCTGAGCTTCTACTTGGATCTACAGCTTATGGACCCGCCATTGATCTTTGGAGCGTTGGCTGCATTCTAGCAGAACTCTTTGTAGGTAAACCAATCATGCCAGGAAGAACAGAGGTAAGTTTTGAATCCTTGCTGCCTCCGCCTTGGCCTTACAGTTCTATCTATTTCAACTGATTCTTATGTTTCAACATAATTTTTTCCAGGTGGAGCAAATTCATAAGATTTTTAAGCTCTGTGGTTCACCATCTGAAGAGTTCTGGGAAACAACAAAGTTCCCACAAGCAACAAGTTACAAACCGCAACATACTTATAAGCGAGTCCTTCTTGAGACGTTCAAGAATTTACCATCTTCTTCTCTAGAGCTCCTTGACAAGCTTCTATCTGTAGAACCAGAGAAAAGAAGCTCAGCTTCTTCAACTCTAGTGAGTGAGGTAATGAGCCCTCTTTTACTCTACTAACGTTCTTGATCCGCCTTCTGTAGATTACTGATCAATGATTTGTCTTATTCATCTCCTCTAGTTTTTTACAATGGAGCCACTCCCTTGTCACATATCCAGTTTGCCTAAGTATCCGCCAAGCAAGGAACTCGATGCTAAGGTTCGAGATGACAAAGCTAAAAGGTGAGTATCCAAGGAGAGCACGTATTCATCCACGAATAATGCAGACGAGATTCCTAAACGAACTTTTCATTTTGAAAATTTCAGGAAAAAAGCTGAAGCTATGAAGTGGCATGGACACGAATCTGTGAGAAGAGGTTCAAGAGCAACACCTGATTTCATTGCTTCAGTGCATTCAAATGTCTCAATCAACACTCTAGCGTTCAAGAAAGAGAATGGAAAATATGACAGAGAACATCGCTTTTCAGGTACCACTTCAGTGGTCCATCCAAGGGCAACCGCAGCTTGGAATAAGAATGAAAGTTCCAGGAGCAATGTAGGAGAAGTGAAAGATAGCCGGTCCAATAACTTGCCTTCTACAATGGGAGACTATTCATCTAGTACTTCACAAAAGGAAAATATAGCCACAATGGTAAGTGAACTGAACTCTTTCTCTCTAAAGATGATGGACTTCTGAGATGTTTCTTGATATGGTGGTTTCAGACATATATGCACAAGAAGAGTAGAAGGCACTGTTCAGGTCCTTTGATGCCTCCTGGTGGTAATATTGAAGAAATGATGAAAGATCATGAGAGACGAATCCAAGAAGCTGTACGCAAATCCCGCCTTGAGAAATCTGCAACCAAAAAGAACAAAGATGTCTCAGTCAAAGCATGTGCTTAGTTGAAGCATGGAACCAGAGAAAAGAAAAACGTTTAGTTAAAGATCTGTTATTTTGTGTTCTTTGCACATACCAACCTCTGTTTCATGCTCTGCTCTTTTCTTTTGGTTAGGAGAAGCAAACAAATGTGTATATTTAGAACATAATTAGTTTAATAACTGCATAATTCATAATAGGGGTTTTCAGAAAGCAAATCTTTATTAAATAGCATAGAAGTGCATTGTTCTTACATACAAGCCAGCGAAGTAAGCTATACATTTGGCTAAGCAGAGAATATATATATATATATATAGGTAGTAAAAAGCCTCAAGTTCTCTTCGAAACTACCATCAGTTTCAAACATAACTTCTAGATATCCAGCTTGGGTTTTCGGCTAAGTTCAGAGTATTGACCGCCCATTAACTGCAAAATCTCTTCCCACAAGTTTTCTGATGAAGCTCCACACATTAAATCGGTGCTGCATGCAGCAACATGCCAGTAGTCTGATTCAGTCTCTTCTCTGAGTTGATCTAGCTGCCAACCGGCGTAACCAACAAAGAATCTAAAGTCCTGTGGCTTAAGAATTCCTTTCTTTACAAGTATAGCGGCTTCATCCAAGTTGTTTCGAAGACCAAAGTTAAGACCAGGCATGACTTCTTCAAACCCAGGTAACTTGGTTTTACAGTCGGTCTTCAACAGGAACATGTTTGCTTCAAGAGGTCCACCAAAATATAAAGAACATTCTGAAAACGTTGTAGCGAGCACGGTTTTAGTTGATTTCATGTGCTTGATGTTTTTGTGAAGGGGACGGTTAATGACAACTCCAAACGGCCCTTCTTGAGGATGTTTGGTTCCTGCTCTAAGAAGAAGCACAACAGTTCTCGCAAATGTTCTATAACCATCTAACTTCTCTGTGGCAACTAGAACACAGCCAGTCTCAGGAAAGGGAATCGGATGTGCCCATTTCAAGCCTATCGGTTCCGATTCATGCGATGCAGCTGATTTGTGACCCTCAACTGCTGCCTTTTCTTCCTGTCACATCATTCAAGCTGTAAATCCAATTGACTTTAACATAATATGCCAAACTTGATCTAGATATCTACAGCTTAAGAAGAAGTAGGTTTTACCTGCTCCTTCATAAACAAGTTAGCTCTGAACTCTCTCCAATCCTTATTAAAACCAAAAGACTTTGGAGTTGCGGACTCACCTGATTTGTTGCCTTTAGAAGGCTTGTTTTCCTGAGAAGCATCTCCTTCAGGAACCAAAAAACATCTCCACAATTGTAAGATTCAGAAAACCAAAAAGGAGAAATTTAAGAGTAAACACCATAATTACCACTTTCTGAGCATTGAAGATCCATCCTCACAAACATAACCAAACTAATATTACTACTAACCACTTATAACAAATCCTAGAAGAATATGTTCCAAATAAACTCACACATAAGTTTAAGTTAAACAGAGTACACTAGTGTCAAGAACTAACCTAAGTATTGAATCATATGAAAGATCCAATTTTTTTTTTTTTTGAGTAAAGACACAAACTTTCACCATACAATATAAAATTGAAAATATCTGAACAAAGATAAACTAATTTTGATCAATCATAATGCCTAAAGTTCTCCAATTTCAAAACCTAAATACAGAAATTAAACACATGCAAGTTGATCAAATAACAGAAATTTAGCTATTGACGCAGTACCAGAGGCTGGAGAATCATCGTTACTCTTCTTCGAAGTAGCTGTAATAGCTAAAGAACGATACCCAGAAGAAGAAAACTTACGCTTTAGAAACCTAATCTCCACAGAATTGAGTTTTCTAGATTGAGATTTCTCAAAGATCAAACTTTTCCCTGAAGAGAAGATAGGATTTCGGATCACCTGAAGAGTCCACAGATCCATTCCTCGGAAACTCAGATAAGAGAGTGAAGAAGTTTCGAAAGTGTTTTTTTTTTTGATTAGCTAGAGAAGCGATGAGAGGAGAGATGCTGAGGATATCTGCGATTGGTAGGAACTGATATGAGAAGACAAAAAAAATTGAGAAATTAGTAAAGAAGACACCAAAAGATGAAGAAGAAGAAGAAGAAGAAGAATATGCTTTTTATTTATAGCGAAATTCTTGGGTTTTGATTGGTTGGAAATTATTAAAGTATAATCCTCAACGATTTTGTATGGATTTATGTTTGGCATTTAAAGCTGATAACGATGAGAATAAAAAGTGTAATGAGCTGCTTATAGTATGTTTGAAAGAGAGATAATTATGGATGATCCAAAAAATGATGAGATATCAGGCTAATTTGTGGTTAGAGAATTGGTAATAATCATGGTTAAAATTTTAAAAGTTAGATATACTAATTTTCAAAAGTAAAACAAAGGTTTATACGCATTTGGTTAACATTATGTTATTTTGCAAGTCAATTACCTTTTAGATAAAACAATACTATATTGTTTAGGTATTTTTTGAAATTTGGTAGTTTTTTAGTTTTAATATGTTATTTGGGTAGTTTTAAGTTTTATTTTGGAAAGTGTATGGTTTTAGGATAGTTTTAAGATAAAAATAGGTGATAGTAAATTGAAAAGTATCCTAAAAACTAAACAGAAAACATATAAAACTTAAAAACTACCCAAAATCCCAAATTCCTCACAGTGTTTATATTGTTTTGCAAGTGATTGAGAACTACGATGAGGTTTACGGACAAATGATTAACGTTAGAACATTCGTTATCATATTCTCTTGAAAAAACCGGCTCAAATGTAAATGTTCAAGTAAAGACAAAGCTCTAAATCCAAAAAGAATGTTGTGGTATAGGAAAGTTTTTGAGCTTTACACAAACCCTTCGAAAGAAGAAATAATGATATTTTCACATTGATTGTTAATAGGATACCACAAAAGGCTCTCAGTTGGCTCGAGTCGTTTCCTCTTTATCGCTCGTAAGAATGTTCTTCTCAAGTCGTTCCTTTTCGTCATGCATTCATATGCAATGCCTTGCTTCTCTTTGTTGTCCCATTCAATCCTCCCTATGAATAACGGTGGACTTGGTTTCCAAGAAATTGAGCAATTTAATGATGTTTTGATGGCCAAGTTGAGTTAGAAGGTCTTAACAAGACTGGATACCTTGTTTTATAAAGTCCTTTGGGAAGTATTGCCATTCTTCCTCCTTTATGGAGTGCGCACCTTCGACAAACATTTCACATAGATAGCGAGGTACCATTAGCTGTTAGAGAAGTTCTTAAGCTCGGTCTTGGTTGGATTATAGGTAATGGGGAAAAAATAAGCCTATGAAACGAGCCATGACTGTCTACTTCCTCGCCACTTCAACCGCTAGGTCCCCCACCTCTTTCGAGTGCACCACTCCGGGTCAGTTCATTGATTTATCCAAGCTCAGAGAGTTGGAATGTTGAGGCTTTACGTAACCACTTACCTCAATATAATGACCTTATTCAAAAACTAATCCTCAGCTCTAGTGTGTTTGGCTGGTCAGGGATTCTCCAAAGCTTAATTCTTTTTTTGTGTGGAAAATAGTATCCAAAGTCATGCCGGTAGGACCATCGTTGGCTCAAAGAGATTTCTTTGGGGTTGTGAATTGTAAAAGATGCGGCGCCCTAGAAGATGTGGTCCATGTTTTCTTCAAATGCATATTTGCTTCAAGGTTATGAGAGCTAGCTCCACTCGTCACATCGTATAAGATAATATTCAAAGGTGACTGCCAAAACATAGTGAAGATCATAAAAAATAATCTTCAAGGCGTTTAGATTGAAGTTTCATGATATATGTTTCACACATGTATCAAGAAGTTATATTGAGGTTGCACATCTCTTTAGCTAGATATGGTCTTACAAATATAATTTTTATTGTATTTATCAACCACTTTTGGTAACAAATTATTTGTCTCGTGAATATAATTGTTTTATTGTAAAAACATTATTTTAAATTTTTTAAGAAAAAGATAAAAAAAAAACTTCAATGATTTTGTTTTTGGATGGTTTTTATACTTATAATCACTTTTTACAACCATTTTTTAAGCCGCATATTTTAGTCGTTATTTATAGCCACTTTGTTGATTGGTAATCTTCAAATAGCTTTGATTGCAAATGATGCGATTGAAAATTACCAATCAAAGCCATTATTAGATATGACATATTCATTTTTGTGTCATCGGTCTAGGACTAAGACTCTTGGTTATGGTTACAATACTCTTAATCAACTTCTCGGTTTAGTCAAATCAAAACGAATTGGACACCCCTTGCAATAATGCAATATAACGAATAAAAATAAACAAATGGTAACGTTAAATCAACCTGGGTTATTTAAAAAACAAGGAAAAAGAAAGTTGCAACCACCATGTTGGTTCGTTTCTAACACCTGTCTGGTTTCTGGATCAATATTACTATTGCTCATCGGATTCTTCTCTTTCAAGCATCACTCGTTAAACTAAAAAATCTCCCCATTACGTTTGACATCTTTTGATTTTCATGGATATAAAAATATTATACACATTATTATATAACAAAAAAAATTAGTTAGTATATGTATTCACCACCAACTTCTGTTGTATTGGTAGAACAGCAACCTTAGTAGCTTTCATGTCCTCCTCAACTTCCTCAATCATTATACCAAAACCTCTCTATATACCTATACACTTCTAACCATTGTCAAAACATCTTTCTCATTTCATCGATCCAAGAAAACCAAATCGAGAAATCGAATCTTTAGTCAGTAAAAAATGAGAACCAAATCTCAATCTTCCGTTAATCTCAAGGTCATATTCATAGGTTGCTCAATCTTGGTCTTTTTAGTTATCTTCTTTGCAAGATCAAACATCTCTTCCTCCTCTTCAAAGCCAATCTCTAATACCAAAACCAATCTCTCCCAAGAAGAAGAAGAAGAAACTCACCCTAAACCAGAAGGATGTCCAACAACACAACAATGCACAAAAATTCCAATTTCTTTATCAGACGCATTGGTTCATTACGTCACCAGTAACGTCACTCCACAGCAAACATTCGATGAAATCTCTGTTTCTAAGAGAGTCTTGGACAAGAAGTCTCCTAGTAACTTCCTTGTCTTTGGTTTAGGACACGACAGCTTAATGTGGGCATCTCTTAACCATGGTGGTCGTACTTGTAAGTACAGTTTCCTCTGTTACAACAGATCTAACAAAACTTTATAATTTTCTTATTATTTTATTTGTTTTAATTTCAGTGTTTATTGAGGAAGACAAAGCTTGGATTGAAATAGTAACTAAGAAATTCCCAAACTTAGAATCTTACCACGTCGTTTACGACACTAAAGTGAAAGATTCAGAGAAGTTGATGGAGTTAGGAAAATCAGAAGAGTGTAGATCTGTTTCAGATCCAAGACAGTCAAAATGTGATCTAGCGTTAAAAGATTTTCCGGCGGATTTTTACGAGACGAAATGGGATCTTATTATGGTTGATGCTCCAACTGGTTACCATGAAGAAGCTCCGGGAAGGATGAGTGCTATTTATACGGCGGGGCTTTTGGCTCGTAACCGTGAAGATGGTGAAACTGATGTTTTTGTTCATGATGTTAACCGTCCGGTGGAAGATGAGTTCTCGGCGACTTTCTTATGTAAAGGTTACATGAGAGAGCAAAATGGGAGGCTAAGGCATTTCACTATTCCTAGCCATCGGGCTCGAGCTGGACGGCCCTTTTGTCCTGTGGAGGTTGATCGTCGCCGTTAGATCGATGGACTTCACTGTCGTTAGTTGGTCAACGGACTCAGATGGGACCCAAGTGGGAGTTTGCTTAGCTGGCGTTTTGTTTTTGTTTTGTGTGTTTTTGCATAAATTGATTACTTTTTTCAAGATTCAGTGCATTTACTGAAATCGGTATATTAAGAAATAGCAATCCTCACATAATTATTTCATTACATTTGTGAATTTCATATATAATGATTAAAGAATACAAATAAGGAATTATTAGATGGCGTAATAAAAAAGGAATTTTTGACATGATTGGTCACCAAATTTTTTTTTTTTGTATTTGCTTGTTTGCTTTTCCTTCTGGTTTTAGCACATACATTGGTTTAAGATTTATTCAATTTGGATGATACAAATAAGGAATTATACGATAAGAAATGTTTGGTCCGCAATTTTTTTACTGTCAAAAAGTTGAATAGAGGTTCTAAGCAAACAACAGTAATTCCCATAAGTAATCTTATGTCTTTTACTGTTAAAAAGAGTAAGAAGTTAGCTAGTATGGTGGTTAATTTTTGGTGGTGTTCTATTGCAAAAAAAAAAAAAGAAGCATTAACTTGTTATAGAATAAATTATGTCTTACACAAGGAGAAGAGGGTCTTGGTTTCATTTTTTTTTTTGAAAAAATTACTCAGACTACTAAATAATTATGGCATCTAACACAAACACGTTGACTCCTTGCTTAGTTGCTTTACAAAGTTTTACAGGATGTAGACATTTGTAATCTGCCAAAGGTGTAGTACATATTCTAAAAATTCTCGTCTAATTCCGATTACATTTCGTTTAGTCGCTAGATCCACATTCGCCGCCTCAATTAATGACTAATCCCTCGAAAAAGTCAGTCAACCGATTACTCTCCGTCTAATCCGATTAATCCCCGCATAATCCGATTATTTTCTGTATAATCATCTATAATCCAATTATTTTTAAAATTTTAAGTATAATGAGATTGAGAGTTTGTAATATTTTATAATAAATTATGTTAAAATTATAAATAAAAATCATAAAATAAATTATTAATACTATATTTTTATGTATTTACTATAATTCAAAAAATATTATTTAAAAGTTTAATATAATGGAGAAATATATTTTTTAAATATTAAAATAACCTAAAACTAATTTCCGATTAATCCCTGTTTACTCTCCGATTAATCCTTTAGACATAGACCTATCTTCACCGCTCGACTAGCACCTACCGAATTTTAAAACATTAGGTGTAGTTAATAAATGCATGCGTCATGTTTGGACATCAAACAACGGTTTGGAGAATTGACGGCTCCCTCAGACCGGACCCAAAGCATAGGCTAGTGCGGCCGTGGCCTAAGGCATGCAAAACTAGGGCACATATTTTAGTGAAAAAAAAATTAGCCATTTAGTATAATTTTTATTATAGATTTTGTTTTATAAAAATAAGATTTACTGGCCCTTTTTAGTAATATTGATACTTTTTTACTTAACAAGATGATAACTACATGGATTGAATAACTAAATTTTTCTGAATTTTATTCTTCAAATTTTCTGGTTTCAAAAAAAAAAATCTGTCCTAATGAGCGAAAAAGACATTTTTCCAATTAACTTTGGACATTTGAAAATATCGGACCACCGGCCCTGGGCTCCCTAGGACTTTTGCAAGATATGCTAAGACCATCTTGGTTGTTACCTATCCAAAGGTATAAGTTCTAATAGATTCCTCGACCCATTTGAGGAACTTAAGTTTTATTTGTAATTTTACACATCTAACATATATTCAAACGATTTTTAATGCTTAACTATCACTTTGAAAATATAGTATTGTTCATACTTTTCCAAGTCCTGTAAAATTTTATAAAATATGTGTACAAGATTTAAAGAATGGAGAAAGCGGGTCATATCTAATTTCTCTTTTTGACAACCTTCGGTAAACCCACTTAAAGATCATGTTTGGAAGATGAAAACATCAAAATAGGACATTGACATTTTATGTTACAAGCCCTATTTAGTGCATATTTGCAAACAATGACCGTTAGTCAATGTACCATAATCCACTTAATTAACAAGAAATACATACCTTCTATTTGTCAGAAATCTGGTACCATATGCCTAGGACTGTATTTATCGATTAAGCCATCAGTTTTTAACCTCGTTTTCAAAATTCATTTACATCCCATATGATACGTTTCCGGAACAGTGACTCCATTATCAGTCTGATCTGGTTCTAGACGGACGGCCGAAGGTAGTATGCAGTATGACCGGGTAACTTCTGAGGTTGCGCCAAGTCGCTGTCAGGTGACCTCGGCAGTGAGCTCTGGATGCGGTAAGAGTCTCTCGGTAGCAGATCCTCGGTGCGGTAAGGATCCTTCAGTAACTAGTCGCTGGTGCAGTAGGAGTCTCTCGGTAACGAGTTCTTGTTGCAGTATGGTTCCTCAGTGATGAGTCATCGATGCGGTAAGAGTTTCTTGGTAGCAAATTCACGATGCAGTACGGTTCCTCGGTAACAAATTTTCGATGCGGTAAGGATTTTCTGGTAGGGAGTTCCCGATGCAGTACGGTTCCTTGGTAACGAGTTGCCGATGCGGTAAGAGTTTCTCGGTGCGAGCAACCTGAGCAGTACGGATGGATGCGGAGGCAATGACCGATAAGATGGAGAGGAAAAAGGGTAAGGGACAGTAACAACGAGGGAACGATGGTAACGATGATGGTAAGGAATGGAACAAAAAGGGTGATGGAATGTCAAAAGATGGTAAACGAAATAACAAGAACAATGGATCGATAGCCAGCCATACGGTATTTGGACAACACCGTGATACGACTGATCGGAGTCCGAGCAGAGTTTCGTAGACAACGATGTTTAAACTAAGTGAGATTCCAGAGTAAGTTTTTAAGCAAAATGCGTTTATTCAAACCTGCCTTCAAAGGGTGAGGTTACAGGTTCTTAAATAGGCAGCGTTACTAGGGCATCCAACCCTTACAAAGGACTAGCGTGTCCTTGGACGTTTACATGCCCGTTAAACTGTAAGAACCATGTCTTTAAGTAAAAATATTAAAACGTAAAAGAGGAAAGGATAGGGATTAGAGCCGAACAGTACCACACGAGCCATTGGTTGGCAAGGACGATGACCGGCTCGGATCTAATGCGTCCGGGCAATAAATCTTGTTAAAAATCTTGTTGGCAAAACCTCTTAGGGATAAAAACCAATCAAAGAAAAAGAGTATTCATGTTCCTAACGACTTTAGAAGTGTGTTTTCACCGGGTAAGGGTGAAAACACTAAGGATTTGGACATATAAATTATAAAATCTTTACAGAATCAATGAATTTAAACTTAATTCTGAAATGCAACTTTATTTTAGACAAATGTGGTATGTGTTCAAGTAAAAATCAATAAAATGCATGCACCTCAAGTTGAAAAACACAACCCAACCTCTCAGATTAATCCACAAAGATTTGTGAAATTTAAAGTTTAGACAAAACTAAAGGCGGTAAAAATTATTTTGTAACTTTCATAGATGATTGTAAAAGATACAACTTTACGTAGTAAATATGAAGTTTTGGAAAAATTAAGACAATATAAATTCAAATTCAAAAATAAACTTCAAAAAACTTTGAAATTAGTTCAAATGATTGAAAAAGTGAATATGATGGCCCATTTAATGAATTTTTTAAGAGCAATGCATTATATACCAAATAACCGCTTCATATTCATTCTAAGAATGAAAACACAAACTCTGAAAGAAATGATTAATGCAATGTTGTATGAATATAGATTATCTCATATCCTTTGTGGGAAAACGCTTCTTATCACAAATTATATCCTCAAACCAAATATCACACAAGGTACCTGACAAAACATCTGAACATGCAAAGTCATTTCATACAAAAACCTGAAAGTGTGTGTGGGAGGGGAGCGAGCTAGAAAAAGTTATAGTACCGTCACTTAAAAATGTTTCAATAAAACCTAAAAACCATAATTTGCAATTTCATTGTGTATACACAAAATAGTAGTCTTATCATTGCTAGTTTATAAATCGGATATACCAGATAATTATGTAAATACAATTATGGAATCAAGAAATATATATTTCTTTGAACATGCGTTTCCGTGTAAAGATAAAAATCAAAAGGAAATCAGGAGGAAATGGAGGTACAAACCTCAACAATTGAGGAAAGCATTTTGGACAAATCAGAAGATGTTGAAGATGAACGTCGATAGAGCAAAAGAGCTTGAAAGAAAAAATTCCTACAGTGACAATTTTCTAATGGTATTTCTCACAAAGAATAAGCTAAGAATTTTCAGTGAAGTCATGTCTACACGTGACACATCTTCATGAAAGGAAAGTGTCAACAGTGAGATCAACTTCATTGTGAAAATCATACAAGGGAGATAACTGATATACCCAAGGGTTTAAAGCACTAGGATGTAATTTGGACACTTAAAACCAAGTTGAAAACTGAAGGACTAATTGATAAATACAAGGTTAGGCTTATGGTGCAAGGTTTTCTGCAAAAAGAAGACCATGATTTCTGTGACACATATTCTCTGTTGATGAGAATAACCTACATGAGAATACTAATAGGAGCTTTAACATTAAGAGAACTAGAAATCCATGAAATTCGATGTTAAAACTGTTTCTTCTCGATGGTGATTTAGAAGAGAAAACTTACATGACCTGAAAGGTTTGCCGTCCAATGAAAAGAAACCCAAACTCTGTAGACTTGTGAAGTCATTATATTGACTTGAACAAACTACGAAAAAATGGCATAAGAAATTTGACACCGTGATGATGTCAAATGGCTTCGACATTAGTGAATATGATAAGTGCATTTACATGGATGATATGATCATTATTGGTAGCATGATAGACATAATCACACAAACTAAAAACATGTTAAGCGACCAGTTTGACATGAAAGACATGAGTCATGTAGATGTCAACCTAGGGATTAAGATCATTAGAACTTCTGACGGGATCACTTTGTGTCAAACTCATTGTGATGAAAGAAATCTTGATAGGTTCAAGAAATATACAACTGAGACGTGTAATCAAAAGTCTAATGTAATTAAAAAATTGCACAAGATCTAATTTTGCACATGATGTCAACATACTAAGTTGTTACACAAGTAATACATGTCATTCAAAATGGAAAGTCATAACCAAAGTATTAATTGCTTACAATATGCAATATATATGGACTATACTATGGTAAAGAACCACCAGTTCTAGAAGTCTATTGTGATGCAAACTGGATACCTAGCTCCAAGAAATCAAAATCTACAAGTGGATGTTTTTACTTTATGAACTACAGCGGTATCTTCGAAATCTTCCAAACAAACTCTGTTGGCTAGATCAACAATGGAGTCAGATTTAGACAAAGCCGCAAAATGGCTTCTGAATTTCCTAGAAGATATTCCAATATGGGAGGAATCAGTCCCAGCAGTATGTGTAAACTATGATAATCAATTGGGTATACCAATTTAAAGAAATATTATTCTATAATAGATAAAAATATTTTAAAAATGCCTAGTAGTGATTCATAAAACAATTTAATTATACTTAGCGATTAAAATATTTTTAAAACGCTATTTCAAATATTTTGTTTTCTCAATATTACCATTTATTTGACTTTTGTGAAATAAATGATAACTACCGATATGACTAATAAATGTTCTAATGATAAAAACAAAGCAAGTGAGACGATGACCCTAAATGGGAAAGGTCTTTTGCTTTTCACATCTGATGTCCTGAATGTTTTGAGTGCCATTGACAGCATATAAATTTGATCACTCAAACTTCATGTAGTGGCAGCAAAAAAATCATTTCTTTCTGACTACATTGAAAGCGGAGAGGTATCTAGCTGAGGTTAAACCTGTTTTGCCTCCTGGGGATATTGTCTTTCACGTTTTAGCTAATGTTGATGTGTGGATCCATAGTGACTATATGTGCAGAGGCTACATTAAAGCTCACGTGGTGGACTAATTGTAAAACATGTACAATAAAGGCAAAATTTCTAAGAAAATTTAGGATCTTTAGAAAACAAGTACAAGTCTTTTAATCTTAACTCGGTAAAATTCGCTAAGTGAAATTTCTTAACTTCAAAATGTTGAAGTCTAGGCCCATTATGAAGCAATTGCATGAGCTATAATTGATAATCCAAGAGATAGTGGATGAGGGCATGTAGATCTTTGAAACATTCATAGTGAACTGCATCATGGAAAATATACGTTAGTGCTGGGTCGATTTTTAAAATTACATTGGCCACAAGCAAAAGGCTTTAACTTTGGTAAATAACATTACCTGGCTATAAAATGAGTCATTAAAATGTAAGACCGAACCAATTTTTACTCGCAATACGGACGTGGCTGAGTAGAAGACCAAGAGCAGAGGAAAATCTGTGTGTAATGCAACCAAGGGGACACCTAACAAGGTCGCACTTCAAGCCTCTACAAGCTTCAAGAGGCAAAATGTGGCTAATAAGTTCACAGGAAAGTCTTCTTATTGTCACAAAAGGTGAACTTGTTAGTTACACCTTGCTTCTTGAAGCTTGTAAAAGCTTGAGGTGCAACTTTATTAGGCCACCCGAGCTTGAATTATGCATAAAAGTTATTTGCCCTTGTTCTTCTATTCAGCTACATTCACACTGTGAGTAAACAACTCATTTTTAGTCTGGAAATGTGATTCCCCAAAATTAAATTTTTTTGCTTATGGCCGTGGTGATTTTTGAAATCAATTTAGCGTGAATGTAGTTCTTCCATGATGCAGTTCACTAATAATGTTTCATAGATCTTTATGCACTCATCCGCTATATATTGGATTATTAGTTGCAGCACATGCTCTTGCTCCATGATGGGTCTAGAGTCCACTATTTTGAAGTTCAGAAATTTTGTTGCAGCGAGTTTTTCCGAGCTTACATTGAAAGACTTGTACATCTTATCCACTATGCAAGCTTTAATGTAGTCTCTGCACAAATAGTCTCCATGAATCCAGGTATCAACACTAGCCAAAATTTATATGTCAATATTCTTAGGCAGCAAAACATGTTGAACCTCAGTGAGATAGCTCTCCAATTTTAAGCATTGTCAAAAATGCATATTTGCCTGCCACGACTTGAGTTTGGAGCCATTGATTTTTTTCGGTGTCACAATGGCACTCAAAACATTTGAGGCATTAGGTGTGGTAGGTGGAAGATTTAAGATCATCGTTTCACTTGTTTTTAGAGCTTCCGTTAGTCACATCAGTAATTTGGGTAGTCATTATTTTTCTGTTTCACAAAAGATAAATATATTTCAATACTGAACAAAATAAAATATTTAAAATACAGTTTAAAAATATTTGAATCGCTAACAAACAAAATAAAAAAGGGTTTCAGAAAAGCTAGTATGTGTTTTCAAAAAAAATTATATATTTATTTTCCCAAATATAATATTTGTTTAAATCACTTACAAAATGTGCACACATTGTTTTTTAAATATATAATATTTTTAGAATATGAAACTAAACATAATTAAAATAATTTTATTTTTTATTTTTCTATATCCTTAAAACCATATTTTGATAATTAATTTCGTGAAAAAATCGCGTAAACCATTTTTCAAAATACAATAAACCTTTTATGATTTACAAATGTACCGCAAATTCACTAAATAACTACCGAAAGTTGATTAAAACTGAATAAATTGTTTAGAGATTTTAAATTAACATAGAATTAAAATAAATCCCATATTTTTTTTGAAATTCCATAAAAGAATTGAAAAAAACGTTTTTGAAATTTTCTATTAAAAAAAAAACGTTTTTCTTCTTTGATAAAAACAAAGCTGAGTTGTTAACAATTCTCAATTAGATTTAAGCAATACATCTAAAGCGGATTTTAAGGAATTAAGATTGTTGGAATCAAAATTCTGAAATGAACATTGCAAATAAATAATAGAATTGTGAAAAAGAATTTTGGAGATAAAAACGATTTTATAAAACTGAATATTGTAGAGTCGAGAAAATATGTCTTTTATTTCTTTAAATTTCTAGTAATATGATGATTGAACAATTAAGAATCTCAAGATACAACTATAATGAGACAATATTCGACACACTTGAATTTGTTGAATACACACTCGAAATCGTCGAATATAAGAACTCAATAACTATGATATAATTTTGAGAGTTATCCTTAGAAAAGGAGAAAAATGAGAAATGAATTGCTGGAATTTTTTTTGTTGCTGAAATTTTGTTTTCTACTTGATAAATTGAATTGTAGAAGAGGATGACTTCTATAGTCAATTTCGTGAGTGACTTTCCAAAAAATTAGGCTCGTGCATTAGTGGGGTATCTAGAATTAATTGCCAGCTTGCCACAATAATTGGAGATAATATCTGAGCGTTTTGATCAATGCGTTAAATTCAGTAATGAATTAAGTTAGTAGTGGTCATAAAATCTGCACAAATAATTGACTTATTAATGTCAAAATATTTAATAAAATTAATTTATATAAATGTATGAGTTTAACTTAAAAATATATTAATCCACCCAAATAAAAATAATTATTGTGTGTGTACTCCACTCTCTTTCACTCAATTTTGAATAAGAGTTTTTTTGTTTCCATCGTGGGACACACTCTTTCACTCAATTTTAAATCAAAGTTTTTTTTTTATCGTGGGACAATTGCACATTATTATCATTTGATTAATCAGAAGTGAGTTTTCTAAACTTTCAATCCACCTAAATGGCTAAATTAAATATTCATTTCTTATTTAATTTTGTCCGATTTTAACAAATTAATACATTAAGTTATAGTGCTCAATGCTCATTACAAATTTGCAAGGAATCCAACTTATTTATTTTTGGATCAATTCGACAACTGTATATCGAGGAAAAAAGTACTGGAATATTATATGGATCCTTTTTGTCTAAAATTGGGTGCCAAGAAGTCAGTCCTAAATATGTAAATTTGACATAATCAATTAATCACATTCTTAGTATGTGTCCTCCTATATATCTACATAATCAATTTATCTCTAAGATATTTACTCGATGTCCAATATTTTTCGTGTACAATGTGATCCAAAATTTGGATTACCCTTTCTGTATAGTATATATGGAAGACAAAAAATGATCAAATTTTCAATGGTATTAAGTGTTCACTTTTTTAAAAATTTAGAATAGGCGACTAGGAAATGTGCTAAGCAAACCAGCTCGAGGTACTACTGAGTCATGTGACCTTAAATTCAAATATGATCAACCTTTCTTATTCTGCTGACGGTTCTTGGAGCTCAAACATACAAAATACATAGTAGGATATGTTGAGGTGACATATCTGCTTGGTCTCTGGAGTGCGAACTACCTCAAACGGAAAAATCAATTATGCTCACAATTTTTTTGTGACATTCTATGGACTTGACCAACAACATCTTTAGGCATTATGACTAGCTTTTCCTATTCGAAATGAGAGAGTTAGAAAATTTAAAGAAATCTTTCGTGAGCTTGGTGAGCTCATCAGTCGCGAGAAAATATATATATATATATCTGTTATTTTCTACATGCTGTTGATTTGATTCATGCGAAGAGGATACAGATTACTCATTTAAATTTAGCGTATGATTTGGGTAAATTTTTTTACATCAAAATAATGCAAATCTGCGGTAAAGTGATACAGAGAGGGTAAAATATAAAGCATAGATGCAATTGTGAAAGATACTTACCTGGATGGGGTCAACGAGTGATCAAGAAGACATTTGGCTAGGCTTGTGAGTTTCATTGCACACTAAGGAAGGGTGCTTAAGACTAAGTTCTCGCCATTGAGGAAGATCCTACATCATTATTTGTGTCACGCGGTTCCCTACCAATTCTTTTGAATTCTAACATTTCTTTCTTGATACCAAAGTTTTAACCATTAATGCAGTTTTAGTTAACTAGCTTCTACATGGTAAATACAGAGGATCAAATGTCTTTATAGGCTCCAAATATCTATTCTCATATAGTAATCATGTTGGGATACCATAGCGAGGTATCTACTCTAAACTTATTATATATGTTTGATCTAATATTTAAGGTAATGTTTTGTGTGTGAAAATATAACTTAATTAGAATGATGGTTCACAACGAGTTTCATCATTTACCACTTACAAGTTGTTTGAGATCTTATCATTCAAAGACTTATCACACCTTTTTTTACAAAAGGGAGACCTTTTTGTTTTCTTAAGAATTAGTAAATGTAAATTAAGTAATTTCAATGATTTTTGTGATAAATAATTTATATTTACTTGCCTACAATAAATCAATAAAACAAATTTCTGGATCATAATCTTCCAACTTTGCTCCTATTTTACCAATGTGTGAAAGTTTTGAATCTTTTTTTTTCTTTTAATTTGCCGTTTTTTTGGTGTCGCATTATTAAAGTAATTTGGAATTCTAAAAGACTGACGATTTTTACAAGTCAAAACCAAAAAAAAACTTTACAAGTAATATAACAATTACATATCTTTTTTTGTGTGCCTAAAATAGTTTTTTCCGTCCAAGATTAGTATTGTTCCAACTGTTACAAGAGTGGACTTGTGACTTGCAACACAAACAACTGAAAAGCAATACATTATTAGACACTGAGACCCTCACGAGATTGCATAAGACGCCTGTGAATATAGCCGCAGCTAAAAAGAAGTATATGGTAAAAAAGGAGAGAGACAATTAAAAACGAAACCAACTGTCACAAATTGAACAGCCCATGAAACCAATTATAACATACCGAACCAACCAACCAATCACATTCCCTCAGTATATAAACTCCACTCAAACCATTTTCAAGCTCAATCTTCCTTAACATCCATTCAAACATTTCTTCACTATATTTTAACTTAATGGGTAATATTCTTCGTTTTATAGTGTTGGTTACTTTGGGTTTGGTTTTGTTCTGTTTAAAAACGACCGTGTCTCAGCCACGACAAGAGTCACAAGTCCCATGTTTATTTATCTTCGGTGACGCATTAGTCGATAATGGAAACAACAACAGATTTAATTTGTTTTTTTTTCCTATGTACTGTTGTGAATTTTTTCATCTACTATTTTTACACAAACTCATAGTATATAATTTAAATATATGTAGGTTGCTTTCGCTTGCGAGGGCTAATTACCGACCTTATGGCATTGACTTTCCCCAAGGTGCTACCGGCCGGTTCACCAATGGTCGCACCTACGTTGATGCACTAGGTATTGATCTGTGACGCATTTGATATTACCGAAGGCTTTGTAGAATTCTTGCATAATTATTGTGTTTAGCAGGGCCAGCAAAAATACTTTAGGCGTGTCATAGTTAAATGTTAAATATTTTAAGAAATTCATTATGTGTGATCAAATTATCTAAACAGAAATTCATCAATTCTAACCTCGACATAATTTATTATAAATTTATATTCCAAACGGCATCAAAGTTTTTATACTGCATTATCTTAGTCATATCAGAAATTTTTACAACAAGTTGAATTAACCAAATCAACCAAAACTCATTAAAAATAATATTTCAAATAAATATGTAGAAAATGCATTAATATATATTAAAAAGCATAATATCAACTAAATTAGCTAATTTTTTTATTTTTAGTATATAAAATTTTATCCAAAACTAAACCGAACAATGATAATACGTTTATTCTACTTTAGGCATTTTGCACATTTTAATATCCAAAATGTCGAACTAAATCGAAAAAACAAATTATCTAGCCTAAAATTTAAATTGAAAATCTTAAACCATTAAAAAATTCTAATTTTGTCATTGGTCCTGTGCAAAATGCAAGTGATCCATGTTCACAGAGAGATTTTTACATTTCTGGAAGTGGTTCTAAATTATATTTTTGTAAGTTTGTTTACTATTGAGTTAAACATTTTCTTTTGTTTTTGTAGCTCAAATTCGTGGGTTTCGGACGTATATTCCACCATATTCCAGGGTTCGTGACAGGTCCGGCCCTGAGATAAATTAGAGAAAACATATGCTTTATGCACAAAAATATATACATTATTAGGGGCATCAAATTTGGTATATGAGTCTTAGTACAGTGGTTAAATGTTTCAAAAAAATTAAAGAGGTGTTGAGTTTGATGCCCCTTAGTTGCAGAAGTTTTATATATCATTATTCATGGGTTAAATATTTTTTTTTGCTTTAGGCGCAGTATATATACGGGTCGGTAACCAAACTGTGCGTGCTAAGATGGAATTTCGCATCTGGCGCAGCCGGCATAAGAGATGAGACCGGTGACAACTTGGTACACAAACTATACGTTTTTGTTTTTTTTTTAAATCCATTATAAAACTATAAAGTGAGATAAATTACAAATTATATTAACTGCAAATGTATTTTTCCAGGGTGCACATACTTCTATGAACCAACAGGTAGATCAGTACACGAGCTCGGTTCAACAGATGCTTCGATACTTCAGAGGAGACACAAATGAGCTGCAAAGATACTTAAGCCGTTGTATCTTTTATTCAGGCATGGGAAGTAACGATTATCTCAACAATTACTTCATGCCTGATTTTTACTCTACCAGTAGAGATTTCAACGACAAAACCTATGCAACTTCTCTCATAAAGAACTACACACAACAGCTCACTGTAAGACTTGATCTTTCAAACATTTCTATTTTATATATTTTTTTTGCTTAACCGATCGAATAGACAACTAACAAAATAGCCAAACATATTTACATATAATAATATAAATATTCATATATACAAATTTTGTAGACGCAAATTTGTAAAAGTGAAGCTCTTTAGAAAACACTATTGTTTTACTAAAGTAAAAATTTGTAAAAATACCCTACTTAACTTTTGTATTTTGAAAAATACCTTCTCATTATTTCCTCCACTTGAAAAAACTGAGATTGGTTTATTTAATAAAGATTTTATTTAAAAAAAGAAAGATATTATTTGAAAAAAACTCTAGAAATCCACACAAAAAAATATCTTTTGTTGACCAAAAAGTCCCTTCACAAAAAGCACAGATCCGTTTTAACATCCCAATAATCCTAAAAATTCATGATTTGGAAAACACTCTTAAATACAGAAATTTTAAACTCAACTTTCCATCTAAATTTGTTTCTTAGATTTTTTGAGAAATAATAAAAATATTTTTTTCTTTATTTTTCATCAAATAGAATTAGTCGAAGGAAAGTCATTATCCTCTGTTGTTTGTTGTTGACGAATTTGTCTTTAATTCACTTTACTTATTAGAGTTAATGCATGCACTGTTATAGTTATGAAACTGCTTGTTATAATTTTTTAAAAGCTGAGATGATTATGTTTTTATTTTTATTTTATAAATGACTTGAAAATCAAATGAAATTAAAATTATTATATCATATACATATATAATATTATTTTTTAAATTAAGAGTGTACTTTCCAAATTATGAAAGATAAACAGGCTATTTTTGAAAATATTCCGTTATTAAATTTGGTATTTAATATATAATGACATTCAATAAAATTTGGAAATTTTACAATTAATAAGCAAATATTTTTTTCTAAAAATCTTAATAAAAACCAAATATAAAAGTGCTTTAACTTATATTTTTAAATATATATATATATATATATTGACATTTAATAGTAAATATATATTTTCTTATCAATTAGCCGTGTAATCGCGAGTTCTAAACTACTTTTATATTGAGTAGGCTATAATAGCTTGACATACACACATGGTTTCTCTATTGATTGTTTTGAGTTACGAGTTTCCAAATATCATAAGATTTAGTATCCAATAAGGGTTATCATGTGAGATCATTAACACCACACAAAAAGGAGACATCATGTAACTGTCTTATAAACACCGAGATCTCCTAGACTTCTATTGGATAAATATCTCCTAGAGAGTACATTTTTTGGTATGAGGTAAATATCATGGTGAAGAAAGATGCCTAAAAAAACTATGAAAGCAAATCTATAAATAATTAAACATTAAAGTACGTAAGATACATGGCGAGATCTCGATTACCGACGTGTCATAAAACTCGATAGAATTAGAATCTTTTCATATATATATATATGATTCAATATATTTTTTTTATCAGCGATTGTACCAATTTGGAGCCCGGAAAGTGATTGTGACCGCAATTGGACAGATAGGGTGCATACCTTACCAACTAGCCGCTACAACAACCGTAACAACAGTACCGGAAGATGCAATGACAAGATCAACCACGCAATTGTGGTGTTCAACTCTCAACTCTCAACTCAAGAAACTAGTGGACCGTTTCAACAAAGGTCAGTTCAAAGGAGCCAAGTTTGTTTACCTTGATTCCTACAAGAGTACCTATGATCTTGCTGTCAATGGAGCCGCTTACGGTGAGTGGACAAAGGTTGTCTTTTAATGTTTACCTTGATTTCTTTTTATGTTTTATTTTTGTCTATATTTGATCCAAAACAGTATTTGAGGTGGTGGACAAAGGTTGTTGTGGGGTTGGGAGGAACAATGGTCAGATAACTTGTTTACCGTTTCAGCAGCCGTGCCCTGACCGGAACAAGTATCTTTTCTGGGACGCGTTTCATCCAACCGAAACTGCTAATATATTGCTGGCTAAGTCTAATTTCAACTCCCGAGCTTATTCTTACCCTATTAACATTCAAGAACTAGCCAATCTTTAGAGTAATGAGATCTTGGTTCCCGTATGAACGCAAATGTGCCATGTAATGGATCAAATTGTATTGTGTTTCTTTTTCTTATATATTAATTTAAGTTTTATTTGAAATAAAAATAGCTTTTGTATATTTTTTTTTTCTCTTACTAGCTCTGACTATGGGAGAAAATATGACTCAAGTGCTCATTTTGATTGAGAAAATGTTACACTCATAATTTATTGAAGATGACATTTACTGTATTTTCAGGAGGGTCTCTTCAAACAAATTAATGTTTCTGTGACAAGTTTAAACATCTTTTTAAAGGATATTTCTGTTTTTAAAGGATATTTCTGTGCTCAATATTTCTGTGACAAATTAATGTTTTTATACTATTTTTTTAAATGTTGACACATGTAAAACAGATAATTTTTTTCTTTTTAATTTCTAATATCTTTGAAATTTTATTATCCAAATACAATTCAAACTTTTAAAAAACATTTAGATTTTTATACTATTTAAGTTATAATAATATAATTTTCCCAACATTATTTCTTATTTAATCTAAAATAAATTATCATGATAGCACTCACGAGAACTCACGAAATTTATCGGTTAATAGATTAGATTATATATCAGAAAATTAGATAATGAAATAGATAAAAGAAATTTTTCTATGAGAACTCAACACATCAAAATTATAAATAATGAGATCATGACATGTACTGGTTGATCATTGAGAGTTTGACATATGTAAAATATGTTATTTTATTTCCAAAGTAAAATAGGAAACTAACAAAAATAAAAATAAATAAATAACAAAATAAATGAATAGTGGAAAAAAATGGATCAGTTTATTTGGGCATTTCCAACCTTAGTCTTTTTTCTTCTAAATTCTATTATATAGTAACATTTACTCCAACCTCACTCTATATTTCACTCTAAAATATAGTAAGTAATAGTAAATAGAGTAACTCTATTTTTCCCTCTATATTTTTCTGTACAAATAAAGTGACACTAAAATAAAGTAGTACATTGGAAAGAAACTTTACTCTATTGTAAAATTGCTTTATTATAGAATTACTCTATCTTAGAGTAAAAATAGAAGAATATACTGAAGATAGTCTTAGGATGATTTTTATATAGTAAAAGAAAATCAAAACGCTACTAATTAACAATTAGAAACACCAGAAGCGCATATTCAACTAATTAATAGTGTCAAAAGGTCTTCTACTCTTCTAGCCATATTTTAGAAGCATTATATGAAGATGAAGTCTTTACTTTTGTTAAATATCAAGAGTTTTATTTTCTTTTAACTAATATCTGAAAACAAACATTTTCCACGCTGAATTATTGGTAGTCTTTGTTTAAGTTGTATATGAAGTATTTTCGGTCTTTCAATATATTACAAAGAACGAATATTTTTCCGATGTTTAGGTATGTCATATGTAGCGTAGTTGACCTGAGTGGGTTGGATTAATTGATCATCTTCATATGTAACCTAAACAAAATGTGTTTAAATACATCATTTGCTATTATACTAATATAAAAAGGGAAATACATTCAGAAATCTAACATTAAATTTATTGACTATTACATCATTTGCTATTAGCATCAAGAACAAACAAATAAATTTTACTCAAGGGTAAAATATCTGAACAAATTAATCTACTATAACAAAATAATTTAACTTGAGAATATTATTAATAATTAGATCGTATCTAAAGGCACATTTGTTACTGGTTGCATTAATTAGTCTTTGTTGAAGTTGTATGGTATTATGAAGTTTATTTAATTTTATTCAAATGAGACTTTATATAATACAAACTAATTGCAAATGCAGACTACCTACAATGCAATTTGAAATAATAGTAACTATTTTTTTTTTTGTGGTGAAGTGCATCCGTATTTGTTTATAACTTGAAATAGTATCTATTTGTCGGAAGTTAATCAAAGTTTTTTTTCGTTGCAAAAAATTTGTTTGGTCAGAATTTTTTGAAGTCTTTATTTTTAGTTGTCTTATACGAAGTCTTTGTTTAAATTTTGTTGTATGCGATATAATATGTAACATAGAAAAATATCCGTTTGTTAGCAATTGTATAAAGTCTTTGCTTTAATTGTATTGTATTTTATGAAGAGTACTCTTCTTGATTTTAACTAACAAATGAAGTATTTGTTTGAATTGTTTTATGAGTTATATATGGAGTTATTGAATAATTTTAATTAATTTGATTGGTTTAATGATCAATTCTCTTACGTAAAAGAAAACTGATGTATAATGTATTGAGGGGTCTCAGAAATGATTAGTTCATACTGGTGTATAATGTACTGATGTATAATGTATTGAGATTCATTTGTGTGCCATAATTGTTTTCTAAATTATTTTAACAATGACTCTTAACGGAAAAAAAACTCTGTTAAATATATAATTCCCCTCTCCTGAGTATTTTCCAAATATTTTTTGTTAATTTATTTATTTATTCCTAAATTTAATACTTAAAAATTCCATAAATATTATTAATCATCTTTCAAATTAAACGAACTAATAATATTTGCAATCGGAGCTATGGAACTTATTCAAATGTATAAAGACATGAAAACTTCAAATCATATATGTAGAAATTTTTTAATTAATAAAATTTGATTTAAGTTGCGCCAATATATTTAACATTATTCAATAATATAATAAGATAATATTTTATGAAAATTATATAAATATATGATATCATCAATATCATAATTAATAATTATATAAACTATAAAAATTAACAAAGAGAATTTAATGAAATATTACACTAGTATTATTTGTTTATTCATAAATTTACATTTTTTGTTATTCGTCTACAATATTTTCATAGACGACATCAAAACATATAGTATTTATTATCTTTCCAAATTACATTAAAAATTTATTAAAAACTATATATACAATAATTATTTTCCAATGTTATTTTTAGAGGTTTTATTCTATATGGAATAATAAGGTACTTTATTCACTAGAATATGTGGTCATACACTCATACAAACATGCAACCACACATAAATATATATATAGGAAACACGCAAAAGAAGCTACATATCTCATTTGACAGAGCATGTAGTCTCTGGTACAACCAAACATAGCATAAGCAAAAAGCAGATTTTTAAAAAATTTGAAATTTGGACGAATAGACCTTCGTAGATCGTATCTCACATAGCAATCCCAAATTAATTTTGGTACTGATCTTTATTAGACACAACATAGCATTAAATAGGAGATTTTATTCATAGGATGCTGCAAAATCCACGTGTTGGAAGTGGAATTGGGATTGTAATCATTGCTTGCTGCTGCTGATAATCATCACCCGCATGCACATACTTTCCTAACTTGGTTAACGCTTTCTCCTGCCCCGCCAAAGCATCATTAAGCCTCTTCTCCACCTTAACATAAGATCAAGAGGTTGTTCAGAACATTACAAATTATTATGATCTATACTTGTTATTATTTTATTACCGAGTCTGACAGCTGGGTCATATTCTTTTGGTATGTTTCATGTAACTGTTGTTTCATCTTCGATACTTGTTCATCTGGATTGTTTTTTGCCCTAAGCTCCTCGTGCTTCTCATGCTCCTTATGTAGTTTATCGTTCTCTTTCTAAATAGCTCAAAGATAAGATCATCTATATAAATATCCTCGAGGAAACAATTTTAACGCAAGAGATACAAATTAATATGCCATAACATAACAAAAAAGAAAGAGGGACAAAATTTTCAAGAAAATAAAATAAAAAAACATTAATGTTACCTTTATCTTATGGTACATGCTATCGGTATATGCGCCTCCATGGTTGCTCCTTCTAATATCATCTACTAGGGAGAGAAGCCTATGGACTTGCTCTTCCTTCTTTTCTTCATTATGAGCCTTGTTATCCATCACAACCTTCCTGTTACCACACATACTTATAACTTCCTGCAATTCAAAAATATAAATATATATGAGATTTAACCCTAGGACTTGTATTCATAATCTCCCCTAACATCGGAGTTAGATTTTAGAATAACTCTCCGTACCAAAGAGATTGAACTCGGACACAAATAAATAACTAAACCCTTGTACTAGCGTTAAGCCACCAATCCTTTGGTATATGAGAGTCTTAGATATTGCATTTTAAGAATCATAATGTCCAAAGCAACCTACCTTTACGAAGTCAGGACAATCTCTAGCCAAAAATTCATCCAGTGTCTCACCGTTATCTTCCAGCACATCACCACCGGTGAAAACAACGATAACATAATCAAGGATTTGAGTACCAAATAGAGCCTGCAAGGTACTAAGTGTTTCTTCTTCCTCATCAGTGATTGGAGTTCTTGCAGATAAAACCAAGAGCACAGCATGTATCCCTCCTTCCGCTAGATGTAGGCACCTAACAATCTCTTTACTTATAAATTTAGCCGACACCGACAAGTCAAGCACACCTGCATCACATAAGCAATACATATATATTATTTGATTCTATAAGAAAATTGCAATGACAATCTAAATATAAAGTTACTTACCTGGAGTATCGATCACTCTAATATTGTGACCATCTTTTGTTACTGTTTCATGTGTCTGACATTGCATGGTAACACCAGATGCATGTGCTTTTGACTCGAACACCCTTTTTCCTAGGAGGCTGTTCCCGGTGGCGCTTTTTCCATTCCCTGTACGGCCAACTAGGACTATGTTTTCAAGATTTGATGCCGAAGCAGATCCATAATGACCCTTGTGTTGATCTCCACCTTTATTCATTTTCAAAAACTTCCTGCACCATACGTTTGATGAATAACTTAGCTAATCGATGTAGAAGCAATCAAAAATCATATAGGTATTTAAAATGATCAATTTTCTCATACGCTTGAACAAAACTAGTAGAAGTAATATACCTTACAAAGGTCTTGCCCTTGACCAAACCAAAAAAAAAAAAAAGGAAAGAAAGGATAGAAGAGTATTCTGCATGGAAGCTAATATAATTCAACCAATTTTCTTCGGGGAAAGAACATAAAACTTGATATATAGATTGAAAACATAATTTATCATAGGATA
The DNA here is from genome assembly GCA_963854855.1 of Nasturtium officinale. Taxonomy (NCBI): domain Eukaryota; kingdom Viridiplantae; phylum Streptophyta; class Magnoliopsida; order Brassicales; family Brassicaceae; genus Nasturtium; species Nasturtium officinale. The sequence continues at coordinate 10,077,987 of OY978500.1, forward strand.
AGATAATAATATGAAGATGAACTTACTCGGAACTTGGAAAGCCTCTCGGTAAGCTTTACAGATGCGTATCAGAGTAGAATATTTGACAAGTAAGGCATTGTTTCACAAGTTTAAATAGGACTCGTGAAGTCTTTTGTTTATATTAAAATAAAGGAAATATTTTGTGGAAATATTTATATGAATGATCCCTAAGTTATAATTGCTCATATTGTGACGCAAAATATTCGCTCTTTATTGCGTCTCGGGATCTCGCATACGCACACTACGTAACAAAGAGGCATGCATTATTCAACAGATAAGGTAAAACATCTGAAACGATCAAAGTTTTGGAGAATACTTCTCCACGTTCAAGTTAGAGGACCACACAATTGGTTAAAGAAGATCAATTAAGAACCAAATTTTGATTTAGTGGTTTTTACTATATATATATCAACCTTTTCATATAAAGTTTAACAAAATTTTAGTTATTTCCTATTTATACTTCCATTATAGTATTAGAATATATACATTATACATATATACATAATTTCATTCAACATATATATATATATATATTATGTATATGTTAAATGAAATAAATTATATATATTGAATGATATTATGTATATATGTATAAGGGTCTTTGTGCCGACCAACTGGAAAATTGTATTTTTTGCTATTTCCAAAAACTTTTTGCTAGAAATTTATCACGTTGGCACGATTTTCGTAATTTCATACTAGTTTTGACAATTTAATTTCAATTTCCATTGATGAAAATTATGGTTTACAGTCGGGCACAAGATTGGGGATGTTTTAGGGAGTATTGATAATTTAAAGTTTCTTCTAAAATTGAAAAACTTTGAAATTCTAAATTAGAAATGAGAACTACTTCAAAGATTTTTTTTATTTTAGAATTATCCTTTAAACCAATTGACTCAATACAATAATTCCGTCATATACCTCATAAACATAGATTAGTTTAATACGATTTAAAGAAACACTTTGAAAGTTTCTTGTAAAAAAAAAAATTTGTATTTCAAATTAGAAGTGGGAACTACTTTAAGGATTTTTAATATTTGGATTATTCTTTAAACAAATAAACTTAATTCAATAACTTGATGTACTTCATACAAAAAGACATATAATGCAATTTTAACAAAAAAAAGTTGTACTGTAAAACTTAAACAAAGACTATGTTTAAATTATGTTCAATTTTGCATCATAGCTCACAATACATTTTAAAAGACTTTATAAAATACAACTTAAAACAATGACTTTGTTTAAATTCTAAAAATGAATACTTTTCCAAGTTGCATTACTATTACAAGGTGCATTATAGGTAGTCCTTGTTTAACTTGTATTATATGAGGTCTTTTCAATATATAAAAAAAAATCATGCAGCCAAATAAAACAAACACCACATATAATGAATTTTTGCTGAACCTTAGAAGTTAAGTAAGATTTTAAATCAATTATACTTATTGTATCTCATTGACCGAAAGAATATAAAACAAGAATAAAATTTAAATACAAAAAGATGAATAATAGAGCTGTTTTTTTAATGAATTTTCTATTTATAATATTCTAAACTGATTTTTGGGCGAGTTGACTTCAGTAATGGGTTTTCTCCAAATTTCTCTTTTCACCCTCAACTCTCCCGAGAACGGTTGAGACTGGTTAGGCCGACTAAACTGTCTCGACACTAGTTTAATTGTTCAAACGTTGATGGATCAGATTGATTTGGGTTTGTAGAGGATTCTTTCATGATTGATATAAGGTAGAATGTTAAATCTGATACTAACAAATCTAAAGAATTGTTTTGTTATCCAAATTTAAACAAGTTTTTATGTTTGCCTACCAAACAAAATTCGGTTTAAGCTGTACAGTATGGAATCTTTCCTAAGATTTATTGTAAGAGCTCATCTAATGCAGCTTGGAAAAATATTCACTTTTAAAATTATTAAAAGACATTATTGTAAATTTTATTGCTTAAAGTCGTTTTAAATGTATCGTGTGAGCTATATGCAACAATGAAAAATAATTATTTGTCAGAATTGAAGAGTCTTTGTTAAAATTGTACTATATGAAGTATTTTTAAACAAAAAATAATTGTCACGAAATATATCCTAGAGTATGACCAAACATCCAGACTAATACATATACAGAACAAATAGAATTATATATAAGGTATTATTATGATTTTTAATTAGAATTAACAGATTACAATAATTAAACTATTACTATCTATGATTAGAATTTAAATTCAAAATATTGAAAAGCATTAGGTTTGATCAGCTCTCAATCCCCCCCCCCCCCCCCCCCCAAAAAAAAATTCAACTTTCACTAGAAAAAGATGAGATGCTCATCAATATTAATATGTACATTTTATCGAACACATTTCGAGTGCAAATGGTTATACAAATAGATGAGTTATATAAACCATTCATCTAAATTTTCATCATTTGAGATAAAAGGAGTTGAAAATGATTCAACTCATTCATTTTAAACAATTACAAAATAAATTACAAATAAATTATTCAACTCGTTCATACACTATTATGTAGTGGAATGAGTTGAATCTTTCAACTCAAACTTTTCCCATTCAATTTTCCAATTCATTCATCTAGAGCTAACCATTTGCACCCATCATGTGTCATACTCTGTACATCTCCATGACAGTCTTATAATCCACCAATTGAAATTTCAAAACATTTTCCAGTGTGAATTTCCTAGAAACCGCGATTTAGACTTTGTTCGTTTTTTCCCCCAAGGAAACTTACAAGTATAATAGTCAGTATTTAGTTGCTGTAAACTTATACAGTGGTTTTGAACCATCTTTTGGAAAAAATTTACTCTTTGATATATGACTCTGTAAGACTGTAAAAATTTTGATTGAAAAACAGCAAAACAAAAATCAATATAAACAATAAAATAAGGATTAAAAATGTTTAAAAAATCAGTTAAGAAAGAAGACGAATTCATGGAGTCGAGATTTAATATTTTTTCTTAACTCAATAAATCGTCCGTAATATGTGACCTTTGAATCGCATGATATAACTGTGACTACACTGTTTCGCAATACCCGAAAACAGAATCTAACGAACTGTAAATATTACGAATACTCTCAGAATTTACTTAAGAGAAGACTAAAGTTTTTTGCTGGAACTACTCTCTAATTGCTTTTCAGCTTATTCAGCTTAACATATATAACAGAGTAGACACCTATTTATATGAGAAAGAGATTTGATCATCAAACAAAAGTCTAACGATAAAGGAAATAATATTTTAGAAATATTATTGTTTTACGAGATGAGTATCAGAGTTATTCCAATAATTATCTAAAAGTTTTCCAAAAATATCTTGACAATAATTATCTAGAAGTTTTCCAAAACATTGTCTTGAAGTTTTCCAAAATTATCTTGACACAATCTAAAACATTTAGATTTATCAAAATTAATTAGACCCAATCCGTTAGAATTTATCTATACAATTATGCAAAAAAATATTCAACCTCAAACCCGGCCCTATGCGTATCGTTTGCATAAATATTCTTCTCACTCTTTCTATATAGTGTCCCACAAAATTTTTCTTGTTATAACCAATGTGTAACTTTTTACTCTTATATTTTTTAGATCCCAAAAGATATTTACATATTTATCTTCACATTATAACAATTAATTACGCAGCCCAATGACTTATAATTTTTGCTTTCCAATAGATTCAGCTCTGGATAGAATAGCATCAGTATCCTTATAGAGGAAGCTAAATTAATTACAAAGAAAATCTAACACATATAATGACGTTTGAAAGAATCGTTTGGTAGTGAAGAATACAAAAATAAAAGAAAAAGACTTCATATAATGCAACTTAAACAAAGACCCGTCATGCTCAAATAGAAAACCTTCGCAACTTGCGAATAATTTTTCTATTTTTAATTAAAAAATAATATTTTCAAGTTCTATTTAAACTTGAAAACTAGCATGCTAGATTACCTACATCTGCCTTGCATCTGCCAAAACATTGAAGACTTATAAGGCGCATTAAAATCAAGTTCGTTACTTCTCACATTTTCCCTTCTTTTTTTCTTGTTTTTTTCATCTTACATCTATCAATTTTGTGGATTAATATACTTTTTTCTTACTCGAGTTTATAGAAGTTGTCTAAGCTTTCCCTTGTAGATTTAAAACGAAATATATGAAAATAATAAGATCGTTAAGGTTTAGGATTAGTCAGTTGTGGTTGTATCTCATATGATGCTCACAAGTCACCAGCTCAACTTTTCCATGTGATTCTTAGCTTTAAAATTTGGCACAAACAATAAAATGCATGATTCTATCAATTAACCTCAACGTTTTTACTTTGATCGGATAAGCTAATAAGTTATATTCTATGTAATAACTGAAAGGGTGAGACAGAAATTTCCCAAAATGGCCAAGGATCCCAAGAATAGTGAGACAGTTCCGGTAGAAAACATAGTCTTGCTTGGGCGTACAGGGAATGGTAAAAGCGCCACTGGGAATAGCATTGTTGGAAAAAAAGTTTTCGTTTCGAAATCACACGCAACAGGAGTCACAATGGAGTGTGAGGCAGCCATAGTAGATTTGCCAGGAGGCCTGAAACTCAAAGTGATTGACACTCCAGGTACGTACGTTGTTGTTGTTGCATATTTTATGGCTTTTGAAGAAAAAGGAATTAAATTGATCATTCCAATTCGGAAATTTTGTAATTAAATAAGTAATTTCTTTTGTTAAGTTTTAAAATGAAAATCTCAAAATGATCCTTTCTTTTATACATACTTTCGAGAAGATTTTGATTTTGGATCCCAGATAGAGAGTTTTTATTGTTTTAAAAACAAGTATAAAGGATTTGATTCAATCTCATAAATTATTGAACAAAAAGCTTTTCGAAGTTAAAAAAAAAGAATGTGTATAAAAAGAGACTCAATATTACATATTTTTAAGGTCATCTCAAAACAATATTATATATTTATAATTTAACTGGTCTCAAGTCACTTTGAACCAACACGACAATAACTTGCATGTAAATGGTTAATAATGTGGAGTGGGATGGTGTGCAGGTTTATTTGATTTGACTTCCTCAGCTGACTACATAAGTAAAGAAATCATAAACTGCTTACATCTAGCGGAAGGAGGGCTTCATGCTGTACTCTTGGTTTTAACGGTGAGGAATCGAATGACTAAAGAGGAAGAGGTTGTTCTTAGTACCTTGGAGGTTTTATTCGGGAGTAACATTGTTGATTACCTTATCGTTGTTTTCACGGCCGGGGATGAGTTAGAAGATGATGGTGTGACAATTGACGACTACTTAGATGGTTGCCCTGAGTTCCTAAAGGTCTCGACACATTGATGATTGATCACATTCACGTACTTCATGGAAATAGAAGTTTTCAATAATAAAATTGCATTTTTGTGGTTTCAGAAACTTCTTGTGGCGTGTGATCAAAGAAAGGTCGTTTTTGAGAACAAAACCAAGGATGAGGCGAAAAAGACAAAACAAGTCAATGAACTTCTCACTAATATCGACTTGGTCAGAAAGCATAACAATTATAAACCATACACCGAAGAGATGTACCTTAAGATCAAGGTTAAACTAGTTTCTCTTTTTTTTTTTTTTTAAATTCCCTCTGCATTTTTTTTCTAGCGTGTTTTAATTGCTGAAGTAAAATGGTATCGCTCATCAGGAAGAAAAAGAGAGACACGAGAAAGAGAAAGAGGATCTTGCTGACAAAGGACATTCAGACGAAAAATACGAAGAATTATTGAAGGACATGATGCTAATAAATCAACAGAACCTTAAGTCCATGGCAGATATGGTATTATCATAAACTCCTCCTTTTAGTTAATAGAAACTTACACACACACATAAGTGGACATTAACGAGGTCTTTTTATTTTGTCCAGATGGAGAAAAATATGAGATTGGCTTTGGAAGCGCAGGAGAAGCTCTTTGAGCATAGAGAAAAAGAGGAGGAGGACAGGCATCAAGCTGATGAGCAGAGACATCAGCAAGAAATGCAGAAAGCGATGAATCAGATGAATGACAATATGCGTAAGCAAATGGAAGCGCAAATGGAAAGAGGTCATGGGTGCAACATTCTCTGATCAATTACTATCTTTTTAAACAAAATAAATAGCCATTGCGAGATATTGTGTTTCTGATCAACATTCTCTTTGGCCTTTTGGTTTGATTTGAGTATGCTTTTGCTTCTGTTTCAGTTTCATTTCCGTTATTACTCAAAATTTATTAGGCTATTCGTAGCCTAATCTTTGTTTGTTGCTTCTTCTTTGCATTATAAATGTCTGTGTGAATCTGCTTTGTAAGACTACATGTTGTTCTTTAATTTAATAAAGAGTCGAGAAAGAGTTTTTTTTCTCAGTGAGAAGTTTCATTTTTGAGTTGTGAAGTCTAATATATTGAAGCTACCGTGTGACACAGTGTCCGCGCAGCACACTAATTGACTACTATGGTCAGGTCAATGTGTAAGGGCTTGTGATGGGTCTCAGATTATTTGCTCTAATCATTAACAAGTCCACATTTTTCTTTTGGCAATTTGAATTAGCCCTAGAACAGATAAGTTATTCGGATTATTTGGAAAATTCGTCAAATTAATATCTTTATACGGATCCAAAAATTGCGAATATGCGGATTTAGAATATCCATGAATTTTTATTTGGATACGGTTCCGTATTAAAACGTGTCTTAAATATATATATATATATATATATATATATATATATATATATGCTATAGTCATTCTTTCACTTAAAAAACATATATAATAATCATGAAAATTGATAATCATGAAAATTGAGAAATTTCAAAAAAAATTCCATGATATGAAAATGGATTTGAGTTTCAAAGAAGGTATATAAGATAGACTTTAAAAACGTAAAACAAAAATACATCACATTTTTATTCTTAATTTTTTTTAAAAACATTTATGTCGGTATTCAAACGCATATCTGCTCCATCCAAAAAATTAATACCCAGATATGGAATCATCCTTCCTGAATATCCGGGTTTTTGGATCCGGATCCAAATATTTATTTCCAGTCCTAGTTTGAATTGTTTTTTTTTCATTTAAAGTAGAGAACAAGAAGCAAACATGCTAAAGTGAGTATTACTCTTACAAACAAGGAAACGGAAAATATGGTTTTCTTAACACCAGGATGACCGATTCTTTTTGTAATTTAACAAGGAAACGAAACACATAATTAATTAAATCCGACAAAAGCTTACTAAGAGATATACTTCCGGTTAGGCACACAATGTAGGTTTGATGATCGCCGAACCGGTACTCTTGATCTTTGGTTCCGCCAAGACTAAGACTTGAAAAACTCTGTTTAAGCTGCTCTAAGTTTTTCCATGTGGCATCTTCCGTAGACAATCCCCTACAAAGAACAAGTGCTATCTAAAACAGTAAAACTTCACACCCTTCTCAAACTCTGTACGAACATCCAACAGTGGTTTAAGGACCTCGGTGATATGTTTCCTTAATGTGAGAATATTCTCAAGTATACAAGTGACTCTAATCAAGTTAGAAGGTTTGAAGCTTCTCTGATACCAAGTGGGAAAGTTTATTACACATGTACGGTGATTGTTACACGCGAGTCGAGGGATGTTAAACGTTTGGGTTGTTATAATGATATAATGGATTCCGGAGAAGTATCTCAGACGAGACATAGGTTCCGATTCATCGGAGCTGAACTCGTAAAAGACTTCGTGTTTTTACTATTTTGCATGTGCAATTCGTGAGTAATAGAGTTCATTTAGAGTGATCATTTATTTCTAGATCGAACAATCTCAATAAGCAAAGTATATATACATTATACAATATACAATGCATGATGAATGAATGAATGAATGAGGAATCAATGTTAAGGAATGTATGGTAAACGAAGAGCCTAATACATTGAATATAAAACAAGATATGAAAGACAAGGGATCTTGAGAAAAACTCTTTCTCGACTCTTTTATAATTTTTTTAAAAAACAGGTATCTTACAAATCCAAGAGACCTTATTTTCAGTAAAATAAGAAAAGCCACACAGAACTTGGAAACGAGAAGCAAGATAGGAAACGCGTACAGGACAAATAGGAAAGCAAAGCCGACTTGAGTATCACATCTTGTAAGCACCAAAAGACAAGACAAAGATGCACTGCGTCTAATTGTTAGCGGCACTCACATAATGCTGCATCTTATTGTAATGCTCGGTCCCCAGTTCTCTACATGAAAATAATGCATTTGTATTTAAAAATACATATAACATTTAAAAAAAAAACATATAGTTTTTTGCAAACTGTTTTATCAATATTATGAAAAACAATTGTTAGATGCGGCCCTATAAAATTGGAAACCTAAAGGAATGTGCCTGAGACGGCCTTATCAGCAAGGTACAGATATACAGTAAAGTGTGACTTTCAGCTTTGAATCTTACGTTCCTGTGATTTCAGTGCCTGCTCCAACTGAAATATATATAACCAGAGAACATTAATAAGTAACAAAAAAGAATAGGTCAAGTTTATATAAAGTCCCTAAAGTTTATGAATATGAATTTACCTTGAGTGTCAACTGTGTCATTTTCTCCTCATACCCCGTCTGTAATTTACTAATCATCGCTGCTGCTTCTGTCTCAGATATGTTCTTTGATTCAACATCAGCTTTCGATTTCCTGAGCTTTTCACCCTCTTCCTGAGAAACCATTGTTGACACATATCATATAACGGCAAAGCATAAGACATATATTGAAACACGGGTTTTTGTTTTAACCTTTATCTCACGGTGCATCTTGTCAGTATAAGGTTTTCCTTTATTTTTCTTTAGAACATCTGAGACAAGATCCATAAGCTCCCTGACTTGCTTATCTTTCTTCTCTTGATCATTGGTCCGGTTATCAAACACAACCTTTCGCTGATTACAGATTCTGAGAAGTTTCTGAGATTTCAAAGAGTTTTATTTCTATAAGAAAACAAAACAAAGACTACAGAATGTTGCAATAGTAAAAAAAAAAATTGAGTAAAAAGGGAGAAAAAATGTTGCACTAGTAAAAATTTCAAGATCGTAATGGTAAGAACCAGACCCTCAGAAAATCTGGGCATTCTTGACTCAAATAATCATCCAGTGATTGATTGTTGAATTCCAAATCGTCACCTCCAGTGAACACAACAATCAAATAGTCAACGATTTTACTCTCGAAAATGGACTGCAATATATTAAGTGTGGCCTCTTCCTCCTCTGTTATCCGACTCCTCACAGTTAGAACATATAACACAGCATGTATTCCTTCTTTCGCCATGCTTAAGCAATTCACTATTTCCTTTGAGATATAGTCCGCGGACACAGACAAATCAAACAAACCTGTGGTGCATATATATAATTAAAAGTCAAACTTTGATGAATTATATTCAGCGTTGCTCTTGGCAATGTTTTATTACCCGCGCATTACAACGCTAGCTTTTAGGGTATCTGTTTTAAGTACTCCATATTATCATTGAGGTGAAAGCAAACTAAGAAACATTTTCCCCTTGAAGCATAATATAACTATGACAACAAAATATATAGTGACTATAAAATTAACTTCATGTAAATATAAACTAAAAATTAAAAGAATATTACTAATTGTGTTAATTAGCACACAAACATCAAACCACACTTGTTTTTTTTAAGACAAAACTAAAAGACTTGTTATGGTTCCGGGTCGAAAAATATTGATGATTAAAGTTCCAGTACCTTTTGAAAAAAAAAACATTAATTAACAAGAATAATGTAGGGACCGCATACCAGGAGTGTCAATCACATGGATGATTGGACCATCATTGATCGCAGCTCTAAACATCTCACATTTCATGGTTACCCCTGCTGCGTTTGCTTTGGAATTAAACGACCTGTTACCAAGGAGGGAGTTCCCGGTGGCGCTTTTTCCATTGCCGGTACGACCTACAAGAACTATGTTTGTAATGGGTTCTAAGTCTTTTGACGCAGATGCCTTATCATCCATATTCAAATTACCAACAATCCTGGCCTGTGTTGACCAACATGAAAATGATGAAATATGAAATACCAAGTATTGAAAATTTGGGAATTTAATTTGGAGAAAGAACGAAGTTCATAGCACAATATACCAAATGGAATCTCACACGAGCTTTTCAATCCTTTCTTAGCAAAGAACAAAAGAAGAAGGAACTGACAAGTTAATCGACGAAACGTTCAAGTTTAAATAGAATAACGCTTGCCCAACATTATATATATGTTTATTTTTGTTTGAAAAAAAAACATTTTCGCACCATATGAGTTTGTTTATGTTATTTTTATCTAGTGTGGCTGTTTTGATGTTGATTTGTTATATACTTAATGATATTGGAAAAGGTAACCTAACTAGAAAGGGCAAGAAGTTTATTTAGGAGTGGGCCGAATTTCGACTTTTTCATATATTGCTGTAAGAATATTTCCTATATAGTGTGAACAATGTATTAACAATTCAATAATAAAAGATTGAATTTATGTTAAAGTAAATAGATCTAATACATATCAAATATGATACTCTCATGGATAAGTCTAGATTATAAAGTATTAGAATTGAATGTATTGATAACCTTTTTTCTCTTATCCAATATAAAATAATATAATGTTATCAATAAAATTGTACATATATATAAGGTTGTAACTAAAATGGCGATATTGGTAACTCTTCATTAATATGAGTAGAAGTAGTTATCAATTTGAATAGATACAGACACAGAAACAACCTGATAGAAAAGAGAGAACACATATAAAGTGGAATCATCTTCATCAAAGGATTCAATAGCAAAAGGGTTACGAAAAGAAGAAATCTAGAGTTAAAATGGAAATATGCATAAGCCATCCATGTCTGTAGATAATGGTTAGTGATGTTTTTTTCATATCTCCTAATTTAAGTTTTTCATCAATTCATTAAACTTATCTTTTAATAAAAGTTTTCTAAAGACGATCTTGGATAGATATCGTATTTGAATAATTAATAAATAACTAACATTAGGTGTCATAGTCAATCTAGATATATTTGATTCACTATAAAGATGATTGATTAAATTGGAATTAGAAAATTATTTTGATCGTATTGATTCACTAAGTTATCATAGTTCATTGATTATAATATGAATGTGCATATGATTAAATTATATTTCCAATGATATATAAAGGTTGAAATATTGTTTAGAATTATGAAAGTTATTATTTTGTTTTAGAGTTCTGCAAAAAAAGATTTATCGTTTTCCGTCATGCAGATGATGAACAATAACGGTCGAATCGAACATGGATCGATCAATCTGTATGGGGAATGATTGATCTCATATTTTGGTTGTATTGAGATCGATCAGTGAATAGATTAATTGCTAGGTTTAGGGGATGCTCGATAAAAAAAAATGCAAGCATGTAGAGATTGATCGTTCGGTAATGGATCGATTGCGTAAGTTTGTGAATCGATCATTTGTTAAGGGATTGATTTATTGGTTGATTGTTAGGTCGATCTGAGATTGCGGGAGTTTAGAGATCGATCGATCTAGTTCAAAAAAAAATCAGCTGCATTTTTATTTTATTTCTTTAGACTATTGCATTATGGAATGTTAATGCACTATTTTGATTTAAACTCTATTTAAAAATGAGAACTTATATTAACTATAACATTTTAATTAGTATAGTGGTCTTGTTATTATGCGTTATGTAATTTTGAGGTAAAGATGTTGATCATGATTAAACGATGATAAATGCTAAATGGTATTGTAGCATACATGGTTATTTTTCCACGTCTTAATCGGCTACATGTCTAACACCTCAAGAACTCGTCTTGGCCTTTCGGTTTCGTTTACCATTTCCAGTTTAATATTACATATACAATTTCCACTTGCCTAAGGAATTGGTAAAAAAAATAATCAAATTAATCACACTTGGTTGAAAAAGGATAAATAAACTCCAATCATATACAAATACCACTAGACGAATATAAAAAAAAAGGTACAATAACTCTTTCTCAATTACAATAGAACCTCTATGAATTAATACTCTATAAATTAATACACTGTAAAATAATAAAATTTTATATGATCAACTCGGGACAATGTAAAAATTATCTAATTTCAATAAGATAATAAAATAATAATTTTTTAGAAACTTCTATATAAATATATGGTCCCAATAATATTATAAATTAATAATCATATAATATATACATATATACCATGTTCTAAAAATCCCCGTCTAGCTCCGATTACATCCGCCTAGTCACTAGACCCATCCTCGCCGCCTCGATTAATGATTAATTCCTCGAAAAAATCAGTCAACCGATTACTCTCCATCTAATCTGATTAATTTCCGCCTAATCCGATTATTTCCCGCATAATCATCTATAATCTAATTATTTTTAAAATTTTAAGTATAATATTTGTTGTTTTTGTTATTCAGACATTTATATTGAGAGTTTGTGATGTTTTATAATAAATTATGTTAAAATTATAAATAAAAATCATAAAATAAATTATTAATACTACATTTTTATGTATTTACTATAATTTTAAAAATAATATTATTTAAAAGTTTAATATAATAGATAATTATGTTTTTAAAATATTAAAATAACTTAAAACTAATCTCCGATTAATTTCCATTAACTCCCTGATTAATCCTCTAGGCGCTAGACTCACCCTCACCGCCCGACTAGCGCCTACCGAATTTTAAAACATTGCATATATATACGTGAAGATAATATATTAATGTACTATTTTAATATTCTTTTAAAATTAAATGTTCTTAAATCTTATTTTTATTTTTATTGTATCACACAACTGTTGTATTTTGACTAAATTGTAGTATAGTTTATAAGTTTATAACTTATCTTTTAAATATCCAATATAATTTTATTTTATGAATATGTATCATATATATTTTGATCCTTTGAATAAAATTTAAATTTAATATATGGCATTATTATAACTTTACATTATGAATATTTATTATTTCTATTTTAATCATTCTAATAAATTTTAATAAATTTTAATAAATTTTAAAATCTAATATATGAGATTAATAATCATAAATTTGTTATTCATGTTTTGAAAAGAAATGCTTGTAAATATAAAACTTTCAAAATTAAATCAGATAATTTCAATTAAAATTTAATATAATATTGAGGCAATATCAAATTATCTAATTTTATTTTAGAATTTAAATGTTAAAATTCAAATAAAACTTCTATAAATTTGTAAATAAATTAATATCACTATAAATTAATAAAATATCAAGGTGCCAACATTACTAATTTATAGACTGTAAAATAAAATAAACACAATGGAAAAGATCGTCTATTTAAACTTGAATGGTTCCCGTCATATAACTTGTCCATTCATTCTTCTTTTCTTGTTACCTCACAAAGTTAAAGAAAGCTCGCGAGTTTCCATCTAGTAGAATCGCTGATTTAATATTTTTTTTTGTTTATTCTTCATTCTGTATTTCAATATGTAACAATCTCATTATTTTCTTTTGGCTCATGCAGGAGTTTTAGCAACGAATCGTTGGTGATCGGAATATAGCTAATAAGAACATGGCCTCGTCGTCTGAGACTGTTAAAAACATAGTTCTAGTAGGACGTACCGGCAATGGAAAAAGTGCAACCGGGAATACCCTCCTCGGTGAAAATCACTTCACATCCAAGAAACAAGCAGCAGGCGTTACCATGGAATGTAAGATGTTTAGAGCTGCAATTCAAGATGGCCCAATACTCAATATTATTGACACTCCTGGTATGTGCTCGGATCCATCAAAACTTTTAGGTTAAGCCCACCACTCTTAAATTTTAACACTATTGGTTCTAGTGCCGTATCCAGAACATAATCTTTCCAGAGAGAAATAAAATTCAATACAAAATTATACTAGTTTTGAAAATTTTAGGATGGGACAACTGCGACTTCCATTATTCATTTACATCAGCCAGTGAGCATACTCAAACCTAGCATTTAAAAACAGTATGATTTATCCATAAAAATGGCCATATTGCAGTTATATCTCACCAGTAATATATATAAGCCTTTTCAATAGAAAAGTTGGATTAATCAAAGTTTGCTTTTACAATGGCATACTTGATACAGGTTTGTTCGACTTGTCAGTGTCCGCTGAATATCTCAGTAAGGAAATAATCAATTGCTTAACTATGGCAGAAGAAGGAATACATGCTGTGCTGTTCGTTTTATCTGTTAAGAATAGGATCTCACAGGAGGAAGAGTCCACACTTAATTCATTGCAGCGCATATTCGAGAGCAAAATCCTTGACTATTTCATTGTTGTGTTCACCGGCGGTGACGAATTAGAAGCGGATGGGCAAACGTTGGACGAGTATTTGGGTGAAGGTTGCCCTGAATTTTTGACGGTCTGATTGATTTCATTTCATTCTTTACTTTTTATATATATATATATTTTTTTTTTGGTTAGTGGTTATGCACTCCTCTCCATTTTTCTTGCTTTAAAAAATATAAATAAATTACTTATGAAATTTCAGAGAGTTCTCAGACTATGTGGTCGAAGAAAGGTCCTGTTTGATAACAGAACTACGGATAAAGACAAGAAGGCCAAACAACTTAAGCAGCTTCTAGACCATGTCGCAAATGTTGCAAAGCAAACTGGTGGGATACCGTATACTGACAATATGCACCGTAAGATCAAGGTCTGTTTGATATTGCTTATTTATCGTATGCTTGACTAATTTGATGAAATCGTTATTTATTATATTTGAAACTCTAGGTGGTTTTATTTTTATTATTTTATCATGGGGAGTAGTTTTTAGCGCAAAATAATACTTCTTCTAGTAACGAAATTAACGGTCCGTTACATTTAGTGATGGTTCAAACTCTGAAGCCACATTAATAGTTTGAAGTAACAAAATTGTCATTATTGTGAGAATTTAGAACTTTGAAGTTTAACATGAAAATGATTGTCATTTTGAAAGTTTTTTTGTTTTGAGATTTTCCCTTGTATCTTTGCCTTCGCCCACACAGTGTTTCACCTACTCGGTTACAAACAAAACACTAAACTCTGTTTTGTAATCCAAACTACTTTCTTACACGTCCTTAACGTTCAGCGCACACACGAACTATTGTCAATCACATCACATGACCAATCTATCATGTTCTTTTTCTTTGTTATAAGGGTTTTCATAATCTATCCTGTTATCTTTTTTTGGTCAAACATGATATCTTTATATGTGCATGCTGTCCCTAATAAACCCTTTTGTTGAAATTGCTACTGTATATAGATTTTTAAATGTCTAAAATTTGTGTTTACTCAGGAAGAAAATGATAAGCTCAGGGAAAAAGAAAGGGAAATTGAATCGAAAAACCTTGCCGAAGAGGATGCAAAAGCGATGAAGGAGAACTCACGAATGGAACATGAGGAATCCATAAAAAGGATAGAACAGATGGTAAATTCATGAATTTTGTATAAGTGAAATTTTGTGCTTCACACTGAATGTAGTTAATATTTATATTCTCTTGTTATTTTCAGGTGAAGCAAGCGATCACACAGAGTTCGGAAGAACATGAAAGGGAAATTACTCGGCTGAAACAGACACTTCAGCTTGGCCAACAGCACCAACAGAGAAAAACTCTTTTTCCATTACACCCACAAGTTACATTAGAATGCAACATTATGTGATTGATGTCCCAACTCTGCTGATAACTTCCTAATAAAACTTCGACGTCAGAGGTTTGGTGGTCATTGCACATTTCCAGATTTTAGTCTACTTTTATTTGGTGTGCTTTATTGTTTCCTAATCTGATTGTATTTTCTTAAGTAACTTTTACTGTGAGAGAGGGAGGATGTCTCCGTACTTTACTACTTCTGCAAAGCTTGTTTGCCAATAAAACATGTATTGTTAAAGACTTCGTACTTTTTTGTAGGTTAACTTAAATACTGAATTTGGGAAGTAGCAATAATTGTAGAGAAAATATGGAAATGAACAACATATAAAATTTATTAGATAATTAGCAAAAGTACCTGTAAAAATGGACCGTGGGTTGCTCACATATATCTCATATATCATAAATGTTTTCGTCTTCATCTTTCATCTTTCATCTTTCTTCTTCATCTTTTTTTTCTGTCATTCATCTTCATCTTTTTCTCACTCATGTTCATTAACTTGATTTTGTGTAATCAATTTCCGAACTAAACCTGTTACTCTATAGAAACAGTCTGTTGTTGTATTGTTGTTGGGTTGAAACTAGTGTCTAACTAAAATAAATGTCATGAAGTTGCTTTGATTCAAGTTGTTATGTGTTATTGACAATCAAGTTTCTTCAATATATACAATGTCAAGAGAAATTATTCTCTCTAGTTCCTATTTCACATTAATTAATTTCGAAATATAACAATAACATTATTCCGGGACCAAAAGTATTCCATGGTCTTTCATTTTTTTGAAATAAAGAAAATGTATTTCTTCTGTAGTTTCTCCTCAACTTCTACTCTCAATTAGACAAAATAAACAACTACTATAAATAGAGTCATGACAAGTGCCCATGTAAACGAATCAACATTGTTGTTATAATCGGGTCCTCTAACTAGTTCTAGAATTCAAGTGTCATCTGTAAAAGTAGCCAGTTTGCCCATCAATTTGTATCATTATCGGCTGGTATCATTCCGTTTGACACACGGGAGCGGGTGCGGGTTGAAAAAAAATATAAGTTTAAAATTAAGTGGGTTATAATGCGTGTTCAGATAATATATTTAGCGGAATGGATGTAAATAATGATATTTTCATTCGTGGATTATATGGGTACCCGTTTATATTTAATATATATATATATATATTATATAAAATTGTGTATTGTTATGAGTTTTCCAAAAAATATAATTTTAAGTCTTTTTAAACAAACTATTTGTTGTTTTGAACTTTTTTATATTTGTATTTTAATTTTAAATATAATTTTTTTTAATGATTTTAGATTTTTAGCGAGTAACCCACGACACCCACCTGATTAATGCGGGACGGATGTGGATTAATCATTTTAATTTATGGGTTATGCAGATAATTTTTTTTTACTTCAAATTAACTCACAAGTTAATTTATGGGCTATTTAAAAAGCTATGACATCAAAAGTAAAAATATAATGAAATGCTATCAAAAGTAAAAATATGATGACATGCTATAACTTGTAAGTTGTTAAATGTTTCTAAAACTGAAAATAACTTAATTTAAATAAGAAAACATAAGAACCCCATAAAACTGAATATTTTTTAAAAAATCATAAGAAACTCTAATGAAATTCTGAGAACATCTCCATTGGTAGGTTGTAGGTGGGTTTTCTTAAAACAAAAATTAATAAAAAATAAAAAAATAGACTAGATACAGTTTCTAATTTTAAAACTTTAGATACCATTTCCTGAGAACACCATAATCTCAAAATGAAAAAACAAGGCCATACACATTTGCGAAGGCGATAAACACCATTACCATGGAATATAAAATTCACGTAAAAATAGATTTCTAGCTCTTCACCAATTTTAAAGGGTTAACGAAGGTAATAGTAATTTAACTCAAATTCGTCGAGCATTAAGACATGAATGCGTCTTTAGTTATACTTATATAACACATTGTCTTTTGATGATAAAACCATAATATTTAAAATCCAATGAAGAAAAAAAATACTCATATAGTTGACATGAATAATTGGAAAACCTTATAATATATCAGTGAAGCTTCAACATCTCAGCATCAAAGATTGATGCACTTTCCAAGTTTCTTCTGGAGTTCTTTTGTCTCCTTTTCAGCCCTTTCCAGATTCTCTCTGAGCTTCTTGATCTCATCGCTAGACTGTTTCTGAACTTCGCTTGCTCTCTTTTCTGCTTCAAGTCTTGCAGCTTGTTCTTCACCCAGTTGTTGTTCCAGCCTATTTGCTGTTTCTCTCAGCTTTGTCTCAACCTAGACAACAACAAGAAAACAGATTCAGATTATAATTGGTCAATCTTTCTTGTGATCCACAACAACAAGAAAACAACAAGAAATAGAATTTGTCTCAACCTAGACAACAACAAGAAAACAACTTATATAGATATCATATTGGTGCATATGATTTTTCAGAACTTCACTAACATGAAATAGAATTTACCATCTCTGTGATACGGCAAAGCTGTTGGTCATAGGACATATCGATCTGCTTCTTGAACTCAGATATCTCATTCTGTGAATACCCCTTGAGCGACTCAACCTCTTTTCTCTGGTCACGAAGCTTAATAGCCTCCTCCTGAGATACAATCACAATTAGGAATTCTCTGCTTCAAAACAGAAAACCGAGTAAACTCAAAACAGAAAGCAATCAAATTTACATGTAGCTCATGGAACAACTCGTCGGTAAATGGTTTTCCATTGTTCCTTGTGACAACAGAATCAACAAGTGAAAGAAGCTTCTTGACTTGTTCAGCTTTCTTGAGCTTATCAGTAGTCTTGTTATCAAACAATAACAACCGATTGTCACATAACTCAAGAATTTCCTACAAAGAACACCATTCAAATAATATAAGTAAGCTGAAAAAAAATCATTCTTTATCCTTATCCTTAGCCAAAGATACTAACTTTCAGAAACTCAGGGGATCCCAAACTCAAATACTCCTCTAATGTCTCTTCATTGTCTTCCAACTCATCTCCACCAGTAAAAACAATGATCATATAATCAGCAATTTTACTGCCAAACAATGTTTGTAAGAAATAAAGTGTAGATTGTTCCTCTTCTGTTAGTCTTGACCTCACAGAGAACACCAACAATACAGCATGAATCCCATCTTCAGCCAAATTTATGCATCTCACAATCTCTTTACCAATAAAATCAGCTGAAGTTGACAAATCAAACAAACCTGTAAAACAAATTCCCCAAGTTTAAACAACATCACATAGCACAAAAAAATTAGACTTCTAGACACTAAAAAAGAATCAGAGAAACCCACCAGGAGTATCAACAACATTGATGATCTGACCATCTTCTTGAACAACTCTTTGTGACTCACAAGTACTAGTCACACCTAAAGAACTAGCTCTTGACCTAAACACTTTCTTTCCAAGAATACTATTCCCTGTTGCGCTCTTTCCATTACCAGTACGGCCAACAAGAACTAGGGTTCGATTAGGGCTTGATGATGAAGTCAATTCCCAATCATCTTCCATCATATCTCCACCCATCTCTAACAAACTCATGTACCTGTGAAAATATTTTCCTGTTAGCTTAAAGGGTCAACCTAAAGTTTCGATCTTTGACAGATTCAAATAGAAAAAAATAAGTAAGGACGATCGCAAAGATAGAATATTACTTGCTTGCAAAGGCCAAAGAGGAATTAAACACCAAAAACAGAGTAGAAAGAAACAGAGGAATTGAAAAAAAAAAACAGAACCAACAGATAAAAACGAAACAGAGATAGAAGATTACTTGCTTTGTATGAGGAGAAGCTGAAGCGACGAGAAGCAAAATATCTTAAGCTCGCAACTTATACGGAATCAGTAAAACCTTTTTCTATACGGAATCAGAAGTCTTTTGTAGTAGTTATCATCTGTGACGCGGATTATCTACTAGAGTGATTTTAGACTGTACGATGTGATTTTCTTCATCCTGTGGCTAAGATGTAATGACGTTGTTTGTTAGTATAAATGTTTAATTGTGATTAATAGCAAAGTCCATCATACGGTTGAAACATAAAGTTAAATTAAAAGTCTATGAGAAGCTAAATATAATAGAATCTGTATAAATTCATATTGGATAAAATAATAATGATCTCTCTTATTTTAAGTTGGACAAATATAACAAATCAAAATAGCTGATACATTAACAAAATAATAATATTTATGAAAACATTATATAAATATATTGTCTCATCAATATCATAAATTAACAATCAATATAACATACAAATAATAAGTTTTAATAAAATATACCTACAGTTTTGTTTGTATATTCGTAATTTTTTTTTTTTGAACTTATCTCTAATTTTGCTCTTATTGTATTAAAACAGTTGATATTATCCTCTTAAATCATACTCAGAAATTATGAAGAAATTTATAAGTGATAAATTATTTTTCAATGTCTAATCAGGACAATATCAAATCAGTATCTTTAAATTCTTACTTTTTATATAGATATATATATATATATATATTATTAATTAGAAAATCTATCTACTAAATTATTAATACCCTTTATAAATTAATAAAATACTCTAATCCCCACATATTTATCTATAGAGGTTTACTGTATTAATATTAGCTTATATTTTGTATGATCAATATGGAAAATACTTCCTTTTTCTTTTTGAGGATATCTAAAACTCCAAACAAACAAACAAACAAAATTTGTCTATTTGATACATTTTTCTTATTGGAAAATTCTATAGATTACACAAATAAACAACAATACCAAATAACAAACAAAATCACATTTTTAACAAAAAGTATAAACGATTTAAAAAACGTTGACGCCCAACATAAAATCTTAGACAATCTCT
Organism: Nasturtium officinale; assembly: GCA_963854855.1. Classification (NCBI taxonomy): domain Eukaryota; kingdom Viridiplantae; phylum Streptophyta; class Magnoliopsida; order Brassicales; family Brassicaceae; genus Nasturtium; species Nasturtium officinale. The sequence goes on from OY978500.1 coordinate 10,098,488, forward strand.
CATGGTAATGGTGACTGAGCAGAGAAACGGTTCAAGAAAACAGTTCAAAAAGATTTCTCCAATGAGTGACATTTTTAACTTGTTACTATCTTGTGCAGTTAAGATTCCATTTGTTTATCTTTGATTCAATAAAAGTAATTCATTCTTTCACTCTCTTTCTTGAATTTTAGAAAATCATTACAACATACTACTTGATCAAAGGGTGAGAACACGTTTGATGTCCCAAGAAATGTTAAACCAATCAGATTCATGGCAGCCAAAATCAGTTTAAATGAGTTGTGAAACAATCTTTTGTTGGAGGTCGCTACTCCCTTTTCCCATATATGATCATGTTGTCAACTAGCCATTATATCTTTACCCGTTCAAAGAAACTCAGTTCTTTGAATTCAAAATATTTTGATATACAGATGCATGAAGTTTTCACTTTTATTTGTTCAACTTATTTTCGTATTAATGGGTTGTAAAGATCAAAATGGTAGGGATCAAGAGTACATATATTATGCATTTATGCTCAACAAATTAATAAAATTATTTGCTGCATTATCAACAAAATAAGGAACACTATCATCTTTATAGCTCTTACTCATTTCTACATCTTCTTCTCCTTTGACCCACTCAACCTCAAACTCCAATGGGGAATTTAATGAGTATTAGTGAGAAAATAAATAAGCAGCATACAAAAATTGAACTGAGGACCTGCATTAACATATGACAATGACAAAAGTTAACAACAAAGTCATATCTTCTTCATCTTTTCACCCTTTTTTCTTTAGATTACCTGTAAATTTGATTAAGATAGTTGTCCATGTATGTTACAGGCAGAAAAAAATAATATTTGATGAAGGAAAGTGCATAATCTTTTCCAAAACAACATATTTGCATAATCGACACATTATAGGAGGTTTTGCAATAGCTTCAAAAGCAATCAATAGCAAGCGATTTGGTGGGATGATGAAGAAATGAAACAACATATTCACTCTTGTTATTCTGAGTTAATTTTTTTTTTGCAACGTCATATTTATTGATTAAAAAAACTGATACAAAACCAAAATCATTGTGTAATCACTAGGCATGACCACGGTTATGGTTACTATAGTTAAGGTTAATTAATCATCGGTTACGATTATATTTTTTTTTTAACCTTAACAAAACCAAAATCATTGTGTAATCACTTCTAGTCTAATAAAACTCAAGATCAGCTGTCGTAACAGATACCGTGACAAATACGAACCGGATCGAAACTCCATCTTACGGCTGGAAACAAAAAAATGGTTAAAAAGTCCACAATAAGCCCAAATATTGGCCCATATCATTACAAAAGTCCACGTAGACAACCTATTCTTCCCGAATACAGTTTGGTTTTTTTTTTTTTTTCATTTTTCAGAGATGAAATCAAAATTAGGGCAAAATTGCGTTTTGATGTCTTTCACCTTTCTCCTTCTTCATCGTGTTTTTCTTTGATTTGTGTTATTTTTTTTTCCTCGAACGAAAAATTAGGTTTTTCAAAATCTGATGAAAGACCCTTTACCGAAGAAGAAAGTGGTTGTTCGCCACTTGCCGCCTTCGCTTTCTCAGTCCGATCTCTTATCTCAAATTGATCCTCGTTTCGCTGATCGTTACAATTGGCTTTCGTTTCGACCTGGGAAGTCTAGGTTAGGGTTTCGTTATCTCTCTTCTTGTTGTGTCTTGAATTTTATATTTGGGGGTTTCTACGATTGTTACTTTATTTTAGGGTTATGATTTTATTTGATGAAGATGATTGATTTTTTATATAGGGGAATTAAAGATTATGTTAGTGATTCTTGTTACTTAGTTGATTTTTAGTGGAAGTATGAGTTTTAGTGATGTGGATGTGTTTTTTTTTTCAGCTATAAAGATCAGAAGTTTTCACGAGCCTACGTAGGTTTCAAGGCACCAGAAGATGTTTATGAGTTTGCTGCATTTTTCAACGGACATGTGTTTGTTAATGAAAAGGGTATTTGAAATTTTTGATCTTTCTTTGTTTGAGTACATGTTTATGTATGTGTTTTGGAGATGTGATTTTGTTTGGTTGTTTTTTGGTTTAGGTGCTCAGTTTAAGGCTATAGTTGAATATGCACCTTCTCAGCGTGTGCCGAAACCTTGTGAGAAGAAAGATCCTCGTGAAGGGTCTATTAGTAAAGATCCTGAGTATTTGGAGTTTCTTAAGCTTATTGCTCAGCCTGTTGAGAATCTCCCTAGTGCTGAAATTCAATTGGAAAGAAGAGAAGCTGAGCAGGCAGGTTCGTGTTTTCGGAAACAATTTATGTTTGCAATTATTTAAGATTTCTTCTATCTGAACATGTTGGTTACTAACAAAGAAATCACTTTTTAGGTACTTCAAAAGCGGCTCCTGTTGTTACCCCTCTTATGGAATTCATACGTCAAAAACGTGCTACTATGATGGGATCACAGGTACATTATGTTCATGCTTTCCTGGGACGGATATCTGTGTAGTTTATCTATCCTTAAATGGAACTTCTGTTGTTGATCACTGGTTTCTGTTTAAGAAACAGGGTTTATCAGATGTTCGAAGAGGAGGTAGAAGAGCCAGAACAGTATCTGCAAACAAGCCAAGTTCAAAGCCCTCGAAACGAAACTCTGAAAAGAAAAAGGTGTGTCTCTCACTTGTAGGAGTATAAAGTTGTAGTCTGCCATTTTACTTGTCTGTTACCTTCTTATGGAGAAATATTTTGTCGATTGTAAATCTTTTGCTTTTATTTATAGTATGTTGAAAAGGAAAGCTCAAAAAATGTGGCTCGGAAGGGTACATCAGACATCAGCAGCTCTAAGCAAGAATATCTTCAGCAGACTTCAAGTGGAATAGAAATACCAGAAAAGGGTACTGGTGATCAGTCAACTATATCCTCTCTCATTGATAGCTCTCTCCCAGGGATTGCATTGACTATGGATTCTGGGAAGAAAAAGATTTTGCTCCTGAAATCTAAAGACCGAGACAACACTGATGTAAGCTTTTTGCACTCTTAAGAAAGTTCTGCAGATCAAAAGCCGTGTATTTTAATAGGGTAGATGGATCGTAAGCCATGTACAGCTTCTGATTCGTCAATGGGTGTTTTTAAATGGTGTTTCAGAACCCTCCAAAACAACCAGAACAGCAGACAGAAACTAATCTTTCTGGAAGCTCCTCAGTTTCAAGACAGAATCAGAAGATTGATGTTGGTGGGAGGTTGATCAAGGGAATCCTTCGGAGAAATGACTCACGCCCAAGCCAGTCTTCAAATTTTGTCCAACCTGATCAAAGAGTGGAATCTTCTGAAGCAGAAAACGGCAAACGACCTCCTCGGCCAGCCAACTCTCGAGCAGGTTACTAATGAGTAGGATTATTTTTCAAAATGTTTTGTTTCCAAGTTAGGATGATAACTCAAGATAGAGATGGTAAATGTGCAGGTAAAGACCATCATGCTTCGGGTACCATCAGTGAGAAGCAAGATAGGCGAACAAGAAACAAGGACAGACCTGATCGTGTTGTGTGGGCTCCTCGTCGTGGTGATGGGTCCAATATAAGTGAGGATCAACCGTTATTTTCAGCAGGTGCTGTTCCTGTTGCAGCCCAATATGTAACTAGTTTAACTTATATGTTTGTGTATCTTCTCCATGACATCTCATCTCATCTTGTATATGATCTTACAGCAAACAATGGAGAAGTGAAAGACAGGATCTTCTCGCAAAGATCTGGAGAAGTGGTGAACCCCTCTGGTGGAAACTCTCTCGAGAATGGTTAGCTCACTTGAAATTGGTGAATACATAATATGTCTTGAGTCAATATATGAATCAAGAAAAGTAATGTTGGTTCTGCCAAACTTTCTAACTCTCTGCAGGTTCTGCTAGACACTCTGGTCGCCGTGTTGGAGGTCGTAATAGAAAAGAAGACTCGATGACTGGTGAAGGTAAATCATCCCGGAGAGGAGGTGGTGGTGGCGGTGGCAGTGGTGGTAGTAGTGGTGGGGGTGGCGGTAGCGGTCCCAATTCATATGAGGCAAGTCATACCAAAACCTTTTACTAAACCTTAATATATGCTCTTATGACCATGTTTAGAAAACTCTTTTTTTACTGTGTTACAGAAGCAAATGTGGATCCAAAAACCATCATCTGGTACTTGATATATTTACTTAACATATGGTAAGCTTTCCTTGCGTGTCTTCCCTCTATTACTTTCAGAGCTTATATTATTTTCTTCACGAAGTATTGGTTGGTTTTGTCAACACAATATCATGATTGGTCTGACCTTTCAGGCTAAGATATATCAGTCATTCAAATGGATTTTGTCCTATCAACGGGAATCTATAGATCTCAATCGAAATGGGGAGTAACATTATCAACATCACTCGGGTTTGGAGACTTTTGGTCGAGCGTTGTAAGTCGTCGTAGTATTGCACATAAAAGAGGCCGTTCTCAAAGTAGGAATCAGCTCAGGATTTAAGAGTTTGAGGCATGAAAAGACTCGTTTGCTACTTTGCCTTTGAAGGCCTTAGCGGTTTTACGGTACCTGCATCCCCTTTTTGGCTTGTGCAGTGTTACAGACACAAGTGGGTGAGAAGTGAGAACTTACTCTTGAGTCTGAGTAATGAAATCAAGTCAAAAGTGTATAGGGAGTGGTAGATACACTTGTTTTGGATTTTATTTTGGATTCCTGAGAGGTCTTGGAAATGTGATTGCACGATTTAACCATATAATAGTTTGATTACTGTGAAATGAATTTCTTTCTAAGTAATATTTTGTAGTCGAAGTTGTTTCATTTTATCAAAATGGTAATGTTTTGCATGTTACTCGTGGCTTTTCTTGATTGCTGTATCAATTATTTAAGGATTACATTTTCAGGTGTAACCTAAATTTTTTTTTTTTTTTCAAATTTCATTGATTATCCATGGCAAATATTCTTTTAAAGAACGGATATAATCTATGTTTCGGATCCACGGAGAGGTGGGTGAATCCAAATGATCCGGTTTCAATAACTTTTGATCCAAAAGTTTTGGAAGATCCATTTAGTATAGTCTAAAATTTAGACCAACATTTAAACCCACATACTGAATGTAGATTAATCATAATCTCTAATGCCAGTTAGAAATAACGAATTATGTATATATCTAAATCTTTGCATATCGTACTATTCCATCTATTTGTGTTGTTTATGATGTTTTTTCTTTCTTTTAGTTTTGCTATAAGAAGAGACTAGTTTAACATATCTTGTATCTATTTTAACAAATCAATTAATTTGGTGGTTATTATCAGTATTTTTGTATGTGTGTGTGTACACATGTCTACTGAAAACAAGCAGAGTTTTTTTTTTAACTCTGCCAATCTCGAAATAATTTTGATGATATTTCTTTCGAGTTCGACAACATATAGTATAGTGTTTGACTCTTTCAATAATTCGAAAACCTATTTAACAAAAGAAAATAAAAATCGAAAACCTTAAATAACGAAATATCTAAGTTTCTTTTAAGGGTATAATAGTCTTTTAGCATATCAGTATTTCAATAGCTAAAAATTAAGCTATATATAACCAAACAAAAATAACCCTAGTATTCTTTGTTGAATCACGAAGAAAGCTTGAATACGGCGAGAGCTCCATCTTTTCTCAGGCAGCAGCTCAATATTATCTTCAAATACAATGGTAAAATCAACTCTTACCCTCTCGTCTCCTTCATTTTAATACGCTTCCCAACAACTAGTATATCTCAGATTCGTTACTTTTGATTTCCTGATTCCGCTCAATCTAGACTAAGTAGCTTAGCTTAAATCCGAATATATAAGTTATTATTAATATTTCTGTGATAAAGAGTATGAAAGTTTCAATCTTGTATCGAGACTGTTAATGGGGGATTTTTGAATTTGATTTTGGTGTGATTTTTGTTTACTGTGTGTAGTCTCTGGTTGCAAATGAGGAGTTTCAGCACATTCTGCGTGTGCTCAACACTAACGTTGATGGTAAACAAAAGATTATGTTTGCTCTTACCTCTATCAAAGGTATTGGTAGACGATTGGCCAACATTGTCTGCAAGAAAGCTGATGTTGACATGAACAAGAGGTACTATTATCTAAATTCAACCTTTTGGACTGTTTGAATTGAAATTATTTTTTCAAATAGATTAGTGTATATGTTTTGAGTGTTTTTTCTGTAAAGTTTAGGTCTTATAGTTTGCGTTTTGTTGCTGATATGAACTGTGTTTCAACTTTGTTGCTATTCTTTTGACATTTCCTGGCCGCTGAATGCGAGTGGAACCACTGTAACTGTAGAATAGTTAGTGTTGTATTAAGCTATTTGTAGTATTCTTTAGTATCCCTATATGCATTTGCTGTTTTTTTGTGGATTGTTGTCTAATTTTGATATATTTAATTTCTCAGGGCTGGTGAGTTGTCTGCAGCTGAGCTTGACAACCTCATGACAATTGTTGCTAACCCAAGACAGTTCAAGATTCCAGACTGGTTCTTGAACAGACAGAAAGATTACAAGGACGGGAAGTACTCTCAAGTTGTCTCCAATGCTCTTGACATGAAGCTCAGGGATGATCTTGAACGTCTCAAGAAGATTAGGTAAACTCAATACTGATCTCAGTCATATAACATGTATTCACTTGTCCTCTTTGGATTGACTTTATTAATGGTGGTTTTGTTTTGTCTTACGATGAGCAGGAACCATCGTGGTCTGAGACATTACTGGGGTCTCCGTGTCCGTGGACAACACACCAAAACAACTGGTCGCAGAGGAAAGACTGTTGGTGTGTCGAAGAAGCGTTGATGAGCCTACTTTGCTAGTTCCTGCTCGATTGGATCTTTGATATGGACTGGTTTTTAAGTCTTGCTATTCGTACAATTTTGCTGATTCGATTTTGGGTCGTTTATAAGAGATCTTCACTACTGTTTTATTACTTTTAAGATTACTAAATCTTTATTTCTCTTCTATATGGGTTCTGTGCCGTGTCATTACTAGATCGAATCTGCAAGTTGAAAATTGCCATCTCAAAGTTCTTACTTAGAGCTTGTATGAACATTTTTAGCATTGGACTCGAAATATGACTGCCTGATTTGGCCTTAAGAAAATAAGAAAGTTAACCTATTTGAGCAAAATTATATTTTTGATTGGTTCAAAAACTATCTTTGTTATATTTTATAAAATCATTAATGTATAATATTGATGGGGCCATATATTTAATTTAAGTAAGATTTTAAGAAAAACTTAAGAAAACAAATATAAGTATATAACTAAGATAAAGAAAATATTGTGCAGGTGAGTTTGCTTCTTTGGTCTCTTGTTTGTGGTTTAGGGTGGTACAAATCGCTGGTTTAGGCATTTTAAGAAGGTGTAGTTAGTTTAGGCTTTCGTTCTTCGGGTAATCCTCGATTAAAGTGTGGATGCCTTGATCTCCTTTAATTTGCTGTTAGCCTGAAGCTTTAGTCTTACCTATCTAGAGCTCTCTTGTTTTCGTGTTTTGCTGAACTTGCTTTTTTTCCCTTGATGAGCCTTATTGCGATCTTTCTGGTTCGATCGTGTGATGTTCTCTTTGAGTTTAGTGTGTTGTTCGGTTTGAGTTTAGTGCTTTTCGGCTTGAGGTTTGTTTCGCTCATTGTCTCTACATTCAAGACCTGATCGAGATCTGGTCAGCTCATGTCTTCTAACGAGGCTATTTCGGTCATAATTTGCGACAGTGCCGTTTCCGAAAGGTTTGTGGGATTATATCTCTGTGTCTCATTTCTTTTGTCGGAATAGAAGTCTAGATGCATTTGATTTGAGCAGAGCCACTCCTGATCCCAAACGAAAGAAAAAAATAGTATTTAATTTATAACACATATTTTTGAACTTCTTAATATAAAATCGAATAAAAGATACAATAATATTTTCAAAAGTCAAAACTTCAAAACTTTTAAAAAACAATCGCAATTTTTTCTGCTAAATCATTTATCGAACATGTATAATCCAGGTTTTTAAAATGGTTTTTTCTATCGATAACTATCCAAATATTCAATTTGTTAAATGCATAAACAATACATATTAACAAAAACAAAGAAAATGAGAGGCCACTAAAAATTGGGGACTTCCTTCAAATGTTTCATCATCCTCTGCTCAAGACCGGCTCTAGATTTGAGAGACACTTTGCAGATTGTCTTTTGTGGCTAGCTTTGATTCGCATTAATGACAAAAAAAAAATCCATATCTTGGTCTTATGCCAACTTTTAGACCATCTATATGGCTTAGAAATTAGTAGGGGTTCTAACTAAATATTTAATGAAAAATATATTAAATAAAATTAATTTTTGTCATATCACATTAATTGTAGAGAACGAAGGAAAGCGAAGAAGGAAAGAAAAAGAAAAAGTTGGTCCAATCAAATATTGACATATCATTTTAGATACGTTTTCAAAGGTTCTAAAATTAGAACTGAATCTAACAAATTAAGTGAAAATATGATTATTAATATTCATTTTTTTTAAATACTTATTTTTAGAACTCCGGATGGAGATGGTCTTAGGTTAGAGTGGGTTGTGTATGACCAATCTAGAAACAAAAAAAATCTAGAGCAAATGCAATCTCTTTTCAAATGACAGTTAAACATGTTATAGTGTTTCATTACATTACTTGTTTTTGTAATGATTCAAAATAATTGCTCCAAAGTTTGCACTCCTCAAGTACTCAAAACTAGTGGTGGACATTTCGATTAAATGTTGGGTTCGGTTCGGGTTTGGGTTTGGTTTGGTTTGCTTTAATTTTAATTTGGTTCAGTTTCATTTTGGTTGAATAAAATAAATTATTTATAAAACTAAATCATATATGAAAAACCGTATACGAAAAACGTCAAAGTTCAAAATTTAAATAAAATATGTAAGAGATAAAATTAATAAAATATAAAAATAAACTAACGAAAATTAAAATAAAAATTTTAAAATTTTAAACTAAAAATACTAAATGCTAAACTAAAAATATTAAAATTTTAAACTAAAAATATTAAAATATTAAACTAAAGTATTAAAATTTTAAATAAAAGTATTTAAAACTTAAATACATAATTTTATCATCGATTTGTCGGTTCGGTTCGGTTTAAAGCGAACATTGAGTTTTAAAAAATTCTAACCTAATGGTATGAATATAAAATTTGGTTTGGTTCAGATTAAGTCCGGTTTGGTTCAGATGGTTTGGTTTATTCGGTTAAAATGGTCACACCTATTCAAGACTAACAAATTCGAGTCATCAACATAAATTTTGTATTTTATAGCTTATGATATGATGATTATACCTCCCATATATAAGCCCTAAGGAATATATTTTCCAACATAAGATTGAAAATAGATTTAAAACAAATGTTGAAGTATCCTCTCAATAACAAAATAAAATATTTATTAACAAATGAAATCAAATATGTTGACTAAGAAAAAACGAAGACTCAAGTATGTTGACTAAGAAAGTTAAAAAATTTGGAAATTCTAAGCAACTAATATATGATAGTAAAACAAAGTCTGGAGTTAAAAGACAAAACTGTAACAGTTAGAAAGCAACAGTGTGAATAATTGAGAAATAAAGAAAAAAAATCTCTTACAAATCTACTAGGGCCTCAACTAACTTTGCTAGCTTTTGTCCAAATCTGTCTCTATCTTGTGTTTTTATTTTTTCTTGCAGTGGTTCGAAAATTCAGAATCAAGTGTATTCACAATTAATGACCGATTGCTTCATCACCTACTCTCTCTTCTCTGGAAGTAATAAGCCTATATGCTGAACCCATCTAGGGCAAAAGCAAAAGGTTAACTTTGACTTTCTCATTTTCTTGAGAAATTGAATTTAGCTTCTGGGTTAAGCTTGATTCTGGATTTCGAAAGATGGGTAACAAGATAGTCTCTATGATGAAGAAAGATAACAAAGATGGAGGATCTAAGAGCAAGAGAATGAATCGGTCACAGAGAAAATTGCTTGCTGATGAAGAGATGTTGCATCGACGAGCTCTTTCTATGGCGATTCATCAAGCTCAGCTTTCTCAGAGATTTGATGGATCTATGTCTAGACGGGTCGGGTCTACTAGTACCAGGAAACGAACCCTCTCTGACCCGTTTCCTAATGGCAAGCAGGTTTAGCCACTACTGATATCTCTTAACATTTATAAAAGTTTTAATCTTTTATAGGAAAGTTCAAAGCTTTACACATCAAATCTATTTTATATGATATAATGATTATTTTGACTGAGTCTTCACCTTTTTGTTCAATAATATTTGTTTGAAAATTGTTGCTGGTTTAATGATATTTAGGAACTTTTCTGTTTATGTGAAGAAAAGGTTACTAGAAAAGTGGAGAACAGAAGATTCTTTGTTATAATTAGGAAAGAGATGTTAAAAAGGGTTGAGAGGTTTCTAATTTATCTGTTGGAAATGTTAAACTTTATCCAGAAAAGAAAGGATCTTATAACTCTGATACGGACACTGGGTTGGGACCAGATGAGCTATAAAGCTATTGTGTTTCTAGCCATCACATAACTATAAAACAAAAGTAGTGATAAACTCTTTGAATTGGTTTTGTCTCTTCTCTGGTTTCTTTCTGTTCTGTAAGAGTTTGCTTGTCATTACAGTACAGTTTATGCTGCTATTGATTGTACCTAAACTGGCCTGCTATGACTAGATGAATGAGTGAGAAGAGAAGCTATTGATTCTCTGAAAGAATTTACATTGTGTAACCTTTTTTTATAGTTATCTTCTTTGATGATTATTCCTATCACACCTTGTCATTGCTTTATACATTGATGTTGTTATTGTTCTTAACTAGATTTAAAGATGTTGGAACAATGAATGAAAGTATAAGCTTAATATTTGGATTACACTTCTTCAGGTACCTGATTTTTCAGAGAATTTGATAGTGAAGAAATTTTTCCTGGTGCACGGTGAAGGATTTGGAGCATGGTGTTGGTACAAAATTGTTGCTTCATTGGAAGAGTCAGGACTGTCTCCTACTACAGTTGACCTCACTGGGTCTGGATTTAATATGACAGACACAAACATTGTTTCTACCTTGGAGGAATATTCAAAACCATTGATCGAGCTCCTCGAAAATCTTCCTGAAGAAGAGAAGGTTAGAAACTGCTATCTTTGTTTTTAGGAATATTTATAACTATTTGATTGGAAGAATGAGGCAATGAGATATACGAGTTTGTTTGTTTTATTTAGGTTATTCTGGTGGGTCATAGTACTGGAGGTGCGTCCATTTCATATGCGTTAGAGCGGTTTCCAGAGAAAATCTCAAAAGCTATATTCGTATGTGCAACAATGGTTTCTGATGGCCAAAGACCCTTTGATGTTTTCTCTGAAGAGGTAAATAAACACTCTTTTTGAGTTCATATCTCTCATGCATTAGGGAAAACGAAATGTAGTATTTGTTTATGTTTATTTTGTGGTGCTCACATTTGTGACAAACCGTGTACACTGCTGCAGCTTGGTTCAGCAGAGCGGTTCATGAAAGAGTCACAGTTCTTGATCTATGGGAATGGAAAAGATAAGCCTCCTACAGGGTTCATGTTTGAAAAACAACACATGAAAGGCTTGTATTTCAATCAATCACCTAACAAGGTACACTCCAGCAAGCTAATTCTTGACCTTCACCGCAATTTTTTTAACTCTTGCGCATTTGACAATCACTGATAGTTACCAGCCAAAGTCTACACCATTTTGACTGTTTCTGATTTATCTGGTTTTCAGGATATAGCATTGGCCATGATCTCAATGCGACCTGTACCGCTTGGACCAATGATGGAGAAAGTATCTCTTACCCCAGAAAGATATGGTAAAGGAAGAAGATTCTATGTTCAGACGCTAGATGACCATGCACTTTCACCTGATGTTCAAGAGAAGGTAGTGAGAGAGAACAGCCCTGAAGGAGTGTTCAAGATCAAAGGAAGTGATCATTGTCCTTTCTTCTCAAAGCCTCAATCTCTCCACAAAATTCTTCTTGAGATTGCACAGATTCCTTAATACAAAGGCCTGAGATTTCTTTGGAGAAGACAATATAACTGATTATACTTTTAAAACTGAGAGTACACTTTCATTTAATCCTTTTGTATGCATTCTTAGAATCGATATGTTATACCGTTTGAAGATAAAGTGACTGAATACACAAATGGCCCTGTATTTGAGTAAGATCTTAGAGACATATACAGGAAGAAGAACAATAAACAACAAGAAGAGGAATCGAAGATATGAGAGGAATGGGTAAGCTATATATATAACAACAACACTCTTTGTTATTCCAAGTCTAAAATTCCGAAGTTCGATAGGAGGATCTTAACTTGGTCGACAAGGTCTGAGCCTGTTGCATACTCTGTAAGCATCCCAACCGCGAAACCAAACATCGCCCACCTGCGTAAGCAAACACACAGAGATCAGTACCAACTAATTCTTGAATCAACCACAGTTCTAGTGTCTCAGAAGTAAGAACTCAGATGCATTCAAAATACCAAGAACTCAGCACAGTTTTTCGTCTACCTAAGACAAATGTATAAGCAAGTTGAGCAAAACAATCATAACAAAACTCATAAAGTTTGAAACTTTAGGCTCTGTGCATCTGAATTTGAAACATCTAATCATGACAGAACTCACAAATTCAGATGTATATAGCCTAATGGTTCACACTTAAACTAAAACCAATCCCAAAATTCAATTGAGAACATCATTTGCAAACTAAAATAGCATCATGATACATATAAGCTTATGAAGAAACACTTAAACATCAGCAAATTACAGAAATCTATGTTCTTTAAACTACCAAGAACAATTCCAAACCAAGAGCCATGATAATCAAATTCCACCAATCAAATTCGAAACTTGAGATCATAATTCAAGGTAAAAGAACTAAAATTGAAGTACCTTCCATTAGAGATCTCATTTTTGGGTTGGAAACCAAAAAAGGGACCTTGACCAGCAGCTTCAAGTTTCTTCTGTTTAAAGAAATCTTGAAGCTCTTTAGCCTTGGCCCTCTGAAACTCCACAGTAATAACACTTTTACCATTAACAGCCACTGACGTCTGCGGCGGCGGTGGAGAAGGAGGAGGAGTGGAAGAAGACGGCTGCGATGGAGGAACAGGTTTTTGCGGAGGTGAAGGCTGCCGGAGAGTAGAAGGAGCCGCGGGCCTTCTCAATGGACCTTCAGCTTGAGAACATCTGATGATGAAGACACATGGCTTAGTCGCTGAGAATCTAAAAGACGATGAAGCTGTTGAGGAAGATGAAGAAGAAGAAGAAGATGGATTTAGAATTCTGATACATTGAATTGGTGAAGCTACTGACATCTTCGAAAATGGGTTTGAATTTGGATTTGATGTTCAAAGCTGTTCTGTAATATGTCTTTTGGTAATGTCTTTGTGGATGAGATATTGCCAAGTCTCGGCTTATGCACAAATGGTGTAACTTTTGGATTCATCACACGCGCGTGGACGGCGCGTGGAAATAGTTTTAACTTAAATTGTTTTGACTCTTAAACTATAATATTAGGCAAAAACTGAACTTTACTGAGTGAAAATCTTAAGAATTGAAGAAATTAGATTGGATTTTTTTCACTTCCAAAAGTTGTGTGGAATTTATCATTACAAGACAGGGTAGCATAGAGGTATTGTTGTAAATTGAATAATTCTAATACAGCACAGAATTGACAAATCAAGTGGCTACAAAGGTACAAACCTCTCTCTATATGTGTATATATAATAACAAAGGCTCACTAGACAAGAGAGAACTAAAGTTTCTGATTGAAAAAGAGCATCTACCAAGGGCATATCAGATGATAACTCCTATATGAAAGATCTTTGTTTTTGAAACAATGATGATCACATGATTGTACACATACAGCTTTTTCCACTTCCATGATTGAACTCATCGTCTGATTCATCCACTTCACTGCAAACACAATCAAATCTAATGGTTTCAGCATGTGTTCACCAAAATGGGATCGTAGAAAGCAGCAATGTTGGTGCTTTGATATGATAAGGAGAAAAGAAAGATGAAAACTTGAATGATTTGCAAAGCTATAACAGAATTTTTACCATTCATCAGGGAAAATATAACTAGTCTACTAAAGGATTATGAGTAGCATCTAATCAAGAATCTTTTGCTTATTCATGATCTAGTAAATAATTACTATCAAATCTCGGAATGTTCCCATGGACTAGATGTAAAAAACTGAATTAATTCCTTGGTTTCTGCTTAAAATGGTTTGGGAACATCTTATATCGTGTTCTTCTTACCGCATTCTTCCATGTAAACTTAACGGAAGGCGGTCACATGATTGAACACATACTGCTTAAGTTTATATGGAAGAAGGCGGTAAGAACATGATAAAAGATGTTCTGAAGCCATTTTAAGCAGACAACAAAGATTGATTACAATATCTAACTTCATAAGAGAAAGCATACATACCTAGGCTCAAATTCTCTGACCTCAGCAATATCAATACCACATGTATCAGGCCATTGAACTTTCCTTCTATCAATATGATCCACCACACCATCTCTACTCACATCATCATCACCAAGAACAACATCGCTAAACGATCTTTTCTTCAAACTACTTTTAAGTGCAAACCTATTAGTATTACCTTCACAATAATACTCCACATGATCCTTATTCCTCTCGCGATGATCCAAAGAGTTGAAATGGTGTGGTTGTGAAGGACTGACTCGGGTAGCAGATGGACTTTCTGGTCTTTCAGATTTACGACCAAAGCATATAAGGGAAGTGCAGGCAGACGAAATCCAATTCTTAGAAGAAGCTAACTGAAATCCAGAATCAGGTTCTTCAACTACTAAATGATAATGGTTCCATTGTGATGATGAAACTTTAATGGGTTTTTGTTGTTCATTCTTTTGACCTAATAGAAGAAGAGCTAAACCATTACTATAACCAGAAGCTGATGAAGAGAAGAATCCTCCTCCTTCTGCTGCAAATAACATTTGCAATAATGTTTCATTTGCACATTCCAACAACAGTTTTTTTTTGTGTTCACTCACTCCAATCCCTAAAACATAAATCAAGAATCATCAAATCATTAAGATGATAAAGAAGACATTTTTACAATATATAAACTTTATTAATTACTTTTTTTTGTTCTCTGATTTGACTAAATGCAGCAAATAAAACCCTAGAAAACAAGAAAAGAACGAAGCTTGATTTCGAATCAGTAACTAAGTCTAACAAAAGTTCAGCATAGTGCTTTTAGTTTAATAAGTCTTTGAAGCAATTTGAGAGACACTAGAAACAGAAACTTTACAACACTTCCTAGTGTGTAATGTTACACAGATTTAGAAATAAAACACATAATAATTTATGAGATTAGGTATTAAATGACGAAGATATATGAGAATGCTTAAGATTTTCACCTGATGGATCTGAGAAACGGAGAAGTAGTGCCAGAGAAAACGCCGGCGACAGCGCAGAGAGAGAGAGAGAGAAAGACAGAGAGATGTGAAAGTGGGCTTCGTTGGGTTTAGCTTTGTAATGAAAAGGCAAAGCTCATTAAGTAAAGTAACAGGCGGTTGAGTGGGTCCCATTTTGATTTGAGACATGTTAGAACGACCCACGATTTTTCGAATCAATTCAAATCAGTTATTCTTTTTTTTCATGAGAATTATATTAAAAAGCACCACTATGTACTATTCATTTTTTGGTTCTGTACATTACATTATCACTATAATGTGAGTCAAGACAAATAAATGTTTGGAGAAAATGGATCTCAAACCAAGAAAAAAAAAGTGTTAGAGGTTGGGTGTGGCATCGGTGGAGGTGATTTCTATATGTTTGAGAAGTTTGATGTTAATGTTATTGGTATTGTCTCACTATCAACATGATCTCTTTCGCTTTGGAATCAACTAATGCTCTCTTGAGTTTGAGGTTGCTGATATTGCACCACAAACACTACCCTAATAATAATTTGTTTGGTGTCATTTACAGCTGAGACACTATTCTACACATCAAGTATGAAGTACCCATCTTTACCTCATTGTCTTCGCTTGGAAGTTTATCATTGTGAATGCTTACTTATTCTCTCTCTCTTTATTGCACTACAAACTACCTTTGTTTCAAGTGCTTAAACCCAGAGGAAAAGATCTCGTGAGTGACTTTTGTAGAAGCCCAAAAAAAATCCATCTCCTGAGTTTTATGAGTACATAGAGGATATGATCTCTATGACGTTGAAGTATAAAACAATCCATCTCTTGAGTTTTCTGAGTTCGTAGAGGATATGATCTCTATGATGTTCAAGCTTTATGGGCAGGTTTGTTTTGTTTGTCAAAGGTTTTGATTATTATTTTATCCTCTTAACTCTTTCTCTAATCCCTTTTAACACTAATCTTCAATGTAAATCCTAAAAGATGTTGGCTTTAATGATGTAATCGCGGAGGACCGTACTGATCAGGTATATGAATCGGAAGAATTCATCTCGACTTCTCCAAAGTCAATATCTTACAATTTTATTCTAATTTTAGTTTGTTTAATTTTAGTTTAAATTTATAATTTTAGTGTTAGTGTTAAACTCTAACATTCGTTGTTTCATTTTTAGTTATCATCCTAACCACTCACCTTCCACTCTTTGATTAATCCTTCTTCTCCCGGATAAAACAACTATATGTATGATCCATAAAACCAGTCTTTATCTTCTTCTTCTAAACAATTGAATCAGCACAAGAACCGAAAAGGCACTTGCCTTTGCCACAAGACAGCAAGAAGTATATGCAAAAAATAAAGTATATGGATTCTTAAATTACGATTTTTTTTGGGTAAAAATGCAGAATCTACAAGTTTTTCTAATGCTTGAAGGTAAGAAAATGAAAGCTGCACTTAGGTCTAGAGTTTAAACCATGTTTTATCACTATTTAACTTTAATTTGATATTTTGAAGGGAGACTCAGGTGTGTTAAGAAAAAAATAAAAATAAAAAGAAGGGAGACTCAGGTGGTATTGAGATGTCATTGGCTATTGAGTTTTTTTTTAATATTTTTCCCATCCTAATAATTCATGATCAATTATTTCATAATAGATCATTTTAAAAAATACAATAATTCATCATTTTCATATTTTATAAATAAATATTTGTTTCATTTGATTTTGACAGAAACAAAAAAACACACACAGACTCAAGTGGCAGAGTTATTGTAGATGTCTAGCAAACATATGATAAATTTATTTAGCATGTTCCACAAAATAGTAGGTTGGCGTATTAATTTTTGCTAAACTAAATTATTGTGTAGTGCAAAAATTAAACTGATGTTGATTTATTATGTGGAAATGAAAAAGAGAAAGTGATGTCAAGTGTTAAAAAGAAAAAAAATGGATATTGAATGATAAAACAATTGTACATAGCCTTGTAGATTCTTCCCTATAAATTTATACACACCTCTAAATGATAAAATAGATGTCTTATTGCAATATAAAAACCTGTGCTTTGATGTAACTCGATTCCGCAAAAAAAAAACAAAAAAAAAGTACAGCATTACAAAAAATCTCAATCTCTGTCTGTATGAAAAAAACCGACTTTTTCGTAGTCAAGCAAAATTAGCACGAGGATCATAAATTAAGCTAAAAAAAAAGAGAACAACTCATAAACAAAGACGTAACTATGCGATGTTCCTGATAATTTACTACTTACTACTAGGCTTTCTCTTCCTTGTTGTCAGAATCCGAAGCAGCTCCAAGTTTCTGTTGACGAGTCGTTGGAAGAGAATAGCTTCGTCGCTCTTTGCCTCCTGGCTTCGAAGAGGCATTACCATACCAGATCATACCCAGTACTGCAATAATCATTCCAACAACCACGTGCAAGTTTAGACCTTCTCTACCGAAGAAGAAGAAGCCCATTATTAGCACTAGGATTGTCTTCATGTGTCCCAAGACTTGGAAAGATACAGCTGTGAATCTCCCGATGCAGATGAACTGGCTTAGGTTGGTTCCAATCGCTATTGTGCACGAGAGGGTTATAAACAGCTGCAGAATTTAAGAACAAGTTATCAAGTTAACAAAGAAACAGGGATTCTAACAAGGTAGACTCGTATAGAATGTGCTTGGCTCGGTATGCTGAATCTAAACAAGGTTGGTACCAAACAGCTAAAATACTAGAAGACTACATAATCAGACTACCACAAGATTCATAAGGTGGTGACGGATATATATATATATATATATATATATATATTGGTACCGAGTACCAACATGCTTTATGAGGAGAGTCAAGTTGAATCTAATGCCAATGAAACTAAGGGATAAAACTTATTGAGGTGTATGGTACTTACCACTGAAACCAAGTTGTAGTCGTACATGTCTACTCTTTTTTCTGTTAGCCAATAATCAAGAAATGGGCCAACTACCAGCAATGTTGCGGCTTGGGCTGGAGCGGTATGTCCCAATAGGTTGAATGAGTTAAGCGAGTATTTGCGCTGAAGGTAATGTACATACTGCATCATGATGTAAAAACCAAACCGACCTTAGTTTTGATAACACTTGCGTATATGCAACTCCGTAAGGGCAAGAATGGTTTGAGAACACTTACATATTGTTGCAGAGCAGTACTCCATACAGCAACAAAAGCGGCGACAAAGCCTTTCGTGTTTACACTAACATCAGTAACAGTGCAAACACCAACACCCACAAGAACAAGTCCTATGCTAAGCTTTGTGTCTCTGGAGTAACGAATCTTATCAAATACCATTTCCAACAAGCAGGATACAGGAATCATACTCAGCTTAGCAATCTAACAAGCAAAAAAGACAAAACACAATGAAAACAAAATTAGATATCTTTCTTTGCGCAATCACATAGATTCAAAGTTAGGTTGAATAAATCACCTGATAAAATCCAACAGAGTTCCACATAAGACTGACATTCATACCAACAATAGAGAAATTGGCAAACAGAATAAACCTCAAAAGCTCGGAAAACGGAAGATGAGAAGGCTGAATGTAACCAAGACATCTTAAAACAATTGTCATCAGAGTCGTAGTCGCGAAATGTAAACCGGTTAAGGTTGTAGCTGCAGCAAGTTACAAACACAATTTCAAGTAAACTGAAATGATAAGAAAGCTTAAAGAAGAGCAAAAAAAAAAGAGATCTTACCAAAGCTATAACCATAAGTAGCCATTAAAGCTTTATTAACAATGATGATACCAACAGAAGTGACAACATTGAACATCCAAGCAGCTGCATCTACTGCTGCTTTCTTATCAGCTTTACTAACAGAAGCCATTTTTAAATTAAAAACTTTCTCTCTTCTTCAATTTAAGCAAATCTCTCTACTACTGATATCTTCAATCTCCCATTCTTCACAAACTCAATTCAACAATCTTCAGCTAAAAATATTAATGAGAAATGAAAATCGAGAGTTATGAAGCAATCAAAGATTTAATCAGAAGTAATACGATTCAATCAATTTTCGATCCAGATCGGATCCAGCGACGGAGATTTGAATCAAATTGTCGAAAGATCTAAGATCATAGATCAATCACGAAGTTATATCAACAAATACGACGAGAGATCACAAATTCTAAGGAAAAGAAGAAGAATCTGAGAATACAGAGTAGAGTAGAGTTTACCTGGAGAGGGGAAAAAAACGTAAACAGAGAGCAAATCGGGAATGAATGAACGGAGGAGGTACCAAGACCGGAGCCGTCGACGGCGTAGAAATCGGAGAAAAACAAAATGTAATCTCTGAGAAGGCAGTTACGAAGCGTAGGGCTCGTGGAGCTAGAAGAGTCGTAGTCAGGCTCCAGCAATTTCGTTCCTGTTATTTGTGTTTTTATTTTATTTTCAATAATTCCTTCTTTTTTGTTGTTTAATTTTATTTTTCAAACTATTTGTTTATATTTATTCATAAAGTGCTGATTGTGAAAGGTTAATATTATTTCTGATGAAACATTTACATTTTTTAAGATACTCCCACTCTTTCAGAATGTTGCATTTTTTTTTAAGATTATACACAGATATATTAAATATAATATTAGATTTTTTTTTATATAAATAGTTATTGTTTTTTCATTGGCATTAATTTATATCCAAAACTTACTAATTAGTCAAATAAGCTAATTTAGATAGGGATTAATCGGAATAATTTTTTTAGTGTTTATATCAATGTATGCGTATGTTTATTAAACATGTGAGAAAGAAGTAGATAATACACCTTTTAGTATAAATGGTGTACGCAGATTGTAGAAAGAATTTAAATCCAATTACATTCAACTTTTGTATACTCTAAGCTCCGGTGCTTCTCTGTTTTCACGATTTTCATACATTCAACTTCTTATTTCTTAAGATTCTTCGTCAAAATATGATAGATCCATGCACTTATAAACTATTTCGGAGGACAAAAAGACTAGACATTTGCTAGTACGGCTACAATTTGGTCTTCGTGCGAAGCGCCAAAAACTTCAATAGAAATGACATAAAGATCAGTAACAAAATGTTATCTTACTTAGAAGTAATAGATCAGCACTGAAGCTCTTTTATAAAATACCCCAAAATAGAGTTATGCAAAAAAAGTGCAAATTACAAAACTTAAAAACGTTTAACATCAAAGATCCAATCCCGCTGCAACTAGCAACATTGGCTCATCAACGCTTCTTGGACACACCAACAGTCTTTCCTCTGCGACCAGTTGTTTTGGTGTGTTGTCCACGGACACGGAGACCCCAGTAATGTCTCAGACCACGATGGTTCCTGCTCATCGTAAGACAAAACAAAACCACCATTAATAAAGTCAATCCAAAGAGGACAAGTGAATACATGTTATATGACTGAGATCAATATTGAGTTTACCTAATCTTCTTGAGACGTTCAAGATCATCCCTGAGCTTCATGTCAAGAGCATTGGAGACAACTTGAGAGTACTTCCCGTCCTTGTAATCTTTCTGTCTGTTCAAGAACCAGTCTGGAATCTTGAACTGTCTTGGGTTAGCAACAATTGTCATGAGGTTGTCAAGCTCAGCTGCAGACAACTCACCAGCCCTGAGGAGTTAAATTGAATTGTCTAGTGTTGCAAAAAGGCTCAAAACATAAACATTAATCTATTTCAATAGCTAATTTCAATTCAAACTACCCAAAAGGTTGAATTTGGATTGATAATAATACCTCTTGTTCATGTCAACATCAGCTTTCTTGCAGACAATGTTGGCCAATCGTCTACCAATACCTTTGATAGAGGTAAGAGCAAACATAATCTTTTGTTTACCATCAACGTTAGTGTTGAGCACACGCAGAATGTGCTGAAACTCCTCATTTGCAACCAGAGACTACACACAGTAAACAAATATTAGATAAAATCAAATTCAAAAATCACCCATTAACAGTTTCGATACAAGATTGAAACTTTCATACTCTTTAATACAGAAAGATTAATAATAACTTATATATTCGGATTTAAACTAAGCTACTAAGTCTAGATTGAGCGGAACCAGGAGATATAATAGTTGTTTGGAAGCGTATTAAGATGAAGGAGACGAAATGGTAAGAGTTGATTTTACCATAGTGATTTGAAGAGAAGTGCTGATGCCTGAGAAAAGATGGAGCTCTCGCCGTCTTCAAGCTTTTTTCGTGTCTCGACAGAAAAATTAGGGTTTTTTTGGTTGCTTATATAGCTTCATTTTAGCCATTGAAATACTGATATGCTTAAAGACTATTATACCCTTAATAGAAACTTCCATATTTCGCTATTTAAGGTTTTCGATTTGTTTTTTCTTTTGTTAAATAGATTTTCGAGTTATTGAACGCTACACTACAATAGAACTTATATAAATTAATAACCTCTATATTAATAAATCATTTTAGTTTTAAGTTAAGTAATACTAATATTAATAATTATTAAATTATCATAAACTAATATATTCTCTAAATTAATAAAATATACTGGTCACAACATATTAATTTATTGAGATTTATGTTATTTGTTTTCTTTTATCTAAAACCTTTTATTTAAAATTGCATGGTATCGAAAAAAATATGTTAAAACGGAAATATCTATCTTCTTTTTCCGTCTTATTGATTAACATGGTGTTACACACACTTAAATACAAATCAGGCGAGTTACTAGAACTTTGGTATTCAAATATTATTACACTTATTTTTTATTATTATTATAGTTTTATATGCATATCTTGACAAATTTTATGTCTATATTTTTACGAAAAAGATATCCACCGTATAATCCCTGCATAAATGGTTATATATACATCTATACATTATATATGATGCTCTACATTCTAGTGTATAACATATTTTAGAACATTGATCTTAATTCTCTCCGCTTATGCGACTCAGATCTTGGAGAGAATCACAAAAAAGGATAATTAGATAGAATGTAGGATAAGCAAAGATAGAAGGGAACAATAATAATTGATTGTGGAAAAGAAGAGCTTGGGGATGCAGGTGGAAAACTAAATGATTGATTGTGGAAAATGTAGAAAGATATAGTTAGTTTTTTTATAGAGAAAAAAAATTATATTTTCGTCATTAGGTGGTGAAAATATTTATTAAATCAGTTAGACCTCTTACTATCACTCATATTTTGTTGGATATCTTATTTATTAAAAAATATTAAAATTGTAGATATTTTTCTTCTTTAATGTCTTAACTTTTAAGTGTACAATTTCTCTTCTTTTAAAGACCTCTTACTAAAACAATTATTGGTAACAAACCTACAGTAGCATAGCCGACAAAGTTAATAAGCTTATCTTAAAACCACATTTACTGCAAAACAAAGGAAGTAGTAGTAAATAAAACTATAAACAAGCGTATATATGTCCGGCACTTTAAGAAGATGACAATAATGAAAACAGTTTAACCAAGATCAACATTTATTCACTGTTGATGCTTATTAATCTTTGTGAAAAAAGTTTCATCATCAACGAGGAGCCATAGTGGAACCATCGTCGATGGTACAAAGAGTGGACGAATCCGTCAATGGGCCAGGTTGTTCATGCTTAGTCTGGAAATAAAATCCAGGTGGTCGAGGAACAGCAAGTGTGATTGAGCTAGTAGTGAGCATCTGGATGATTGCTGACATGGTTGGACGATCTTCGACTTTTTCTTGAACACATAACAAAGCTATATGGATGCATCTTGTAATTTCGGTTATTTGAAGGCTACCTTGAAAGGATGGATCCACGAGCTCTAATGGCCACCCGTTATTCCATAGTCTCCATGTCTATGAATCATTTTGATAATTAAGACTTGTCACAGTTTAATAAAGCAACAAAAATAAAATAAAGTAGAATGTACTCACATATGTGACCAAATTGCCAGAACCATCATCTATTTGATATACACTGCTGTTCTTTTTGCCGCTTATAATTTCAAGAACAAGGACCCCGAAGCTATAGACATCTGATTTCATTGAGAACTGGCCAAACATCGCATACTCGGGAGACATGTAACCACTGTCACAACCCATAAATGTCTAGTTAATACAGAAGCATATTAGTCGTGGTAAAGCATAAACGAAAGGGGAATACTTACTAGGTTCCAACAACTATCTTAGTACTGGCTTCTGTTTGGTTCATTCCAAAAATTCTCGCCATTCCAAACAACTTTTGGGTTCATATCATCATCCAAGAGGATATTACCTGCTTTGAGGTCACGATGAATGATTGTGAGTCGCCGGCCAAAGAAGTTTTCCTCCAATTTTGTCAAGGGGCAACTTATAAATGGTACTTTTAAGACAGCTTAAACACTTCTCTGTTGTAAGATCAGGCGTACACTGAACCATTACATAAACGGTTTGGGAAGATGTGATATTTTCCTCCTTAATACCAAACTTCTCTGGACTAGCAGCTGCCTCATCTGCAGTTTCATTCATCATAGAGAAGAGTACCTTATCAAACCGATCTGTTAAATTTGCCGCAACACTCTGATGGTTCATCTGCAATATTCCATAGTTTGTTATAGGATCCAAGAGAATATTCCGGTCAGCGTATCGAAGCATGCATTCGTCAAAATAAATCAAGGCTTCTCTCGAACTTGTACACCTATTCATGATTTCTTTGACTGCGTAGACGACACTGTCACGGCAGATTTCAGTAGAGAAGTCTACACGGCAGAGGAAAAGACCGAAAACCATGTCAAGGTTCTGACCTGAAACGGTGTTAGAGAATCTGTTGGAGAAGGTGGTAGTGGAAGAAAGAGAGGACAAAAGGGTTTGGAGATTGGAGGAGTAGTTGCTGTCTTTGAGGTAAGTTCCTCCTCTACAAACATAGCCGATGTAGGAAGGTTTGTGTTGCTGTACAGAAGATCTCAGGTTTGTAAAGAGGACGAGAAGAAGGACGAGAGAAACATAAGAAGCCATTAGGAGTTTTTTTTTTTTTGATGAATTTTCTTCTTTACTTGTATTTCGTTTTTGCTTTCTATTTATTTCTTTGGTTTATTTTCTTGATAAACCAGTTCACGACTTATTGCAGGTCCACGCCCACTGCGTGAAACCCAAAAACACTTGTGCTTGACTAGAATTAAATGAACTTTATATTTGAGTCTTTTTGGGGTTAAAATTGACTACTTACTATTCAAGAAAAATCATATTTCATAAATAAATATCTATGATTTAAAACTCGTTAGCCGCTAGTCGGCCAGATAAATTGGATATAGAGTCTACACAATTAATCGGAAAAGTAAACGGAAATTAATTGGAGATTAGTTTTATGTTATTTTAATATTTTAAAAATATATATATTCATTATATTAAACTGTTAAATAATATTATTTTTAAAATTATAGTAAATATATGAAATATAGTATTAATAATTTATTTTATGATTTTTATTAATAATTTTAATATAATCTATTATAAAACATCACAAATTCTCAATATAAATATATGATTAACAAAAACAAATTTATTTATATATTTGAAATTTAAAAATAATTGGATTATAGATAATTATATGGAAAATAATCGGATTAGGCAGAGATTAATTGGATTAAACGGAGAGTAATCGGTTGACTGACTTTTTCGAGGAATTAATCATTAATCGAGACGCCAAGTATGTGCCTAACGACTAGACGGAATGTAATCGAATCTAGACACGAATTTTTATAACATGGATAAATACTTGTCAAACTCAGAAAAAGAAACCAACATATGGGTTTATTATATTATATATAATCCATGTTTTAAAATTTATTAGGCTATAATCGGGCGGCGAGTGTGGACCTACCGCCTAAAAGATTAATCAGGGAGTAAACGGAGATTAATCAGAGATTAATTTTAGGTTTTTTAATATTTTAAAAATATATATATCCATTATATTAAACTTTTAAACAATATTGTTTTTAAAATGATAGTAAATACATGAAAATGTTGTATTAATAATTTATTTTATGATTTTAATTTATTAATTTTAACATAATTTATTATAAAATATCACAAACTATCAAAATAAGTGTCTGAATAACAAAAAAAAAATTATACTTGAAAATTTAAAAATAATTGGATTATAAATGATTATGTGGAAAATAATCAGATTAGGCGGAAATTAATTGGATTAGTAATTAATTGACTGATTTTTTCGAGAGATTAATCATTAATTGAAATGGAGCAGCTTAACCGTAGATAATCGGAGTTAGGTTATAATAATGGTTATTCTGCTCGGTCTGGAATCTTTTTGGTTGATTACGACAGAATCATGTTACTTTCTTGTAGGACAAGTGGTAGACTCGTAGTCGAACTGTCACGAGATGAAAACTACTCGGCAATCTAGTTTGACCACTTAAATATATTTTGAAAATTTCCATTGTGAACGATGCAGACTTAGTTGAGGAACTTTAGCGAAATAGACAAAATAATCAAACTCCGTCATTCATGGTGTGAATGACTCACCAATGATCCCTTGGTTTCTTATCTACCACCATAAAGAACACGACGAATATTTTTTGTAATATTTGTGATTAGTTTCTTTTTATCTAATTTTTTTACTTATTAGATTCGATTTGAAAAATCTGAATATTCGGAAATTTTTATAATATTCACAAATAATTTGATTCGATTTTTTAAAAACACTAATAAAATAATATATATATATATATGATATACAAATTAATTTTTTAAAACTAAACATAATTGTTATATCATCATATGGATCATATAGTGAACAATAAATCTTCATAAAAAGAAATATAAAAACAACAGATAAAAATATTTGTTTTCTTATTCTCACTATCCAAAATCTATGAACAAAATATATACAAAATAAAAATAAAATAAAATACTAACAAAAATATTTAATATTTTGTTCTCCATACAAAACTAATTGATAATACAACATATATATTTTATAATTATATACAATATATATATATATATATAAGCGAAGCGAATATTTGACGTTTTCAAAAATGATATTTGTTGTTATTTTGTTTTTTTACAAATATTATATTTCACGATTTGTTTTGTTTCGAAATTTTACGAATATTCGGATTTTCAATTCGAATCGAAACAAATATCAAATCGAATCAAATACAACGAATATTTTGTTCATACCTAATTTGAAGTCTGTATCATTTAAAAAGAGAGTGCAATTTTTTTTTTAAATAATAGGTTTCTCATTAAAAACTCCATTGTAGATCCTCTAAATAAAGACTCACCAAAAATCACTACCCTTTATCCTCAGTAATCTCTTATGATAGACTTAATCCTCTTGTTCAGCATTATACCCTCTCCTACGACTTTGAAACAGAACCCAAAACTTTTAGTCACGCCATGAACGCTGAAAATTAACTGGTGCTGCTAAGTGCTAATGAGGAACTTAGTGCTTTAGAATAAAATCAAGGGAAATTTTTGCTAGAATACCTTACATTTTATAAAAAAAAAATTGAGAACTACACTTTAATTTACAAGATTTGAATACATGAAATAAAATGATATTTTATCCTTAATTAATAACTTCAAATTCAAGAAAAAACAAAAACAAAATTTTGTAATTATTAAATTGAGATTTTTAATAAAAAATTAGATTATCATTTTCGTTAAATTAGATCACTTTTAAGTAAATTTTACTAATTATTTTTACAAAATCTGATTTAAAAATATAACAAAATGATATATTTAAAAATAGCAGTCATGTTTTAGATAATTATATTCTTAAATATAATCATGATATATATTATTTAATTTAAATAAATTATATAAAGAAAAAAATAAATTAACATGACAAAATATTAATTGAAACTAAAAAATATAATATTTAATTATTAAAATTTATTTTGATTATTTATTTTACATATAATACAAAATAATTAATTTAAATATGAACATAAAACATTTAATTTATTTGGAAGTTATTTAAGAAGTCAAAAATATAATAATTATAATAATTATATTTCAAAAATAAAAATATAATAATTATATTTGGATGTTAGGTAAATGTTATCTTTCTTTGCTGATTCGATGTTTCTTATTGTCGTGTTATTTAATATTGATGTGTGATTATTTATGAATTGTGGACATAGAAATGATAGATTCTAATAGAAATTTTAGAATA
The DNA here is from genome assembly GCA_963854855.1 of Nasturtium officinale. Lineage (NCBI taxonomy): Eukaryota > Viridiplantae > Streptophyta > Magnoliopsida > Brassicales > Brassicaceae > Nasturtium > Nasturtium officinale. The sequence continues at coordinate 10,125,981 of OY978500.1, forward strand.
ATACCAAGCCCACAATATTTACAAAGTTGTACAGAAATATTTGGTCTTTAATAGAATAGGCCTAATACTCGGCTTAACTAAAGAGGTCTAAATACTTCACATATCACTTAATTGGATCACAACTTCAAGTTCTTAGATTGAATCAACAGTTCCAACAGGTTCTTGAGAGACTAACTTCTTCAACATATCAATAAGCTGATTAAAATCATCTTGTGATCTGATGAGACTCAATCGCACAAACTTATCCTCTGATCCAAACACATTGCCTTTGCGTCCTTTTATCTTCGCCGCTTCAAAAATCTCATAGCAGTTTCTGTCTTTTAATCTCTTACACTTCACCCATGCATAAGCTTAGCAAAAACAAAGTTATATTTTTTTATTTAGTTAAGTACTAAACCAAAGTCACAGTTTCTTGCATTAGATTAGAAACATACCAGGAGTAAAGTCTTTGACTTTCTTGAAATAGTTGCAATACTCAGGTTTGATTGTCTGAAGCGAGAAACGCGTAGACATGGACAAGATTTTGTTGAGTCTCTCCCATCTTTTCTTCATAGTTCCATAACCAAAATTGAATATATCATCGCCTTCATCGCCAGCTACTACTTTAAGCAACTGAAGAACATGAAACTGTGTATCTCTTGAAACTCCCATGCTAGTTAAAGATATATATCTATTCATTTTTTCATAAACATCTTTGTCCTTTACCAGTCCCCACCTGCATAGAGAGAAAAAGGTAACTTGTGAGTTGTTGTGACCATTCCAAACCTTTGTTTAAGAGTATCTGGAGAGCAAAAACTAAATCAATCACCCGAATCTTAAGCCAGCATGACCTGTAGTCTTGGAGAGACTAAACAAGCTCAAATCTTCATCAACTTTATGTGTAATAGGTGTGAAATAAGGCCAATAATAAGCATGATCATGAACTGTTTTTACATTAGGACCATCAAGAACCGCTCTTTTTGGTTTGCCATCTGGATTATTTGGAGATGTCACTATCTCTATAACTTGTGTGATGTTATCATTGCACTTGCTCTGGTTCCACGCAGATGCTTCTCCTTCAAACTTGAGATTTGTTGAATCAAAGAACTCAGCTTGTTCTTTGTACATCTGCACACAGAGACTGGTCAGACACAAACATTCAAAAAAAAATTTAAACTAATCAGAAGAGGTTAAGGTCTGCTTACTTACAGAGTAGTATGGAACAGAAGTCAAAAGCCTTGTAGGTGATGATGAGTTTGTCAAAGATAAAGCATGAACAGCTGCTGCAAGCAATTGTGTGCTTCCAGATCCAAAGATTACAAATCTGTTATCTGTAACAGCGTTTCCCACTACCTTATGAAGTTTCCTAATGACCTTCTCGAGCTCTCGAGACACATATGTCCCATCTTGATAGAGATAACTCATCCTGTGCCATCCAGAGACCAAAACCGCGCTGCTCTCCGCTTGTTTCATCCAAAAAGGCTCCAAGAACAAAGGGTCTCCTCTTCAAAACACATTAAAAACAACAGAAAACAAACTCAACCCAAAATTTACAGATTGGTTTAGTCATAATGATCAAAAAGGGATCAGATTGCATACGAGTTAGCATCAACAGGACAATCTTGGAGAAGAATGGAGCAATCTGTGCCTGTGTAGCAATTGTTGCACTCACAAGAAGGTTTACGGCCATCAAGAACACCAAGACCATCAACATAAGCTCTGCCATGGCCTGAACATGAAACAGAAGCTACAGTTTCTGCTTCCTCAGCAGCTCTATTGGTCCAAGTCAGACTCCATATAATAGAATTATTATAAATAATATGAATGGTGAACACAAGATTCAATATGATTGACACTGTAACTAGCAGCTTCTTTTCCATCATCTTTAGTTAAAAGCCTGTAAAAACTTAATCACAACTAGAGATTCTGGTGAGTATAAGGTGAGGGGATCAGTTACAAAGGAATCTATTTAACAAGAAAATATTACTTCAAGAATCAAAACAAGTGTTAAATACTCTGATAAAGATGTCTTATCATTTTTGGCAATTATTATCAAATTGTGCATAAATTGAAAAAGTTTAGACTTTTGTTTACATGAAGTTGCTTATTTAAAGATAGTATAATGCATCGATAATATGGTTTAGTACGCAACCTAGTAATGTCTACATGAAGTTGAAGTTTTTTTTGGGACAATACAATTTAGATCAGATAGATATTCAGAATTTCCACTTAAAATATTACAAAAAATTGGTTGGTTGAACAAAAGAGGATGATATAGATATTTCTAAGAAAAAGACAATGCAATCAAGCAAGATACGTAAATAATCTAAATACTTCATCTTTACCAAAACATCAAGAAAAAAATATGAAGTAGACTATAATAGAATCTAACTGTTTTAAGGATTGTGACTCTTTTGACTTCTCTCTGAAACAATCTGCTTTGTCTTTTCCAAACAACCAAAAAAAAATTGAATCCCAATGGTATGCATATCAATTGCAAGTGAAATGAGTTTTACTCTGGAAGAAATTTGTTCGTCCAAATATGACTATGGACATATTTTGAGTGGTTATAGTGTTTGCACTTTGAGTAGAAAAATATGAACGTAAACCGCTAGTCAATTATTTAAATATAAAATATAAAATTATATTTTTATATTATTTATAAATATCTCTAAGTTATTAATAGTTATTTGAAATTGAAATTTTTTGTTTCGTTAAGGTTAAAAAATTATCTCAAGTGATTAATATATATTTAAAATTTTCTATTTTGTTATAATTTATAATATATTTCTCATGGTTTTAGTATTGCAATGTAAAAATTTTATATTAAAAATAAAATAAATATGATGTATAAGTTTCTAACTAAAACATTTACGGGTTTATTTTTTCCTAACACCATCATATGCGTAGTTTGAAATCTTATTTCAGGAATATCTTATTTGCTATAATTCGGAAACCCTAAATTCTATTTTGGAAAATTTCTAATTTAGAAAATTACTATTAAAGGAAAGTTTAGAAAAAGAAAATTTAGAAAGAAAAATCTTCCGGAAGAGTAAACCATAGTTGTCTATGTAGTCTCGTGATTAAGGTGAGGGTTAGACACGCAATCCCGTTTTATTTTCTGCATTACCTTGAGCTAAGCTTTTCTATCGGTTTTTTTATGATTGAAATATATATGGTCTCCGTGATTGAGTCTATATGATCGAGTCTCTTTTCTTTCATGTGAAACTATACATATGAATTATAGAGGAATTTACATATTGATTATTTCATATGAAGTGATGTTAGTGATGAGTTATATATATATATATGTATATGTGGAGACTTGGTGAAGGTACATAATCGGTGTTTTTTCGATGTACTGCCAAGGTCTTTTGTGTGTTAGGTATGATCAGTCAGTCGCTCGTGGAGACATGACCCCATGGGTATCAATAAAGCATCTATGGGTGGTGTGATTGGGCACTATCCCATACTTAAGTTTTTTTGGAGGGTGGATGATCACTTATCTCGTTTATGACTGTTGTTTTTGTTTGGGTGCATTATGTGCCTTTTTGCTACATGTTTTGGATCTGGTTTCTCGTGGTTATGGTGTTAAATGGGTATGCTAATTTACGTTGCTCTTAACATCATATACCTTGCTGAGTAACTTCTATGTTACTCACCCATCCTTTTTTTGCAGGTTAGTTAAGAAATTTTTTGACAAGATCATAAGGTGATACGCTCCAACTAGGCGGTTTGACCCGCAAGGAGATCAGTATGGTTGGTGAAGCGCAATAGCAAGTATTAAGCGGATGAGAGGTTAGTCGAAGGGGATTGACTCGACCCTAAGGTTACCAAGAGGGACAAAGGGGGGGGATAGAGGTGGTAAGTGAGGGGGTGAAGCCTCACGATACAACTTCTTAGGTGAGTTCCGAGTCAAGACTCAAGAAGAGCTCAAATGAGGTTCGTTCACAAGCTTAAACTACTTCTAAGGATTGACTCGACCTAAAAACAACTAAAGGAGTAAACAAGATAGAAAAGGGTTGAAAAGCAAGGGAAATACCTCACGATTCAGCACCGGGGAGCGAGTTCCTAGCAACAACTCGGAAGAGCTCACTCGGTGGTTCGTTCAACATCAACTACTTGATGAACTAAGAAGAAACAAGAAACAATAATGCATTCAATAATCAAAAACTAGCCTCTATTACAAGTGGGATTCAGCCCTTTAAATATGCCGCCAAGTAGGGTTCAGAGGTACAAAAAGGACAAGGCCCAAATCTTAAAGACAAGCGCAATTTGGGCTAAAAGGAAAACAAACTAAAGCGAGTTAAGTAAAGGGAAAAAGGAAGGAAAATGTGTTGGGCTTTTATTGGATAAGATCATTGTCGTGTTGATTAAGTCCAAACGATCCAGCAATGATGCACCAAGTCTCCTTGCCTCATTAAAAACCCATCCGGTAAACCTCTTTGGGATAAACTCGAATGGGGAAAAAGAGTACAATTCTCTTGGCGTCTTGATGAGGTCCTTACCAAGTGATGGTAAGGACAGTGAAGATAGCTTCACTTGTGTTCTGCTGATCGCTTCGTTGTGGGTCTGGATTCACCGTCCATTGCCTATAGATTCCTCGATCCAAAGCATCTTGAAGGTAGGCGTTGAAAAAGGTCCTATAGCGTTTGGCCTTGGTCCGCTTGATGTTGCCGGGCTGGATGGTAGGAATTGTCTGGTCTTGATGAAGTATGCGGCCTAAGGTTGAGATGGGACGAACTGGTTCCGTAATGTCATGGAGCCCGGGACGATACCCTATGCCAGACGGAACCTCGGCCTGGACCGCGGTACGATCAGAGTCGGTGTTACCCGGGACGGTGTCAGCGGTACCGGGAGTAGCATTATTTTGACTTGATGCCGTAGCGGCTGGTTCTCCGGTACATGGGTTTGTATCATAAGGTCAACACGTTGACCAGGATCTTGGTAGGAACGAGTATCACACAAATACTCAGATGAGTACTCAGTATACACAGTACCGGCTCGTATATATACTGCGTCTAAAACAAAAAAAAATATTTAACCCATGAAGAATGATATATCAAACTTCAGCAATTAAAGGGCATCGAACTCAACACCCTTCAATTTTTGTGAAACATTTAACCACTGTACTAAGACTCATATACCAAATTTGATGCCCCTAATAATGTATATATTTTTTATGCCTAAATCATATGTTTCCTCCGCTTTAACTCAGAGCCGGACTTGAAGTATACACATTGTTGAGCTTTGCTTAACTGATTAACCGCTACCATACCCACAAATTTAACTGCAAAACAAAAGCAAATGCTTGCATTCTCATATTCAGCCAATTCATTTTTTTCTTGCAAACGATTAAACTGAACGTTTTTATAAACCAAAGAAAAAAATATTTTCAAAGATGCAAAGAAAATATTTTTCTTGACTCAAGAGTAATACTGTAATAGTATCTTACTCTGCTCTTGGTCATTCTCTACACTTCCAGTTTGGAACTTAGGATCAGAGGAATTGGCCATCTGAAATTACATATAAAAATTTGCAACCTTCAATAACACACTTTGAATGTAACAGAAAAAAAGAAAATAGGATTCAGAAAGCTAATTAATATGAACCAAATTTCACAAATTTGTGTCAGTCATTTTCTCAGAGGCATTGCCACACAAAGAAGGGAGAAGCAATTAGAAGCTTTCAACTAAAACACGGATTCAAGTTTGAACAGAAACATTACCATTATCTCTGAGATAAATCAAGCAAGAAGCTTTCAACTAAAACCAAAACTAAAGTCAAGGAAGAAACTTTCGACTAAAACCAAAACCAAAATCAAGCAAGAAGCTTTCGAGTAAAGCAAAAACCTAAACTAAAATGAAGCAACAAGCTTTCGAATAAAAGCAAGAAGCTCCTGACTGAAGTCAAGAAGCTTTGGCATAAAAGGAAAAAAAAAAACCTAAACTAAAATCAAGCAAGAACCTTTCGACTAAGAAGGGTGAGTCACATTCAGAATCCATAACAAACCAAAGAAAGCAAAAAGAAGCCAAATAAGAAACCAAATCAGTGAATACTCGGAAGAAAAGATGGTGACAGTCACAATATCCTCTTGATTGTGTTTTCTTGACACAAACGTTTTTAAGACTTCTGTCCAATTTAGGATTTTAGATTATAAAATATTTTACCAAAATCAGTCCATAGACCTTGAATAAAACTCTTTAGGATTATACCATATTTATGTTTTATAACTAGAAATTATCTTTTAAAATAATTAGCTTCAGCAAAATTAAATAAATTGTTTTGTTGAGATAAAATAAATCTTTATTTTATGCAAAATTTTTGTATCAATTATTATCATAATTAGTTTTTACAACCATATCTAATATATTTTGACCAAAAATATAATATATATAATGTATGGATTTCAAAATTTTCAAAGTTTGATTAGAGAGGCATCATATCAAATTTATGAACAGCCTAATAATGGCATAAGTAAGAATTTTAACATTTTGAAAATGTTCTAGAAATAGGTTTTGGTGGTCATATTTGTCTTTCTTAGTTGTTAATGGAATTGAGTTATATGCACAAAAGTATGGAATTTATGTGTTGGATCATTGTGTAATCTTCTAAAAGTGGGAGAAAAAGCTTATTACCCTCTTCAAAGGCACATTGAACATGTGAGTTTTATGTTTCTTTATGTATATACAAGAAAGTCGACTTTTACATATTCAGAATATATAATTATGTTGAATTCATACCCCATTATAAAATAAGATAAAACATATCTCTAATAACAAATAATTTTAATGTCGATTCTTAAATTTTAATTTTTTGCTAAATCCAACATTAGTCGTTATGTCATGAAGTTTTACTTCCGTGAAATCCAATTAGATATTATTTTGTTTAACATAAAGAAAAAATTGAAAAAACAAAAACAAAACGACTTTGTAACATTGTATCTTGTTGTTTATCATAAACTTTTACGATGTCGTTTTATGATAAAACAACAAAATATACTCTTCCAAAATCTTGTTGTCTTTGTTTTTTCAAATTTTCCTCTATTTAAACAATATTGTATATAATGTAGATTTTACAGAGGTAAAATTTAACAGCATATTAACACTGTAACAACTAATATTGAATTTAACATAAAATTAAAATTGATGGATCGATATTAAAATTATTTATTATTGGAGATATGTTTTACTGTACTTTATAATGGGGGTATTAATTCAATATTATTATATATTTTGGGTATATAAAAGCCGACTTCCCATATATACAAAATCAAATACTCATATGCGAGTAAAATAATAAACTTTTTCGTCCACTTTTGAAAGAGCACATAGTGAAACAGTAATTAAATTCCATTATTTAGTTTGGTATATAACTCTTAGTTCCGTCAATGACTACTCTCTTTCTCTCTCTCTTTGCTCACCTATTTATCTATTTACCAAGAAACAATATTAAATTTCTTTATAAATATTAAGAATTGGTATCATGCTAATTAATCATGATTGGTTGTTGTCTAAGTATTCATAAATTCAATTTGTATTTCTTTAATCTAACATATAAACGAATATTAATGAGAAAAGGAATAAAAATTCCTTATTGAATATTAATATGTATGCTTTCGACTTGCATGGATAACTCTATGCGTTCATAGAACATCCATATCAGCCATTTCTAGGTAGCAGCATATGATATTCCCCTTTGTTCCCATATGTCGGGACTGCCACAGAACCCATGACACACTTTGTACAACTTTCATTATTGTTAACCATAGTTCTATATTAAATTACTAACATTTTAATGCATGCTAATAATATATACTTAATCATGTCTGATACTCTCTCTCTATTTATGTTCATTCATTAATGCTATGCCGTTGTTTCTAACAACCTAACTGCATTTAGTCATAGTTCAGGTCCATCGAATATAACTGCATCCTTAGCATATCCATTGAATCCACATTACTATAACCTCTATTAATTGATACTCAAATTAATAAATTTCTCTAGTAACAAGTTGGCACAATGTAATAATTAGCACAATTCAATTAATTAATAAGATTATATATTTTTAATTTTATATAATATATGGTCCCATCATAATCATAAATTGATAATTATATAAATTTTAACATATAAATAAGATATTTGAGTGAAATATGATTCTAATGGTGTTTTTTATTCATAAAATTGTATTTTTGTTAGAGCTTATCTCTAATTGTTTCTTACATTATCAAAAACAGATTATATTATTGTCTCAAATTGCATCAATTTAATATATATATATATATATATATACAATGATTATTTTGTAATGTGTAAATGCCTCTAAAAAATATCAGAGTGTTGTCTTCAACTTCTTACTTTCATATAAAAATATATGAAAGTAAAAAACTCAAATAATACCATTTATAAATTAACAAAAACACCTATCCTAACGTTATTAATTTCGAGAAGTTTCAAAGTGCTATATAGTTCTTACCTTTGCATTGCTTTTTCTGAACTTTTCCTTTTCGAGATTTTCCTTTCTTAGACTAAACTTTTCCGAACCTTCATAGTCTCAAGTTTAAGAATTAAGATTTCTGGGAAAGGGATTTCTTGAAACTAGATCTCAGCCACGGTCATCTTCAAACTCAGATTTATGCCAGAGGTTTCATCAGAATTCAGATCTGTAAATGGCTGTGGAAAGTGACGACGAGGGCTTTCCAATTGTATTTCTATTGTCTTCTAACACTCTGTGGTTCATTAGCAAACTTCTTCTGAAGTTGGAGGGTGCCAGAACTCGATCTGCATAGATCTATGATGGGGGAACGGATATAACTTCCAACCATAACTCCAATTTTGGATAAGCTTTCAGCTATGGGTAGATTTTGTTACTGTGAATATCTCCACAAATTCTGAGTGGTAAAAGAATCTGTATGCTTTTACATCCTCTCTCTTTAGATTTCAGATTTAGGTGGCTAATGAGGGACTAAACCTAGGTTTAGGGTCGGGCTTAATGGGCTTTTGTGTTTATTGATTTTTTCCAAAGATTTACATGACCAGAATAGAGATGTCAAATAAAAAAGTTGAGGAAATAGAGATTGTATAATTTTAACAATTAGAACAAGAATAAATTTGATAATTTTGTTTTATGATTCCCAAATTGGTTTCTGGACAAGAATTAATGGAAAATATTGAAATTGTGAATATTTGTCAAGAAATATTAGTTAGTGCTAATATATTTTTAGTTGTTAATGGAACTGAAATTTATATTCACAACATATTATAGAATTTATAAGGACCATTGTGAAATCTTCGGAAAGAAAATATTATTACTTTCTTCAAAAATACATCAATCATGTTATTTTTATACTTTTGTATGTATCTATTATCTGTTTGGTTTATAATATATTTTGATACCATTTTTATATTGAGGCATCTACAAGAGAAGGAGTTAGATCATATGAAACGGCTTTTTGATATTCTTCCCAAACTTTCATGTCGTGTTACTGCAATTCAACAATTAATGTCTCCTGATGTTAAATGGAATACACATGACCTACACTATCTTACTTTTAAGATTTATTTTCATTATCGAATGAACTAGTTTTTGCTTGTTTTATGTTTATATTTAGACGGAAATATGTAGATTAGATTTATGTAGAGATTTATTTGATTCCATATACAACAATGCCATAAAAAGTTTAAGTTATCATTTCAATATTGAATTATAAGTTTCTTCAATTTCCTCCAGCCAGTTTTCTGAATATGTAATTTTTAGCAAGTTATAATCCATATTTCTAATGGCTTTGTAAATATAGACGAAGAAGCTTCTTGTGCTACTAGGTCAATGATTTGTACATCATATATATAGACAGATATATAAGCCCTAAGATTAATACTAATTACATTTGTATCCTTAGTATATATATAATACATATCTATATGTCCCCTCAAGATGGAGGGAGTTTAATCACACCAATCTTGAAAGTTGATGTTTGAAATGGGAACCACGGCAATGGCTTGGTAAGTGAATCTGCTAGCTGATCTTTGGTAGAGACGTGAGCAACTCTAGTGCACCAGACTGAATCTTTTCCTGCACAAAATGATACTCCAATGCTATATGTTTCATGCGGGAATTAAAATGGAATTATCATAATAATCTGTGGAAAGGTTGATGTGCAGCTCCGTGAGAAGAGAACAAATCCAGTAGATGAACGAGCTACGCCTTTTTGTTTCTTGGAGGACCACGAGATAGGATGGCTGTGAATCTAGACTATATATGCATTTGTGGAAACATAGTCATCGTTGACTCCAGCGTAGTCTGCATCGGAGAATGCATGGAGACAAAGTGGATTGTTAGATTGAAAATAAACTCCATGAGACACAGTACCTGCAGGTAGCGAAGTACTCGCTTCACTGCATGCCAATGATGATAGGTGAGGTAATGCATAGGAAATGTCTGGGCGAGTGACTCCCAAATACTGGAGGCTACCTACGACCATACGATACTGAGCTAGCTAGGTCATCTACCACAGTACCTGAATCAAGTATTAGTATCGCCAACGACGGGAGAGGAGTAGCAACTGGTTTGGCGTGTAACATATTGGTCTTGGTTAAGAGATCCACAATATATTTCCTTTGCATCATATGTAGGTCTTGAGAAGAGCGGGTGACCTCAATACCAATAAAGCATGTTAAATATATAGGATCTTTAATAGAAAAGCGGTCAGCCAATACCGAGATAACCGGTTCGATATGTCTATTGGAATTTTCGGTAATGACAATGTCATCGATATACAGTAGTAGATACACAAGGTCAGTCCCGTGATGGTAGATGAAGAGTGACGCATCTCCTAAAGAGTTTGTGACCCACCATGCCCTTGGGGCTTAACACAGCCCATAAATTACCTTTTTTAAGCGACATATATAGTCGGGAGGGTCTTTGTCAACAAAGGCGGGACGCTACGACATATAAGCATCTTCGGTTAATCTTCCTTGTAAGAAAGTGGTGTTGACATCAAGTTGTTTTATTGGCCATGGCTTTCCAATAAGGACTCCAATAACAAGATGAATTGTTGTAGTCTTGATGATGGGACTGAATGTTTTGGTGAAGTCCAACCACATTTTTGATGAAAACCTTTGGCGACTAAGCGAGTTTTTTTACCTATCAAGAGAACCATTAGGTAACATTCTGAGTTTAAAACCCCACTTCCATCCAACAACATTCATATGAGACTCAACAAGATCCCATGTATTATTTCTGACTTGGGAATCATACTAATCCGACTTACCATTGTGGCCAGTTCGGATCACGCATTGCTTGGTTCACTATTGTGGGTTCTGGGGATAGTTTATTTTTTGGTGGTTGTGATGAGGGTGTATTTTTGGTTAGGTTTTCTATTGTTGTTTTGTGACCGAGTTGTTACATGATGTGGTGGTGGGTTTTACGGAACTGGTGTAGCAACTGGTTGAGGTTGTATATTTGGTGGTTGAGTTTCTGGTATTAGTGGAGGTATTGGTTCTGTTCTGGTTTCATTGGTGTAGGTCGGCGAAATTATGGAAGGAGTAGGATCTGTGTTTGTTGGTGGTGGTAATTCAACTGTGGGGTTTGGGTTTGCTGTTACAGGAGTTGTTAGAGGTTGTGTAGGATGGATATGAGGAAGAATAGGGAGATGAGGGTAAAGATATAGAACCTGGAGTGGCAGATTAAGCCGATGTGAATCATCCGACAGGTTTATGGTCATTGCTGCGGGAAACAATAAGCAAAGTTCTGAGCGTAGGGGTGACTATGTCGTCCTCGGAGTCACTGGAAGATCAAGTGGTACATGAGTGACCAGTGAGGTAGGCAATTTCAGTTCTATTTTGGTGATGATTGGAGTGGTTATGAGTTGATGTTGAAAAGGAAAGGTTTCCTCATCAAAACGAACATGGCGTGACGTATAGATGCGGTTGGAAGTGGTGTCAACACATAGGTAGGCACTTTGGGTGAGTGAGTAGCCCTTAAAAACACATGGCTTAGATTTGTCTTCAAATTTTTGAGCATTATAAGGTGGAAGCCAAGAGAAACATATACATTTAAAGATTCTTAGTTTGCGTAGTTTGGTGGGCGTTGGAATAATTTTTGAAAGAGAAAACTATAGGCTAGGTTAGGAGTCGATAGCCGATTGATAAGGAAGATGGCTGTGGCAAAGGCAAAGGGCCAATAAGATTTAGGGACAGAGGCTACCGAGAGTAATGTCATACCGCTTTCCACAATATGGCGGTGTTTGCGCTCTGACAACTCGTTGTGCTCGGATATGTGCGGAGGTTTGGTGAGATGGCTTATGTCATTTTCTGAAAGATATGAACGTAAGGCGATAAACTCGCCCCCATTATCACTGTAGAGAGTGGCTATTTATTGTTGAAAACTCTTCTAGGCTAAAGCTTTGAATTGTGGTTTATGTTAGACAAGGTCTAGTCACTTATTTTGCTAAACACTTAGTTTTCTTTATTAGCTTAGGTGCTATCTTGTAGTTTTTGATTCACTATTCTGTTGCAAAGCTCCATAGCTTACAGATTAGTGACCTCAACCCTGGTGGTGTAGGGTTATAAATAATGTATCATTAGTTAACTATGTTTTAGGTGCAATTGGAGGATTTTACATTATTTTCATGACTAAATATACAATGTAATCAAAGTAGTGATATATTTAAGTAGTAATAAACTAATCGAACAACATTAAATGATGATATCGTATTTAAATATGATAGTACTTTAGAAAAGAAAAAATTGTGTTTAAGACACTTATATTGATATCTACAAAGTAAAAGACGTTTTCAGCCTTCTTGCTTTGATTAAGCTTGTTTATAAAAATCTACGAACACTAGACCTCTTGATTTGATTAAGTTGATATCTACTAATATTGCTCTTGGTTTATAAATCAGTTTATGGGAATTTTAAAACTCTCTAGATGCTAACCGGGCGGTGAGGGTGGGCCTAATGCCTAGAAGATTAATCAGAAAGTAAACGGAGATTAATTGGAGATTAGTTTTATGTTATTTTAATATTTTAAAAATATATTTATCTATTATATTAAACTTTTAAATAATATTCTTTTAAAAATTATAGTAAATACATAAAAATGTAGTATTAATATTTTATTTATAATTTTAACATAGTTTATTATAAAAACATCACAAATTCTCAATATAAATGTCTCAATAACAAAAACAAAAAAAATTATAATTGAAAATTTAAAATAATTAGATTACAAATGATTATATGAAAAATAATCAGATTAGACAGGGATTAATCGATTGACTGACTTTTTTGAAGGATTAGTAATTAATTAAGGTGGTGAAAATTGATCTACTGACTAGACGAGATGTAATCGGAACTAACCAGAGATTTTTATAACATTGGTTTAATCTAAGACGTTTATCAGTAAGAGTATTACACACAAAAGCCGACCCTTACGCCAAGCCCAATAGCTTGCTGTCCGTAATAAATGTTAATTATTTTTTGCCCATTTTTCTACCCATCAATGTAATAAAATTGAATTTTTATTGTATTTTCCAATAAAATAATTAAATTTATATATCCATTAGTTTACTTTGCTTGTACTCTTGCTTATACCCAATGTTCAAAAAACTGTTACACACTAGTCGGGGGTAACTTTCCGCCTACCGCGTAGAACGTCTAATAGGAACTTAAGAGATTTTATCCGATTTAGACGGTTTAACTAGTTTTATAATAAAATATAAATTTAAATATATATATATATATTAACATAATATAATATAACATAATAAAATTATAAAATTAAATAATTTAAAAACTTTAAATTATAAAAACTTGAAAATATCAATGTTTTGTAATTTTAAATATTTTTAAATAACATTGTTTTACTATTTTTTTATAAAACTATAGATATTAAATAATTTATCAAATCAACATATCTCACATAAGTCATAACTTATATAAAGTAAAATACTATAAATTAATAATGTTAGGATTTTGATATTTTTTAATTTATAGTGATATTAATTTATCTATAAATTAATATTTATTGATTTATCTATAAATTAATATTTATTAATTTATCTATAAATTAATATTTATTAATTTATCTATAAATTAATATTTATTAATTTATAGAAGTTTTATTTGAATTTTAATCATTTAAATTCTAGAATAAATTTAGATAATTTGATATTATTTCAATATTATATTAAATTTTTAAATTGAAAGTATCTGATTTAATTTTGAAAGTTTTATATTTACAAGCAACAAGATTTCTTTTCAAAACATGAATAACAAATACTAGATTAATTCAATTATACATCTGATAAACATAAAATAAAATTTATGATTAATAATCTCATATATTAGATTTTAAAATTTATTAAAATAACTAAAATAGAAATAATAAATATTCATAATGTAAAGTTATATTAATTCCATATATTAAATTAAATTTTTATTAAAAGGATCAAAATATATATGATACATATTCATAAAATAAAAGTATATTGGATATTCAAAAGATAAGTTATAAACTTATAAATTATACTACAATATAGTTATTTAAAAACAAAATACAATAATTGTGTGATACAATAAAAATAAAAATAAGATTTAAGAACATTTAATTTTAAAAGTAATACTAAAATAGTACATTAATATATTATCTTCATATATATATATTATATATTATTAATTTATGATATTATTGGGACCATATATTTACATAGGTGTTTCTTAAAAAATATTATCTTATCAAAATTAGACAATTTTTACATTGTAACGAGTTGAGACTATAGAATTTTATTATTTTATAATGTTTATTAATTTATAGAGTATTAATTTATAGAGGTTCTATTGTAATTACATTTAATCCATTTAATAATCGCAAATTTTACTAAATCTAATTATCCATATAATATAACCAATTTTTAAAAAATTTAATAAGTTTAAACGTTAATCAGACGGTTTAAAGGAGTATAATGTCTAGATAGTTGCCTATATCGATTTTTAGAATATTGGTTACACCTAAACCTCTTTTCTTAAGGATTATCATATTTAATTAGGGTATCAAAATTTTATTTTGTTCTATAATTTATTATTAGTGAATCTAATAATACTTGAATGTATGGCTAATTTTAGTGCAATGTACATTTGGAAGATATATTATGGCTATTTTTTTTCCTCTGATATATTATGGCTATCTATGAAAAAATGTTTAGTCGGTGAATATTATATTACGATATCTTTTAATGTGAAATTAGAGACACTCCCTTTCGTTGCTTCTTCATCTTCTTTCTTCCCATTTTATTTCTTCTTAATGTCGTTACTCGTTAGAGTTGAGCTGAAACTTATCATTTTTTATCAACATTCAGTAAGTTTACTAAAATCTTGAGAATCATAAAATGCACACCACACACTCATTTATTTTTTCAACTTAAGAAAAAAAAAACAGAGTACCTTCCACTTGTCGAGGATTTGGATATCTATCATTTTGTTCAAGATTACCACAAAATGAAGACCATTTTTTCAATTAGTGTTTGTAATTATCATAATTACTTTCCTATCCTTTCAAATTTAGGGTTTTAGCTTTAACCCATAAGACATGCATCTAAAATTTCGGCTGAAATATTATAACACACAGAGACAATGTTTCGAAAAGCAGAGAGCTTTTGTCGTAACTTCTTACAAAAATCAAAACAATTGCAGAAACAGAGGAAAGAAATGTTGGGTTTGATTCCAATATCATCACCAGGTAGTTTAAAGAAAGTACTTCAAACATTGTCTGGAAAATGGGGAGATGTAGTTGAAGATCTCGAGTGTCTTCAAGTGAAACCAATGAAAGGTGCAATGACTAATCAAGTTTTTATGGTGAGTTGGCCCATAAAGGCAAACACTTTTCACCACAGGAAGCTTCTCGTTCGTGTTTATGGTGAAGGAATTGATGATCTGTTCTTCAATAGGAAAGATGAGATTCGAACTTTCGAGGTTGTTTCTCGTTACGGTCATGGTCCTAGGCTTCTTGCTCGTTTTGCTGGCGGTAGAATCGAGGAGTTTATTCATGCCCGGGTATGTAATTTCCGGTACACTCCGGTTTATTTTGGATTAGATAAAATTATGAAGTTTGGTGGGTTTGAATTTGGCTATAAGCAGATATGATTTGTGTTTTTTTGAGGATATTTGTGTTTTTTGAGGAGATTAATGTTGAACCGGGATATATCCAATTTGGGTATGCCCGGTTTAGTTATGTACCGATTTAAGCAACTAGGAACATTGAGTTGCACTTGATGGACTATTGTATTTTTGTGTAACATTTACAAGTTTTGTTTTTTATCAGACGTTATCAGCTGCGGATCTACGTGATGCTGAAGTATCTGCTCTCGTTGCGGCTAAGCTAAGAGAATTTCATGGTATAAACATTCCTGGTGATCAAAATGTAGCCATTTGGGATAGGATGAGGTAAGTAATCTTTCTTTGTAAGATCAAGAATGCATATTGGTTAAATCAATAATAGATTCTTGAAAACATATGAATAGATATTGGCTTAGACAAGCTAAGAGTCTATGTACACCTGAAGATTTAGAAGAATTTGGTCTAGATAGAATTGAAGCTGAGATAAACCTGTTGCAACATGAGCTGCAAAATGAGAATCATGAGCAGGAGATTGGGTTTTGTCATAATGATTTGCAGTATGGTAACATTATGATTGATGAAGAAACCAATGCCATCATTACTATCATTGTAAGTTTTTCATTACTATCTTGAAACAAAGAAACCGTAACACTTTAATCATTCTCATGAGATTCTTTAACAGGACTATGAATACGCTAGCTATAACCCAGTTGCATATGACATAGCAAATCACTTTTGTGAAATGGCAGCAAATTACCATTCTGAAAATCCTCATATCTTGGACTACACTCTATATCCAGGTACTCACATTGACAAGTCGAAAAAGTAACAAATAGATTCTTAGTTTGACTAACTAGTTTGGGAGTTGCAGAAGAAGAGGAACGGAGGAGATTCATCCATAACTATCTCAGCTCTTCAGGTAAGATTCTCAATGAAACATAGTAATCTTCTTCTTCTGGTCACACAACAATCTCTCGTGGACTAATACGCCTTCTTTTTGTTAGGTGAAGAACCTAATGAAGAAGACATAAAACATCTCATGGAGAATGCTGAGAAATATAAACTAGCAAGCCATCTCTTCTGGGGCTTATGGGGAATCATCTCTGTAAGATTCTTCCTTTCTCCAATCCAGACCTAATCTATAGAGAAAACTGAGAAAGTAGTGAATTGTGATTGTGCAGGGGTATGTAAACAAGATCGAATTCGATTACGCCGAGTACTCAAGACAAAGATTCAAACAATACTGGCTCCAGAAACCGCAGCTCTTGTCTTCCTTCTCCTCTCAAGTTTATATTTCAAACACCAAGTAATATAATATAAAGTTGTAACCAAATCTAATCAAAAGCTGAATGTTTCCAAGTTCAAAACATTGATACTTCTAAATTATATACAAGAACTCAAACCTTGCCAACAACTTCTCATGAACAAGAAGATATTAAACACAATCATCGTTGGTTATGAAGAAGAAGGCTTTATAAGAGGCTGTGAAGTTTTCCCCCATTCCTCAGGACTACACTTAACCTCCATTAACAATGCTACAACTTCCTTCATCATTGGTCTCTCCACAGGAGATGGATTCACACAAAACATAGCGATCCCTAATGTCTGAAGCATTTCTTGAACTATCTGATCTGGTAATCCTTGAAGTTTCACGTCAAGAACTGATAAAGCTGGTTCGAAGCTTCCCATTTTCTTCTTCACCCATTCTACTATGTGAAGTCCGTCGCCGATTTGAGGCTCCACGGCGCTCCGGCCACTTAGAATCTCAAGTAAAACGACGCCGTAACTGTACACGTCACTCTTTTCTGTTATGTTCATTGTGTATCCATATTCTGCATAATAGCAAACGAAACCATGAGTTTTGACAAATTCGACAAAAAAATCATATTTTGTAATAGTTCAAAAGAAACCATGAATTTTAACGAATTAATTTTAAAAAAGTGCTGGTACTTTGTAATAATGAAATTGAAACCATAATATTTAACAAATTCAGTAGAAAAAAAAATAAAAAAAATATTTTTAATAATGCAATCAAAACCCTGATTTTTAACAAATTCATTAAAAACCAACAATATTTTCTAATAATGAAATCAAATCCTGATTTTTAACAAATTCATTCAAAACCTAATAATATTTTGTAATAATCCCATTAAACCCCAGATTTCTAACAAATTAACACACACACACACAACCACCAAATATAGATCCTTAATTTTGGCAAATATTAATAAACCCCAATCTATTATGATAATGCATAATAAACCCTGAAGTTTAGCAAATTCATTGAAAAACGCAATCATTTGTAACAATGCATATGGAACCCTGATTAACTTGCCTGGTGCGATGTAGCCATAAGAACCAGCGACTCGAGACATGGCATTATGATAATTCGGAGAATTCATCATCAACTTCGCAAGTCCAAAATCCGCAAGAATGGCTTCGTATTTAGAATCCAGAAGAATATTATTACACTTCACATCTCTATGAAGAATCGCTGGAACACAATCATGATGAAGATAAGCCAAACCTTGAGCAGTTCCAATAGCAATCTTATACCGAGTTTCCCAATCCAAGTTTCTATTTCCTTGAAGCAACTGTTGAAGATTCCCATTAGGGAAGTAATTGTAAAGAAGCAGCTTCACAGATTTGTTAGAACAGTAACCCAAAAGCTTCACTATGTTTCTATGTCTGATATTACCAAGAATCTGAATCTCAGCTGCAAAAGAATCAATCTTTGGTTCTCCTACTTCATCATTGTCTTTAGTTTTCCAAAGCTTCTTCACTGCTATGACTTCTCCGTTAGGCATTTCAGCTTTGTATACGATTCCTGAACAGCCTTTACCGATTACGTTTTCGTCGTTTAAGGAATCTACAATGTTGTTGACGCTTATACCGAGTTTCTGAAATGGTATGAATGTCCAAGGGTATGAGAAATCTTCAGCTGTTGATTGAGAAGAAGATGAGTTCTGAGATGACTTTTGAGTTGTGTTGAGGTGATTGTTTCTTAAAACGAGAAGCCAAGCTGCAAGAATGGCGATTGTGATTGATGCGAGGGTTACTGAGATTAAAGCTACGATCTTTGGGGATTTTACGCCTTTGTTTTGTCCATTGTGTGTTGAGCAAGTGATGCCGTCTGTTGAATGGCAAAGATTTGTGTTTTGGAGATAAGATGTTGTTGATATTGTTTTGAAGAATGGTGTTGATGGGATTGGACCAGAGAAGTTGTTGCAGGAGATGTTGAGTGAAGCTAGGCTTGTGAGGGAGCCAAGTACTTTGATGTCGCCGTGAAGTGAATTGCTTGAGAGATCAAGTGATTGTAGCTGTGTGAGGCCTGAGAAGGTTTCAGGGATGTCTCCAGTGAAGGCATTGTAGCTTAGATCGAGATTTATTGTCAAGCTTGTGACTTGGCCAAGTTCTTGTGGGATTTCACCGGATAAGCTGTTGAAGCTTAGATCAAGTAGTGTAAGCTTTTGCAGATTCTTAATGGATTTAGGTATTTGTCCAGTAAGGAGGTTGTTGTTGAGGATCAGCTTGTTCAAGTAACTGAAGTTGCCGAAGCTTAGCGGTATGTTTCCTGTGAAGCTGTTTCTGCTCAGATCAAGCTGCTCTAGATTGACAAGGTTCCCTAGCTGAGCAGGAATATCTTCGGTGAGGTAGTTATTGTGTACATCTAAGAGCTCAAGCACAGTGATGTTGGAAATCTCGTAAGGAAGCTCACCAGTGAAGTGGTTCATGTAGAGATCAAGAAACACTAGGTTCTGTAACTCGCCTATCTCTTTAGGGATCTGACCTGAAAGTTGGTTCTCTCCGAGTCTTAGCCTCACAAGCGACTGGCACTTTGCTACGCTCTTTGGTAATCCACCAGATAAGGAGTTACCTAGAAGGAGAAGCTTGCTGAGTCTTTTTAAATCGAATAGCTCTTCTGGGATTCTTCCTGTTAGCTTGTTCCTGGAGAGGTCGAGGGCGACTAGGTTCGTGCAGTTTCCAAAAGAAGAAGGAATTGTTCCTGAAACCGAGTTCTCCCACAAGAAAAAACTCTGCAGAGACTTGAGGTTTCCAATTTGAGAGGGTATGGAGCCTGATAACTTGTTTTTATCCAGCTGAAGAGCAATGAGGCTGGAACAGTTGCTTAACTCCCAAGGAATCTGACCAGTGAACATGTTATCAGACAATTGAAGCTGCTCCAACCAAACAAGCTTCCCCAAATCTCCAGGAATCTCACCGGATAAATCGTTGGCGGAGACATCAAACACCACGAGGGAAGAACAGTTGGAAATTTCCGGTGGGATGACCCCAGATAATGAATTCCCCCATAGAAGCAAGCTAGTGATCTTCTCGAGCTTACCCAGTTCCTTTGGTATGGATCCAGTGAGCTTGTTCATGTGCAAATACAAGTTCCTCAGCTCTGAGCACAAACCCAGTTGAGGTGGAATAGTACCAGAGACCTCAGTGTCATACAGAGCCAAAGTTTGTAAATTTACCAAATTCCCAAATGTAGAAGGGATTGAACCTGACAAACCACTTGCTGCAAACCCTAGCGTTGTCAAATTTGTCAGAAACCCTAGCTGGGCAGGGATAGGGCCTCCAAGATTAGGGTTACCACCAAGTCTGAACTGCTGAAGAGAGACCAAAGAGCCTAAACTTGAAGGAATTGAACCATTCAACAGATTGTCCTGAAGACAAAGAACTTGCAAAGAAAATAGATTTGATATCTGTGAAGGGATTGAGCCAGAGAGCTTGTTGGCGTTCAAGATAAGAAACTGAAGAGAAGAGAGGCGGCCAAGCTCTGATGGGATTGGACCAGAGAGTGAGTTTGAAGAAAGGTCAAGAAGCCTGAGATGGGTGAGTTTTCCAAATGAAGGCGGGATGGGACCAGAGAGGTTAGTGGAGGAGAGGTTCAGGAACTGAAGAGAGGAAAGAGAAGAAAGGTCTGGGATTAAAGACAGGTTAAGGAAAGTGTCGGGTATAGAGACAGAGATAACTCTGTTGTCTGCAGAACATGTAATGCCATACCATGAACATGGTGTCTGGTCTTGTGGGTCCCATGAAGAGAAGAGTGATGATGATGGTCTCTTGAGAGAGAGAAGAGCTTGACCATCTGATGAAAGAGAAAGAGTGGGTTGAGACATGGAGACCCATGAACAAAACAAGAACAAGAAGAAGAAGGAAAAATGAGTTGGCTCTCTTTCCATGGTGAACAAATGAAAGTGTTGCTGAAATGATTAGTGATCTGATTGGTGATGGTGTTAATGGAGAATGAGAAAGAAAGAAAAAAGCAAAGTTTGTCTTCTTTATCTTTTTCGTTGAAATTTGAGGAGACAAGAAGCATGTGTAAGGGCTTTGTGTTTGCTTTGGGTTTACACTAAACCATTGCAGAACAAGAACATCAAGAGCTAACCATGTGGAGCTAAGAGTGAGGTCTTCTTCACACTCTCTCCCATTGAGAAAACTCTCTGGCAGGGGAAAACTTTAGCCGGAAAAGGTGGTGGTTGTAGTGGTGGCTACGGCGGAGGTTTAGAGGTTGATGAAGGCAACGTTGGACTTTGGGACTCACTTTTCTCTCTCACTGTCTCTTGCTTCTCGTTTGTTGTTTGCCTTGGGAAGACTAATTATAATACACAGCTTATTATATTATACTATTATATAGTTTTTTTAGATTATTATACTGCAGTGATTTTGGCGCCACCGGATTTTCTTCCGTTTTTTCGTGGATGTGTGTGCATTGCAATATGTATCTATATGAATACTCTTATGAAAATATTCAAACTTTTAATATCATCACCTCTACATTTCTTAAATAAACAAATTTGTTGTATTTTATTTCAAAACCCAAGGTGTTTATTCTATTAGTCTATCTTTCAGAAAATCAAGGTTAATTATTATGCTTTGCTTTTAATAAAGTTATTCACAGACCAATGATTTTTGAAGAAATTTAAGTGTATTAATTTGTTTTCTGAATATAAATATAAATAAGTTTTATAAACCACTAATTAATAGGATTGTAATACTCCTGATTTTTTTTATTTTAATCATAACTCATAAGGATGGGGATTTCTTGATACCAATAAAATATAGAAAATTACTACGTCTTGATTCAATGTTTTAATAAATAAATAAAAAGTATCAAACTAATACCATATAATACTCTCATGTTCGTTATATTAACGAATATTATATATAGATAAAGTGAAAGAAACTTAAAACTTTGAATGTTTCGAAAATAAAAGTAGGTTATGTTGCATCCACACATAATCTAGTGGTTTAGTGTGATGATAAAAACCAAACCACGAAGCAATGTAGCTAACTTAATAACAAGGCATGTTATTTGCTCTTGTCTTCTTCTCCCTTATTCTTCTCCTTTTGTCGGTTGTTTCTATCTGTTGGATCGTCTTATTCACTCACATTTTTACTCTCTAATGTAGATCAATTCATACTCACTAGTCACGATCGAGATTATCAGAAACTGGTTGCACTGTACAGTATATACATGTATATCAATATATGGATTGTTTCTATTTAGCATGCAAACTGATCTGTTTTGCGGGATGATTACATTTGATATATAAACTACATAAATTTGAGTTGCATTCTTGCAATTTTGATCGATGGGAAAGATCCTGTTACCAAAGCAATCTAAGGATGTTTTAAGATTTTTCGTTTATTGTACTATTACTAATTTGGTTAAACTATGTCATTCAAGTGTAATATATTTAGAATTAAGAATATTAATATTGAAATTTGCAAAGATCATGAACTTATGAGTAATTTTTTTTTTCCAAACATCTCTCTTATATAACAAAAAAATTTACATGTACAATATGGTTTATAGATTCAAAAATCTATGGTAAAATCTTTGCAAAATATTGATCGCCACTTTAGTTTCGTTTTTGTAACTAAAATAAATCTCATTAATTTTCAGTGAAACTATTTTGTTAATTTTTTTTCGTCAGTAACATACAATATGCAACAAGAACACTAGTTTAAATTACTAGAGGCTACAACTAAATTCGCTTAATTCATCCAAAAATTTAGCGCATCCTCTAAAAAAGACTGACAATGAGGTTAATTAGAAGAAGAAAAAAACATTAGCATTCGTATGTTGTAGTTCATTTGGTAAAGTAGTTTGTTTCAACAAGGGTTGTGTTTGTAAACTCTAATTTCAGATTTGAAGAGTACTAAAAACGTATTATATTATTTATCCCGAAGAAATTATAGCAGAATATCATAATTGTTTTTCTTTTATTAAATAATTTAGGAGTATGGATAGGGAACACAACTGATGAGAGGCAGCATCGGAGACGGTGAAAAAGTTAAAAACTTAAAAAGTGAGTTTGGAGGGGAGCCCCTTTTGCTAGTGTCGTGTTTCTTTGATTAAACTAATGGGGTAGGGTTTTTTATGTGGTAAAATTAGTTTTATTGATTAAAGAAACTGTCAAAAACCTATGAAAAAGAATCATGTTCTAAAAATTTCCGTCTAATTCCGATTACATTTTGGTTAGTCGGTAGACCTACTTTCGCCGCTTTGATTAATGATTAATTTCTCGAAAAAGTCAGTCAACCGATTACTCCCCATCTAATCCAATTAATCCCCGCCTAATCCGATTATTTTTGACATAATCATCTATAATCCAATTATTTTTAAATTTTCAAATATAAATTTTTTGTTTTTGTTATTAAGATATTTATATTGATAGTTTCTGATGTTTCATAATAAATTATGTTAAAATTATAAATAAAATCATAAAATAAATTATTAATACTATATTTTCATGTATTTACTATAATTTTAAAAACAATATTATTTAAAAATTTAATATAATGGATAAATATATTTTAAAAATATTAAAATAACCTAAAACTAATCTCCAATTAATTTTCGTTTACTCTCTGATTAATCTTCTAGACGCTAGATTTACCTTCGACGCCTAACTAGCGCCTAACAATTTTTAAAACATTGAGTATAAGTAATTAAAACTATACTTAAAAATTAAAATTACATTACCGAAACAGATGAGGTGGATGCGTTTTGGGAGGTGAGCAGAATCAAATATTGTTTATTAAAAAATAAATCACTCACATGAAGGAAATAGCTATAAATCTATAAAACAAGGGAGTATATTTTAGTTTTTGACCTTGTGTACATGATACTTTGAAAAGGATACTTAAGCTTTGCTTAGTAAAAATATTAAATCAATACTAGTAATTTTTTTTAATATACTTAATCTTTGCTTAATAGTAAAAAAAAACTAAAAATATTAAATCAATACTAATATTTTTTTCCAAAGTCACATGTCTCTATCTCATTGTTTTGGGTAAGCATCTACCTGAGTAACCTGACTTGAAATCAATCCAAAAGGATAAGAACTATTGTAGGCGGCGATAGAGATTTTCATTGAACATAATTACTAGCTAGGGTAACTAATGATTTAATTAAGCATATTAGTTTGTGTAGCTAATTTGTCTGCATGCACGCTCCAAAAGCAAATGCTTTAACGCGGCCGCTAATGAATGGTTGTTCTAGTTGATCTAATTGTAAAATAATATTACTACTAAAAACAATCTATGTTTCCTACGGTAAATATCCAAAGAAAATGTTGATAAACTTGATATGTATATAACATTATAACAACACACAAGCCAAAGAACTCACTGAGATCCAAAAGCTCGAAGTATTGTTTGCCATAATATATAATTTATGACACAAACAAATGATCGAAGTGGAGATCAACCTCCAAGTTTCTACTACTCACGAGTACACAACTTAGATATTTCACAATCTGTGAATCAAAGTCCGACCATCAATGTATTGAATATTACTATACGAACAAAAACAACATTTAATAGTAGTGTGTTAGTCCCATGCTAAAAAGTTTTGGTCGGTGAGACATCCAAACAAACAACATTTAGTTGTCAATGTCATAAGAGTCAAGACATGCATGCTTGCTTAACCGTGCGCTGATATGAAGGAAGATGGATTCGAAAAGAAAAAAAAACAGATTCATAAATCTTTCAACGAGCTCTTAGATCCTGTCATAAGACGTGCTTGCTTAGCGGTCTCCACCATTCTTTGCCTTTTGTAATCAAATATAATCATGAATCCATAATCTTGTTGAATCTTTAAATCACATATATAAGTGTGAAATGATACAAAAGATCCATATCTTTGATGTGTGATCTGTTGAATTTGAGATTTCTTAGGTGGGTGTATAGATACTGTTTTTGCTGCCATTTCAAGTCTTGGGGCTTTCTCCTTTAAACACATTTATATGTTTTTTTGTGCTGTCCACTTCCAAAACATACTTACCACCGCTATAGGTTACAATGAATTCACAAAGATGATACCAAAAAAAAAAAAAAAACAAGAGAGCAAAATGTAACACAAATCATCAATTACATGAACCGAACAAGATCCTAAAGAAATAAACGAACAAAAACAAAAACTGTTCGAGTTACCACAAGGAAAGACGAGAGATAGACCACCCCTCATATTCAAATTACACTTGAATGGTGATAAAGTGGTTGGTCTATCTTCTTCGATCCAAACCATATTCATCGCTGACAAAATTACACTTGAATGGTGATAAGTTCAATGTTTCTTCCACTGAATCATATTATAGCGCTGATTCTGACGATGACTACCAAGAGATCAACCAAGGTCAGCTAAATCTGATTTTGATTTTTTGCAGACTCTTTTTGTAACAAAATCTGAACTTTATTTACCAGAATTTGACTTTGGAGTTATCAAAGATGAATATCTTAATACTGATGGTAATGTGATTGTGTTATAGTTCAGGTTCCTAATTTTTCTTATATTTAAAACTAATTTCAGATGGGTTTAAGCTTAGAAGAAGAAATTCTGAAACTTTGAGAGTTCAGTGTATGGAAACCAAAGCAATCAGGTCTTTTGATTTCTTTGCTTCTCTTTGTATTCTCAATGTTGTATTTCTGAATTTTTTTTCAGAAATGTATTTGGCTTGTTGCTTAAATTCACCTGTAGTGAGTGAGTCCTTGGTATGTGGGTTTGATGTAGCTAGAATCTGTGCTGGGACATTGAATGTTGGAGGAAGAGTTCCACCAGCTGATTTGGATATTGATAGTTGGTTGAATACTGCTGAACCTGCGGACATTTATGTTCTTGGGTTTGGTTTTTGTTCTTTGAATATTTCGCTTTAACTAACATGGTGAATCAGTTCTGTATTCATTGTTTTATGATTCAAATGCATCTTGCGGTTCAGTCTTCAGGAGATTGTTCCCTTAAATGCTGGAAAAGTTTTGGGTATTGAGAATGACCAGACTGCTTCTGAATGGGAGAATATGATACGAGATGATTTAAGCCGAGTTAGACCTAAAAAGCTGAAGATTGTAAGTCATAGTGATCCCTCTTCTCCATCGAAGTTTAAGCAATCGGAAGAGATCTCTTACAGTTCATGATATGTTTGGTGAAACCAGTCATATGATGCTTGAAATGAGATTTATTCAATGGTTAAGAAACCCAACTCTGATGGAAGGCACGGACATACCGATATTAAGCGAAGATTCACTTGCTAGTATAGACGTTTCGGGCTCTACCAATGATAATGCATCTTGTTTGCCAATACAAGAATATCTACAAAGGCGATTTCCATCACCAAATACGTCAGACAGCTCTCTCTCTCTCTCGACGCAGATTAATACGCAAGCACATAAGAAACTTTTGTGTGTCTACTGTTGGTGTTGGTGTTGGTCTTATGGGCTACATTGGTAACAAGGTCTTGATATCTCTTATTAGTTGCTCCAAATAAGTTATTCAACATTTTTCCATAGTAGGCAAAAACGGTAAGTGTGGAATAACGTTGGATTGGTTAGGTGTGACCTCATCATTTGGAATGGAAAGGGAATGAAGCTTTTAAGTTACAGAAGGAACGAGATTAAACTATCGGATCATCGGCCTGTCACAGCCACGTTCTTGGTCAAGGTTGAGGATGTAGAAACCTCAAGGCCATGAAGCTTTTTCAGACGTCTACATACATGTTCTCTCCGGTCAGATTCTATTTTGTGTAAAGAGTGATTTTACAACTTGTAACTGATTTCTGTACATTCGATAATTATCATTAAATGAATGTATAAATAGCGTTCATATAAAAACATAAATACAATTTTCTGTAAATACATTTTTTTGTGATATAAACAAGCACAAGGTAATAATTAGTTTAGATAAACATAAATAAACTTATACTTCCTCCGTTTCATCATTTTGACACATTTCACACAAATTATGAAAAAAACAAAATTTATACATATACACCCCTATTTAATAAGTGATTAATAATTTATTTTTCTTAAAAATATATATATAGATAGCTTTGAGTTGAGGGTAAATTAGAAAATTTATTTGAAAGTCACATTAAAAACATAAAACTGAAATTTTACGAAAATTAAACTATAAAATGATTTTTTGAGAAATCGAGGAAATATGATTGATAGAAAAACAAATTCTTTTATTTTTTTGCTCAAACAAAAATTCTCAACTGCTTTTCTCCAAAATATTATCATCAGAACAAATCCTGAATGTAAAAATGGTAACTAATGGGCTTAAGCCCAAATCATACCAATAATTAATTACAGTAACATGGACTTAAGCCCAAAAATATCTTCACTCACTACACTTCTTTACTTCATCTAGGGCATTTTTGGATTCGCATCGGTTTCGGATCGGGTTGAGTCGGATTCGGATTATTCGGATATTGGATTTTATAATCCGAACACTATCCGATTGTATATTCGGATCGGATTTCATCCGATTCGGATCGGATAACAGATTTTATATGTAACCCGATAAAAACCCGAATTTTTTTCGGATTCGGTTAATAAATCCGAATAACTGGAAAAATCCGAAAAAATCCGAAAAAAATCCGAAAAAATCCGAAAAATCCAGAAAAAATCCTAAAAAATCTAAAAAACAAATCCAAGTTTTTTTTTTAAATAAATAAGAAATTTAATCAAAAATAAAATTTTAATTGAAAAGTATAAAGAAACATTTTTGAATATATCATATAATTATAAATATTGATAACTAATATATATTTTGTATATTTAAGAATATATATAATTATATATAACTATATATATTATATATTTTGGATATCAGATCGGATATCGGATCGGATTTGGATTATAACCGAAACCGAAATTTTTTAGAATAAAAACCGATCGGATTTTATAAGGTGTTCGGTTCGGATTCGGTTCGGATATTTTCGGATCGGTTTGGATCGGATTTTCGGATATCGGATTTTATGCCCGGGCCTAACTTCATCACTCATTTTATTTTTCTATCTCATTTTCCCCAAAAAAAAAAAAAAAGTGACAATCAAATCCTCATGAAAATCCACAGAGCTTAGTTTTGTTTAGTACTCTCAACACGACGAGTTGACTCAGATCACAAACAATGGGAGGAAAACAAGACTCAACCAAATCAGAATCAATGGCGACGACGAAAACAACTCCAGATCTACTCAACACTAGCTTCTTCTCATTCAAATCCCTAAAACTGAAAACGAAGCAACAAGAACTCTTGATCCGAGTCTCGATCCTCGGTCTCGTCTACATCTTAGCTTTCATAGCTCGTCTCTTCAGTGTTCTTCGTTACGAATCAATGATCCACGAATTCGATCCGTATTTCAACTACCGTACAACACTCTTCCTCACAGAGAAAGGCTTCTACGAGTTCTGGAACTGGTTCGATTCCGAGAGCTGGTATCCACTAGGTCGAATCATCGGCGGTACTCTTTACCCCGGACTTATGGTCACCGCCGCGTTACTCTATTGGACTTTACGGTTTCTCCGGTTCTTCGTTCATATACGCGAGGTTTGTGTGTTGACGGCGCCGTTTTTCGCGTCGAATACAACTCTGGTAGCATATTTTTTCGGTAAAGAGATTTGGGATAAAGGAGCTGGACTTGTTGCAGCGATTTTAATCGCGATTTGTCCTGGTTATATTTCTAGGTCTGTTGCTGGATCTTATGATAATGAAGCTGTTGCGATTTTCGCGCTTTTGTTGACGTTTTATCTGTTTGTTAAAGCGGTTAATACTGGTTCGTTAGCTTGGGGTCTTGGCTCTGCGTTTGGTTACTTTTATATGGTTTCAGCTTGGGGAGGTTATGTGTTTATTATTAACTTGATTCCCCTTTATGTATTGGTGTTGTTGATTACGGGAAGGTACTCAATGCGGCTTTATATTGCTTATAATTCTATGTATATCTTGGGAATGTTGCTTGCCATGCAAATTCGTTTTGTTGGTTTTCAACATGTTCAATCTGGTGAGCATATGGCTGCTATGGGTGTCTTCTTGCTGATGCAGGTTTGTTCTTTTTCTCTTGTTAGTGTTAAGAGTGTAAAGATTCAATCTTTGCTGATCTGATTTTCATAATAAGTTTGATTTTGCTTGTGTAGGTGTTTTACTTCTTAGATTGGGTTAAGTATCAGCTTAATGATACCAAGTTGTTCCAAACGTTTTTGAGGATAACTGTTACATCTGCTATTTTGGTTGGTGGTGTTGCTTTGGGTGTTGGAACTGCTTCTGGCTATATATCTCCATGGACTGGTCGGTTTTATTCGTTGCTTGACCCGACTTACGCCAAGGATCATATTCCTATTATTGCTTCTGTTTCTGAGCATCAGCCTACGGCATGGTCTTCTTTCATGTTTGATTACCATATTTTGCTCTTCCTTTTCCCAGCGGGACTTTACTTCTGTTTCAAACGTTTGTCAGATGCTACGATATTTATCGTCATGTATGGTCTCACCAGCTTGTATTTTGCTGGTGTCATGGTTCGGCTTATTCTCGTTGCCACTCCAGCGGTTTGCCTTATCAGTGCTATAGCTGTCTCTGCTACTGTCAAGAATTTAACTTCTCTGTTAAGGACAAAACAAAAGGTTCCCCAGTCTGGTTCCATGAAAGGAGCTGGTAGTTCAAAAGCCTCTTCAAAGGTGAGTCTTTAGTACCCCTGTTTCCACTTGCCACCTACTTTGAACTGTAACACGCTTTTCTGGTTAAACGAGAACATTTTTAATACTTGTCTCCTATGTCTTAGCAGGTCACACTTGATCAGTCTCAACCTTTCCAGAAGAATGGTGCTATTGCTCTTCTTGTTGGTGTATTTTATTTGCTCAGTAGATATGCTATTCACTGCACATGGGTAACATCAGAGGCATATTCATCTCCCTCAATTGTCTTAGCTGCAAGAGGAGCCCATGGAAACAGAATTATCTTTGATGATTACCGCGAGGCATACTATTGGCTTAGGCAAAACACTCCAACTGATGCTAAGATCATGTCGTGGTGGGACTATGGGTACCAAATCACTGCCATGGGAAACAGAACTGTCATCGTCGATAATAATACCTGGAACAACACTCATATTGCTACTGTTGGACGTGCCATGTCTTCTTATGAAGATGAGGCATATGACATCATGAGGTCACTTGATGTGAACTATGTATTGGTTGTCTTTGGTGGTGTTACTGGCTATTCATCAGATGATATCAACAAGTAAGTCTTTTAACTCCTCTTACGTATTTTCCTCTTCTCGTTTACTATTGAAAATACGGTTATTGTTGTGTGTCAACCCTGTATTGATCATCTTTAAACGTGGGTTAGGTTTTTGTGGATGGTGAGAATTGGAGGTGGAGTATTCCCAGTGATCAAGGAACCTGATTACCTTGTGAATGGTGAGTTCCGTGTAGACAAGGGTGCATCGCCAAAAATGCTGAATTGTCTCATGTAAGTTTCACCCTCAGGACTATATTCTCTTAGCATATATATAATTCATCTCCCAAAAAATGAGTTAAAAGTTTGAACACGATGCAGTTCATCATAAGCGTGTTTTCGTGTATAGGTACAAGCTATGCTATTACAGGTTTGGTGAGCTGACCACAGAATATGGCAAGCCAACTGGGTATGTCAAAGACTTATACTTGCATTTTGAAGATAGTTTACTTTTCGATATGATGAAAAAAAAAACTTAACTTGGGTTGTTGAAATTATTGTATTGGCAGGTATGATAGAGCAAGAGGTGTGGAGATAGGGAACAAAGACATCAAACTAGAACACTTAGAGGAAGCCTACACAACATCCAACTGGATCGTACGTATTTACAGAGTCAAACCTCCTACGAATAGGTTGTGATTTTTTGTAAGGCTTTCATCTCACAACGTTGTTTTTTAGATAGTTGATAGTTTTGAGGAAGAACAATACAATTTCAGATTACTTTGGATTTTGTTTTATCTTTATTGAGAGAACCATTTTTGTAGCTTGTTGAACTTGAAACCTATTTGTATTGGTTTGTTTATCTCATTTTAAAACAGGTTCTGATATTTAATCTTGCTTAGAAAATTGATTGAACCCGTTTTAAGAACAATTAACCATATAGAATCATGACGCTACTTGAATTTAAGGTCCTAAAAGTAAATCAAAACCAAACTGAAAGCAAAAGGTAAAATAGTCAATCTAAAAGTGAACTGTAGAAACCTTATAACTAATTCCTACGATGTGGGTTCCATAGCGGCGGTTGTGGTGGTGGTGGTGGTGCCATCATAGGTTGCACACCGCCGTAGAGTTGGACGGGAGGAGCAGGTTGATATAGTGGTGGAGGAAATGTTTGTGGCACAATGAAATTAGGGATAGGCATTGCTCTAAAGATGGGATGTGGTCGGAAACTGTATACTCCAACTGGAGGATGTGGAGGTAACATTGACGCTGGAGCTGGAGCTGGAGCTGGAGCGGCTTGATGAAGTCTTGGTGTTGGAGTTGAAGAAACAAGTCTATCCTTTTTACACTGAGCCAGAGAAACATAGATCGGTTTTTTTCCCACCATCTTCCCATTCATCTTGAGCATCTGTGTAAAAAATTTAGTTAGACTTGAGTTCCTTCATCAATAAGGTAACACTTAGAAAAAAACATTACTTAGGTTTACAAACTTACAGCTTTAGAAGCTTCTTCACTCGTTGAGAACTCAACAAATCCAACACCTTTGCTCATATTATTGGAATGGACCATGACCTACAAAATTCACACGTTAAAATCTGACTAATTCTACTTTAATAACAAAATCAAATGAAACTCTTTACGTACCTTGCATGAAGTGATGGTTCCAAACTCAGAGAACAAATCTTGAAGCATTTTATCATCAACAGAATCTTCAAGATTCTTCACATAAAGATTCAAACCTTTACGATTTCTCACATCACGTCTTGCTTTCTCTAGTTGGTATTTAGAGAGCAAATCCTCAACTCTATTTTGTTTCCTTTGAGCCCTTCCAACATACAATTCCTTCTCATTGACTATTGTCCCATTCATCTTCTCTATCGCATTAACTGCAGCCTCAGAGTTCTCAAAGTTGACAAATCCGAATTTCTTAGACTTACCTTCCCCATCTCTCATCACCACTGCGCTAGTAATCTCCCCAAATTCCTCAAAAATCTTCTTCAAATCAGCATCAGTCGCAGTCTCCACCAAGTGTTTAACATAAACATTAGTGAAAACTGGAGATGCATCCCATTGACGACGGCTAATGAATGGAACAACATGAATATGATGATTTGGGGAGTTACATGCGATATCGACTGATAGCTCTGAGTAGAATTGGACAAATCCGTATCCTTTTGAAACTCCAAAAGAATCGTAAACCACTTTGCTAGAAACAACTTCTCCAAATGAAGAGAACATGTCTGAAAGTTGCTTTTCGTCAATTGACTCATGTAGTTTCTTGACGAACACGTTACCTTGGCCACTCCTTCTGTTGCTAGGATCACGTTCTGAAAACATTATCCTCATTGGTTTTCCCTTTAACTTATTATAGTTCAGTTCCTTCATCGCATACTTGGCTGTTTTCCAAAAAGAAAAAAATAACCATGAATACTACAAATTTAAATCGAGATCGTGTAATGGCCAAAAAAATACAACAAACCATATTCGAGAAATCGGTCTACGCGGCCGCTTAGATTATCGTGTTAACCATTTTTTTAAAAAAAAATAGGTTATATTATAGAAATAATTAGATTTATCGAATATTTGATTATTAGATATGCAGCACAAACGAATTTAATATATATGTTTTTAA
The DNA here is from genome assembly GCA_963854855.1 of Nasturtium officinale. Taxonomy (NCBI): domain Eukaryota; kingdom Viridiplantae; phylum Streptophyta; class Magnoliopsida; order Brassicales; family Brassicaceae; genus Nasturtium; species Nasturtium officinale. Next base: position 10,159,171 of record OY978500.1, read on the forward strand.
TAAGAAAATTAGTAAAATGATGTCATTTAAAAAATAAAACTTAATATTAGTAAAATTTTTAAATTATTCAATTTTATAATTTCGTTATATTATATTATATTTTGCTAATATATATATATATTTATTTTTATTTTTATTATAAAACTATTTAAATTCGAGTAAAGTCTAGTGCTTTCTTGACAATTGACAACAAATTAACATCCAACTAGTAGTAGCGTCTAAAGTTTTCTTGAATATTGAAAACAAATTAACATCTAAACATGAATCCATTATTCATCAGATGTCATTCAACTTAAACTCCTTTCTTAAAATACCCTAGAAACATTCAACATGATTATATGAATATAAACAAACATGTAGAATTTTATGATTTACCTTTGGAATGATGGTTGAAATTAATATATCCATAGCCAAGAGAGGATCCATTGTTTCTATCGCGACAAATTTTGACGGAGTAAACATCATGTGTTATATCATTGAATACTTGGTATAATTCACCCTCATTAACACCCAGAGCCAGATTCCCTACATACAAGGAAAGCTTCTTAACTTCGTTCTCCAAAGCCAAGGCAAGCTTCTTAAGCTCGTTCTCCAAAGCCATGTTATTAGCTTCAACGACGTCAAAGATTAGGAAATAGAATATTTATAAGGAACCAATGCAATACTAATGGAAATCGAGAAAGGTTAAATTAAAATACCGAATATTTAATTAAAATTTGTTTGAGATTATCTCAATTTATTTGAGATTATCTCAATTTATTTTATACCTTAATTCGTTAAAAAGAAAAAGAAAGTAAAAGGACTTAATATGTAAATAGAGAAACATGTGAAGATTTTTTAGCCGTCGTTGAACTCTCCAACCGCGTTTGAGTCTCGGACAACCTTCAAGATTCTTCGCCAGAGTACTCACCGTCGTAATCGCCGCCGCTGAGAAATGACTGTTCCCGACGGCGATGATCGAGACTCTGAATCCGTTATAGAAACCGAACTAATGTTTCTCCGTAATCGCGTGAAGGTACTTGTCATCAAATTTTGTGCCTCTTCGCGGTTTAGTATTTCGTTAGTGGAACGATTGTTCCTGAAATTGAAATTGATATTGGTTTTAATCTTTGGTTTAATTCTCCAATACAAGTGTTAAGATGATGTATCAGTGTTGTTAGTTTTGGTGAAGTAGCACAAATTTATTGATTTTGATTCTTGTTTTTTTTATACATATCTCATCAGGAGTTAGAGTTGGAAAATGCTGAATTGTTGTCTCAGGTTTCAAGTTGTAAATGCCAACAGGTGAACTATATTCATACTGTTTTGATTAACTTCGGACTATTTCGTTTCGAAAATTGCCAAGGATTTCGATGTTTTATGTTGTTAGATGGAAGTGAAGCGTGATCTATTAGTGTCAGATTCTAGCAGCTTAGTTAGCAGAAGAAGGAGAGTTAGAAAAGGAGATAAAAGCTTACCGAGTCATCTTATTTCAAAGAGATATATTGCTTTGAAAATTATGTATTTTGGTAAGAGGTATGAGCTATGTTTTTAGGTTACTTCCCTTCTCCTCGCCATGTCGTTGTTCCTAATCGTATAAATGAATAACATTTCTTGTTATAGATTTTATGGCTTTTCGGCTGAAGCACAAATGGAACCAAGTATTGAGGTTTGGTTGTGTTCTCTTTTTTGTTTTTTTGTACTGATGATTAATTTTTGTGTTACAACGTGAGTGATTTGTGTACTTCCTTCTGTAGTCAGAAGTTTTCAAAGCACTTGAAAGGACACGGCTTTTAGTGGGTGACAAGAAACAGTCTAATTACTCGAGATGTGGGAGAACGGATCGGGGTGTTTCCTCGACAGGGCAGGTATTGTATCATAACGCCCAATAATTTCTCTTGATCTCACTTGGAATTCTTGTAGATCACTGGTTGTCTGTAGTAAATGATCTTAATTTGTCAATGATATACCTCCCATAGAATCATCTAGTCTCATCAGTTTAGGAATCATTTTCTCATTGTGCCGGTGTTTTCCAAAACGTCGTAATAGGAGGGCTCCCTAGTGTCTCTAAGGTAGACTTGTGGAAGCAATGCTCATACGTATTTGATTGTTAATGCAGGTGATTGCTTTGTTTTTAAGGTCCAGACTGAAGACACCTCCTGGAGACTCTGAAGCTCATGTTAATGGGAGAATGGGAGAAAGTAAGTTTACTCTGAGGATATATTTCAGTTTAGTGATTTCCCCCTTCTTAATGGTGTTGCTGTAGTTCTCTACTTTCTCTGGTTTTAGGACCAGAATATGATTATGTAAGAGTTCTGAATCGTGCTCTCCCTGACGACATCCGAGTTATTGGATGGGCTCCCGCTCCTATTGACTTTCATGCAAGGTCTGTTCTTTACCTTGTCCATTTCCTTATGTTCATGTGTGCGCTATTCTGCGCTTCAAACTTCAGTTTACATGGTGAACTATTATTGGAAGGTGTATGTTTTACTTTCTTTTTTGTTTCCTTGGGTACAGGTTCAGTTGCTCTGCTAGAGAATACAAATATTTCTTCTGGAGAGAAAACCTGAATCTTTCGGTGCACTGATCTCTATACTCTTTGATTAATTCAAATACACTTCAAAATTGAAACAAGGTAGATGGTTATTTTGATTTGCATTTTCCTCCAGGCCATGGACATTGCTGGTAAGAAGTTTGTTGGGGAGCATGACTTCAGAAACTTTTGCAAGATGGATGCAGCAAATGTGCATTGCTATACACGACGTGTAACTTTCTTTGAAGCCGCTACTTGTCAAAATAGGTCAGGTTTGGTAAAAAGCACATTCAAGCAAATTTTCTGTTTCTCCATTTGATAATTGCTGGCTGCATTAGTATTCTTTAAACTAGTTTTGGATGCTATAAAGACTAAGGTCAACTATACAATTCTTGCTTATTAAGACCACATGATTTTTCAGGAACTAATGGTAGACCACTAGGATTATAGGGTTTACGACTGATAGAATTGGATAAAAGGGTAGACAAAATCATGTTCTAGAAATCACAGGGACAATAGCAATTTTGCATCCTCTTGGGAACAATGTTACCCATTGCTAAACTCACACCAGTCACTACTCTATATTCACCCATTATTCTCATCATTTACTTTTTAAGTTTTTGTCTGTTGTTCCTGAAACCTCCGATGTTCTTGTTTTTTTTTTCTTGTAAAGTCATGAGGGTGCTCAGCTTTGCACTTTTACAATGAGAGGTAGTGCTTTCCTGTGGCACCAGATCCGCTGCATGGTCGCGGTGCTATTCATGATTGGGAAGGGCGTTGAATCAGTTGATGTAAGTTCTTGGACACCTTTATGTTTGTTTCAATATCCTTTTCCATCTCAATCCAACCCTTAACTCAGGGGTTTATTTTTTCTTCATATGTTGATTCTGCGATGAACTCGATGATACTTACTTACGCAGGTGATAGATACATTGTTAGACACCAAAAAAACACCAAGAAAGCCTCAGTACCTCTTGGCCTCAGAGATACCGTTAGTCCTCCGTACATGTGAGTTCGAAAATGTTAACTTCATTTGTTCTTCAGGTAATCAAGCTTGCTGTAGATAACTTGGAACTAATTTCAGATCCAGAAGCTAATGATAATAAGTAACAAACTCATTTTTCATTCCTAAAGGCGCTGCAGAGTCATTGCGGTCTCATTTCAAGAACCAGTCATTGACATACCAATTAGAGTCTGTGATTTACCAGGAGGCTCTCCGCAACTGTTTACCTGCAGGCAATGGTAAGATATCTGTTTGTCCTTTACCTTAAGTAGTAACATGAGTTCCACACGAAAGAGAGAACGAACTCAAAAAGTTTCAGTTTCAACAGATGAAAGCTTGTGCAATGTTGTTGAAAAAAAGAAGAAAGCTGCAGCACACGTTCCTTTAGTGTCTCGACCAACTGAGCGTAAGTCTTCTTCGATATCTCGCTGCAACATGTACAAATGCAAAGATTGAAGGCTCATTTATGAATATGATCCTCTCGTCTTTTGTTTCAGCTTCTTATGAAGAACGAAGTGTGAAATTAAAATCCAGACAACAAGAAGAAACATGTTCTGTGTAGTAGAATTGGGAAATCTTCATGACCATCAATTAGAACAGTGAGGCTTCTCAAGTTTGTTTGTTGTTGTTGTTGTTTAGTGGTTTACTTGGTAGTTCAAATATTGATGTTGACAAACATTAAAAAAAAGGTTCAAATATTGATTAATAGAAAAACGATTTTTATATATTTTGACTTCAGTGAGATTTGAGTAGCAATCTCCTCTGCCGGAAAAATAAAAATATAAATCTTATCTACTTCATATGATTTACTCTTACGTTAAAATTATATAAAGGTCCATACAATTCACAATTTTGGTAATCGTTCAGTATACATACAAAAAGTTAATTTTGTTCTGATTTTTACAATTGGAGATATCTGATTTGATCCTAATATAATGATTACTTAATTATTTGGCAGTAGATGCGATTACTATGATTTCAAAATCCTCATGATGAACCTGCTTTCTTCCCCAAAATTGACAAAAATAAATATATTCCTATTACAATGAACTTGAATATTTAAAATTTCCAATAAAATTTATGATTAGAAATTTAAAAGAGAAATCTATTAATGAATATTAAAATATGTTACCAACGATATGTTGGGCTAATAATTAAACACTGGAGTTGGTTTAATATGTTCCTTCGATTCCCGATGGAAATCATCAGGTTTAACTATATTTAAAAAAAATGTTGACATCAATAATATAAAATCATTTTAAAATAATTTGACCCAAACATGAAGCCGTAAAGATCATAAATGAAGTTGCAAGCGAAGCAAAGCAATCACAAAATCATGTTTGTGGCAAACGAATCAATGGAATGGCTGGAGTTTACATGGTGACACAAATATAAAAATGCATCACAATCTCTCAAATCAAATAACTCCAATCTCATTTCCTCACACCTGGTAATTTCATGTGTTTGCAAGTGTACCTTTTTTGGCTTTGTTTTGTGTATTTCTTGATATATTTTAATCGTTTCCTTTGTCGTTTTTTCTATCTTCTTTGTTACCATTATAATCTGTCCAAAACTCAAAAATAGTAGAAATATTTCACATATTATCCAAGTTCTAAAAATTTCTACCTACCTCCGATTACATTCTGTTTAATCGCTAGATTCACTCTCGCTGTCTCGATTAATGACTAATCCCTCAAAAAAAGTCAGTCAACCGATTACTCTCCACATAATCCAATTAATCCCCGTATAATCCGATTATTTTCGCATAATCATCTATAATCCAATTATTTTTAAAATTTCAAGTATAAAAAAAATTATTTTTGTTATTCAAACATTTATATTGAGAGTTTGTGATGTTTTATAATAAATTATATTAAAATTATAATTAAAAATCATAAAATAAATTATTAATACTATATTTTCATGTATTTACTATAATTTTAAAAACAATAATATTTAAAAATTTAATATAATTGATAAATATATTTTTTAAATATTAAAATAATGTAAAACTAATTTTCGATTAATCCCTATTTATTTTCTGATTAATCTCTTAGGCGCTAGACTAACTTCCCCCAAAATAACTTTAAAACACTGCATACTAAAAAGATTATATTTTCTAAAAGCATTTAGTAATTTAGTATAAATACAAATATGGGCCCATCATTAAACTGGGCGGAAACTAATTTTGTAGCCCAGCAGGTTCTCGGAAACTTCGTCACTCCTCCAAAACCAGAACTCTCCTCAAACACAATGAGATTAACCAAATCACTCAATCTTCCACTACACACAAGTCTCTCTCTCTCTCTCTCTCTCTCTCTCTCTCTCTCTCTCTCGTCAATCAAAACCCTAGCTAGATTTTCAAATTATTCGATCGCAGCGTTTGTCGCCACTGTCATGTAGGTTTGATTCATCTTCTCTTCCTAATCTTGAGAGACGAAGAGAAGTGGATCTGAGAGTCAACGAAGAGTTATCTCTCTCACTAGACCCAATCGATTCTTATTTTTGTTTCTGGAGATTTTATATTTATTTTTTCCCAATTTCCACCAAAGGATCGTCGTCTCTGATTGATTAGTTATAGATGGCGGATTCATCTCCTGATTCGTGTTTCAAAGGAGGCAAATTCAGCGCACCTGGGTTTCGATTTCATCCAACTGATGAAGAACTTGTTATGTATTATCTTAAAAGGAAGATTTGTTCTAAAAAGCTTCGAATCAATGTCATCGGTGTTGTTGATGTTTACAAATTGGATCCTGAGGAATTGCCTGGTAACAAAAATTTCATCTTTTTATTGATTATGTTTAGATTTAAATCAATTCGTGTTTTGGTTTTAATTGATTTTGATTTTAGGTCAATCGATGTTGAAGACTGGTGATAGACAGTGGTTTTATTTTACTCCAAGGAGTAGAAAGTATCCAAACGCAGCTAGGTCAAGTAGAGGGACTTCAACTGGGTATTGGAAGGCAACTGGGAAGGATCGGATCATTGAGTATAATTCGAGATCTGTTGGACTCAAAAAGACTCTTGTTTTTTATAGAGGTAAAGCTCCTAGTGGTGAGAGAACTGATTGGGTGATGCATGAGTATACTATGGATGAAGATGAACTTGGGAGATGTAAGAATGTCAAGGTACTTATACCATTATTTGTAATGTTCAAAGCTTTTCTTTTGGCCTTTCTCATTTACTTGCCGTTAATTGATTTAGTTTACTTGTATTTTGATAGGATTATTATGCTCTTTATAAGCTGTTCAAGAAAAGTGGGGTTGGTCCTAAAAATGGTGAACAGTATGGTGCTCCGTTTCAAGAAAAAGAATGGGTTGATAGTGATGGTGAAGATGCAGATGATATTGCTGTACCAGAGGAGCCTGTGATTCGTTATGAGGATGCTCGTTGTGTTGATGATAGGAGACTTTTCAATCCTGTCACTCTTCATTTAGAGGATCTTGATGAGCTTCTCAATGGAATCCCGGATGCACCTGCCGTTCCTCCCAGATGTATTAATGGTCTTGGTTCTAGTATTCCCCTGGTCAGTTTCTTCTCTCTTTAAATGAGATTAGGCTTTGTTTCTCTTGTTCATTATGTTGTGCTTTCCTCACTGGATAGATATTGTAATTGCAGGTGAATAGTGACGAAGAGCTGCAGAGCATGTTGGTGAATAGTTCTGCTAGAGAGTTTTTTCCAAACGGTCTGCCATACAACAGGCCCTCAAGTTTTGACTCATTAGAAACCGCTGAGGTCACATCAGCTCCCCAGACCTTTGGTATTCCACCTATTGTGTTTCAGAAGGAGGATTACATTGAAATGGATGATCTTCTGATCCCTGAATTTGGAGATTCTTCAAATGAGAAATCCACACAGGTCTTGAACCATGGTGAAGTCGAAGACTTTAATGAATTTGACCAATTGTTCTTTGACGTTTCCATGTCTTTGGATATGGAACCGATTGTTGAGGGAACTTCAACAGATCCGTCTTCTGTGAGTAATTTTGCTAGCAACACTTCAGTACAACAACAGCAATTCCTTTATCAACAGTTCCAGGACCATACCCTCGAGAACCAGCTGAACAACTTCATGGATCCTAGTACAACTCTCAATCAGTTCACTGACGATATATGGTTTCAAGATGATCAGGCTGTTCTCTTTGATGAACAACAATCCTTTTCTGGAGCATTTGCCTCACCTTCATCAGGTACTTAGACTCATGCTTGTCTCAAAGCATTCACCTTTGTTGTCTGCTAAGTAATTTCCCACTAAGCACAAATACTTTTTTTTTGCATGCCTCGTCTTGAATCAAAACATGTTTATGATACTCTGCTTTTTGCTAATCATTGCTAATCAAACCCTCTTGTTAAGATCTTTAAATGTAATAACTTAAGCCTAAGCCTTTCCACTGATACACATTGTGAATACTCCTCCTTTTGCTTAGGTGTGATACCTGATTCCACAAATCCTACTATGAGTGTAAATGCCCAAGGCCAGGAAAGCCAAAATGGTAATGCAAACCAGTTTTCTTCAGCTCTGTGGTCATTTATAGACTCAATACCTTCAACACCAGCCTCTGCGTGTGAGGGTCCTCTGAACCGCACCTTTGTGCGTATGTCTAGCTTCAGCCGTATCAGGTTCAATGGAAAGGCGAATGGAACGCCAATGACTACTAGTAATACAATAGCTAAGTGGTCTAGTAGGAGAAACAGAGGTTTTCTTCTCTTATCAATTGTGGGTGCCTTGTGTGCCATCTTTTGGGTGTTGATAGCCACAGTTCGAGTCTCAGAGAGATCGGACTTCTCTTGAAAGACTCATGGTAGTTTTCTTGAACAATATTTACAGGTAAAGCTAGAAGAAGAAGAAGAAGAAAACATGATCCACATTTACAGTATTGTGGAATTATTGACCAATTCTAATATGTGAATCTTTTAATATATGTACAGAGTTTGAAAGAGTAAAAAGGACAATTCTTGATAAAAAAAAAAGAGTTTCTTTTCTCCTCCATTGTCATTTGTCAATTCTTTTTTGTATGCATAGTCTTGAATTGGCCTCTTGTATTCATCTATAGATACTTGTTGGGTTTGAAGAAACAGCTTCATGCTGAGCTCTGGTGATGGTGATTTGTGGAACTGTCACTGAGCAAACTGAGTATGATCCGTATGAATCTGCAAGCTTGGGAAACCAAAGAGCAGATTCCGACAACGCAACGAGCAGGAGTTTCCTCTGTTCGACTCATAGCTCCGCTTCCAAGAAAATGCTTATCTCTGTTATTATTATTATCATTATTGATCGCTAAGGTGGTTAACGCGTTCCAGGAGTCGCCGCCACTCTTTTCAATGAAATTTCGTTGACGACTACAATAAAGTATCATTTTGAGTTTTAGAAGATTTAAATATTGGATAATGGTTAGCCAAATCAAAGCAAATCGGAAATTTTCTTCTTTTTCCTCGCAAATGTATTTTTTTTATGATTACGTTTTTGTAGTCGCCTTATTTGAGTAATCCAAATAGATACAGGTGTACGTTTTTTCTTGATTTGATGTAAATTTGAAGAATTTAAATATTTTATATTAGGTCAGTTTATACCCATATTCTAAAACTTACCGGCTAGTTCTGATTACATCTCATCTAGTTGCTAGATATATTTTCGTCACCTCGATTATTGACTAATCCCTCGAAAAAGTCAGTCAATCGATTATTCTTCGTCTAATCTGATTAATCCCACCTAATCCGATTATTTTCCGCATAATCATCTATAATCCAATTATTTTTAAATTTTTAAGTATAAAAAAATTTTGTTTTAGTTATTCTGAGAGATTTTGTGATGTTTTATAATAAATTATGTTAAAATTATAAATAAAAATCATAAAATAAATTATTAATACTATATTTTCATGTATTTACTATATTTTTAAAAACAATATTATTTAAAAGTTTAATATAATGGATAAATATATTTTAAAAATATTAAAATAACCTAAAACTAATTCTCGATTAATCCCCGTTTACTCCACGATTAATCCTCTAAGCGCTAAACCCAACCTCGCCACCCGACTGGCGTCTAGCGAGTTTTAAAACATGGGTTTATACAAAACTAATACATTTATCTATTTGAAGAAAAACATAACATTAGGTGTATGTAAAATCATCAAGTTGGTGAGTTATCCTTTAACAAAAATAATAATGATAATAATTTAGTGAGTTGTTTTTTCTTAAATGTTACAACTTTGTAAATTTTTCACACGAAAGTAAATTAAATACAAACGCAATTGTTTTTATTCTGTGAACAATTGTTATTTTAGCAGGTACGGATTAAGTATAGAATGAAACTATTTTGTAGTTAGATAACTTCTAATGTATGTTTTGCCTTGTTTGGTAACTTCATAAAACTGTTGGATGATCTTAATTAATTAATTACTTAATGTAGAAATTAGCCGACACAATAATGCTTAATATATCATATTACGGTTAACTTAGGCTTCACAGTTTTAGTAACATTTTTTTTTTATAGAATATTTCAAATTCTTAGTGACGAGCGTCAACTTTTCTTCATTCTATTACCAGATCGAACCAATGGCCGACGACAACTGTGTCATCCAAAATGTTAATTTATTAGTTATGTAGCTAGATCGAGTAAAAATTCAAAGTATCAAGTAAGTGTATTCCATTGAAATGGTAAAATCATATCTAGAACATTGAATATCCATTTGTTTAAAACACTAGACAAGCAAATGTATCTGTCTGTAAGATAAGCAAATGTCAAAATGGTTTAAAATTGATCCGATGGTGACTAGCTGGACTCACAAAATATGTTATTTTAGGTGTTTATCAAACTTAAGGTTAGATATGTAAACATTGTCTATTTAATGTGAATTTGTACAATAATACTATAAATTTATTTTCAAACGACCTAAAATACTCTACAGATAAATTGAACTACTACTTGTTTTCCACATCATATGTTTATTGTAACTTTAAATCTCCAACAATGTTTCTTTTATGTTTTTTTCTTTTGTAAATATATATATTTCGTCTTAATTAAGTTTCCATTAATGATGAATGTTGAATGATTTGGATTCATTTTCCAATTTCCTTAACTAGAAAAATAGAAAACTCCACTTAACAAATTTCCTTTTCTCCAAAGAAGCAAATAATTTATCTCCTCTTGTAAGTTGTAACTAATAATAAAAAATAAAGGAAACTCCACCAAACAAGTTTCCTTTTTTCTTTCGAATTAGCAAATAATTTTAACTTGTATTGTAATTAGAAATCAAAGACCCTTAACTTCTATAAATACTTAACATCATTAGAGATCTAACACGCAAAAAAATCTCATACAAATTTTTCTTAAAAACCTTTTCTTTTCAAGAGTAATTTCTGTGTTTCAAAGTACATTAACAATGGCCATTCCTGATAATTCCATTTCAATGTCAACCATGTTCAATGCTTTACCACATCTCCGATTAGCCACCGATGAAGAAACCCTCAAATACCCTAAACGGATCTCCGGTTTCATTTCTCCTCCGGGACTCACCCCACTCGCCACCGACTCGCCCTTATTCAACCTAATGACTAGCGGCGAAGGTGTAGCCTTATTTAAAGACATGATCTCAAAGTTAGACAGAACAAAGCTTCAGATGATGTCTTCACTTTTGACGTCAGATTCAGATTACTTCATGGAGATCGTCAGAAATAAGTACGGGTCAAGAAGCATGCAGAAACTACTTGGAAAATCAGATGACGTGGACTCGTTATTCTGCGCCGCTATAATGCGCTGCTTCCTCCACATTATGACTGACAAGTACGCAACCTACGTGGCTATACGAGCCATGGTCGTTTCGACAAGGAGAAGAAAAAAGCAATGTATGATCATATTCTCCAACACATGATTGACCTAGCCTGTAACCAATACGGCTGCATTGCACTCAACGAAATCATAATTGACTCCGAAGATCCTTACTACAGAGATCAGATGCTAGACTTTGTTGCATTCAACGCTCTCTCCCTAAGCAATGATCCTTCAGGGAACTTTGTGGTTCAAAACGTGCTTAAATTACATGACTTACGTTGCACGCATAACATCACGGTTAGTCTTTGTGGCCATTGTGTTGAGCTTTCGTTTAAGAAGTATGGAAGCTATATCGTGGAGAAGCTTCTTGAGGTGGAGGAGTCAATGGTAGTGGTCGTTGTGGAGCTTTTGGAATGTGACGGAGATAGGTTAATCAGGTTGGCGAGGAATGAGTTTGGGAATTTCGTGGTGGCTAAGGCATTGAGATTTACTAAGGAGATGTCTAGGATTGATCTGTTTTGGGATTTGGTGCAGAAGCTAATGCCTTCTCTCCATTTCTTGCGTAGGTCTCACGGAAGCAACATTGCAAATATCTTGGACTCGGTTAAGCTTCGTTGCTGAATATAATAACTGTCTTTATGTCTCAAATTAGTCATAACACTTAAATTGTTCGGTTTAGGGTAATTACAAGATTCTTGTAAGAAAAAGTTTTTCGTCACTAAGTTTGTTTTTACAAATTAAGTTTCTTGTGTTCTTATTTCCGAAAACAAAACAAACCTAAAGGATTAAAACTTTAGTATATAAGGAGGGATTTTATGATCCTAGAGCATCAAAATCCAGAAAGAGTATACACACAAGATTTGAATTGAGGAACATAAAATAATAACAACTTACAATAGTTATAAACTTATATTAAGTAATGATTACGGGCATTGATGGTAAATGGAACTTAGGTCGATAGTTGGAGATTCTCACAACAAATGTGTACTCTGCTGCAAGCTTATTGGCATTTTATTATCGAGAAGTGAAACTTTTGAGGTTAAATCTTAATTAGTTACATAGAGCTATTTCAGAAACTGAAATGGAAAGACTTACTTCTGGACAATCAGAGGCTGAATCTGTAGCCCTCAATCCTCAAATCAAGAACATTTCCGCTGTAGTTGTATACAAAGAGCTCAGAAACCTTATTCTGCTAAAATCGAGCTTGTGAATATTTTAGAAGAAAAAGAACGTACACATAAATTAAATAATGAGATGACTAGAACACGAGAATTATGCTGCTAATTTCTGCAACAAACACTGTACCAAGGCCTAGCTTGATGGACTGAAGTAACAAACACGCACTTATGAGGTAATTTTTTTTTTCCATTTCATTGTATCTATATGTTATTGTCTTCGGTCTTCTTGTGTTCCAATAGCTAGGTTGATGGAAAACAAATGCACACCTATCTTCAAACTGTTAACTATCATCTGGTTTATTATGGTAATTACAAATTGACAAGTGCATTTTTGTAGTCTATCTCTACTATATATTTGATCATCTTTGGTTAAGCTCTTACTAAAGCGTCCCGGAATCAAGTTTTGTCTTTGCTAATGTGGAAAGTTTCTGAGGCCTCAAATAGTCTCTTTTAGTAAGAAACAGGAAAAAAATGGTTAAGAAAATCACCAAGTTCAAATTTGAGTAAACAAAAGCATCAATTTTCACATAACTTATGAAATGCCAAACTTCTCTTGACTGAGCAAAAATATGTGAGTAGTTTTTTAAATTTCCCTCGTGCCGAGTTAACTTCACTAAATGAGCTGTTAAACTCATTAGAAGAGAAATTTATAACGTTTAATAGCTCAGTTAGTGAAGTTTGAGCAAAAAAAAAAGCATCAACTTTCACATAAACTTACTAAACTTCTCTTTAAATCGCAAATTTCTACTGTCTGAATTCACATGGTTAACTTCACTAACCGAGCTATTAAACTTACTAGAAGAGAAGTTAACAGCGTTTAATAACTCAGTTAGTGAAATATTATAGATAGATGTGACCGAAGAGGTTTATGTGAAAGTTGATGTTCTTTTTTGTCTCAAATTTGAAAGTCATAATTTCTTAGCATTTTCCCATTGAAATTGATGACTTCGCTAATTAATCAATTTAAAACTAAGAAAGACTGATCAACAAAATTAAATTAATCTATAACAAAAAGAAATATTAATTTATACTAAATTATGAGCTACCAAAATAAGTTTATTCCCCCGTAATATAAATTTCTTTTTACTGATTTTAATATATACAAATGTTTCTCTTCTAATTGACAAAAAAAAGGAATAAAATTGAGATTTAAGTTAAAAAAATATATTAAAACACACAAAATGATATTTTTCAGAAAAAGCTCAAACATAGATTATAACCAAGAAATTAAGTTTTAGAAAAGTGCTTATAAATTTACAAGTTGACAAACAAACAAACAAAAAAAGTAAGAAAATAAAAATAGAAAAACTTAAGAGGAGTTTTGTTTCTCTCTTCCTCTCTCTACTGTCAAGAACGCTCCATTAAGAGAAAAGAGAGAACTGAGCTGAGCCCATCACTAATAGAGTAGACTAGCCTTTAGAAACAGAGCGACGGCTGTTGAAAGTCCAAACCTTTTTGCTCTTAAAAGCAACGGAAAAAAATTTCAAAAAGGTTGTCTCCTTAATTCTTCAATTTTTTTTTCTTATTCTTTTATTTCTAGAAAAACCCATCAAAAATTTCACAACTTTTTAACTTCTGTTGTAGCTGTGACCACTTGTGTTTTCCTTTGGCATTTTTCTCATTTTTTTCTCGGCTGTCATTAATGAGAGTTAATCATCAACTGTAACTTCTCTTTCTCTATATTCTGAAAAAACTCTAATTTTGGAGAGATTATGATGTTTGATTTGAGAAGTTAGTTTTTTCTCCTTTTTTGGGGTTTTTATGGTGGTTCTGGGTTTTACTTGGATCTGAGAAGGATAAACTTAGCTCTTTTATAATGGAGCTGGTAAAGTTTGAAGGTTTTGGTCTTGTCTACTTCATCTTCTTACTGCTTCTGTTTAATCCATTATGGCTTGTCTTTTCTAACATGGAAGGTTAGGCTCCTTCACAAATCACAATGCCTTTTAGTAATCTGAAGTTTATTATTCTTGGTTTTGTTTTTTCTTCATATGGTGAATATTTGAGAATTTTGCAATTTATTTTTGACTCAATGTTATTACTCTGATAAAGACTGATTAAGCACCGCATTGTAGGAACTCGAATTATATTCAATGATAGTGTTAAGGTTGCTAAATGCATATCTAAATTCACCAGAAAGTTTTGTCTTTTAGCTTTTTGTGTTGTTAAACACATTTTTAGAAGTAAAACTGTTTGTGTTGTTTGGTAATTTTTTCCCCTTCTTTGTGAAAGGCTAACGCTTTTTGTTTTTGTGTGTTAACAGGTGATGTACTACATAGTTTAAGAGCTAATTTGATTGATCCGAACAATGTCTTGCAAAGTTGGGATCCTACGCTTGTTAATCCGTGTACTTGGTTTCATGTAACCTGTAACAACGAGAACAGTGTTATAAGAGTGTGAGTGTCTCTCTGTGTCCACCCAATCCCCAAGAGTGTTCTTGGTTTAATTTATTTAATCTTGTTTGTTGTTTGCATCTTCAGAGATCTCGGTAATGCAGACCTGTCTGGTCAATTAGTTCCTCAGCTTGGCCAGCTCAAGAACTTGCAGTATTTGTAAGTTTTTTGCTTTAATATCGAAAATGGAAGTTAAATCAATGCGCCATAGATAACCAAAAATTTGATGGAATTGAATATGTGTAACAACTTCATATCTAGAGACTTGTAGTTTCTCATACATGATGATAGCCGTTAATGCTGGTTACACGAACTTTTTTTTGTCATTTTGAATTAGGACTTATTCAATAGCCATTTTGTTATTGTAGAGATTTGTTAATTTCTTCTCAGGTTATGATACTCTTAATTGCAGGGAACTTTATAGTAATAACATAACCGGGCCGGTTCCTAGTGATCTTGGGAATCTAACAAACCTAGTGAGCTTGGATCTTTACTTAAACAGCTTCACTGGTCCTATTCCATATTCTCTTGGAAATCTCTTCAAGCTGCGTTTTCTGTAAGAGCATCTTAGTCTGCTCTTTTCATCATGCACTGGCTTAATGTCTTGGGAGTCTTGCTCTATTAGAAATTTATATAGAATATTATTCTTCTCTGAGTTCTATTCATACCCCTAAAGCTTATCTGTCCTACCTCAACAAAGTCATTACTTGCTGGTGGGCATCTCTATATTTGAATGGCTGTAAAAGAAATTTGACTTGTCTGTTACAATGCTTAGAATACTTGTTTGATTGAACTCTGGTGTTATGTGAGGATTGTAATGTGGTATGAGTTTTTATTGCAAGGATAGTCGGCTCAACAATAACAGTCTCACCGGACCAATTCCCATGTCATTGACCAATATCACTACCCTTCAAGTTTTGTAAGTGTCATTAATTCAACTTCACTTTCTGCTCTTTTGAACTTCTTAGTCTTAATAGTTCACCTGATTTTTCATTAATTTCTTGCAAAATGCAGGGATCTATCGAACAACCAGTTGTCTGGATCTGTTCCTGATAATGGTTCATTCTCCCTCTTCACTCCCATAAGGTATGATGGAATACATACTGTCAAACATTAACCAGTCATATTGGGAAGCGGCTCTTATTCTTTGTGTTCTGCATGCTAGATTAAAGAGATACATTAAGTTAGATCAAGCATAAAAGGCATACAATTTAAAGTCTGAACCCAAGTTTCTTTTTACCATCCTAAGTAAATATAGTCAGTAGAGATACTACATAGCCCAGAATTCTATTAATTTTGTAGGGGTATATGAAAAATTTACCTGATGGCATCATAAGTTGTGTTCTTCTCCGCAGTTTTGCTAACAACTTGGATCTATGCGGCCTAGTTACTAGCCGTCCTTGCCCTGGATCACCCCCATTTTCTCCTCCTCCACCTTTTATCCCACCGCCCACAGTTCCTACTCCAAGTAATGATATGAAGCAGACATTAAAGTTTCCATATTTTGCACTCATGCTTGGAAACATAGTGGACATCTGTGTTGGATTTTGGTTGTTGACTTAATTTTGGTAAATTTATTTATAAAGGTGGGTATAGTGCTACTGGAGCCATTGCAGGAGGAGTTGCTGCTGGTGCGGCTTTGCTTTTTGCTGCCCCTGCTTTAGCTTTTGCTTGGTGGCGTAGGAGAAAACCTCAAGAATACTTTTTCGATGTTCCTGGTTAGTCATTGAGTTTGGAATATCCCAAGTTTTGTTTCGTTGGAGAAGTGATTTAGTATGTAATAACTAATTGTGGTTCTGTGATGCAGCTGAAGAGGACCCTGAGGTTCACTTGGGGCAGCTTAAGCGCTTCTCTCTACGGGAACTTCAAGTAGCAACAGATAGTTTCAGCAACAAGAACATCTTGGGGCGAGGTGGGTTTGGAAAAGTCTACAAAGGCCGTCTTGCTGATGGAACACTTGTTGCAGTCAAACGGCTTAAAGAAGAGCGCACACCAGGTGGTGAGCTCCAGTTTCAGACTGAAGTGGAAATGATAAGCATGGCTGTTCACAGAAATCTTCTCAGGCTACACGGTTTCTGTATGACCCCTACCGAGAGATTGCTTGTTTACCCTTACATGGCTAACGGAAGTGTTGCTTCATGTTTAAGAGGTAACCTCAAAAATTTAGTGGGTTGTGGCATAATGATCAAAGATTTTCATATATCATTTTCCGTGGCGCTGGTTTGCTATAGTTTTTATGTTTTTGATCTTACCCTTTTTTATTTATTTTTCTGAGACCAGTGAGTGATCTTTCTTGGAATGATTACAGAGCGTCCACCATCACAGTTGCCTCTAGCCTGGCTAATAAGACAGCAAATCGCACTAGGATCAGCTAGGGGTTTGTCTTATCTTCATGATCACTGCGACCCCAAAATCATTCATCGTGATGTGAAAGCTGCTAACATTCTGTTAGATGAGGAATTTGAGGCAGTGGTAGGCGATTTCGGGTTGGCTAGGCTTATGGATTATAAAGATACACATGTCACAACAGCTGTGCGTGGGACTATTGGACACATTGCTCCTGAGTATCTTTCAACCGGAAAATCTTCAGAGAAAACCGATGTTTTTGGCTACGGGATCATGCTTTTGGAACTGATCACAGGTCAGAGAGCTTTTGATCTTGCAAGACTAGCAAATGACGATGACGTTATGCTCCTAGATTGGGTATCACACAGATCTCTTGGTACATTTTTGGGTACTTTTGTCTACTCTAAAAACTAATTTCTCTGTTCATTTGATCTTCTCAGGTTAAAGGGCTTTTGAAGGAGAAGAAACTGGAGATGCTTGTGGATCCTGATCTACAGAAGAATTACACAGAAGCAGAAGTAGAACAGCTCATACAAGTGGCTCTTCTCTGTACACAGGGCTCACCTATGGAACGGCCTAAGATGTCTGAGGTTGTTCGAATGCTTGAAGGTGACAGTTTGGCTGAGAAATGGGACGAGTGGCAGAAAGTGGAAGTTCTCAGGCAAGAAGTAGAGCTGTCTTCTCATCCCACCTCTGATTGGATTCTTGATTCTACTGAAAATCTTCATCCTGTTGAGTTGTCAGGTCCTAGGTAAAAGACAGTAATTTATCTAACAGAAACGAGATAGAACAGAGTAAAAAATGTAGTCTCGATCTTTGTCAATATTAGCTGTTGAGTCGTCTATGCATTAGCGGTTTCGTGTAGCGTTTAGGGCTTGTGCGTTTGTAGGCAATGAACGTCAATCGCTGACGCTGCCTCAGACATCAACATTCATAATTCATTTCTTGAGCAAACCAAGGCTGATATTTGAACATAATCAACTCACACCAAGTTCTATACATTACACATGTCTTCCACTAAATAAAGAGGAAGAAAATATTGTTCGATAAACGATTTTGAGTTCTTAGTTCCAAAAGAGAAGGAACAGAACAAGTGAAACACACTGAAAAACACCAACCTTTCATTATAACATTTGCAGGTATTGCAGGTAAAAATCAAGAATCATGGGCAGGTTTTGTATTGTCCGAGGGTAAATGAGAGCCAGATGAGCGATCAGGATTCTGCGACGTGAACAGATTGGGGTATGAGTAATAGGGATCATCTTCCGTGGAAGGCAGTCTCATTTGCTGGTGGTCCTGGGGGCTGAGTCTGTCAAGTAATGAAGTCTCTGGTCTTTGGAAATCTGGAAGATCACCATAGCTGCTGACTGCTGAGTTCTGGTGATCATACTGCGGTTTCTCCATTGAAGGGAATCTCTGTGGTGTAAGATCGCCATAGCTGCTGACTGATGAGTTCTGATGATCAAAATGTAGTTTTTCCATCGAAGGAAGTCTCTGCAGCGTAAAATCGTCATAGCTGCTGACTGATGATTTCTGATGATCAAACTGCGGTTTTTCCATTGAAGAGAATCCCTGTGACGCAAAATCGTCATAGCTGCTGGCTGATGAGCTCTGATGATCAAACTGCGGCTTTTCCACTGAAGGGAATCTCTGTGGATGGTGGTTGTTCTTCTCTGAATTGAAAAGTGATGAAGTTTCTTCTCTCTGGGGCTCTGTAAGATCTCCACAACTGCTGGCTGAAGGGTTCTGATGATAAAATTGCAGCTTCTCCGTTGAGGGAGCATGGAAAGGGTTCTCAGACGGACTCTCTGGAGACTGATCAGAAGTCTTCTTGGTAAGCTCAGAGATTCTGAGTTGTGCAAGACTTGCAGCTGAACGGGCAGCTGCTGCTGCACGTTCTGCTGAGTCAGCAGCAGCTTGAGCAGCCATTAGAACATCCTGCAAGTCTCCATCGAATATTTTCCTTGGAGCATCCCTTGAAGTATCACTCTCTTTTGTAGAGAAGGGCCCTACTACACCAACGGATGGCGGAGATTCCGGAGAATAATTTTTCCTTTCCAAAGATTCCATCACAATGGGTGAAGATTGTTGGCCTCCCACGAAAGTGCTGCTTGCTTTTGCAGGATGTTCATCTCTTTTGGAAGCTAGTTTTTCAGGTAAGTCGAGAGAGTTATGTTCATAACTGGCAGATTTCACTGCCTCTGGTGCAATTTCAGGGGTAGTGCCAGGAGTTGGACGCACCAAGACACTTGGAACCTCAGGAAAGTCCAATATATCATACTCTGAATCAGAATCAGATTTCTCCTTTGGCGCTGAAAGAGAATTAAAACATGGCCTGTCATTTTGTTCCTCCGGTAATGGCAGCGTAGAGCCCCCATCAAATTGCTTTGGTCCATCCTGAAAAGAAAGAAGATGATTTTGGAAAAAACAGAGAAACTGGGAAGAAAAGAAGAAACTCAAGGGTGGGGATATCTGGACCAAAAAAACCATGGGGGTATCATTATTATGGACAACCAACTTCGAAGATCTTGAATATGAGTTTCGAGAAACAACATTGAACTGCAGATTCAGTGCCTAACGCTACATACTCGGTTTGATGCAAACACAAAGAAAGCACGTGACATGTTCTGACCAGACCCGTTATATATATGCAGAAAATATATAATAAAGAAAAGAAGAGAGAAGTACTGACAAGGAGATCTTCATGGGATTTGAAGAGATCAGTTTCTGTAGACGCAGGATCCCAATCAAGTTCATGTTCTTCTGCAATTTCCTTGAGAAGTTTCAATTTAGTTTCTGGGGAAGGTGCACGCACAGATAGCAACTCCACCAACTGTAAAATCGAATTTGAAACTTACAGAAAGCATGAACAAATTTCTTGTTTCTAATAGACTGAACCATGCAATGAATGTTAGTGATTCAACCAACAAGATGGATCAAGAATAATAATTAAAATTAGTTCTATAAATAATATGTAATCCTAAGGATTTACATAAATTTTAGTTAAGGATTCATTTACATTCTTTTGCAGCTGCACACATCAATCTATGCTGAGTTTCTACATGCTAGTCTCAAATTAGCAATTAATACCACCAATGAAGTCTGATTTACCTTACGATTGACACCAGAATCCGGCTTGAGCTCAGATGCAGCTGCAACAAATTCCTTTCCATACTTAGATACAAATAGTATCTGGACCTGTTGAAGCTCTATCAAGTCAGAGCACCTCGGCGCAGCAAAACATATACTTGAGATCGCTTCTTTTAAATCTAGAGGACATTCCCTACAAAATTTAAAATAGAAGGACAGAAGCTCAGCAACAATAGTTAAACATAGAAGACAGGTTATAACATAATAACTAACAAAAGAGGATTTTCAAGTTCAGAATTTCAAACAATGGGTAGACCAAAATGGAGAAAATTTATCAAAAAGTTGGAACCTTTGAGCCTCAATAATAGGAAGACGAACAGCAATAAGCTCACAGAAGAGCTCAAGAATCTCTTGAGCAGCCATCATCTTCTCTTCTCTTATAATATGCTCAACCTAAAACAAACTCAAGAAGTTAAGAACATTCCCAAAACAAAAACAAAAACAAAAACAAAAACAAAAGAACAAAATTAAACTAAACAAGTCCATATAACTACTATACCCGAATTCGAGCAGTAGCTTCTTGACCAGTCTCAAGAAGCTTAGCAATTTCACGACGCATTTGCTTAATCTGAGCTTCTCTTCTATTCCGGATTAACTTTATCCGAGGAATCGTTAACTTAAGCAACGTTTTGCTGTGTAAACCAAAACACAATGACTGAATCAAATACACTAAACTCCATCCAATTACAAACAAAATCCAAAAAGATTGATCCAAGTAACAAGAGATTGAAATCAGAGAATACCATTTAGCTGCTTTGAAACCCTTATTGAAGAAAGAATCGAGATACGACATGATTGATTACTTGATAACGAAGATCGATCGTAAAACCAAAAAGGCTTTTGGAACAGTCAAGATTATAAAAGATCTTCTTGATTTTTTTTTCTTTGGCTAATATGTTTCTTTCGTGTAAAGAAAAAAAATAAAAGGAAAGAAACGGTGCGTTTTGTTGATTTACCAATCAGTCAAAATCATTTATTCTTTTTATCAAGTGAAGTTGGTTGAGTTGTTAGCAACTAAACCATGTACTGTAGGTGACAATGGATTCAGATATAGGCTTATAGTATTGGACTCTACATCTGCTTAACTCGGAATCTATTGGTTTTATTGTTAAGATTTAATACAAAAAAAAAATGAAAAAAAGGTGATGAAGCGATATCGAAAATGATATATTGATATATAACTAAAATAAAATTTAAAGAGATAAGGAAATGACAAGGATACGAGTGTGTGGTTTGATAAAAAGGGTATTTTAAGGATCCGCATAGAACTATTAATCTACAATGTTCAATGGATGTAAACTTGAAGGTGGCTGATCTAATACAAGGGGATGGTTCATGGGACATAACAAAGTTTCAGGTTTTGTTTTCACCAGATCATATAGTGAAGATTTGTGCTTCTTGCCATATATTAGAAGCTGAGATAGCTTTATATAGGCATATTTGAGAGATGGTTCTTATTAAGTGAAGAGTGGGACATATATTTATTTCGAAATCTAAGGTTTGGGAGCAACTTTGTCACATAAATGTTTTAGTAACTAGGCAAATGAAATTTACATTCTATTTTTGGTCTTTTCTAAGTTTCTAAGCAAAAATATTGGCATGGGCTAATGGCAAATACTTATGTTTCCATTGGCCAAAGACGGCATGATTAAAATATGTATTTGGATCAAAATGATAAAGAGATTGTTGATTTTAAAGCAAAAGTGTGGAAGATTAAAACTTTACTGAAGATACATGTGTTTCTATGGCAGTCACTTTCATGAGCTTTAATGGTGGCTGAGTGTATGAATGGTTATGTCATTCTGATTCAAATATCAATGATGTGTATGGTATGCAACTAAGTTTCCGAACCCGTTACTCATGTTTTGTTTAGATGTGTGCCAACAAGAGATGCATTGAGTAATATTAAATCTTCATATATCATAAGTAGGTCCGGTCCAATAAAAACAGTGGCCCAAAACCAAAAAAAAAAGAATTTCATCGCATTTGTAGCTCCTAAATTATTAAAAAATATATTGGGTGGTACTAAGAAGCTCTCGTGTCCTATGGGCTGGGCTGACCATAAGCCAATTTTTTTATGAACTCGTATGGAAATTTTCGTCATATGTTCAAGTCATAATTATAAGAAAATATTAACAATATGTAATAGGTCATGTAAAAAAACAAAAAACATATGTCATGTTGTTGTTAACACATATAGCGATTTGTTTATTATTAAAATAAAAATGTCAATCAGATCTTAAATCAGTGGATGATGTGAAAATTGATGAGAATGTATGATTGGTTATTCCATGATTTTTTAGGTTTCTGATAACACAGAGATTTAGAGGAAGTTGAGTTATGGAAAGATCAACACGACGTGAAGCTTGAATAAAGAAAAGTGACTTGCTCTGAATCATGAGGGCCGAATAATACATGGCCGAGACCTGGTACATGAACAATTAAGTGTAATATTTTCTCTTAATATATTAATGCAACATACATGTGTGAGCCGAATGTTTAGCTCGAAATCGTTCATGAGATGCTATATAGGTTTCATGTGAAAGATGTATTTACACCAGTATCATGTCAGCTTGTTATTAAACTTTGGTGTATCGTCTGAGTCTTGAGGAGTTTGTGGGATTTGCATATTGTTAAGTGTGAGATCTGGACAGAATCATCTACAGGGGTGGATGGTGATTTATAATATAAGCAAATGGCCGAAAATCGCATATTTGTGGATCATATTCATCACTTATGAACAAAGTTCAATTTTACAGTTTTTATTTCTTCAATACAAGCATATTTGATTCTACTTCGGTTTAGTTTTAATTGATATAATATGAAACTAAAATCATTGTCAGTAATGAATATAAATATGTTATAAGCAATGAGAATTGTGAAACCAATATTTCAAACAAAACACCTATGAAATAAACCATGAAAAGAAACTACCAAAAGTAAAAACCAAAGTTACCAAACTAAAAATATTAAAACAAAACATAGTTAGAAAAAGACGATAATACAGTAATTTAATCATAAAGGTAAAGTAATCATATTGTAATTGAGTTATTAGTTTGTAGAGATAAATAGTTATGGTCCCTAAAATTTAGTTAATGTAAAACTTATATTCATATTTATATTGATAGAAGAATTTCAAGTGTTTTTAAAAGAAGAAAGAAAATTAAAATGTCTTTTATCATCGTCTTTACATTAATTTATCGACTCAGTTCCATTTGGGTTAATAAGATATACAACTGAGTAGTTCAAGATATATATATAGATATATATATATATATTGGTTTGGTTTAGATCAGGTTGAGTTCCGATGGTTTGCTTCGGTTTAAATAGCTCATTTGGGACATTCCATGTCATAGATCCCATAATGGAAAATAATTGCTTGTAAAATTTTATGATCACCGGCCCATAAGTTAAATCAGCTCAGTAGTATAGTAGTATGTATAAGAAATCATGGTGTAACCCAATCTCTAACTAATCATTAATGTTACAAATTCCAAAAATTGGCTACAAGAAACAAAAGAGGAGACCAAACACAGATATTAAAGAACAGGAGGTTTCAAACTCTTTAAATTGTATTGAATCGCTCTTATAGTCTTCAACCTTTGTTGTTGATAGTTTAACACCTTAGCTTAAGAGAATTAACATATACAATAAAACATTTATAAATTAATACTTGATAATTTAATATATCTCTAAATTAATAAATAAATACGATAAATTAATATTTTTTTTAAAATACACATGTCTCAATATTATTAATTTATATAGGTTTAACTGTACAATATCATTTACTGACAAAATATACTAATTATGTATAGCAAGAACATAAAGTCATGACTTATGTGTGTTTTAGGCATATCAAAGCCAACCTACTTAATGTGAAATCTTTTTATAAATGGTATTTTTTTTAAGAAATAGGCATGCACCAGTTTCCGTTGACAAGACAGAAAAATTATCTAAAATAGTTCTTCAATCCATTGAATTAAACTGTACCAGTGTTCTTCAATGACATTTGAAATGGTTGGGGGCTTGGAGCTAATTTAGAAAAAAAAGTATCAACAACAGAAGAATGACTATAGTTTCTAACTCGAAAATTATAGATCTAAAACATGGAACTTCTTGGTTTACTCAAAAGAAAAATAGAAAAAGAAAAACAAAGCTAAGAAGCTCATATTTTTGGTGCTTAAGGAAAAAGGTCATTAAAACCAAAGGCAAGACTCACGTTTGTGTGACAGGTTATTTTCAAGATGTCTGAAGACTTTTGGATGCTTCTGTGCACTCTCTCCCATTGTGAACCTTATGACTGCAATTATTAACTATTCCCTTCGTAACTCTCTTTTGGGTCCTACACCATATAATTTATACCTTATCTATACGTATAACATCTATCTCTATACATACCATTCACTAAGACCTACAATGAAATGCTTGTTTTTCTAATTATGTAATGTACATGTTCATCCATGGACCATGGTTTATACTATATATATATATATATGATGATATCTTCACAATCCACGAATGTCGACTAACTAAACATGAAAATTTCTTGAACTAACAAGACATTTTTCCACTTAAGTGAATAATTATGGGCTCCCTGTTTTTTTAACGGTGACTTAGAGCATATATATGATATATTTTTTTCATAAATCGATGATGAAAATGATTTTTCTTTTTCAGTTTTTATGCTGAACTATGATTTGTATTGAAATACTATACAACTTTCACTATATACAAGAAGTTCAATATATTTTTGAAACATAAAGTGAATCAAAATATTGAATGATGATCATTTTGGATAAATGCACAACCATATCTCAGTCATTATTGTTACGTTTGAACAGTTCTCAGATTCAAAAATATTCATAGCCCGCGAACATGTTCATTGTGAACTACAAGAATAAATTATAATGTTTTTTTGTTTTTTGTAGAAAAAATATCAGAAACTCGACGAGAATCATGTGACCTTCTTCAGGTGTGTACCACTTTTTTATCATTTATTATTATATAATACATACTAATTCTTCTCATATTTTGCTCAACTATATATACACATATATGCAGTCTTCATAAGATTATCCCATCTTTATCATAACATCACACACAACACACCTAGTACTTAGCTTGTCTTCTCCTCTTATCTTCTAGAAACTTCACTTTAAAACTTCTGTTTGAACCAGAAGTTTTCTTGTTAAAAATAAATAAAAAAACATGTCGAAGTTTCTCTGCACGTTATTGTTTACCTTTGTCGTAGTCTTCGCCGCGTGTTCTTTAGTCGTTAACTGCATTCGCACGCCACTAAGTCCGTCACATCAATATCTTTTTATCCTATGATATATAATATTAATACTACTAACTAATAATACTAAGTCCGCCACTATGCATTTTTGTAGAAGTTACGGTCAATGGTGGAGAAAAGAAAAACGCCGAGATAGAACGAGCTCAAACTCACCACAAGGTATGGCCCTGCCTCCAATGGTGCATCACTACTCTCAATTTCTTTTTATCTAATATATTTTTATTGTATCATAAAAACCAGGTTTTAATATTATAAAAATTGATGTAAAAGTATACTCTTTCTATCATTATTTATTAGATGTGTTAGGATTTGATCTAGTTTCGTTTTATAAAAAATTCTCCAATATGTATGCAAATCTTCAGTTAACATTAATCCAACAATAGTTTATTTTAAAAACTTGGTCAAAGTATTGTAAAAGCTTCCATCTTACTCATTCCTTTGTTTTTCTTCTTTTGGATTGTTTTTAATATAGTTTGTAATCATAAATTGTGTAAAACAAATCTTCAATAAACGTAGCTCTTAGATAGAAAATAATATATCTATAATACATAGATGGAGTTATATATTAAATTAAAAGCTTGTTATAATAATAGCAACCGCCTTTGATTTTTTTTTTGTCTTCTAAATCTTTTTTTCTGAACGTACTTTGGTACAAAAAATAATATACAAGCATGTTCTAATAATAGCAACCGCATTTGATTTTTGCCCTCCTAATATTTTTTTGGTAAAATTAACTTTTTAAATTTATTTATGATGATTGATGAAGAAGGAGATAGGGGAAAAGAGAGGGGTAGAAATGGAAATGTACCCAACAGGCTCAAGCTTGCCGGATTGTTCATACGCGTGTGGCGCGTGTTCGCCGTGTAAACGTGTGATGATTAGCTTTCAGTGCTCCGTCGCCGAATCATGCAGTGTCATTTACAGATGCACGTGCAGAGGAAGATACTATCACGTGCCATCTAGAGCTTGAATCTTCGCCGTCTATTTTACTTTCTTTTGTTTTTTGACGTTTGTGATTAAATCTCAGTTTTGTCGGGTTGGCGGCGATAACTATCTTTATTGTACAATTTGCTGGAAAATATTTAAGTTTAATTTAAAACCTATGGGCCCACTTTGAAGTCCTACAACTTAAATTGGGCTTTTAAAAGCCTTTTCAGTGAGCTTCGTGACACGAGCGAATCATATGCTTCACCAACTCTTCCGGCTCAAAGTCAATTAAATGTTTCGGTTGACCAATCTTTTTCATTATAACCGGCTGAACCAACCAGATCACACATTTTTGTGACATTTTTGTGACATTTTTGTGATAAGCCTTTTTCTTATCATATTAAAGATTTTTGAAATTAATATCTCCTTACAGTAAACTGATTTTGTACTAGAACTGAATGTTTTAGATACAGTTAAATCAATCAATGGAATAAACTTTTAAACCATTTGTTTTTATTATCATAATTTCCAATTTATGAGCATATTCTATACATTTTTATGTATTTTTAGAGAAATAAATTCTGATATAATTATGTTATGTTTTTTAAACTATTTTAGTCACCCTTTGTAAATCTAAGACCAGGCAATGTTAGTTGACACAAATATAATAAATTTGCGTTTTATTTCAAGAAAAACAAATTTCTTACATTTGTTTTGCATTCCCATTTTGAAAAAGAAAGCTCGGAAAAGATCTTAAGAGTCCCAGACATGGTCAATAGTGAAAAAAAGATTTTTTTTTTTTAAAAGGGATGCAACTTGCAGGATTGTTAAATTTTATAAATGAGCACCATTTATGTATATGTTTTTATTATACCTAACTTACATATGATTGTGGAATAGCTCAAGAAATATGTGCTAAAAGTCAATATTAAACATCTCAATCTGGAATTTCTGCTTTTCACTCCACAAATTCCGAGTTGAAATAGTATTATCCGACGCAAACGCTTGTTTTTTTTTTGGCTAATATAACTTTGAAGTATTTGCTTTGTTTCTCTTTTGGGAATCAATATTAAATGAAAATTTAGATAATATACCTGCCTAAAATTGGAAGGCATGAAATGAAATGGAACCTAACAATGTGTTAGGTCTCCCAACTAAATCCCCAGTGAACAACAAAATCAGTTAATAATTGAGATTTCTTTATTATTCCTAGTACGTATATATCTAAATGGCAGATTTTGCTGATAAGTCTAAACATATTGCCGATTGGGATCTATCACACTAACATATTGTGGTCCAGAAAAAAAAATTATTGTATATCATTTAAAAATCGGACGGGTATTGAATCATTTATATCCAAAATTGGTTAAAATTTTATGTAATAGTTCATAGTCATATCATAAAAATTATTTTTAATACCAATAATCAAAAACCAACTAATTTTTAAATTAGATCAAACCATCCAACTAGTTTTTTTTAGTTTAAAGGTAAATAATATCAAATTATCTAATATTATTTTAAAATTTAAATGATCCAACTAATTTTTATAAATCAATAAATATTAGATTTATTAATTTATCAACAATATTATAAATTAATAAAATATTAAATTATGAAAATTATTAATTTATAGAAATTTTACTGTAGTATGTATTTACAAGTGAACCAGATTTATCGAAAAAATGAAATAGGTTAACCATTACTCTAATATATAATTTTGATTTGTTAAACACATAAATTTATTTAGTGTTTTAGTAAGCATAAAATAATATTTGAGAAGATGGTGGCATAAAATAGGTTTTTAGTTAAAATATTTGTAGCTAATATTATGATAAAAATAAAGAAACAAGTAAAAATATATATTTAAGTTTAAAACTAGAAAAATGAAAAAAAAATCCTACTGCCTAACGCATGTCTATTTCTAGTAAAAATAATAATCCTTACAAAGAATTAAGAATTCTCTAACATTCATCTAAATTTTTAACATTTTCTATTTGTTTTTCACTGAAATAAGTTTTGAAAATTTTAAAAATTTGTAGAAATATAGTTTTCTGTAATTATTTAACTACTTTACAAAAGCGGTGTTTCTAAAAATAACTAAAATTGGTGCTTTTTAAAATGAAAAATTAGTGTTTTTAAAAGTTAACATCAAACAATAATATTTTTGAGCTATTCTCTTTTTCTATAGTATTTTTCAAATTCTTCCACCCCCCCCCCCCAGAAATTTTAATTAATTTATATTTATCAAACTATTACGCCCTTGGTTCCTTATTATTCCTATTTCTAAAAATGTTTCAATATATATATATATATATATATATTAGGTTGTCTATATATTTTCTATTAGTTATTGATGATGAATTGTAAAATTCAAGAAAAATAAATAATAGAATACTATTTTGTTTCTTCAAATAATAGAGTACTATATTTTCAGTCACAAAATGATGTATCTATAATCAACTTTTAATATGTTTTCTCAATATGTGGGAAATTTTTATAAATATGACTAATTACATAGAGAATATTAAATTTTAATCCACATGTTAATAATTTACTAAGAGGAACAAAGTTTGTTTCAAAAATATATAATTTATAGGGTGTCTATGTATTTTCTGTTAGTTATGGATGATGAATTGTAAAATTTAAGAAAAATAATCGAGAACTGTCAATCTCAAGAGAATGATGCATTTTTAATCAACTTTTATTTTTTTCTCAATATTTAGTTTGTTTCCTCCAACTACACTATATTTTCTTCTATAAACTCTATCGTAGAGTAAAATCTTCTTCAACCCCATTTTATATTTCACTCTAAAATAGAGTAATGAAAATATTCCTATATATAATCCTATTTTTACTCAATTACAGAGTGAATTGTTTTTACAGAGCAGTCCTATAACTTACTTTTGTTTTTATTTTATGGTCAAAATGTAATTAAACACTTTTTTAGTTATGTAGTTAACTAAACGTAGACAATTTATTTTTATTAGCTCATAAACAATATTAGTAAACAATATTATTTTATTTCACCCTTTGATATACATTAACTGATATTCTGTAGAAAATACTAATAAATATACTTACATATTTATTAACTTTTTTTGAATTTTTATTGTTATTTAGTTATTTAAGTAGTTTTATTTATGTAAAAAATTTCATTTCATTGATATCATAATTTCATTATGTTTTGGTTTAAAATAAAATAAACAAGTAAAATTTAAATTTAAATAATTTTTTTTCTAAGATAATAATTAAGTAAAACAAAATATATTTGGGATATTTTTGTTTAGAGTAAGATATAGAATAATGGGTTAGATTATAACTCAACTCAATTTTAGTGTTACACTATTTTAGAATAAAATGGAAAATTGGTTTGGAGTGAGTTGATGAGGAGTGTTTATTTGGTTTCATACTAGAAAAGTTGAACTACAAAAGATTATATTTTTCTTAGATAAATATTTAATCACTCATTAATATAACTATTTATGAGTTTGTATATATATTTTAAATATCCAATCAAATAATTACCTCGTCACGTCTAAAATGTATTGAATTGTCTCAGTCAGACAATGCCACACAAAAACATGATTTTTCTTATGAGTCCTTGAATACATGTACAAAAGTGTTATATTGTTCAACAGTATGATATGATGAACAATTTATTAGATTTAAATATCTTATCATTTACATACATATGTGCATCAAATTTTCCTACATTTTCTAATACTAATCTAAAGTATTATGAATAATAATTTAGTAAAAAATAAATTATTATGAATGAATCTAATATTTATACATATAAAATAATTTAAAATGTCCATGAAAATAAATATAATATGATTTAATATAATATTTAAAATAAAAATAATATTAATATTCAGTTGTAAACTTTATTTTTTCATTAAAATATACATAAAAGTTTTAGCTTAATTATTTTTATATGTTGAATAAATTTTGAATTCCAAGAAAGTTATATTTATCTATCATTATTTCTATATACTCGTAACGTATGATTATTTATAAAACGTTTGCACCAAGCTGGAAAAACATGTAGCATAATGCACATTCAGCATTGCATTTGAAAGCTATTTGTTGTAACTTTTGTCGTTAGGCAATGCGGACAAAATAATAAAAGAAACCGCTCTGACCAAAAAAACGCCTACTTCAATCTTTAACTATTTAAACCATTATTTAAAAAATATATATATATATATGTAGTTAAATATAAGTGAAAAATGCAACATAACTTTTAAAAAAACTTTTAAATTTTATGTAAAATTACTCTTAAACCCTGATATCAAATTATTATTTACTTAGTATGCACATGTATTCAGATTTTATATTATAAATAACATCCTACACCTCCGAGCAACCAAACCACCATTTCACCATACTTAAGAAACCTCCAACACAAAATATGCATCATAAATAATGTTCTTTAGGGCTTCAAAACAAGTAGTTTGATCTGCACAGACAATTAAGTGTATGGTTAACCATTTAAGAAGAGAAGAGGAGTAGAGCAATGATGCATGAAACACAAAAAATTTAGAGAAGAACGTCTTCTTCTCTGTCTTTTCCTCCATCTACATCAATTTTCTATTAAAGGTATTTTTTTGAGTTTTTTTCGATACTAACTGAGTTGTTGGTTATTTGTTCTTCGTTTTCTTCTTTCCGTTGAATACAACTCATAATGTTTATCTATTTACAATATACATATCAGCAAAATGTAGAATTTTTTTTGTTTAATACAACGTTCATAACTAATTTTCCTATTTTATATGAGTTGGGTTAGAACCAAGTTAAAAGTTCAGATTCAATCTCCATTTTGAGAGACCTTAAATTTCCTACACTTAAGTACTATATCATTCATTTTATGGTTTTTCTTTTAAAAACTGGTTTTCAAATGGTATTTAAGCGGGTTTTAACATTTTTCGTAAGAAAAACCATCTCAAATGATGTTTATGTAACGTAGTTTTATTAATAAAACTATGTACGATATTTGACGCATATTAAATTTAAATTTTGGTATTTAGCATTGTATTTGGAATCTCTTTGCAACAATATTTTTTAAGCGATACTAACAAAGTAATAAAAAACCGTTTAGTTTGAAATGGATGGTTTACTTTTCTCTTCGTTAAGATCAATATATATATATATATTTGTTAAAATATAAATAAAATTTGTTTAGTTTGTTTATATTATTTCAATAACAAATATTTTTTA
Organism: Nasturtium officinale; assembly: GCA_963854855.1. NCBI lineage: Eukaryota > Viridiplantae > Streptophyta > Magnoliopsida > Brassicales > Brassicaceae > Nasturtium > Nasturtium officinale. The sequence goes on from OY978500.1 coordinate 10,190,969, forward strand.
AATACAAATAAAAAATACAGCAAAAAAGCTAAAATAACATATGTATATATAGTATCAGAGTCATGAACTTATTTTGAACTCACAAAGAATTTGATCTATTTTTATGAATAAATATATAAATCTATACATACATATATGTATCCTCTTTTTCTTATATACCCCATATATTTCAATAATAGTACATACACAATGTATGTCCATTGAATTTGGGAAATTTATTATGATTTATTATTTAGTCAAAGCATATATAACAGATTATTGACAAACAGAGAAGCTATTCACACAAAAATGAGAAGAAAAAAAAATCTCCTCAAACTCAAATCCGATTAAAATTTTCATTATTTTTAATTTAGTTTAGCTAACCATATTAGAATAAAATGTTTTAGTTTAATTATTCTAGAGTTCTGAATATCTATGCAACCTTTTCAAAGCACAATAGTTTCATATTATTTATAATTTAAAGTTAAAGAAATCAGAAATCTCTAATTGTCCATTTTTCTTTTCCTTTTATTTATTTTCTTTTTAACACATATTTAAACAGATTAAACGGTCAAGACCAAAATAAATACAATTAGACAGAAAAAAATGTCGAAAACCATTTTTGATTTGATTTATAATTAATTATGAACAGTAGTAAGGAAAGTGGAGCCCACTGTTTTAAATATAATAAAAAAGAAATATTCTCTTTTCTTCTCTTCAAACTTAGTCTTCGTTCTCTTTTCCACCGTCGACAACTCTTCATGGACTCGTTTCGTTTCCGCTTAAGATTTCATATAAATAAATTTTAACTTCTTCTCTTTTCTCTCTTTTGGTTTACTGTGAAAGCAACAAATACGAATCTGTAGAAATGTTTAGGGTTTCTTCAAGCTCATAAAACTCAAAATTCATTCTGAGATATTTCCTCTTTGCTTCTGCGGTGAGTCATTTTCATCTATTTTTCTTGGTTTCTATGGAGATTATTGACTTATACGGCTTTGTATGGATTATTGATTTTGTATCACTACAAAATTTGAAATCGATTTCACTGTTGGTTCAATGTTGATTTCGTCTTCTTCTTCTTCTTCTTCTTCATTATTTCGTAGTTACTGTTGTCACAGAAATTCAAAAATCTGAAATGGATTCAATTTTTTTTTTTTATTAAATCATTAGATATTTTCCCGAATTTTACGGCTTCCTTTGATTATCGTTGATATTTTGTATTTTTTCATTAATATTAATTTTCAGATTTATTCTTATGATGATGATTATGTTAAAGTGTAGGTGGCTACCTCGCGTGTTCTTGGTCCAGTGGACCGTGTTATACAATCTTTCATAGAGACTCCATTGATGATGATACCTGCAAATTCTTTCTCGAGTACTGAACGCTCTCTCTCTGGTATAAATTATCATCATCTTATTCTATGTGTTAAATTATGTGACAGTAAGAAATTTCTATCTAATTGTATTCTTGAATAATTTTTTTTTTTTGCCAGGGGAGACTTCTGTTGATGGAAACTCATATAATATGTAAGAGTTATTTACATATGATTTTATTAATATTTGGATTTGATTATGATTATGAAATTATTAATCAAGATTTCATTCATATATAGGGATAATGAAGATGAAAGTTCAAGTCAGAGCAGTCAAAATGATAAGGAACAAAAGGTAGATCGGTTAGAGCGTAAAGCCAAGAGTATGCCAAGTGACATTCTTGGAATTTTGGATGAGAAGTCTAGTGTTGAAAAGGTGCAATTTTTATCTGATCGTGAAGAAGATGATGATAATGCTGAAATTGATGTACGGATTTGGGAACCTCCTGAACCGTTAAATCCGGAAGATGAAGTAGAAGGTGGTGTTGCTGATATTGAAGATGATGATGAGGATGATGATGATTGCTCTGGTGGGTCTAAGTGGAACAAAGCTAGTTTATTTGGGGAATTTAAAGATGAGAGTTGTGAAAAGAGAAATATAAGTGAAGAAAATCAAAGAGTTATGCTTGAAGAGGCTGATTTAAAGTTTAAGTTCAATGTGAGTCAAATGATTAAGTCGGCGGGGTTTTCTATGGAAGAAAGTGTAAATTGGTTAGAGACGGTTACTAGGTTATGTTGGGAGGCTGCTTCCTTATTGAAGCCAGCTATTAATGGCAAACCGGTTGATCCGGCTGAATACATCAAAGTGAAATGCATAGCAACTGGTTCTTGCAATGAAAGGTATTTACAAGTCACCCATTTTTTTTTATTTTTTTTTTGCTTGGACTTTGCATTATTGTACTCTCCTAATAATTGTTCACCTTTGCAGTGAAGTTTTCAAAGGTCTTGTATTCAAAAAACATGCTTCTCATAAACACATGCCAACTAAGTATGAGCATCCTAGAATAATGTTAGTTGAAGGAGTACTTGGCGAGCCATTAAGTGGATTTTCTTCTCTCAAGTCAGTGAAAAAGGTGGGGGAACAGCGTAATTTAGCATTCGCCAGTTTGAAAGCTTTGCAGTTTCCTGATTCTTTTATTGCTAACAGGAAGAAGATTACATCAAGCCTGTTGCTGGTATCATAGAAGCTTCTAAGCCTGATGTTATGCTGGTGGAAAAGTCTGTTTCACATGAAATCCAAAAGTCTATTCATCAGAAAGGTGTCACTCTGGTGGTTGACATGAAGCTACACCGTTTACAGAGAATTTCTCGCTGCATTGGTTCACCAATTTCTTCATTTGACTCTCTTTCTGGCCAGAAGTTAAAGCAGTGTGATTCTTTCCGCATTGAGAAAATTGTCGAGGAGCATAATGCTGTGGGCGAAGCCGAGAAGAAGCCAACTAAAACCCTGATGTTTTTAGAGGGTTGTCCTACCCGCTTGGGCTGCACGGTGAGTACTTGACTGATTGTGGAGTATGATAAGTCATTAATGCTACTAGATATCTCTACTTTAATAACGATAACATTTTCTTGCAGTTTCTCTGATTTTGACATTTTGAAATTTGGCAGATTTTACTTAAAGGAAGCCACAGCAATAGGTTGAAGAAGGTCAAGGAAGTAGTGCAATATTCAGTTAACTTGGCATATCATCTAATCCTGGAGGCTTCTTTCCTAGCTGATCGGCAAACAATGTTCTCAACCATCTTTACAAAGGAAGCTACATCATTTGCTGTGGAAACAGAAAAACCTCCACCATCTCCTTCTCCTGGTGAATCTATCTCTGAAGCAGTTGATATTCCTATCTCTGATGGATTCGTTGAACAATCTATTCAGGTAAATGGGGAATCAGATGGTGATAATGCTGATACCTGGGAATCAGATGGAGATCATGTCATCTCTCAAGAGCCATATAATCCAGTTATTTTTACTGGGTTCTCAACTTTATCTGCCAAGTTAAGTAGATATTTGGGATTTGTTCAAATTCAAGAATCAGTTCCAGTTTCTGTGGATACAGAAGATATATCGAATAGCAGCAATCTTAATTCGATAAAGGAACCTGCAGAAGAAACTGAAGAAACTGCAGAAAATGATGAGGATAAACAACCTTTGTTGCTTGATCCTGGCTTCCCTGTAAACACTAATTCAGATGATGGAGACAGGTCGCAAACGGAGAATGATAATGAGACCACCTTGGAGTCTCAGAGTATATTGGTTTTGGTGTCGAAGAGGAATGCCGACAGGGGCATACTGTGTGACCAAAGGCATTTTTCACACATAAAGTTTTACAAGCACTTTGATGTTCCCTTGGAAAGATTCCTGCAAGATATGTTTAATCAGGTTCGACTCTTGTTCTCTTGTCACATTTTAATAAAGTGCTGTTTTGTTTCTTTGCCAAGGCTCATCTGTTTTGGTTATGTTAGGAAGCTGAAAGTTAGAATGTTCCTACAACATTATTTTTGGTTCAAATTTGTTAAAGGTAAACTGTTCATGATACAGAGAAGCCGATGCCAAACCTGTGAGGAATTTCCAGAAGCACATCTTTACTATTATGCTCATCATAAGAAGCAACTAACAATCCAAATCAAGCGCATTTCTGTAACAAAATGTTTGTCCGGTGAGACAAAAGGAAAAATCTGGATGTGGAGTCGATGTGGAAAGTGTAAAACAAAGAATGGGAAACGGCAATCCACAAAACGAGTGCTGATATCGACTGCTGCTCGTAGTTTGTCATTTGGAAAGTTCTTGGAGCTCAGCTTTTCTCAGCAAACTTTTCTGAATAGATTGTCTAGCTGTGGGCACTCTTTCGACAGTGACTTTCTTCACTTCTTTGGGTATGGTTTCTGAATCTACTTTGCTCTGCCTGTAGCTTCACATTTTCTAACCAAATACCATAAAAATCATGATTAATTGGGAACTTCGGTTTGAGTGTTGTAATTATCTCTAGTAATATATTTTGAAACTTGTATACAACTGCAGATTAGGATCCATGGTTGCAATGCTCAGTTACTCCCCGGTCACATCTTACACAGTGTCTCTGCCGCTCATGAAGTTGGAGTCTAGCATTTTAATAAAAGTAGGTTGGCTTGAGAAAGAATTTGAAAAGGTAAGTTTCTTTTCTGAGTAAAACATTATCGTAGATATAGTTTCTCATACACGTCACAGTTTAATTTGGCTTACAAAATGAAGACGCAAGATGGTCATTGTTGTACTGGTTTTTTTTTCTTGTTCAGGTCTTCATTAAAGGGATTTCCTTGTTCGAAGAGGCTGCTGGTTTTCTGAAGAGACTAACCACAAATTCAGATCCTAGATATCAGTGTGCAATTAAAACACTTTCTTACATCGAGGAGGTGCTGACGCAGGAGCGTAGCATATTTGAGGTTAGCTTTGCAACAATTGCACTTGTTATACAAATATCTTTGTCAAGTTCATGAGACAAGCTTACTAATGGACACATCATTATTGCCTAAAAATAGGACAATGTCAAGATCTCTTTTGACAAGGCTAAAACCATAGATGATGTTTCGCACAGACTGCTCCGCCTAAACCGTATGAGGTGGGAACTTCTGCTTCAAGCTCTCATCTGGAACTACCGGTTGCAGTCTCTGGGGTTGTCTGGTCGTTTGCTACCTTCAAGTGGTTTGAAGACTGTTTCTGAGACTGGAATGACCAGTTATGAAAATGATGAAAAAGTTTCTGATTCTGCTAGCAGCGGTGAAGACAAGGAAATACCAATCTCTGGTGCATTTGTTGGAGATAATGATCGAAAGGAAGATTCTTGTGTGCCTGAAGACATTGAATCGCAAACTCTTTCCAGCTCCAGGCCTGGTACAACTTCCCCTATCAACAGTCATTTTGACACTCATTTGGCTGTTAGCATCCATTCAACCAATGAACAAGAAGCAGACATAAAAATTCCAATTGCTGGAGATTCACTGGATGATATGGTTGTTGCCTCTAATGGGTCACATATCTTAGGTTGGGATGAATGGTTTTGGCAGCCATTTAAAGAACTACGCTCGAAGCGCATTGTAGATATTGAGAAGGAATACTTGTTGAAATTCGAGTATGTTAACAATTTCACCCAAAAAAACCTACAGACGGTTAACCAGATAATCAGTGAGGAAGGTTCTCGTCTACGCTTTGCTTTGAAGGACGATGATTTTATTGTGTCAGACTATGAAGACGAGCTCTCAAGCCTAATTGCTTGCGCGCTTGCCCATCTGAGCAGTGATGAGAACAAAAAGCCTCTTTCAAGGTGTATACATGGATCTCTTGAAGGGTTCTCAGAAAATGATCAAGATTCTAAACAAAATACTGAACGTGAGGTTTCTCGTTCCTCGAGTGAGAGTACAAATCAGTTGGAAACACTAACTCCTCCAGATGTCCTTGTTAATTTTGGGGCACTCAAATCAGTTGGAAAACCGAAATACTCTGTCGTATGCCTATATGCAGAAGATTTCCGCGACCTCAGAAGGCGGTGCTGCTCCTCAGAGCTAGATTATATAGCTTCACTAAGCCGTTGTAAACCGTGGGATGCTAAAGGTGGGAAGAGCAAATCCGTGTTCGCTAAGACTTTGGATGATAGATTCATCGTAAAAGAGATCAAGAAGACAGAGTACGAATCATTCATGACGTTTGCTCCAGAGTATTTCAAATACATGAAGGATTCATATGATCTGGGCAACCAGACTTGTCTTGCGAAAGTTCTTGGGATCCATCAGGTAATGACTCTAGAATCATCTTTTGACCATTAACATTTATCTTAATCGTTATAAAACGGATAGGGTTTAGTTTGATGGATCTTTGATTCCTATTTTCAGGTAACTGTAAGGCAGGAAAAGAGTGGGAAAGAGATACGGCACGACCTGATGGTCATGGAGAATCTCAGTTTTGGTAGAAACATTACTCGCCAGTACGATCTCAAAGGAGCTCTACATGCTCGGTTTACCCCAACTTCTGCTAATGGCGGGGAAGATGTTCTATTGGACCAGAACTTTGTCAATGACATGAACAAATCCCCGCTTTACGTTAGCAAAACATCAAAACAAAATCTCCAAAGAGCGGTTTACAACGACACCAGCTTCCTAAACGTGAGTTTTTTTGTCATCTCTCTCTGTATTTCAGTTTATATTGTGTTGCTCAGTCCACTTATTGTAAATGGATTGTAGAACATAAACGTGATGGACTACTCGCTGTTGGTTGGAGTAGACGATGAGAACCATGAGCTAGTGTGTGGGATTATCGACTACCTGAGACAATACACTTGGGACAAACAGTTAGAGACATGGGTGAAATCGTCTTTGGTGGTGCCAAAGAATGTGCTGCCGACAGTGATAAGCCCAATTGATTACAAGGCGAGGTTCAGGAAGTTCATGAAGACGCATTTCTTGTCTGTCCCTGACCAGTGGTGTAACCAATGAGACTTGAGGAGAAGGAAAAAAAGAAAAAGAGAAGCAAAGGTTTTAATAGCTTGGAAAACAGAAGATGTTTGATTTAAGCTGGGTTTTAAGTCTCTTATATGATTCATTCATTTGATTAAAACTTCAACATGTATATAGAGACAACTCCAGTTTCTATTTGCCCCGTTGTTGTGCAGTTTTTAAGCAAAGTTTCTGAGGGTGGATTTAGTTGTATTTGGGTTGTCTCTGTCTTTGTCTTCTTTTTTTTTATTCATTTCATTTAAACAAGTGGAAAAAGTCTGTAGTAAGTAAAAGATCAAGTGTCAGATGGTTGACATGTGAAACCATTTTTTTGTATAAGAAAGGAAAAAAAAAGTTATTATTGTTATATTTTTTTTGTCAAAGCATTGGATGATAAAGAAAATAAAAAGTTATTATTGATAAAAAGTTTTTTTGGTAACCTTTATTGAACAGTGAACATTCATATATTGACATAGTTTAAGTAAACTCATCCAAAATCTCTTTAAAAACATTTGCAATGTCGGAATTACAAAGAAAATTCTAGAAAACTATGAAGGCATTTATAGAATTAGGCAAATGTTCTCTTTAAGTTAAGAATAATTTATAGAGGCTTTGCTTACATTTTCCCTCTTTCCGTTTGAAGATGTATTTAAAGTGTCAAGGTCATAACATGTTTATAAACAAAACAAGGCAAAAACAAAGAAAAGACCAAAAAAAAAAAAAAAAAGAACTTGTTATCTTTTGGATTTGGTTCTATACTTCAGATACATTGACATCGAAGAGGAACAGCAGCACCTGCTGGTTTTCTCCTCTCCCTAATCACTGCTTCCTTCACCATTGGCACCTTTTGCTGAACCTTCTTCCATATGTGGTTCACTGCACCATCCGGTTGAATCGGTCCTACCCCATTGGCTTGACCATTGTCATACACAAAAACTGTCTGAACTTTTGCCATTCTACTTCTTAATGTTTCCTTCTCTCTTTCAGAGAACTTTCTGAGATGATTAGCCAACCATTTAGGTGTTAATGCATCACTTACAGAGACAAAAACCGAGAATTCCGAGTAATCAATCATTCCCTCAAATGGGAGCTCTATGGTATCGCTGACAATCACAGGAATGCATAGGCTTTGAATAGCATCAAAGAGACGACATGAAGTGGGAGTGTCACCAGCTGGATGCAAACAAAACTCTGAGTTTCTCATTCCTCTTATTGATTGTTCCCTTCCCGTTGCATTAGGAAAACCTTCTTCCATGACTACCCCTTGTTCATCGACCAGCAAGTCCCATAGTTTTTCTCTTATTAACCCTCCCTACCAAGTTTAAATTATAGAAATAATGTAAGAGATCTCGACACCGAAAAAATTAATAAAGAAGAGAGCTAAGAAGACATATAAGCAAGGCAACACTAGCATTACCAAAACAAAAGTGACAACTCCGGAACTATGAGCTCACCACTAAAAAGAGTCTCTGTATAAAGCAATGTAAAGATTCGTAAGAGTGGTTACCCGATGTCTACGCTTAGCGCCTTTGAAATAAAGAAGGCTGTGACGTCTCTGGTTCTGTGACAAATCTAGTCTAGGAAGAAGATGCGTATAAGGAATAATCACATCCTTAATGACAGAGACTTGAATATGCTCTATCTTCTCAGGCAAGCTATTACCATTAGATGACTTAGAATCTTGCCTAAACCAGCCTCCAAAATCCACAACTAGAAGAATCGATAAAGCAATCTCCTCACGAACATGCCACATTGCAACTGGGTCTGCCAAAGAACGCTTCAACATTTTAACTTAAACCTGACACAAATCCGAATATAATTTTATATAAGCTTTCTACACCAAATCTAGAGACACCCACATATCAGACCTCAAAGAGAAAGACTCAAGTCTATAACTGTAAGATCCAGATTTATCAAATAGAGACTAAACAACTAACAAGACATGAAATTTCAAAAAAAAACAAAAAAAAAGAGAAACTTTATGTACCGGTTAGAACAAAAACATGATCACGACCATTAGAACGTTTCCAAGCTTTAGTATTTTTGACAAAATCAAGAACTTGTCTTTGCCTCTGATAATCTTCATTTCCATATTTCTTCCTAAACGAACCTTTTCCATTTCCCAGCTCCATCTCTGCACTTAACGTAGCGAAGAAGGGAACAAACACTACATCAGCTTCAGATTCACTAAAAACCCTTTTAGCAAAAGATCCAATTCGCTTCTCTTGTGGTGTTTCAAGGTCTCCTAAGATCCAATACTCAGCACTGTATTGCTTAATCAGTGGATTCTCTGGGTAATGTGGGTATTTATCCGGTTTAGGTGAATTGGGTTTTTGGGTTGGGTGATCTGGGTCACTGGGTATGCGTGAATCTGGAGAAGAAGAAGACCAATACTTTTCGAGAAGACCGTAGTTTAGAGATCTTGGAAGCTCAGCTACGAAAACATTGATGCCGTTTTGAATGGTGTTGTGTGAAATTATAAGATTTGGGTTGGGAGTTATGGAATTGGAGAAGAAGAGACGTGAGAAGAAGAAGAGGAGAGATAAAGAGAGGAATAAGAAAGATATGGAAGAGAGAGGTCTAGTGGTCGCCATAGATGTGATCTTTTGAAACATCTTTGCTAAAGATCTCTGCTTTCGTGAAGCTTCAGGGGAGAAGGAGATTGATTCTTGTTAGTGTAAACTTTGAATCCTCTAGATGAACCAGAGGTATACACTAAAAGGAATAAAAAAATATAAAGAAAAGTCTGCCGTGTTTGGTAAATGTTGTCGAGAACTCCTTGCCGTTCCCACTAAGCCCGGGAAAAAAAACTGGAGCCCAAGACCCAAATCCAATCTAACCCGAAAAAAATTGGGTCCTAAACTAGAAGACTGAAAAAATGAATCCTACATTTTTAATAAAAAAGGATTGAAAAATAATTTATTCCTAAAAACAGTAATCATATTTATTTTTATATTACTCAACCACTCTTAATTACAATCATAAAAGAAAAATATCAATAAAATATAGACAAGAATAACTAAAATATTTGAAATAACTGAATAATATGTAAATTTTAAATAAAAATTTAACCAAACTTTATTTAAATTTTTTTTTTAAATCTCAATATTTTGAAACTCCAAACGAAAAGGGTAAATTTTGACCTGAATAGTTTTTAAATTGTCAATTTATATACTCAAATCGTTATTAAATTCAAATTCCTAATATAACATTACAAAAATATCAAAATCAAAGTTTTCCCGTTATAAATGATGACTCAAATGACAGATGTTTGATGACAAATCATAAACGAAGTCATTTTAGTAATCTCTCGAATAAATATTTTTAAATTTTTTGTCACACCTTCAACTCGAACCCACAGATTCATGGATGGTAAAAGAAGATAGTTACCGGTAGATTACAATTACACTTAATATACATACGCATATTTAATAAATATAAAATATTGGTGACATCCTAAAATAGAACACATAGACATAAGAATGCATTTTATGTATATATACACATGTTTATTTATATATTATATATCTTGTAAAGCCTAAATTTTTATAAATTGGTATAATATTTGTCTGGTTCTTAAAATCAATGTTTCAGACAATGGGGATCACATCATCCGGCACTTCCACAAGGATCAGTGAAGGTTCGTTGCTTGGATCTTAAAAGTGTTGTAATGTGATTACTAATGTGTAGGTTTTTTTTAATTTATTTATTGCATACGTTATAATCTGTATAGGAACTCATCAATATTTATTGATTACTGTATCTAAAACAAAAATATTGCTTATTCAAAGTTGTGGAATGGTTCTAAGAAGATCCAAACATTTCTCATATTAGAGTTGGACCTACAATAAGACCGACCTCGAAAAAAAAAATTGCATATATTGAAGGACATATTATATAGTTTATAACGTATCTCGAGTTGAAAAAAAAACAAAATTAAGATCTCAATTTTTTTCAATATTGTTGCGTGTACGTTGTGTCGTGCGGGCATAAGCAACTTCTCGTAGGAACTTTTGTTTAAAGTATATATGTCAAAATTAATCCAGTAATTATTTTGGGTTTTAGATAAATAAAAATTAAACACAGAATTAAGCAATTTGTATAGCCTTTTTCCCCCTAACATCTCTTTTGATATCAATTTAAAGAAAAAGGTAAAAAAATTAGCAAAGACGTTCTAATCCACATAAAAAGATTCTAGAGACATGGACTTGAGAAAATTGTTAGAATCATTAAAACGGCACCGTATTCAACGAAGTGAATCCAGTCTCCATTTGCCGTAAATAAAATTTGATCCTCACCACACGAGTCACGAAACTATCTTATTTTGTTTGATCATCAAACTCCAACAAGCATAAAATTTGTTAATTTGTTATATATATCTATATATATATATCTATTTGTGTGATAAATATTAGCCACCACCCACATATTTTCAACAAACACTCAAGTATCTAATCAAAATATAAATTTGAACGCGTTTTTGGATGAGTATAGTCTGCTGGCTTTTTTTGTATAAAGAGTGTGGGGTAGATGAATTATTTACAAAAAAATTAGAAAATAAAATGTGGAATCAAATATACATGATGAAATACGATGGAGACAGTTTTATATAACTCAGAATACAAAATTTGAAGGATGTGAACTTGTTGACTTGTGGCATTGGTCCACAAGAGAGACAATCCTTCCCGGTTTCTACCAAGCTTATTAATATACTATCAGTTAAATAAAATAATAATAGTCACAATCTATTAGTATATACATAATGATTTTGGTAGTTTTAATGATTTTGATAGTTTTAATGATTTTCGTAGTTTTAAATATGAAACCATGAACAATAGCAAAGATTCATGCTCATACTTGTTTGGATGTGAAAACAAAAATATTTAACTCGTATGATTTATTTTTATCCCAAATATAGAACATTTTTTCTCAACTTAAAACCTAATTTAGTTGTGTTGATATTTCAAATGCGCCAAATATTATATACACAATAATATATTTAGGCATAGTCAAACAAACAAAAATCCATAAACATATGATAATAATTTAATTTGATAACGTCTAACTTAATAATATAATTCTTTGTTGTCAGCCTAACAATATTCCTGTCAAGCGGATAGTTTCGCGATCCACTAACCTGCCTCATTGCAGATTTATAATATTTTCATATAATTTTTTTTTACCCGTATGATCTGCAAAGTTTATACAAATAATCCGCATCCGTCCCACATTAATCAATAGATTACTCGCAGGTTTTCCGTCAGATCCGCTAAAAATATAGTTAAATTTTTTTAATCATTTAAAATATATATTATATTTAAAAATTATAAAATAATAATAAAAATACAAAACATGAAAAAAAAACTCAAAACAATAAGTAATTTATCTAAAAAACTTAAAACAACATAATTTTTCTTTAAAAACTCATAACAACAAATAATTTTTTAATTTTTAAAAAAAATTTAGCAGTTACTCACCTGACCCGTTTAATTCTCAAATAAAAATATCATTAACTGCACCACCCCGCTAAATACGTAATTCGCACCCGCATAACCCGCTAATTTTAAAACTCATATTTTGTCAGTCCACATCCACTCCGCGTGTAAATAAAGTATTTATACATTAGAATGTTGGAAAAAATCTTAATATAATATTTAATATAGATTTTGTACAACGAGATTATGATTAAAAGACTAATTTAGTTCTTGAGTGTAAATTTTTGTACAGTTTGGTGTTGAAAATAATATATTGTTGAAACTAGTGTTTATTTTTTCAACATCTAACCCCACATTCCTTCCCATCTTCATTTGAAAGTATCATATTTATCTAATAGAATTTATTTCTCTGAAGAATCTTCATTACCAGAAGGATTTAGAGTAAGAGGTTTTTCAATAATTTTTATTTATAATAATTGGTTGATTATCCATATTTTTCTAGAATTACTTATACGATTTATTTTGTAACAGAAAATGAATATTTTAATGGACTAAAACTCTTTGTTAACAGTTCAAATGTGTACACAATAATATATTCACCTATTAAATGATATATTATAAGTTCATGATTAAAACGTTTAATTTTTTTAAAGTTCATGTTTTTGACATTTTCTGATATATTTGGGTGTCCATGTAAATAATTTTTTTTTGAGCCCACACACATTCAAATGTTTCATACAACTGTCTTCAGGCTCGGTTCTGGCTTATGCCCCTCTCATTCCTAGGATTCACTTTTGGAGAATTCTGATCTTAGGTTGGGCCTTCTGAATCTTCTCATGAACAACATTATTCTTCTCATTTTTTAGCTTTAGAACGTCCCAAAGATAGTAACGATACTAGTTAAAAACCTGCAAAGCCGCAAAAGAATAAAGACGACATACCAACATACGGGAAGAGGGACCCAAAGGTTCGGCCAATATCATTTCTATGACTGTATAACTAGGAAAAATTTAGGCATCGGAGTTTCATGTTCCAGTCTGTATTTCTGTTACCGATAGTCCGAGAATAATAATTTAATTTGATGTATGTCTTGCTTATGATTTCCCGAAGCTTGTAATTATAACACTTACTTGCAATATAACTTAATATGATATATATATATTTTTTATCAATCAGTTTATATGTTTAATATTTACCACTTTCTCTATATTTTTGGCTGTTGGCCAGCTTGAAATCCTAAAATTCAGGATTTTTTAATACTTTTTTTTAATTCTATCAAGATTAAACTCCTACAATTATTCATTGAAAGTATCCACATCAAAATTTTTAATAGATCATGTACAAAAATGCATTGGAGTATGATTCATGTATAAAATTAATACATGAATTAACTTCATACCTGGACAACTTTTCGACTATGTATACTCAAAAACTAATATTAAGTATAGCAAATACTCATAAATGATTTATTCTTGGTTTATTAAGGAGATACTAGTTTTTAACATTTGAAATTATATCAGAGAAGCTAACTGATACACGAAATTTACGAGAAACTTATAGTAGTAAACAAAGCCTTTAAATCATATTTATGAAAATAACCATATTTCTATACGGAGGTTTGGTCAGTGTCTACTCGGTTAGAAAAGCTTTACGACCTAGTGGGATCTCAGAGAACTATTGATATGGGAATATCAAATCATACTAGTGTTTTTTAAATACCTGACTCACACAGGCGATGCAGTCACCAAGATGACACTTTTTTTATCGAGATAGAAAATCAGATTGATTTATTTTGCTTGGTCAGAACTGAGGAGTTTGAGTGTTCACTCTGGAGATTTAAGGAAGATTCTTATAGGAGTAGATTCTTATTGAAACAAACATAGCACCAAATACGAGAAATCAATCCAACAAGAGAATGGTACAAAGGTGATTGGTTCCATTTTCAACCTTAGCTACTCATTCCTAACTTGGCTAGCTTTCCATGATCAATTAGCAACTGGTGATAAGCTCATGAACTATGATATAAGTGTATAAGTTGTGTATTTTAGGACGAAAGTTTAGAGATTCAGGATTATCTGTTTTTCTCTTGTTCTTATTCTTCTCAAGTCTGATCATATTTTAGAAGAGTTATTCTCCATAACCGATATACAGAAAGCTGGAGCTTAATATCATCTCATCTACTTGATACTTCTCAGCCAAAATTACATATAAACACCTAAAAGTATGTGTTCATACCTTGTGTGGTGAGCGTAGTAGAAAAAATCAAGTATATATCCAGGTCCGACCCTGAGATAAAGCGGAGAAAACATATGCTTTAGGCACTAAAAAAATATACATTATTAGGGGCATCAAATTTGGTATATGAGTCTTAGTACAGTGGTTAAATGTTTCAAAAAAATTTAAGAGGTGTTGAGTTCGATGCCCCTTAATTGCTAAAGTTTTATATATCATTATTCATGGGTTAAATATTTTTTTTTGCTTTATGCACAATATATATATAGGCCGATATATATCTATAACATCAAAGAAAATCTTTGCTATTGGATTCACTCTCATATTATTTATATCATTTATTTTATCTTAAATCTTAAGTTTGAAACAATATAATTTTTTTCATTTTTTATTGATGCATTCATTGTTAAAATGTTTTTGGGATGAATATAATTTTACCTTCATAAAAAAATGAGAACTGAACGAAAAAAAAAAGAATGCAACAAGAAAACATTCTAATAACCTATTGGTCTCACTAAAAAAATATTTAACTACGACTCATCGACATCGACCCCATATGATTCACTTATGAGACCATCTCGTGTAACTTATTTTTCTTTGAGTAATACCAATTACACATTCCAAAAAATAAATGATCATAGCGTTCGAAGTTCCAAATCATTCATATTTCATAGTCTTAGCCCTTACGTAATAAATAGGCTATTATAGGTCATGACATTCTAATTATTAAAAAGAAAATACATTAAATGATATGACAATGATAATAATTAGTTTTTTTTTTCTAGATTCTTATATATACAAATTATTTTCCCATTTCAAGCTTCCTTTGACCATGATATAAGGATATAATGGCACTGACACGCTAAGATAATTTTGTAAAAGAAATGTAAATCCAAGTCTACTTTCGAAACTGTCTTTCTTTATTTGGTAAAAAGTCAACTTTCATTTTCATAACTAGAGTCTAAAGATGCATACACATGTTGACTGATTTTTTTCCACCTCTCTTTTTCAGGGATCTCTACAATTACATAACCTAAGACTTTCTAGATTCAAACAAAGAAAATTAAATTAAAAACAAAAAAAGAAAAAAATATATAAATAATTAGTATTAATTTTGTTATTAAATTATCTATTTCTTCTTATAAAGTCATGTACTTTTGATATTTTTAATACGAAAAATATTTTTAAGAGTTTGGCGTGAGATTTCAAGAGATTTCCCAACTTTTTAAAATCAACGATCTAATAACATTAAAATTAAAAATATATTTGAAAATAAAAAATTCAATAACTTATGATTTATTGTTTTAACTAAAATTCTTCCAAATACTTAATTCGATACATTAATTATCTTATAGTTTAATATTCTTATTTATAAATTTTAAAAAATTGAAACAAACCAAAACATATAATTTTTTTTAATACTGGTGTGTGTTGAGAAAAGTGTATGAAATGGGTTAAGCGAACGAAGAAGCTCTTTTAACTTCACCATCTCCACACTCTCCCAACTCTCAACAAAACCTCTCCAAATTCAAATCTATCTCTGTCTCGACTCTCGCGTTTCTTCTCTTCCTTGTAGACGACATCTTCGCGTTTCTTTATATGGAAGCTTAATCACTTTCTCAGAGGCTTTTACTCTAAAAAACGAGCCAAAGTATCGAAGAATCTAATTCAATCTGATTCCCAGATCCAAGTTTCTGCTTCTTAGGTTTTTTTTCATTTTATTTTCTACTGTTCATATAAGCTACTTATTGAATAACTCTTTTAGCTTTTGAAGCTTTAGGGTTTTCGATTTTTTTTTTTTTTTTGGATTGACTTTAATCAAAAACTTGATTGAAATCATTGTTCTTTTTTTTTTTATTCATTTGCAGGTTTATATGAGCAAATTTCTCCATTAATGGACTGCTGCTTTGTTACGAATCAGGATTTGAGATTAAAGTGTTTTGGTTGTAACATTGTTCATCTATTTGAAGTTTCGTAGATCGATTTCTTCAAAATTCTCAAGTTTAGTTTTCATATGGAGAGCTTGAAGAGTCTCTGTTTAAGCTGATTTTTTTGGATAACTCAATTGGTTACAGTGATATGGGTGGGCTTTGTTCTAGGAGTTCTTCTATAATTAATGCTCCTGGTGGAAGCTTTACACATGTTCATGGTCTTCATCTTGATAATGGCTCTGAGTTTAATTTACAGTCTAGTGTAGGTGGACATAAAGATGTTGATCCTTCTCCTGTGAGGGATAATGTGGATGATAATAAGTCCACATCGGAATCGTTTTCGTTTCCTAATTTGAATGTAGCTTCTGGTGGATCACATCCTCAGAATATCGAGGATGGGATTCCTCGGTTATCGAGGGTTTTATCGCAGAAATCTAGATCTGTTAAGTCTAGGCAAGCTGCTGTGGCAAAGGTAAAGAAATGTTAAGCACTGTGGGTTTAGTTATGAGTTTTAAGTTGTCTTTTTTCTTATGATGAACTTGAACTAATAAGAAAGTGTTATTTGTTTTATAGGTTTCGGAAGTTGGTTTTATTTTGGGCAGGGCTGGTACTATGGGGCTTGGTAAAGCTGTGGATGTATTGGATACACTAGGGAGTAGCATGACAAATTTAAATCTTAGTGGGGGGTTCTCTTCTGCGACGACGGTAAAAGGGAATAAGATCTCAATCTTGTCTTTTGAAGTTGCTAACACGATTGTTAAAGGCGCCAATCTTATGCATTCTCTTTCAAAAGAGAGCATCACACATTTAAAAGAGGCAGTGTTATCTTCAGAAGGTGTTCAGAACTTAATATCGAAAGACATGGATGAACTGTTGAGAATAGCTGCTGCAGATAAAAGGTAATAGTGTGTGACAATGTTTTGTGTTGATGATATAAACTCTTTATACTGTTTTCTACTTCGAAAATAAGTGACGGTTAAAATTATTTCTCGTAAACAGGGAAGAATTGAGGATTTTTTCTGGAGAGGTGGTGCGTTTTGGGAATCGTTGCAAGGATCCTCAATACCACAACCTGGATCGGTTCTTTGACAGGTTCCAACCTGATCCTGTCACTATTGTCACACAACAGGTCTATTCATTTTGGAAAGTATCTTACCTTTCATTAGTTTTGTGTTATGATTTAGGTTGGGTTCTGAATCTACACCCCAGAAACATTTGAAACAGGAAGCAGAAACCATAATGCACCAGCTGATGTCTTTTGTTCATTTTACAGCTGTACGTATTTTTATGCAAATTGGTGATATTAAGTCTTACTGGACTCTTTCAATGCTGATTTTTTTTTCTGATTATCTGTTATATTTTTAGGACTTGTATCATGAACTCCATGCGCTGGATAGGTTTGAACAAGATTACCAACGTAAGATCCAGGAAGAAGAGAACCCAAGCACAGCACTGCGAGGTTGGTATCCAATAGACATATATGGTCCCCTTGACCAAATCCACGTGATATATCTTTGGGAATGGATATTATTGTTTTTTTTTTTGTCAATAGGAATGAATAATATTGGTTAACGCTCTATTTTCTTCTATTTGTTGGTTATTGTTCTAATTTCTCTTCCATTTGTGCTATTTCTACATCAGGTGTGGGAGATACCCTCGCTATCTTGAGAACTGAATTAAAGAGTCAGAAGAAGCATGTAAGAAACTTAAAGAAAAAATCTCTTTGGTCGAGGATCTTGGAAGAGGTAAAGGCTGCAAACTGATATATCCTTAAGATTTCCTTTTTGGAAAGTGCGCGGCTCATCTGGATTCCTATGTTAACTGTTGAAAATACTAATAATGCTTAGGTGATGGAGAAACTCGTAGACATTGTCCACTTCTTGCATTTGGAGATTCATGAAGCCTTTGGTAGTGCAGGTGAGGATTGATTATTGGATTAAGCGTTTTAGTCTTATTTCAGCTTTCGTGAAGATTATAGATGTAATTTTGATTTGTATCTAAAATGAAACATGTCCATACAAATCATGATCAGTCTACCTGATATGCAGATCTTGATAAGCCTGCAAATGACCCGTCAATCAATCATAAAAAATTGGGCTCTGCTGGTCTTGCCTTACATTACGCAAACATCATTACTCAAATTGATACTCTTGTAAGTTACCATCTTTCTATCATTTAGTTTTACTTTCCTTGTTTGGCATGTTCTCGTATTGGACCTGTAACGGCGTAGTTAACTTATTTTCTCATTTCTATGAATAGGTGTCCCGGTCTAGCACTATGCCTGGAAGCACAAGAGATGCATTGTACCAAGGTTTACCCCCAAGTATAAAATCGGCTTTACGCTCCAGAATACAGTCCTTCCAGGTTAAAGAAGAGGTATATATAATGCACATTATGTTTTTTTTGCCGACAGAATGAATTCACATCATGCACTGTTACGTGAAATGTTATTTTTGCTCCTCCTCACCACACTGTATCTGATTTGCTGTAACCAGCTCACTGTTCCTCAAATAAAAGCCGAAATGGAAAAAACGTTGCAGTGGCTTGTTCCTGTTGCTACAAACACAACCAAGTAAGCTTCAGATATGTTTCTTTTCTCATTATCTTGGTTTTGTCACTTTTGTGTCATCATTGGAGCTATGTTGTCACTTAAACCATATATTTTCAAGCGGGTCTACGGAACATGTTATATGCTTTAATTATTAAAGTGTAGTAAGACTTATTCTTCTATTTATTCTTTTGTCAACCAGAGCCCATCATGGATTTGGATGGGTTGGAGAATGGGCAAGTTCCGGGTAAGCCCCTAGGACAAGCTGCTTCTTAGGCTATTCTCTATTTAACATACTATGGTGTTACTTGCTGAATGTTAAAGTATGCAAAATAATTTCAGGACGGACACGAACCAGAGACCTGCAGGTCAGACCATACTAAGGATAGATACACTTCACCATGCAGATAAAGAAAAAACCGAGTCTTACATATTAAACCTAGTGGTTTGGCTTCATCATCTCGTCACTCAAGTCAGGGCCACTACCGGTTGTGGCCTAAGATCTCCAGTTAAGTCTCCAATGAGATCACCTAACCAGAGAACAATCCAGCTCTCCAGCGGTTCGCACAACCCAAATCTAGGTTCTCCATTGCTTACTAGGGAGGATCAAGAGATGCTTAGAGACGTGAGCAAGAGAAAAAAGACACCAGGGATAAGCAAGAGCCAAGAGTTTGAAACAGTGGCTAAAACACGGCTGTGTAAGCACCATAGGCTGAGCAAAAGCAGTAGCCACTCGCCAATGATGAGCGAGATGATGAAGAACAAGAAGGATACTTTCTCAAACAAAAGACCTTCTTCTGTTCCCATCATTGATTTTGATATTGATCGTATGAAAGCACTCGATGTGATTGATCGTGTGGACACCATTCGGAGCTTGTAGTTTTAACTACTTTCACACGGTCGAAGTTCGGAATTGGGATTGGATGGATGGTACATCACCGTCCTCTCATATCCTTAAAAATTGATGGTATGGACGAGGAATTCGGATACGATTGATCCCACAGATGCCATTAAATCCTGTTTTAGTTGATGATTCAGGTTCAAAAAATGGCAAGAGGTCAGTAACAAACAAGTTTGTACTCTTTTTGGAATTTTGTGGGTGTAATATGGTTTTGGTTTTGGTTTTGTGGTATTTCCTTAATATTGTTCATTTTTTTCCTTTTCTTGTTGTCGTTGTTTTGTGTACATAAGAGACGTTACTGCATATGAAAATTTGGAAGAATAAATAACATGTTAAAAATCTTTTTTTTTTCTAGTTAAAGGCTCAATTATATGGTTAATATGACCTTAGTTTAATTATACTCTGAAAGTTAAACATGATAATAACCTAGGAAGCACACTCACTCAAAGGTTCATTTCCGAAACGTTCGGAAACAAAATTTGATAGAAACTTAATGGAAACATGTTTTCTAAAAGCACGATGTAAACGTGTTTTCATGCGACGGAATTACGTTTTCATTGTTTCTTAAAATCTCTCATTTGAAAAGTGATCGAAGCTTTTTGTTTATGTTTCCGATATATATATATATATATATATATTGTTATGATATTTTATCTTTAATTAATTTTAGTATTATTTATTAAATTTATATATATATTTTTTAAATTTTATTGGATTTATTTCTAGTTATATATTATATATATTGCCACATTTTGAACACGTAACCGTTTCCTAAACTTTTTAAAAATATTGTTTTCACGTTTCGCTTCCGCGTATCCGTTTTCGTTTCCATGTTATATAAATAATAACTTTCTCCTATTAATAACTTTTTTCTTTTATTAATAACTTTCAAAATAATAATATCCTTATGTGAGAAACAGAGATTTGTTAACAGCTGGTTAACACATGTTAATCAATTTATTACACTACAAAAAAAACCTCATTTTGTATCATTTAAACTGTATCACAAAATTAAATAATACTATTTTAAATTATTTATTTATAAGTGATGTAATTATTTAAGATTTAGTATCAATTATATTAACTGATGTTATAATTAATTAATTTTACATCAATTCAATATAAATGATTTAATTTATATTAGATTGCATCACTTTGACAAAATTGATATAAAATATATATTAGATTGCATCACTTTGATAAAATTGATATATAATATAAATTTATATCAATTAGGTAATAGATTTATTTATTATTTTTTTGGTAACATCACTTTTTAAAATGATACAAAATTTTGCATCATTGAAAACTGATGTTAACAACAATTATATATTAATAAATAATTATAATTATATGTTTGTGTTGGAAGTTACAATATTGAACGTGTGTTTGATTTTTTATTAGAATTAACCACACAAATTATAAGAAAATCTTTAATAAATATTTTTAACAAAAACAAAATCTTCCAAAAATCGTTTTTTTTATTTTTTTGTCAAAAAGAAATCTTCAAAAAATATTTTAAATCCCGCTTAAAAAATTTTAAGCATAAATTTGTTTTATGTTTAATTAATACCAATTATTTTTATATAAAATGATCATTTCTATTTATGGTTTATTAGGAGAAACTGTTGGAGAACGATTCGAGAACAAAATTCAACAAGTTGTAACAAAGTGAGTTTTGCTTTATTTTTATGTTGTTTGTTCAAGTTTTGAGTGAATTTTTATTTAAATAATGAATATGCTTAACTATTTTTATTGAATGTAGAATTGCATTTCATCAAATCCTGATAAAATCTAAGTTTGAGAAAAAAAGAATTGAGAAAATGGAGAATATCAGAAGTTTAAAGGGTTTGGCAAAGGAAGAAACTGAAGATATGGAGAGATAAAAGTCAAAATACAGTATAGAAAATCTGATATATATACATAGAAATAGAAAATAATTATATAGATGAAAATATGTAGATAGATTAAGTAGGCTTTGAAATGTAGAAAGAGATGAAGATGAAGATGAAAATGATGAAGATGAAGATGAAGATGAAGATAAGCATGAAGTTATCAATGATTAATTATGGTAATGGAATTATGTAATTTATTTTTCAATTTTTTTTTAAATTAGTTTTGATCTAGTTTTTATATTTCATTAATTATTTGTTTGGATTGAAAAAATAATCTAAAATCTCGTTAGATTTTTTTTTCAAACAAATGATGTAGATTTATTTCAAAATATGAAAATTAAATTTCAATTATTTAAAAATAATATTTTCGTTAATTGCCATATTTTAATTGCCATATTTTAAAAATTGGGAGTTTTTATAATATTTTTCCTAATACACAATATAATACTAGAGAATATAAACAATCGACACAAGTGTAAGCATTTTCAGAGTTTTTTTTTTGTTACATTGATCAAATGAGTATTTACAAAGTCTTGGCCCTTGGGAGTGAGACTTAGCTATTATGCCGACAAGTCAGCCAAACCCAAGCATAAACAACAAAATGAAGATTGTGTGTAGTAGTACCCTTTAACAGAAAGAAAAAAAAGATTGCGTAATCAATGAAATTTTTCCTACAATCTGGCTGGCTTCTACCTTTAATGGTGATGTATATTGTATATTTGTAAGGGAAAAAAAAAAAACACAATCTACGTTTACACGTGAGGAAGCAAGGCAATGGCATGGACGTGTTTTTATTATTTAATCATTTTGAAAATTACTTGTACAAAGCTTATGGAAAATAAACTAATCCATATGAAGAGGAAAACATAAAACTGATATTACAAGTAAAGATACTAGAAATCAAAGACCGCAACTATGACATGTAACAAAATATTGACTTCAACATAAATAAAACTTCAAACGTTTTTCCTATATGCAATAATGTTGGTGTAAACCCAACTAAATCGTTAAAATGAATGTTGTTTTATGTTTTTTTTTTTGTGGTTTCAATGTAATGTATGATAAAATTTCCAAGTTTTTCATATTATTTTAATATTTTGACCATAATTAAGAGTAAAACAAAAAAAAATCAATTATTTTCTTAGATTGTGTGTAAAAACAATTGAAATGAATAAGAGGGAGTAAAAAGAAAAAAGTGTAATTTAAATTTACAGAAAGAATTTGAAATATGAATTAAATAATAATAAAACATTAAATTGGGTGAAAAAAAAATTCTGTCACCCGCCACATTGTCTTACGTAAGTTGGGCTAACAATGAAAGATCATTCTCAAATTCCGATCGCTAAATCAATGGAAGAACCAATTCAATCTCAATCTCAATCACCATACAACCTTCTCTTTCAAGCTCTTTCCTTAATCCCAATTCATCACTACCTCATCGCTCTCTTCCTCATCTTGTCCATCTTCTTCTACAACTTCGTCGAATTTCACTTCATCGGTGATACAATCCTTCACTATTTCAGATGCCGCATCAATCTCATTTATAATCCTGATTCCTCTCTTTACCACTGCGTTATTTCTCGATGTCGGATCCTTCACGGCAGGTAAGTATAGATTTATTATACTCAATTATTTGAATCTGAGTCGTTGTGAATTTCGATTTTTTTTTTCAGATATGTAGCGACGCCTTGGTTAGCTAGTCCTCATCTTCAAACTTGTTTCTTGAACTTCTTTGGATTGCCTCCAGTTTTTAGCTACAAAAGGTTATTCGATTTTTTTTTTTTTTTTTTTAAGATATTGAGATACAAAATTTGTATAAATTAATCATTATTTTGATAGGTTTGATTTTTTTTTCTTTTTCTTTAGAGAGCTGTTTCGTACTTGTGATGGTGGAACTATTGCACTGGATTGGTTGAAGAACTCTGATGGTAAAAAAAAAAAAAGGGTCGACGAGTTTTATCCCACACAAAATTTTCACTTAGTTTAGTGATTTGAAAATAATGATTTTTTTTTTTTTGGTGCAGTTCTTGATGGTGGTGATGTTCATAATCAGAATGAAATTAATAAAGAAGATACAACTCCTATTGCAGTTGTTATTCCAGGGTTAACTAGTGATTCTTCATCTGCTGTAAGTGTAGTGTTGAATTCTCTTATCTTGGTTTAGGACTGTGCTTTTATAATATTGCATTGGTGATTTTTTTTCCTTTTGTTTGCAGTATTTAAAGCATCTTGCGTATGACACTGCGAAAACAGGTTGGAATGTTGTTATTAGCAATCATAGAGGATTGGGTGGTGTTTCTGTTACTGTGAGTTTTTTTTAGTTTGGAACTTACACTCTATGAAATATTGTTTTTTTTTTATTTATATACCTTTGGTGTTTTATAATTTTGTTATGCTGTGAATGAATGCAGTCTGATCGGTTCTATAATGCTGGATGGACAGAGGATATTAGGGTAGTTCTTGGTTATCTTCAACACGAATACCCGAAGGCTCCTCTATTTGCTATTGGAACTAGCATTGGAGCAAATATTCTTGTACTAAATCAGGAACCTTAGTGTTTTTTTTAATAATTTTTTAGTTTCTCTCTAGTTTGATCTATGTTGAGAAACTATGCTTAGCTTTGAACTATGTTGAATTGTGGTGATTTGATTGTCTTCTTTGAACCTACTGTTGCATATGCTGCGTTCAGAAAAAGATTTTCAGGCTGAAAGAGTAGCTTGACTATTTAGGTTTTTCAGATACTATTGATATGCATGAGGAGGTTTCTGAATCTTACTCATGCTTTAGGTTAAATACCTTGGAGAAGAGGGTGAAAAGACTCCTCTGAGAGGTGCTGTAGCT
The DNA here is from genome assembly GCA_963854855.1 of Nasturtium officinale. Classification (NCBI taxonomy): domain Eukaryota; kingdom Viridiplantae; phylum Streptophyta; class Magnoliopsida; order Brassicales; family Brassicaceae; genus Nasturtium; species Nasturtium officinale. The sequence continues at coordinate 10,215,563 of OY978500.1, forward strand.
ATTTGCTCTCCATGGGACCTCTTGGTGAGCTATTTAATAACTTTCTTCTTTTATATTTATTGATTCCGACATTCTTGTAGACTGTTTAACAAGTTGACGATTTATACATTATGCCTTTCTTTTCTTTTGGCTCCTCCCAACAAGATTGGTGACAGGTTTATCAGCCGGACTTTTAAACAAAAGTTGTATGACAAAGCTCTCACCATTGGACTCCAAGGTTATGCCCAATTGTATGTCCACCTCTTTGGTCAAAAACCGCCAAAATTTTTGAGTTTCTAAGATGGGTTGAGGGGAGATATTTAGATATACTAATGTGCATTGAGAAAATCAGGTTTCAGTTATAATTTTGGTTTCATTTGCAGGCATGAAACTCAGTATTCACGGCTTGCGAATTGGGAAGGCATAAAAAAGGTTAGTAGTGTAACCACAGATCGATAAACTATACACTCTACTTGTTGATGCACCTGAAAGAGGCAGAGTTCTAGAGCAAATAACGAAAACATAAAAGTTCCACTAAAAACTTACATATCTCTTTCCCTATTAGTGTCATCTGTTGTGGCCTAACTTTTTTCTGCTTCATCAGTCACGTTCCATCCGAGATTTTGACAACCATGCTACTTGTCTTGTCGGAAAATTTGAGGTATTAGTTCTGATATTAGTTTTCCCTAAGAATTTGGCTTTGTCATTGCTACATACATCTTGTCATAATAAGGATTAAGTTCTCTTTTGGTCTGACAAAGTGACAATGGGGTTGCACACTTACGCAGACTGTGGATACGTTTTACCGAAAATCTAGTAGTACCCAATACATAGAAAACGTGGCAGTCCCATTACTCTGTATAAGTGCTCTAGATGATCCATTATGCACAAAGGAAGCTATTCCCTGGGACGAATGCCGGTAATATCCAATCTCTTTAAGATCTTGAATCCTATTTAAAGACATTAACATGAAGTTTTTTTTGAAAAGGGCTAACAAAAACATTGTCTTGGCTACAACAAATCATGGAGGACATCTAGCGTTTTTTGAAGGATTAACCGCATCTAGTTTGTGGTTAGTATCTCTCAGATTCCAACAAAGTAAACAAAAAGATTAGTCTGTCTATATATATTTGTGTACAGGTGGGTTCGAGCCACCAATGAGTTTCTTGGCGCTCTTAGCTGCAGTCGTCATATGCATATACAGAAAGTAAGTTTCTGTTTGATGGAATCGAAGTTTTGATTATTATGTTTTTGGTTTCTTTCTAAGCTAATCAAATGTTTGTAGATTGAAGAGAGAAAAAGCTCAGGATCAGGGAAACAAGAGCCTTCGATAAACCAAGGCCCATACCTAAACATTGCAGAAGATGGATTGGTGGCAGCAGTCAAGTACGAGCAAGACATCAATACCAATACACTAAAGTCAGGCGTATCGAACCGGAGAGGACCAAAGTATGAGGATGTTGATGTAATAAAGAGAAGCTTTAAAGTGCTGTGCCGGCAAACAAAATGGTCCGTATGGTCGCTTGGTTACATAGGTGTGGTTACAGGTTTCCCTTTACTTGGACTGATACTAAACTACATCTTCCGTAAGAAGCAACGTCCCAAAACAACATCTAAATTGTGAAGTTGCTTCTTTCCTGTCCTATATATTTTTTAGATATTTGATATAAGTTAATAATGTGCCTCTAAGTATCTATCATAAGCTCAACAATTATGTAATGGTGAACATGGATTATTGTTAATCGTTAGTATGTTAGTGAGATTTTCAAGTGATTTCTTAGCATTGTAAAAGAGAGGAGATAAAACTCCATTAGATCTTTCTTTCATATCAACTCTTTTTTTTATTGGTCTTTCATTATTGGCTAGCTCTGTCTTTGAAACTGAATTTTAATGTAAGTATGTTTAGTTTGTATAACAACGTGAGATTAATATCTTTTGCCTATGGCTAATTCTTAACCAAATAATGTTTAGTCTACCAAATATTGGGGATTTGTTTTCAAGGCATATTGAGAACCTGCAAGGCATAATCAGGATTTGAATGTCTATGGCATTATCGTAAAAATGTGAAACCATAAGGCTATTCTGGGAAATACGACAATTATTTTACCATCTTACAGACCACTTTGAGAGCATTAAGCAAAAACTCATTAAAAACTTGGGGTAGATCGTGAGAAAAGTTGAGAATTGAAATCCAAAGAGCAAAAAAAAAAAAAAAAAAAATTCCAGATTTGGTTACTTCAACAGTGTTAGTATTTATTTACCAGCGCTGCAATTTCAAAACCTAGAATCTCCGGTGAACTTTAAGGAAGACAATGGAAGAAATAAGATCGGCGATGGAACAACAAATGGATCTCATGGCGGATCTGGTTCAGAAAATCTCCGGAGAACTCCGAACTGGATTACAACCTGCTTACGAAAATTTATTGGGATTTTTTCACGCCATTGATTGGAAGGTAATTGAATCTATTTGAATTTGATTATATCTGTATTAGTAATTTTGGATGATTTAAAAACCATAATTACTCATATGTAAATTGTGGATTTTGAATTTTGTTTTTTTTTGGCAGGAACCTTGGATTATAGGATTAATGACGTTTCATGCTGTGTTACTACTAGTGACTCTTGTTTCTAGAAGGCATCTTAATTTTCATATGTTTCTCTTCTTATTAGCATGTAAGTTCCTTTCGATCCTGTTTATAGGATTATAGTATTGTTCTTCCTTTGCTCCAATGATCTCACCTCACTAGACTTAGTTGTGGCAATTTATATTGAATCAATGGTTTTGAGTAGCTACTTTTGTCATGATCCATTATTAGGATACTTCAGGATCCATGGTTAGAGACTCATACATTTGCACATTGAGAAATGATTTACATGGGGTTTATGAGTTAGTAAGTATGCTAAAAGAATCTCACAAACCAATATATGATATAGTAAGTATGCAATAATAGTGTATAGTCTAAAATCATGAAGTTAAACACTTGAATTGAATGTTTATATGTAAGATTTTACTGTTTTGTTATGTGATTCTTCAACTCGTCATTGCATATGTTTTGAGTATTTTACCCTTGATACTCCGTAGTCAGTACTGAGACTGGTGATGTGACAAATATGGTTTGCAGTGGCTGGGGTTTACTTTGCAGAGAATCTAAATCGGGAGTTGAGAAAAAACTGGAGGAGCTTCTCAACTCAAAACTATTTTGACCCGCAAGGAGTCTTCTTATCGGTCCTCTGGTCTGGACCTCTTCTAGTCATTGCAATGATAATCCTGGTATTAGTTCGACAATGTTCCTCACTCTTTCCATTTCTGCTCAAGTATGTTCTCCATTTAGATTTTCGGAAACAAAAAAAAGAGATGTACAAGACATAGAACGAGTCTGTATAGTAACTGAGAAACCGAGGATATGTTTCGTGTTTGTGTTAAGAACAATGAAATGTGATAGTATCATAGTACTAAGGTTGTTTTTGTTTTTGACAGATAAACACACTCTTTTCACTTTGCTACTTAATTGTAAAATGGAAAAGAGCTGAGCTCAGGCATCGTGCAAGGCTTGCTCGTAGCAAGGAGGAATAGAAATCCCACTCAGTATACTCTCACTTTCCAACATACTGTTTTTTGAGTTTTATTCAAGTAGAAGCCTGCTCTTTTATGTACGTTTTTAATTGAATTGAATTCTATCAAACCGAACCAAACCGAACCAAACTTTCTATATCGGTTTGTTTTTTGGTAAAGTTTTGAAACTTCAAATCGAAATTGATCGTTCGTTTTGTAATTTCGGTTTGTTTTGGTCAAGTTCTGAAACCCTGAAATTGAATCGAATTATATACATGGGAAACCTTAACCGTACGGTTAAGTATTGAAATGGTTTTGTAAAATTTGAAAATAATATCATAATTAGCCGTTACAAGTACTCCTCAGCTTCCTCAACGGCCAATTTTTTCAAAATCAAAACTCGTCCATATGACGGAGAGATAGAGAGAGTACAGAATCTTCTTCGTTTCGATATTTTCAAAATATCTCAATAGTCTCACACTCTTTCGCTCTTGAGAGTTTAGCCATGGAGGTCAAGGAAGAGAAAGTGACGGAGGAACAACGAGTGGCGGAGAAGACGATTCCCGTGTTTACCGTTCTCAAAAACGGTTCGATTCTCAAGAACATCTTCGTCGTCAACAGTCGCGATTTCTCATCGCCGGAGAGAAACGGTTCCTTTGTTTCCGATGATGACGAAGTAGAAGAGATTCTCGTCGTCGGTCGTCATCCAGATTGTGATATTCTGTTAACGCACCCAAGCATTAGCAGATTCCACTTAGAAATCCACTCGATTCCTTCTATTCAGAAACTCTTCGTCACAGATCTTTCTTCAGGTATGAAGAATCTCTTCTCTAAATTTCGAATTCAAAAGATTTCTCGATAATTAGATTTGTTCTATGCGATTCTGGTTGTTGATTGAAATTATTTCTCGATTTTAGTGCATGGGACTTGGGTTACGGATCAGAGAGTTGAGTCACATGCTTGTGTTGAGGTTAAGGAAGGTGATGTTATTAGGATTGGTGGTTCAACTAGGATCTATAGGTTGCATTGGATTCCGCTGAGCCGTGCCTATAATATGGAAAATCCTTTTGTTTCATCACTTGATGCATCTATAGTGACGGAGCAAGAAAAAGAGAATAGATTGCTGGATGCAGAAAATCTAGAGGATGCTCATCAGGTTTCGACCTTTTTCTCATATGCTTTTACCATTTGAAATGTGATTTAAGCGTGATTGTTGTTAGTTTAGATGTTATTGTTTTGGTGTAGCTCTTTATTTATCTGATGCTATTTGCTTGGCCTGAAAGTGTTATCTGCTTTCACTGCAGTCACTAGCGAATACTGGATCAGGTGATGATGGAGATCTGAATCTGGATGAGACATCAGAAGGAACTGGATCATCGGTACCCAGTGAGGATGACGATACATATGTTACGACAAGGGAGACTTCGTTACTGGAGCAAGAAGAAGAGGATAAAATGTTTGAAGCAGAAAGTCTAGAGGTTGCACACCAGGTTCGACTTTCTCTCATATACTTCTTGGTTTTAGCATTTGAAACGTGGCTTGCGAACCTTTTTTGTTTGTTTAGCTGTCCATATTTTGCTTAGTTATACTTATCTGAGGTTATTTGCTTAGTCTGAAAGTGTTATTGACCTTCGCAGCAGTCATTAGCTAATACTGGATTAGGTGATGATGGAGAGAAACAATTGGATGATACGTCAGAAGGAACTGGTTCATCAGTCCCTATTCAGGATGAGGATTCATATGTTACAACAAGGGAGACGTTGTTGCCAGTTGAGTCTCCAAGTGTTTTGACACTAGCTAGAGATTCTATCAAGACACAAAAGTTACAGTTAAATGAAGAGTTGCAGACTTCAACAGAGTGGAACTTAGATGTTGTGGAAGCTGCAACAGAGAAGCCAAGTAGAAGCTGCTCCCCAAGTAAGCAACAGAGAGGTGGTTACCTTGAGTGCTTAAGTTGTTCTGAACTTGAAGTTGCTGTAGAGGCTGATGATTGCGATGTCAGAGGAGATGGAGGTCTTCAACTTAATGTGATGGCAGAGATAGAGTCAGCAGTCCCTGATGATGATGATGATGATTATGATTTATATCTAGTTGAAAAGGAGACTTTATCGCTTCCACTCACAAGAGATAAACTACAGTTCAAAGAAGATGTTCAGGCTTCACCAGAGTTGGCCATAAATATTTTAGAAGCCGAGGCAGAAGATACAAGTAGTGGCTGCTCCCCGAGTGGGGAACAGATTGATGGTTGCTTTGAAGCTTCGGGTTGTTCTGTATTTGAATTGGCTGCAAAGGTTGAGATACTGAGCCTTTGTCGAGAATTCAGTGGAGAAACTGAGTTTGTCACAAAGCAAGTAGTGGAAGCATCTGATGAACCACTAACTAGGGCTGAAATCCGTTCCCCAATGAGAGGTCCACATCTAAATGTGATGTCAGAGAGGATGGAGTCAGCTGTCCCTAATGAGGATGAGGATCCATATCTAGCTGCAAAGGAGACTTCATCACTTCCAATCCCAAGAGATTCCATTGAGTCAGAAACATTATGGCTCACAGAAGATGTTCAGGCTTCACCAGAGTTGTCCATAAATAGTTTAGAAGCCAATGCAGAAAATCCAACTAGTTGCTGCTCCCCAAGTAAGGGAAAAATTGATGGCTGCTTTGATTCATTTGAGTTGGCTGCAGAGGTTGAGATTCAGAGCCTTCATCAAGAAGTCAGTGGAGAGATTGAGTTTGTCACAAAGCAAGTAACGGAAGCATCTCCTGAACCACTAACTAAGGCTGATATGCAGAGTCACCAAAACAATGGAGAAACTGAGGTCTCAAGGCCAGTTATTGCAGTGTCTCCCAATTCCTTTTCCCAAGCTTTGCCAGCTTTAGAAATTATAACTGAAGAAGTCCAAGGCCTCATTGGTTACGAAGTCCAGAGTGAACTATCCATAGAGACTGAAATTGAGAACCTACTACATCAAAATAGCAATGGAGAAACTAAGGAGAGGAAAAGCTGCTTCTATTGTTCAGATCCGGATCAACAAAAGTGAAGGGAAGCAAAAACAAATTGGGAATCAACCAAAAGACCAATTGCATAGAAAACAAGCTTTATGTGACAAGTCTATTACCTGGACTGTTCATCATAGTGCAGTACTGGAACCAGAGATCTTTACTCCTGAAAAGGAAAACCTTACACCAAGTTCTCATTTGTTGAAAAGATTACAAGATATCGGTGACGTAAAAGATAGCAAGAGCTCTTCAAAGCTTTCTAGCAAATCACGCTCCTCAAAGATTCATTCCAGTATTGCTTATGTTACTTCAGAGGCATTTACAGAACCAGAAATCTATACACCAGATAAGGAAAATCTTACCCCTAACTCTCATATGCTTAAGCGTTTGCGAGACTTTGGTGATATCAAGGAAACAAAAGGATCCTCCTCTAAAGCAACACGTAAACCATTCTTCGATATTCATGTGGAAGAAAACGCCATGGCTGAACATAGATCAGACCTACGTAACATCATGAGCAGCAAATCAAAGGTGAAGAAGCGTGAGCCGGTGGCTCCGAAGAAGAAAGCTGAACGGGCGTCTTTTCAACCTCTACTTGAAAAACCTTGGTCTCAAAGTCAGTCATACACCGTGGCTTCTTCTATTGCATCAGCAAGAAGCAACATTTCTAGGAGAATTCGTTCTTCTTCTGTTAGTCATACTTAACCTCATTGTCTTCTATTAATCCTTTGTGTAGTTCTTATATTAACATTTAGTTCACTGTGTTTAAGCTCCTCTCTGATGGAAGGAACAAGATGAAGTGGACCATTGTGTTGGACACTTCTTCACTACTCGACAAGGAGTCTAGGAAGCCACTTCACTTACTACAAGGTCTCAAGGGTACACATATTGTCTTACCAAGAACAGGTAAAAACCATACACCGATATTATTTTCTATCGTCACTGAAAGTACTAAACACAAACCATAAAATCAATTACTTTTTCTATACAACAAGTTCTAGTCTTAGGATGCCAAAATATCATTTTGCATACCAAATCTGTGAGAACCATTTTGTGTTTGGTAATCACGTTTGAGTTTTGATGCCTCACCTTTGGTTTAATTGATCAGTGTTAAGGGAACTAAACGAAGAGAAACACACTCGCAGTCTTCTCTTTAGAAGAAGAACAGAGATTGCTTCATCAGCTCTGGATTGGATCGAAGACTGTAAGGTTAATACGAAATGGTGGATTCAAGTCCAGAGTCAATCAGAGGAAACCAAAGCAATTGCAATAACCCCACCAGTCACTCCTCAGTCAAACGACTCGTCAGCATTCTCGTTTTCATTTCACTGGAGTAACATTAATGCACCAGAGATCGGTTCTCCTACATCAGTAGATCAAGTTCTTGAATGTGCTCTTCTTTACCGAAACCGTAACCGCGATGAAAACCTCGTTATTCTTAGCAACGATGCAACTCTCAAGATCAAAGCCATGGCAGAGGTAAATTTACATACAAGATTCTGTGTTTCTAATTCAAAGCACACTCCTGTTTAATAATGGTTTTGGTTTGGATATTAGGGATTGATATGTGAGACGGCACATGATTTTTACGAGAGTCTAGTGAATCCGTTCTCGGAGAGGTTTATGTGGACAGAGAGTGCGGCGAGAGGACGGACTTGGAGTCATCTAGACGACGTCGTGTTGAGAGAAAGGTATAGCAACCGAGCTTGCAGGGGAAAGTCGACGTTCCATGGAGGAAGAGGAGAGATTGGTGCAGCTGCAAAAGGTTTGAAGCTCATTTTGCTCCATAATTCTCACTACGGTCACACTCATTGATGATGCATCATCATCACTCATCAATGCGGCCATAGTCAATGATGCATCATCATTATATATCAATCTGGCCATAGTCAATGATGCATCATCATCCATCAATATGCCCATAATCAATGATGCATCATCAATACATCATTATATATCAATATGGCCATAGTTAATGATGCATCATCACTATCCATCAATATGCCCATAATCAATGATGCATCATCAATTCATCATTATATATCAATATGGCCATAGTCAATGATGCATCATCACTATCCATCAATATGCCCATAACCAATGATGCATCATCATCATCATCATCATCTATCGTGTTCCTTTTTCTCCAAGTAAGCCAAATTAATTCATCTCGCTTACACAAGGTAGTAACATGGAATAATGTTTTTAGAATTTATGAGATTTTCGTAATGTAGCTATTATTATGACTTCTTTTTCTTTATTATGAGGATTTTATTATCTTAACTTGTTTGTTAAAATATTAAAATATAACCGGCGTAAATAGAAATAGTTAAAGCTTAGCTAATATAGTAGACCACACGATTTATGAACGTGCTTTTAAATAATCTCCGAGTCACTGTTATAGTGGTGTGTGGTAATAATGACTTTTCAAAGCATGAAAGGAAATATGAAATATCTAATACCATATCCAAACCTGATTGTGTTTTTACATATATTAATAATAATGTTTGTATAAGTGTTTATTCCATGTTCTAAAAATCTCCGCCTAATCGTTAAACCCTCTCTCGCCGTTTCGATTAATAACTAATCCCTCAGAAAAGTCAATCAACCGATTACTTCCCACCTAATCCGATTAATCCCCGTCTAATCCGATTATTTTCTGCCTAATCATTTATAATCTAATTATTTTTAAAATTTCAGGTATAAAAAATTTTTGTTTTTGTTATACAAACATTTATATTGAGAGTTTGTGATGTTTATAATAAATTATGTTAAAAATATAAATAAAAATCATAAAATAAATTATTAATACTACATTTTCATGTATTTACTATAATTTTTAAAAAAATATTATTTAAAAGTTTAATATAATAGATAAATATTTTTTTAAAATATTAAAATAACCTAAAACTAATCCTCGATTAATCTCCGTTTACTCCCTAATTAATCCCCTAAGCGCTAGATCCAACCTCGCCACCCGACTACCGCCAGTTTTACAACAATGTGTTTACCTATAATAATGTTAAGATTTTCATATACTACAATTTTCCACCCATTGATGGCTCGCTATATTTGCTATAGTTTTTTTTTACCTTTGCAATGATATAAAAAGACGAGAGTTGAACCGGAGTTAGTTTGTAAAAAATTAAAAATTAATGTTTTGATTTTGAAGGAGTAAAAAATAATAAACATCATTGTTCTTGTAATCAAAATGCATTTTTCAACTTTTTAATTTCTGGACAAAATGTGATCATGAATTTGCAGATGTCAAAAACAAAAAATAATAAGAATTTGGAAGTGGAAGTACACAACAATTTTATCGTAAAAAAAAAATCTCAAGTTTATTGAAAGCCCAAAAAAGCCCAATAGCTTTTATATTCGGAGAAGAAAATAAAAAGAAAAAATCTGTAATCGCAAAATCACAGACGTTGAAGCCTTTCCACTGTTCGCCGCCGTTGAAACTCCGATCACCTCTGTATTCGTAACAAGAGCATAAATTTTGTTGCAATTCCAAATCTCACTTCCGGTTCCAATTGGGGAATCTTAATCTCATCTTCAATTGTTCAATGACTATATGGCGTATCATCACTCGTTCATCGTATCTCAAATACGCATCAAACCAATTAACCAGAAACTACACTCAAGCTTTTATTGCTGCCTCACTTACTCATATTGTGAAGAAGACAAATGTGTCTTCTTTTGATATCTCAAATTCAAATATCTCTACGAGAACTCCTTCTAATAACATCTTCCAAAATCTCAGATCCCTTACTACTTCAGCTCAGGTGCTCTAAAAATGTGTTATTTTCAGCACTATTGTATATATATTTATGGCTTTTTCCAAAACATTTTAGTTTGGTTAATTGGTCTTTCAATATGGTCTTGTTCGTAGCCTTTTAGATTTCATTAGATGATGCGTAAGAATCGTATGGATGATTCCTGCAATGTCTGTAGTTCCTTGATGTTTTTTTTTTTTGGCAAATGGATGTGTTAGTGAGCAATGTTTTGGCTCTTCTAGGTGAGAAGTATGACTATGTACTATGAGCTTGCTGTCAAATTCGTTCATAACTTTTTCTTTTCATGATTCTTGTTGAAGACTAGGAAGAAGGAAGAGGACGTTGAATCTGATGGTCCACGTCTTAATGAGAAGATTACTGCCGAATATGTTAGATTGGTTTCTGAAGAAGGTACTATGTGGAAAGTCTTAGCCCATGTGGTTTTTTTTATTCTGATACTTTGCATTGTACTGGATAAAGAAAGAAGAGTATAAGCATAGATGTTTTTGCTAGTATATTTAGGTGAAGTATCGTTAGAATTAAAAGTCCTTTTTATTGTAGATGTTACTAAAGAGGTTGTTGACATATGTGAGAAGTTCAAATTACATCTTTAGAAACTCACAAGGAAAAGTGTGATACGTTTTGTTGTTACGCAGGACACTCTGTTGTATCGCTGAGAGAAGCTCTCAGACGGGCTAAGGAGCTCGAGAGTGACTTAGTTGAGGTAACTTGTTTATTGAAACATGGATTATTCTAGAAAGTTGTTTCTAATGATTGCAACTGGAGATTTTTGGTAAATATGTCACTATCTGTATCTCTAATTTGCATGGTGCCCAATTTGTATCCTTGCAAAATGTCTCCTTTTTTAGTCGCCATTGTGTAATATGATACTCTAGTCTACTTCTCGCTATAGGTCGCCATATTAACTTGTGTTTCTTTATAAGACTAAGCTTCTAATGGTGCGATAGATATCTTAAATATATCTCATGAGATTATCTCATTATATAGTTCTAAATCTGTCTTCTTTGCTTGATGTCTTGTAGGTCCAGAGAGATGCTAAGCCACCTGTATGTAAAATTGTAAAATACACATTGGAGAAGTACAAAAAAGCTAAAGAAGGAAAAGAGCGTGCTAAGGCCAAGGTCTGTGAAATGGTCTATCCATACTTAAAATTATCCGTCTTGTTTGTATGAAATATTAGTTGTATCTGTGTGATCCTGAGTTTATTATGTTTTTGCTTCGTTCTAGCGGGCTGAAGCTATTCGACCTGAAGTCAAGGAAATTCGATTTACTCCAAAAATTGTATGGTTTTCTGAAAACACCCTTTCAATTTCTTCTTCTTCTTCTTCTTCGTCTTCTTCTTCTTATATGTGGTAATGAAATCACTACAACACGGTTTTTGTTTAACTTTCTGTTTTCTTCAGGAGGCAAAGGACCTAAAGTTTAAAGCGGATCAAGCATTGAAACTTATGGAAAGTGGATACCGTGTGAAGGTAGTAATTCTCTCTATACTGGTTTCTCTTATGGACTTTTGTGGTTTACTGAGTGTATTAATTTATGTTAAAGTTTAAAGCTGTTCTTTGAGTTCATTATAAATTAAAGCCCCAGATATATCGCGGCAATGCTCTCGTGTTTTTTTTCCTCAATTTGAGGTGAATATAGTGAAATCCTTGGTGAGCAACATTTCATTTATCTCTATTTGTTTCTTTGTCTATTTTGTGTAACAGTGCAATGCAGTGCCTGACAAGGACAAGCATAAGGAGCTTGAACCAGAAAAGCTTCTTGAGTTATTATTTCGCATCACTTGTTATGTAAGTCCCTACTCCATAATGTCTTATGACGTCTTCTATTCCCAATTGTTTCCTAGTTTTCTTGTCCTTGTTTGGTTTAAATCGCCAGCTTCGTGTTTATAACATTCATCCTATGGTACTTATATCGGTACAGATTGGCGATGCGCTAGTGGAATTTGGGCCAGAGGCGGATAGAAAGAGCGCAGTCGTGATAGTTAGACACGCCAAGTTTGGCCCGCCCAAGAAAGGAGGAGTGAAAAAAATGAAGGATGTTGATATCAAAAGTGCCCGAGTGAAAGCTAGCTCGGAAGCTGGAGTGTCTAGTGTTGATGATCAGGGAGATATAGAGAAATCTGAACCTGGGCTCAGTGCTGAGCAAGCCCAACCAGTTCAAGTCCAAACCGCGTACGCAAAAAGAGAACCGAGCGGTGAATTTTCAGGAGATAGAGATGCAAGCAGGTTTGAACCTCGGTCTCCAAACCAGCATATGAACCCACAACGTCCTAGGTTCCCAAACCAAGGTCCAAACCAACAACCTAATGGGCGGTTTGATCCTCAGTCTCAAAACCAGCCTCCAAATTCACCAAGGCCTCAGTTCCCAAACCAATCTCCAATCCAACAACCTGCAGGGCGGTTTGATCCTCGGTTTCCAAACCAGCCTCCAAGTCCACCGCGGTCTCGGTTCCCAGACCAAGCTCCAAATCAGCAACCCTCTGGACCATCTCCAAACCATCACCTAGACCAGCAAGGTCCTCCACCACGATTTCAAAACCAATCTCCAAATCAACAACCTAGCAACCGGTTTGAACCGCAGCCACCAAACCCGCCCCGAGGACCACCACGTCGTCCAACCCGATTACCAAACGAAACTCCAAACCAACAACCTACAGGCCCTGGTAGATCAAGTGGTCCAGCTTCAAGTTATGGGATTTTCAGCACCCCAAAATCAAAGTAGATGCAAACCAATTTAATGAATCCATAAGAGTTGCAAATTTTTTGTGATGCATTTTTGGGAAATTTGTTGATTACTACTCATTATTTATTTTTATGTATACACTAATAATAATCCATGCATACACTTGTAACACTAATTCATGACATATTTTCATAATGCTCTAAGTAAACAGTTTTATTGTTCCTTCTTTCCAAATTCCAAGTAAGCCAAATCAATCATCCCTCTCACACATGGTAACATGAAATATTGTTTTTCAAAAATGAGATTTTCCATAATGTGGCTGATAGAGATTGTCACTAACAACTATACGGAATTTGAAAAGACCACCACAATTTGCAAACGTGATTTGGAGTAATCACCGAGTTAGTTACTGTTATTGTGTTGTCCTAGTAATGAATGTCTCTTCAAAACATGAAAAGAAATATTCAAAAGGGATCTATTTATTTATTAAATTTTAAGTTTATAGTTAACCTATAATATTAGGATTTTGCACATCTTACACATATTCCACCCAATGATGGCTCTATTTTTAACACGTGGTAGTTGAAAATTTACGGAAAAAGGAAAAATACTTCTAAATTTTTTCTTTTTATAATGATTTGTAGTATTGGTGTGGAATGAATAGCAATAGCCTGCAAAGAAAAAGGAAAAAAAAAACATCGTTCATGTAATCAAATCGAATTTTGTTTTAACCATGTTTAGAATTCAAATGTCATTTCTGGAAAATTTGGTCATGCTTATATTTCAACACACGAAGAGAACATGTGGTTAGTTCTCCACATTATTACATTTTAGAATGCGTGATAAAGTGAACAATTTTGAAAATGAAAGTGGTGCATATATTATTTTGGGAAATAAGATTGTTAAATTAATATAAATTTAAATAAGATTGTTAAATTAACACGTGGCAGTTCTCAATTTATTCCCCCCCCCCATTTTCTTAAAATTACCCTAAAACTGCTTATTTTCCAAATCAAAACTTACAGCTGTCCAAATATATATATATATATATATATATATAACCAACTAAAAAAACCTAATATAAATGGTTATCTCCACTTTGTCTAAAAAGTAGTAAATTTAACAAAATAAAATAAAAAAGAGTTGATGTGGTTAGAGTCATAGGCACTACAGTTATAGTTTCCCACAACTTTTGTTGTGTGTAATCATATTTGCCCACTTTGTCCCAACAATTACTCCTTTTTGTTTTATTTGTTGTCTCAATCAAAATCCAATTGGTTTTGAACTCTGCTTCAACAAAATATGTTTTCATCTTATATAATAGGGCAAACTAAATTATTTTAGGGGATTCTACAGAATATACCACAATTATTTTATCACTCTATATTTTTTTTTTGACTCTATAACGTTTGTGGTTTTGTAAGTATCTAAAAATGCGACAGCGAAAAAAGGGAACCCATTGGTTTTGAAACTGCTGTTGCTATTAATGCTGACAATCTTAATTAGCTCGTAAGGGAATTAGCACGTGGGAATCTTGTGTGTTCCCAATTAATGGTCTATTATTATTTTATAAATTTAACTTACTTTGTTTTTGTAACTTCAATTTTGGCTATGTAGTGAGTGCATGAATGAACTTTCGTGGCAGGCGACTCCACTTGGCGGCAGTTGTAATTGATAAGGTTCCTCAATATTTAAGTAACTTTATCCTCGTTTTTAAAGTAGCTTTATTAGAATATTCACGATACTAATTCTTAGTATTTTTCATACCTTTTTCACATTTTGATATAATAGAAATTAAGGTTTGATTGTTTTGTTTTTGAAGATTATAAAAAAAATATATATTTTTGAATTTCTTTTTGGTTAGCATAACATAAATATATATATATATATATGAAAACCTAGACGTGAATAGACAATACTACTTCTATATGTATATACATATGATATTTTATTTTATCTCAGTTTCTCAGTAGATATGGTGTTTTATAAATTTGTCTGAAAAATTTAAATGTCGTTTATATTTTGCGGTTATTTGGATTTTGTCCTCTTCTAAAAAAATATAATTCCGTTTTGCTTTGTTAGCAAAGTCTTGAAACATAGAAATCTACTACTCCTATTAAACCTAAACTAGGAAGTTTAGAGTTCTAAATAGATGTCTAAGAGTTAATCACTTTAACATATAAAACTTAGGGAGAAATAAAGATAACTTGTGAGTAAGAGAGGCTGAGATCCTTTAGCCTTGCCTCTGCCTTGTCACGTTGGAGCCGCCGTCTCGTCACGCTGGAGCTGTCATCACAAAAACATAATATATAGAGGCATAACAAAAGAATAAAAAATATTTGATTTGATTTTCAATTTAAAATGGTTATATCGTTTTTTGGATGAATTTGCTAAATAATATATAGTCAATTTTTATTTATTTGTATAAATTAATATCACAATAATTGTTTTTTTGTTTCTTGTTTCTTTAAGCAATTTTAGAGGTGATTAGTATTTTGGTCCTGAGTAAGGCGCATACGTGTTGAGCTAGAGGCATATAAGTTCCAATACAATCTAGTAACTCAACATCTTGTATGAAGGTCCATTGTCCGAGAATTTGGAAACATATATATGTTTGACTTTCTTTTGTTTAATTTGGTTCCTCCAAAATTAAGAGGATTGCGTAATTATTTATGTAGTCATCATTAACTGTCTCAATTTGCTTCTTTTATATTAATATTTCTCCAAAACACTTTCTACGCATCTACCATGAAACCATATTCAAGTCGGTTGAATGTCACATATCGTTTTTATGATGATCTCGTGATTTCTCTCATTGCTTATGTATGATCATCTAGACTAGCAGAGTTTGTGGTTTAGACCCAAATGGGAAAGACTCTTTGGAGTTAAGCTAGCAGAATCAGTTGAACTTGGGAGTATATGTTGATGATAATGGATCTAATGGACTCGTTTCTCTCATATGAACAAAATAGGATAAAAGAAGCAGTCAAATATGGACCTTAATAAAAAGGAAGGAATAAATTTTCTTAGCTGTGGTAAGTATTCCAACTCATTATATCCTCACATGCAGCATTATTAGATAATTTTTTTTTTTGGTAGAAAGCATTATTAGATACACTAGATAGTGGGTTTACACATTAGAATTTGGTTTAGAGAAAGCCGATTTGTACCGGATTGATGAGAATTGTATATATTCTCTTTGTATTGTTTCGTTTATTCTTAATAAAAATAAAATTCTCATATATCCGTTATAAATCGGCTTTAGCTAAACCAAACCCTAATATGTAAATCACAAGCATTCTCCTTATTTTTTGAATCCAAAGTCCAAATGGTTCCTCTTAAATCAACCATAATGTGCAACTTTGAAGGCTCTCTGTACTATCGGATGCTATGTGATTAATATCGTGAAAAAGTTTTATACCGGAAGCAAAACATGTAACCACTTTTTGATATATTATAGTGTAAGGAAGAAGCATTCAAATAAACTACATATGTTGAGTAATTAAACTTTTCAATAATATTTTTTTTTTCTCATTGACTGGTGCACTGCACATTTGATCAAATACTGAATAAAAAACTAATTGAATATTTTTTAAAACAATAAATAAAACTTTGAAATGTTCTACGAGAATTCAACCAAAAATTCCATTTGGAAAACAAATTAAACTGTGTACTATATAGTATCATAAATATTACAGTTTTGAATAAAGACATATCAACAACTACATAAAAAGTGTCATGTATAACCAATAGTAAAAAAAATCTATACATAATATTTTATATGCAAATGTATTCATTACTATGAAATTTGCTCTGTGCTATTCTGTCTTTCTCCAATCAAAGACATTATCAAATTATGTCTAACCCTATCTAATGGCTGAAATAAAACACACACATATATATAACTCACATATATATATATATATATATATTCAAATTAATAATGCATTAAATTTGAAGGAAAAAGAGGAAAATATAAATTAACAAGTGTAATTATAATTAATGCTGATTTTCAATTCCATGTTGCCAAGTCAAATATGCAAATGAAGCGCATGGACATAGAAAAAGAGATAAGAGGAATAAAAACATTTAAATCGCTATATGACTAACTGTTATGTGGACCCCACCACCCCTTCATTTTTTTTTTCTTTTTCCTATAAATCAACGGCTCTCGTGCAGCGTTACTGTCTTTGATGCGATAAAACACCTAACCACCGTTAGATCTGACTGATACCAAATCGATATATATATTAATTGAACGGCTCAGATCATTGGGTTGACTTTACTTAGAGTAGATCACAAAGTGGAGAGCCATTGCTAATAAACTTGTGCCCCGCTCAAACTCTTCTTCCTCTTTCATTTTCTCTATCTCTCTCCTTTTAAAGCGGCCATTGGACCTCTCCAAGAACCATCTCAATCTTTACTTCTGGTGAAATTTTCCTCTCTTTTGTTCTTGTGTGATTTTTTTTTTCATTTTTTGTAGTGAGTTTCAATTTCAAGAACCGATTTTTCTTTGTTAATTTTGTTTGTTATATTGAAAAAGTGATATATGATTTAGGGTTTGATTTTCTCTAATTTGTTGTTCTTGAGTTTTTTTTTTTTTTTTTTTTTGTCTTTGACTATATATTTTAATTTTTTTTTATAAAGGTTATAAATTCTTGCAGATCTTAATTCGATAAAGATTTGTTTTTTTTGTATGTTTGTTTGTTTCAATTTCTAAGCTTTTGCTTGTTGATTTAATCCTTTAATGGGTTTTGTAGGTTTTGTTGGATCTTGAAAATAAAAATGGAAACAGAAGATGATTTGTGTCAAAACGATTGGGGAAGAAGTTCTTCATCTAAATTGCAGGAGCAAGGTTTTACATCACAGCAGCAGAAGTGGGAAGATGCATCAATCTTGGATTATGAGATGACTATGGAGCCTAATTTACAAGTTTTTGATCAGATCAAAGAAGCTTCAGGACAAGATATAAGTCAAGTTAATGTTGATTTCCTTCAAGGTGTTAAGGCTCAAGCATGGGATCCAAGAACTATGTTGAGTAACTTATCTTTTATGGAACAAAAAATTCATCAGCTTCAAGATCTTGTTCATTTACTTGTTGGTAGAGGTGGTCAGGTTCAAGGTCGTCAAGATGAGCTTGTGGCTCAGCAGCAACAACAACTCATAACAACGGATCTTACTTCCATAATCATACAGTTGATTTCAACTGCAGGTAGTCTTCTTCCATCTGTTAAGCATAATATGTCAACAGTACCGGGTCCTTTCATGGGGCAGCCCGGTTCAGCCATGTTCCCTTATGTAAGGGAGGCTAATAACGTTGCTTCACAGAGTCTAAACAATAACAATTGTGGTGGTGGTGGTGGTGGTGGTCAAGAGTTCGATTTGCCTAAACCCTTTGTTGTTGATGAGAGAGATAACCATGTTGTTGAAGAACATGAGATGAAAGACGAAGATGATGTGGAGGAAGGTGAGAATCTTCCTCCTGGTTCTTATGAGATATTGCAGCTTGAGAAAGAAGAGATTCTCGCACCGCATACTCATTTCTGTACAATATGTGGTAAGGGTTTCAAGAGAGATGCGAATTTGAGGATGCATATGAGAGGGCATGGAGATGAGTATAAAACTGCTGCTGCTCTGGCAAAACCGAGCAAAGAATCTGTTCCAGGGTCTGAGCCGATGCTGATCAAGAGGTACTCTTGCCCGTTCTTGGGATGCAAACGTAACAAGGATCACAAGAAGTTTCAGCCTTTGAAAACGATTCTATGCGTGAAGAATCACTATAAACGCACCCACTGCGATAAAAGCTTCACTTGTAGCCGTTGCCATACCAAGAAATTCTCTGTCATTGCAGATCTCAAAACACACGAGAAGCACTGCGGGAAAAACAAGTGGCTCTGTTCCTGTGGTACAACATTCTCTAGGAAAGACAAGTTGTTCGGTCACATTGCTCTGTTCCAAGGACACACTCCTGCGATCCCTCGCGAAGAGACCAAACCTTCAGCCGGTACATCTGTTCAGAGAGGGAGCTCTCAAGGAGACAACAACAATCCAGGAATGGTTGGCTTCGACCTTGGTTCTGCATCTAATGCTAACCAAGAAACTTTACAGCCTGGAATGATGGATGGGAAGATAAGTTTCGAGGAGTCTTTCTCGCCGCTAAGCTTTGATACATGTAATTTTGGAGGGTTCCATGAGTACCCACGACCTATGTTTGATGATTCAGAGAGTTCATTTCAAATGCTTATTGTGAATGCTTGTGGTTTCTCACCTAGGAATGGTGTTGGGTCTGTTTCAGATACTATTATCTAAGGCATTGCTATATATGTTAAGCTATGTAAGATGTTCCTAGTTTTTAGCCTTTAATCAGCTCTTTTGTGTCTGTAATTTTTTTTTCGTATGAATAATATCAGGAAAGCAAAAAGTGGATTACCTTTTTTTAAATCTGTTGCTTAATATAAGAAAGTTAGATTCTTTTGTTTTCTTATCCAATAATGGTTCATATTTGATTAAACCAACTTTGTTCACGGTGATTAAAAATCTAGGAAAAGAACTATTTATATTTTTGAATCTTTTATGTAATATGTAATACAACCAAATCAAATGTGAACTACAATATTGACATCAAGTTTACGTAAACTTGCTATCATCTGTTCTTTAGCATGGGTCGATCCATGAGTTCTGTCTCTTGTGTGGTTATAGATAGATGTGTTGGTGTGCTTGAGCTACTTAGAAGCTAGAATCATCAATGCTAGGTAGAGAAGAAGCTTGACAGTACTTCTGAATCATTTCTTGTATCTCTCTCCACTAGCCATTCCTCTTGAATCTGTACCCTCACATCTCTATCATATAAGAATAATAATAGAATCAGCAAGAATATCTTACAAAAGATGCATAATCAATCGAAGGATAGTAATCAAAATGCAGGGGTTTAAAGTGAGAAAGATAGAACTTGATAATTCCGTCTTAAGTAATCTGCGTATTTTGTAAGGGCCTCTTGAGCATATGGTCTCCCGACGGTTCTTACAGCTGCTGAACTTAGTAAACTCTCAAGAGAACCATGTTGCTTCATCGCTGTTTTCCTTCCAAACGCAGGGACCACATGCTGAATCCCAGGAACTCCATCAACCTCATCACCTATTAGACATCCTATCACAAAACTCATTATGAGGCATATTTGTAGTGATAAACTCGGTTTAGGCACTTACGAAAACTCAAATCTGACTCTGGATCACATTTATACTGTGCATAATAGTGTTTCAAGGTGTAAAAAGACCATCTTTTGAGATCTGCCAATGGAATGACAATCTGAACATTTTCTGAGATCAACTGCTTAAAGTTTTTGTCCGGTGATGCCAGAACCGCGCGATATCCTCAATGGAATGACATAAGAGTAGCCACCACATTGCCTGCTTCATGCAGTATCCATAATAAGTTTTGAAATTTTATATTAGAGCATCCTTAGCCCATATACTTACATAAATATCTTCCAAATAATATAATTTTAAAATTTAAAGACACTTATTTAAAAGTGTCTAAAGTGTCTATGCAGAAACACTTAATTAACTTTAAAAACACTTTGATATATATATATATATATATATATATATATATTAAGGTTAAAAACACTCATCTAAAAATGTGGGATGAAAGTGCTCTTATAACCCAATTTTAAAGTCCAATTTAGCCATATGCTCATATCCATAAAAAATTAAGATATATTTAAAATACTAATTAGAATTTTTTTTTCATTTTGACGTTTCATCATCTCCTCTCTTTACATTTTTATTCATCTTTGACGCTCTGTTCTTCTTTCTCTCTTTCTGTTGTGATTTTTTTCTCTAGACTCCAAATCAAAGTCATGACAACAGAGAAAAATATTTTTGTAACCTACTAATTAATTAATAATTGTTCATGTATTTATGCTTATGTTTGATTTCTAATTGAAAACCATCTGTTATGTATGTTACTCTCTTGTTATACTAGGAAAACATACATGTGTTTCTCTTTTTATTAAATCCTCTTGTCGTACAACTGCAAGAAGAGTAATTTTAAGTATATTATTGTTTGAATTGTTTTTTGGATAATTTATGTTATGTTACCGAATTTATGTTATATTTAAAATTATGTTTTATGTTTGATTACGTTTGTTAGAGTTCCGTTTATGTTTCGCATAGAGACCGTTTATGTTTCGCATAGGATCTTTTTATGTTTTGTTTAGGGTACTGTTTATGTTTCGTTTAAGGCCTTTAAATTCTCAGACCCGGCCCTGGTTTCATGCCCTTCTATTTTAACAACCTTGCACATCAGCCAGTTTCAAGTCAGATCATTCATCCAAGAGGCTCAAATATAATTAAACTACCAGCACTTCTACAGCTAATTCTAATTCAAATATCAGCTATAATTCAAATACAAACTATGATTCAAATATCAGCATTTCTACAGCTCATTCAAATGCCAGTGATAGCTATTATTCTAACTGTGTTAGTTTATTGAACATTGAGTAGAATAGGTTTTACCCACTGGCACATTGCATTTTCTAAGAACTTCATATACATATTGATGTGGCCTTTTGGAGTATCTCCCAGGATTTGGTGATTTCCCATGAGCTATATATGAAGGCAACAATTCTCGGCGTCGTTGGTTACCTTCTTCTCCATCAAGAACCTACAAAGGAACAATCTTTCATAAATCTCTATGAAGAGAAAAAACTTGTGCAGAATCAAACAAAAGGATATTTTTTTTTTTACAGCTATGACAGGAGCAGTGAGGCTGACTTGAGAGAAGAAGAGTGAAATCCAATGACGAAAAGCGTGAGAACTGGGTTTGTTTTTTTTCTTCTAACGTCTAACGTCTAAGAAGAAGACCCTTTTCTTTTTCTTCCTAATTTCTTCATTGATATCACAGAGAACATTTTTTTTAAGAACTTGCCCATAATCTGTTCGATGAAATGTCTCAGTGGACGAAAACAAAGATGGATAAGACGAAGGAGAAGAAGAAGATCGTAAAGTTTGTGGCTTGTTGATGGATTTACTTTTGAAGAAAAGAGAGAACTGGGTTGAGTAAATCCTACTGTTATCATTGTCTTCAACCTCTGCCGGATCAATTAAGGTAATATGATTTTACATATATATCCATGTTCTAAAAATTCCCGCCTAATTCCGATTACATTCCGCCTAGTCGCTATGCCCAGCCTCACCGCCTCGATTAATGACTAATCCCTCGAAAAAGTCAGTCAACCGATTATTCACCGCCTAATCCGATTAATTCCTGACTAATCCGATTATTTTCTGCATAATCATCTATAATCTAATTATTTTTAAATTTTCAAGTATAAATTTTTTTGTTTTTGTTATTCAGACAGAGTTTGTGATGTTTTATAATAAATTATGTTAAAATTATAAATAAAAATCATAAAATAAATTATCAATACTATATTTTCATGTATTTACTATAATTTTAAAAATAATATTATTTAAAAGTTTAATATATTGAATAAATATATTTTAAAAATATTAAAATAATATAAAACTAATCTCCGATTAATTCTCGTTTATTCTCCGATTAATTCCTTAGGCGCTAGGTCCACCCTCGCTGCGCTACTAGCGCCTAGCGAGTTTTAAAACAATGATATATATATCACAAAACAATAAAAAATAAAACAAATTAACACAGTATAGAGAAAAAATTTCATGTAGACCATTTATAAAACATTTGATATGTTTACATCGATTGGATTAAAAATTTATTTACTTTTTGCTTTTTTCTTTTGCCAAAACATTTAATTAAACTAACAATATTTTTAATGTTAATCAATATTTAAGACACCATTGGTAATATTACCGATAAAATACTCTTAGAAGAGTTTTAAGTGGAACTCTTAACATTAATTATATTAAAATTAAATAAAAATTGGTTAATAACATAAAATTCCATTGTTATTTGAGAGTCTGAAAAACCTCTAAGATCTGGTCAAACATTTTTTTCCGAGTTTGAGAAAAAATTAAACTCGATGTTTATTACCTCCTCTCTTCTCCTCCTCCTCCGCGTCTCAAGCGCCGTCAATTCTCGAGGAAAAATAATTTTTTTTTTGGTTTGATTTGAATGCCCCTTGTTTTCTTAGGTAGCTTTTGTATTAGGGTTAAGAAAATTTAGAGTTATGTTTGCTTATTCATGAATCGATACTGATAAATTTTACTGAAGTTCTCACCTTTTTGCTAAATTGGAAATAGGTGTCTCGTGTTTGTTCGTAGTCTTCATATAATCTTTATGGTGAAGATTACTGAATCGAGACATGGGTTATGTCATGTGGTGAGTAGTGAGTATTGAGTAGTGAATTAGACACATGTGAAAATATGGATTCTGGTTTGGAATTGGAGACAGATAATAGAATGATGGAAAGTGAGTTATTGGTTGGAATTGGGGTAGAAGAGATTCAGATTAGAGAAACAAAGAGAAGGAGACTTTTACAATTTAGTAGCTTGGATAAAGTAAAAAGTGTGTTGGAGTTGTTTGATTCTATGAGGTTCTTGA